>CM029645.1:20891107-21491107 GCA_017311315.1 Dendrocalamus latiflorus | reverse complement strand
GAGTACAAGAGGATATGCCATATAGAGATAAGGCATATATGGAATAGAATACAAACTCTATATCCTAATACAACTCTATCTCCAATACCCTTAACACCCCCCACAAATGTAAGGCGTATGCAATAGCATTGTATTTGAAAAAGGGTTAATACTAAAACAAGAAATATCCGACATCCGAGTCGTGATAAAGTCGTCGTTGCGTGCAGTCGTTGAATAAACTGTCAAATCAAGCCGAAGAGGAATAGATAGAAGCATGACGGCACAGATCGAAGCCTGAGACGGCGGCGGCGTGCACAAAAAGCGCAATGGAGGCGCGGTGCAGAAGAAGCGCGGCGGCCTTATAAAGACTTCTACGATCTGCAGTGACTCAAAGAAAAGAGCAGCGGCTGCTGCCATGCAAAAAAAAATTCCTACACTTCTATGACTGACAATAAATTTGTGGACTCGCACGGCTTAGACAAACTGAAAATTAGAGACTACGGACTTATGGATGGACGCAACGGAAGACTCACGAGTTGGATAGACGCAATGAAAGACTCACGAAAAATAATAATAACTGGACTGACTAAAAAAAATCAGCAGTAGAAATTTTTTTTTCTTTTTTTCTCATAACTTCCTCCCCCCATCTCTCTTTTCATGCCCGCTCCCTTACTCCTGTCTCCCGGTCGCTCCATCCATCTCGGGCGCCACTCCCCACTCCACCCGTCTCTCAGCAAGATGCGAGTAGAAGAAAAAGGGGGCGAAGGCGACGGGCGGGCGGCGACGGCCGGCGGCGAAGGCGGGGCGCCGACACGGACACGGATCCGCCCGGATCTGGCTGGACAAGGGCGCCGGCGCCTCGGATGGACGCCTCCACGCCGGAGAAGCCGGGAGCAGAGGCCGGCGCGGGCGCGGGCACAGGCGCAGGTGGTGAAGGGAAGCCCGGATCCAGCGCGGGCGGGCCCGTAGAAAGCGCTGGCGGCGGCGGGAAGCCCGGATCCAACGCAGGCGGGCAGGTAGAAAGCGCTGGCGGCGGCGGGCAGCAGCCGGGAGCGGCGGGATCCGGCAACGGCTGCATCTAGGAGAGGCGGCCGAAAGTCGGCGGAGAGCACCGAATCCGGTGGCAGAGAGACCGGATCCAGCGGCGGAGAGCCGATCCAGCGGCGGAGAGCTCGGATCTGGGCTTGCCGGCGATGGAGACGGCAAGATCCAGGCGGGAGGCGGTCTGGCGGTGGCAGGCGCCGATGACGGCTTCCTTGGCAAACCGACCCGTCGGCTCCTCTCCTCCAGCAAATCCGGCGAAGCGGTGAAGCCGTTGGCGGCCGTATCCGAGAGAGGTGACGGCGGCCCATCCAAATCAGATCTGGATGGCGTGAGTTACCACGGCGGCTGGAAGATGGCCGCCCGAGGCGGACGCGGGGGCGTCGGGAGACACGGACGCAGATCCGGGAGCACCGTGGTGCGGGCGGCGAGAAGATGGCCGCCCCCAGAAGCAGAGATGGATCCTCCCGGGGGGCAGCGGCAGCGAAAGACAAACGGAGGCTAGGTATGAAACCTAGGCTCTGATACCATGTTATGAATATTGTGTATATTGATATGAGACCCAAAGGGCCATATATATAGGAGAGTACAAGAGGATATGCCATATAGAGATAAGACATATATGGAATAGAATACAAACTCTATATCCTAATACAACTCTATCTCCAATACCCTTAACAAGACTTACCATATGAGATAGCTAGATATAATCTATACTGGAGTTGTTAAGGTGTGTTCAATCCATGAGGTGCTATGAGCTGCAAATTCTTGCTCCCAGAGCATGCACGGAAATCACTGGAATTGGTAACAGTAACACCAATTTTGTGTTATATAAACACCTTTGTTGCACATTCTTGTTACATTATAACTTGTTTTGCCGTTTTTTCATCTTCTTGCACAGGCACGCTTGGTACAACGTAGATTTTTTCCTTGGTCCACCAGAATGCACATATGTACTTTGTTAACCCTGTTGCATTCCTACATCCAGGTATTTGGAGATCGGTATCGTTGCAGGTGTTCCTACTTCCGTTAATGGAAGGGACCTCTCACCTGCATCTCTCCTTGCCGAGCTCAATGATATTGGTGGGAAGCATGGTATCGGGCGCATCGATATGGTGGAAAACCGCCTCGTAGGCATGAAGTCCCGTGGTGTCTATGAGACCCCTGGTGGCACCATCATGTCAGCTGCGGTGCGTGAGCTCGAGGCCCTAACATTGGACAGGGAGACCATGCAGTGGAAGGACATTCTCGCCCTCAAGTATGCCGAGTTGGTCTACGCCGGCCGATGGTTCGACCCGCTTCGACAATCCATCGACTCGTTCATGGAAAAGATCACCGCGACAACGACCGGTTCCGTGACTCTGAAGCTGTACAAGGGCTCGGTAAATGTCGCGTCCCGGAGGAGCCCTTACAGCTTGTACAGGGAAGACATATCGTCGTTCGAGAACGGGGAGATTTACAACCAGGCTGATGCTGAAGGGTTCATCAGGCTGTATGGTCTTCCTACCAGAGTCCGCGCAATGCTGGAGAAGGGTATCTGAGGCTAAGCTCTGTCTGCGTTTCAGAGAAGAAAATGTTCTCCCGAAACTGTTCGGGATTTTCGAGTAATAGCAGAAAAATGGGTCTCATGCGTGATGCCCAGGTGGGCTTTGAACACATTGGGAGTTGTTTGTTAGTCTTGGCGTGCGAGTCTAGTTTCCATCTGAACTGTTAAACTTTTTTCATGAGGTGTTGCATGGACATGCATATGTATTGGAGAACTGCTGCAGGCCTGGAGTGGTAAATTGCAAATAAGAGACCATTTTGTGCTATGGTTCAGTCCTTGTGTTTTTGACTTGTTACCCTTCTTACCTCGAAAATGGACTATCAAACGAGATTCCACATTATGCCACGTCGACCCTGATTACCAGACCGTTGATTTAGATCATTGAAAAGTCGCATCCCTTGAGAAACTCCACGACCCCCTTGCGATGATCTATCAGCTCAGGAATTTCATTCCCTCCCGGCCTTCCGCGCATGGTTAGCGCTATCCACAAGCCGTCTTCTGCCAAAAGCTTCTCATGAGTTGATTTCAAAATGTAGATGAACTTTATTCCGACATGCATACATGATCTGCCGCCATGGGACATGAAGGACGTGATCTTACGCATTATGCGAGCTGTTTATTGTAATTCAGTCCGTTCTATTATTTATTATTGGTGACATCCATGCGGGATCAATCTTTGGCGATTTCTTTAACGATTTATCGTCTACTACAGGTTACTGTGGCAAGTTTCACACATATAGATTTTAAAGTGGAGTTGCAGACTTTCAACACAATGAGTTAATTTGGGCTACGATTAATCGATGAGACTTTGAAAAAATCAATGTCAGTTAGGGGGCAACTGATTCACCGTCGATGACATCTTGATAGTAGCTACATAATACTATCTGGAGTTTCTTATTCATTAATAAAGGTTATGCTCCAAATATAAGTTCGAGATGAAGAATTTAAAGTGCAAGGAGTTAATTATCTGCATAGATACTACAACACTTGGTATTGCAGGTGAAATATGTTTTAGTTGTTATAGCTCAATATAAGACATCTATTGTAGAGATTATTTATTCTCCATTGACGGCACAAGAGTTATTTTCACCTAGATGTTCTTCTACAAAGGCAGTTTTCAACCATGCCATAGAATTCAGTTACTTTTACAGTCGGTAGTTTGATTTATATGATAGTCACACGTATAAGTTGCTCTTCAATGGGCATTGTTTGCTCAGTTATGTGCTCCAAGTAGAGCATATAAAAAGTCCATGAGATAGATTCTTCATTATAATTGTCCAGCGTTATAGGAGAAGCATATAGAGAAGACTGATCTAGTCTTATTCATTGATTAGTTCTATAGACTTTCAACACACAAGGATTATTGACGGTAGATTATAATTTTGAGGAGATTTGATTTGTTTTGGCTACAGGAGCAAATTTAGGTTATATGAGCGAATTCACCTCAAGTTGAAGATTGTTGAGTGTGTGATCTAAATTCGTCTCAAGTGGAAGATTGTTAAAGTATTATATAAATTCGTATACGTGTCTAAATAGACATATACGTTGCCCTCGTCTCGGTTTTGTAATCTCTTAGAATTCTTATTCCCTAGTCTATATGTATACCAATGTAGTCATATGATTGAGACACGCCGAAGTTCTCTGCATTTATAATCTCTCCTAATATAGTGATGTTCCGTATTTCTGCGTCCGTGGTCTTCCCTGAAAGAGATATTGTTAAATTTATATCTCCCATTCTTTTGATTTTTTTTTATTTCTGCTATGCGTTTTATAATATTCCTTAGTTGATTTGGCCGAGTCAGTGTTTGGGTTGGAGTCCATGTGCAAGTCCGTAGGTGTTTTGAGTCCGACTATGGTTATGGCCGTGCCTGTGCGCCCATATAAGGCCTGGTGGTGCGCTCCATGTAGCTTAGACTTACGGCTTTATTATGTCGAGTCTATCTCCAGAATCGCCGAGTTGGCGACATGCATGTTCTTCCTGTTGAGTTCTTGAGCAAACCGATCTAGGGTTTTGTTCTTGGCGGGCATTGAAGAATAGGACTGCTGTTTGATCAAGGCTGATCCTGGTCATCTCCACTCGTGGGTCTCTCTTTTCAGATTGGTTCGTGAGTATATCTATCCTTCGATTTTGCATCTGTTCAATGACTTTGTTGCGCTTATTGTAAACGGAGGAATCCATCTAGTTTCTGCTGTTTTACTGAATTACCGAGATTGAGAAGAGCTTTTTACTGCTGTTCTATTCGGCTGCATTGGTGATTGTTGCTCAGCCAAGTACTACCATCTACCTACGGATAATTCAGAGCAGGGGTTCGTGTACTGCCTAATACCCTAGTTATTGCTGCTGTTTCTTTTGGATAAATCGATTGATCAGGTTTTAAACTACTACTGCTATATTCAACACTAATTACTGGATTTAGTGCCGTGAAAGACAGGGACAAAACACGCATCAGCTATACACGTAGTTGGTCCGTATCAATACGCCTCAAATTCCTAAATTTTAATTTCCACATATCAATTGACTTAGTAAAATGAAAACCTATCGACCAAGCGTTAATAACTATTTCTTTAAAACCTTTTATCTCTAACAGCCAATTTTCAAATCTAATTTTTTTTCTTATGAACAGGGATCAAAGTTGTGTCAACAGAGAGGAGTATGGCCACTATCAACTCTAGGTAAAGCCTTAACAACAACAGATGGGAAATGAGAAATTGAGAATCCCACTTAGTGCTGACAAAGGCCCTGTCAATAGTAGTATAAATGAGATTTTTCTGATTGTTAGCCCAAGTAAAGCTCCTCCCCACAATTTGCATCTCCAATAACCCAAAACAATTCACCCAGTTATTGAATTCATCAACCCAATGCTGATGAACTACTTCATTACTTTTTACAGCACTACTCCTTACCAAATTAAAGTCCTCACCAATTAGAATAGGGCAATTTACAACATCCATCACCTCTCCGAGCTCATCAATGAACTCTTGTTTATACTCCTAGGCAGAGTCATAAACTACTACAAGGCACCATGTAAAATCATCTTTCTTACTTTTCAACATCGAAATCACACAGAATTCTTTAATAACACAAGCAATTTGAGTAAATTACACTTCACACTAGGTATTATATCCCTTGTTTCACTTTATACCAGGTTTAAGCAATACTTTCACTTTGAGCCACCCTAATCTAACCAATGTTGCACTTTGCACCAGATTTAAACCGGTAGCATTGCCATTTTGAGCCACAGGCATCTTGGTGCGCCAGTAGTAGGTGAGCGCCGCTCAAGATGATCATGTTACCATTTTAGACCTAATGCAAAGTGCAACATTAGTCAGGTTAGGATAGTGCAAAATGAAAATATTGCTTAAACCTAGTGCAAAGTGAAACAAGGAACACAATACATGGTACAAAGTGTAATTTACTCAACTAATTTTTTTCAGGGTGTTATTATTAGTACTAACTGGAATACCACCAGCAGTGGCCTTAGCTGGTAGGAAATTTTAACAAAAATCTAAACCAGGATCAATAATATTTATGAAAACACTACTGTTTTTTTTAATTCAGAAAGACCAATGAAGTCCAAATTTAAAAGTCTAATCACATCATTCAAACATTTGAACTTACCAGGGCCATTGAGCCCTCTAATGTTCCGTAGTAGACCATTCATTGAGTCTATTTGCAGAAGGCACGTTCATGTTCTTTTTCTTATTATTGGACACTTCTATCCATCAAGGTTCCTCATTTTCAGTAGAAACCACAGGTGGGTTCAAATCCAGTTATTGGCTTATGTACCGAACTACTTCAAGTATCCCTGATGCATTCACTGAGATTTTCCCTTCAGGAAGTCGTCAACTTTCCAAGCCTTGATGAGGTCCCCTGCTGCTACAGCCTCTGAAGTCCTTGGCAGGAAAGCAGAGTTGACATATGAGACAGCATTGCCAAGTGGATGAGAGGAGCTGCTCAAAGTTGGAGGGCAGGCTGCGGCGCCCGAAGTCCAGTGGAGGCTGCCCGGGTGCGGCGAAGTAGTCCAGAGCTCGGGGGTCCGGGGGGCGCGAAGTAGCTCAGACCTCGGGGGGTCTGGGGCGTAGGGGAGCCCAGGGGGCGCGAAGTAGCTCGGACCCCGGGGGGCACGGGGGAGTCCGGGACGCCTCCACGGGGTCTGGTTCTGGAGCGGGGCACAGTGCGGGACACCGATGGAGGGTTGCTCGGGGGAGTCGCAGACACGCGGTAGGGAGAAGCGGGGGCGTGCGCCGGCGCCGGGTGGAAGGCGGTCCCAAGTGCCCCCGAAGACCGGCGAAATGCCGTGAGGATGAAGATGCATGATGGTGGTCTTGGGCGAGACAGCAGAGCCAGGGCGCGCGCGCAGGGTGGAGAGCGGTGGTGCCGGGCCCCGGTGAGAAGTGGAGGCGGCCCGCGGCACCGAGGGCCGGTCGGGGAGGCGCGTTCAGCGGGAGGCACCGGGTGCTGTCCGGGCGAGGCGACGAGGAGGTGCTCCAGGCATGGTCCAGGGCGCATGGAACGGCCCGGATAGAGTCCCGGCATGGTCGCACGAGCGCATCGGGCACAGAGGCTGGGAGAGCGCCGATCGGACTCCGGCGAATGGGAGCAGCTGGGGAAGAAATAGCCTTGCCACAAGCACAGCCAATCCATCGGGGTGGGGTCCGACACCTCAAAGCCAAACTACCCTGGAAGGGTCTGCGACCCCGAGGACGCGCCGTCCGGGAAGCTACGCCCCGGACCGGTCCCAGACAGCACGGGCAAGGTGAGGTCGGACTGGCGCATGCGCGGCGAGGAAACCCGGGGCTTCTGCTCATTTGCCCTACTCATAAAAATGCAGTTTGCTTATTTACCCTAGTTATAGGACCCACATGTCATTGAGATATCATTAGGGCAAATGAGCAAACACACTCAAGAGTGAGGGCAAATGAGCAATTTTTCCGAGTTTGCAAGGGCACGACATGAAGAGAGAGAAACGAGGGGGAGCAACGAGCGCTCAGCTAGCTTCCGAGCGTAGCTCAGGGCAGCTGTGCAGCACTACTTATTATGGGTATTGATAAACATCATCCGGATATTTTCTTTCTAACTATCATCCAAATTTGTGACCATTGGATTAGAGATCCAATGGCCATGAATTCTCCCCACTCCTTCCAAAAAAAATCTCCCTCTCCTCTAAAAAAAATCTCCCCTTTCCAAAAAAAGAGGCTGTTGGATCTCTAATCTAACGGTCTCAAATCTGGATGATAGTTAGGAAGAAGACATTCGGGTGATACCTATACACACCCACTTGTTATTGCTCCACGCCTCCAGCTAGTTCGGCACAATAGCATCTAGTGGTGGCCAATGGACCGGATTTTACCATGTCGGCCCGTGACATGTTACTGTTGGCCTAATCTAAGCATGGTACGGGATCATGCCGTGCCTGGGCCAAGAGGGCGGCACGGCCCACCCGTCGAAAATGGTCGTTTTTTTACCGTTAGAGTATAAAAAATTCTAAAAAAATAGAAAAAAATTTAAAAATATATAAAATTTTCTATAAATATTACACCTCAAACCTGAATCTCATCTCTCTGTTTAGCTGTGAAAAATCCGGTAGAGTTTGCGTAAATTTGGCAAAATTAGTGAGAAATTCGTGCGAAATTCAGAAAATTAAAAAATCTTCAAAGAATTTTCTAAGAGCTGCAAAAGAGGTAATAGTGTTGTCTTATTTTAATTTTTTTGCTATTATTTGCCAATTCAATAGTAAGTTAATTGTACTTTACTACTTCAATTTGTAGTTGATTCATTGCAGAACTATGATTTTCAACTCTTCGAATTCGGTCTCTCGGCGGAGGATATGCAATCCTTTCAAGAAGGATATCCATCCGCGGAAGGTCCACATCCACAACAAACTAGAGAATCAGAAGAAGCGACGGCCCCGGTGACGCAGGGTCCAATCGATCTATCTTCTACTGGCTCAACAAGTGTATTCACAACCAAGGTCATATAAGATCACCTTATCTGTTTTCCTTCACACCCAATGTCATCAATCTCGTAGCTCCTCCAGTAGAACCCAAGTTAGAGACCCAGAACTTACCGAGGATGATTGGGTTGTTGGTAAAAAATATTTTCTTTTTTAGAACTTTTTCATAAAGCTACACTTTGTCTTTCTGGAGTATACTATCTAACTTCTCTTCTAATTGTTCATAACATTCTTGAAAGTGTCACTCACCTAAAGGTTTTTGAAAATAATCCTGTACTACAGGATGCTGTAGTTGCCATGAAAACTATGTTTATAAAATATTAGAGGGAAATTCCTATTTTATATGCATTCGCCTTTATTTTGGATCCTAGGGCCAAACTTCAAGGATTTATAAATGTATTAAAGCTTTTAAGTGATGCTACCAGTTTAGATTATTGTACATACTATAGTTAAGGATAAATTATATGAGATATACAAGAAATATGAAAATAAGTTTGGGTTCGTGTGTTTGGAAAGACCCCCGGTAGCCCCTACCACCTCTAGGGGACTATGCAATGGGGCATGATTTTTGGTTCTTCCTCTAGAGATTCTCATACAAGTACACATCAGTCAGGATGAGGAAGGTGACAAAGCACTAGAGACCTATCAAGCTATCTCAAAAGTGATAGCGTCAGCTTTGAGCAAAAGTTGAACATCCTCTCTGGTGGCAAACCTAGAAAGTAACATATCAAGTGCTATCCATATTAGCGTGGGATGTGTTGACTGTTCCTGTCTCTACGGTCTTCTCGGAGTCAGCCTTCAGTCTATCTGGAAGAATAATCGAGAAGCGGCGAATAAGTCTCTTGAACGAGATGGTCGAAATCCTTTTGACCGTCAAAGACTGGGAGCAAGCTGAATCAAGACTCCAACACACTGCAGAGAATATAGACTTAGAAGAATCTTTTGAGAATTTGTATCTAGATAGCAATGAATAAGATTTTCAATATTTTTCTATAGATGTAGTCACTAGTGAGATTTATAGGCTGTACTCTTTTTTCTTTACCAAGGTTTTCTCAAGTTGAGTTTTTACTTGGTAAAGTTTTTAACGAGACAACTACCCCATATAATTTAACAAGTTAATAAAGCTCATTATGTCATTAAAAATAATTATCTTGATGATTAACAATGTCTACAATTTTACATAATTTTTAGGTAATTATATATATATTTTTTGTTAATTTTCTATAATTTTCTGATTTTTTATCTTTTTCCCGACTTAACGAGCCAACTGTGCTGGTACGGTCCGTTAAGCCCTAACATTGCCCGTGCTGGCACGGCACGGTCATGGGCCATGCTTGGGCTCAGATCGTGGCCCGTGGGTCGACACAACATGGCCTATTTATTTACCAGGTCTAAACGGGCCGTGCATAAATGGGTCGTGTCTGAACCGGGCTCGTGCCAGCCCGGCACAGCCCATTAGACAGGTCTAACAGCATCACATAGTTGTGAACAGTAGCGCTACTCATTTATTGCTACTGCAGCTAGTTCGGCGCAGTAGCATTACTTCTTGTCGCCTTATGGGTTGCAAACAACACAGTGCAAGAGTAAACGTGCCCATTGGATGCAAAGGCGTTGCCTCCCTTTTTCTTGGACCTAGTAAAATTTGACCCTATGAAGTGACAAAGCTAGATCGAAGCCATGTAGCCCACGACATTGCTTGTTGCAAACCTGACGCTCGTCTTAGAGGGGTCCAGACAACCTTAACACGGTCAGAGTTCGGGCGGAGGCCGGGAGACTTGGGGCCGATGGGTGACCTTCCCTACCTTCAACGGTATGGCTTCTTACTCAATCCTCAAGGACGGTGTCAACTGTCGTTGGTACAAATTTGGATAATAAACTTAAAGGCACTCTTGATAGGTGGGGAAATGAAGTTACAAGTTTGCCCTTAAAACCTAGCTTACTTCCAGAGGTATCTATGTTATTTGGCCTGTGTGGGCTTTGCCATGTCCGAGACTCTGGGTCGCCCCGGGCCTCGCGCATCTCTCCTGGGGTTGGCCCGAGACTCTTCCAGGGTCGACCCCGCATACCTCGTCTGGGGTTGGCTTCAGACCCTTCCAGGGTCAGCTTCGCATACCTCGCTCAGGGTCGGCCTTGCGTACCTTGCCCGGGGTCAACCTTGGACCCTTCCAGGATCAGCCTCGTGTACCCCCACCTGGGGTTGGCCTGGGGACTTAGCTTAGTGTAGATCCTCCAACAGGTGCCATTGCTCCCACGTTGTCATGGGCTTGAGGTGGCATGGGGACCATCCCCAACACAATCCTATCTCAACTCTCCATATAGGACTAATCCCACCATAACTTTACATGGGCCACATGGACCACCACCATTCTTGCAATCTGATGCCCTTTTATATCGATCTTGCTAGATTTTTTTGGTTCTAAGAGGTATTGCACCACTATGTTCCTTGCTTTTCAAATCAAACAAAAAACTACAACAATACCAATTATTATTGGAATAATTGCATATTTTCCACTGCAAACATATGTAATTTGCAATTTGCGTACCATCCAATCCAAGCTAATTCCTATGATGCCATCGCAAAGATGGTAATCGGGAACTTCTAATTTCAGGTTGACCTCACCTAGTCATCGTAGGTGATGCATCTAGTGATGACATGTGGCTATCCTACACACTCCCGCCTCCTCCCCTAGCAACCTTGTGATCCTCCCTCCTAGCTTCCCCCACCTCTGGCATTCCCCTTCTGATTTTAGACTTTCAATTTCAAAAATTGAACCACTTTCAACTCCGATTTCGAATTTTCAACTGAAGAAATGACTTTCAAATCAGGAATTTCATTTCATGAAATTTTAAATTGGGATTTTTTTGCAAATTATGCCAGGAGCTCTAGCTTGCGCTTAAGGAGTCAGCACCTGGGTTTGAGCTCAGGTGGGTGGGGTGGTCTACGCCACGCCCTGCCAACTGAGTAGCGTTTGGTTCTCCAAATCAGGAAATTCTAACTCGGAAGCGGGAAATTACAACTTGAGAAATTTCAAATAGGTAAAATTCAACTCAAATCCAAAGAATTTCAACTTGATTTGCGGGATTTCAACTCGTTTCAAGAAATTTCGTGGGGAAGGTAGCACCGGCGCTGGAGCTGGCATGAGGGGTGGCACATCTGGGTCCCTTGATTCAATCTTGGAGGAGAAACATCGCTTCATTGTGGGATTTCTTCTTGCGTGGTAGGTACAGGACGAGTCAAGGAGGACTGTAGGATCAAGGATAACCGTTTAGAGGGGGGTGAATAGGAGGTTTTTAAATTCTTTTGGCTAAAACACAATTTAAAAGCAAGTATGAACTATTACAACAGTTTTGTATAATTCAAAACCTAAAATCTGTAAGTCTTACTATGGAACCACAACTCTAAGTCTAGGCAAGACACAATTCTAGCAAAGCAAGTCAAACAATTAATTACTAGAAATGGAAGTACGAAAAGTATGAAGACTTGTCAGTCTTTCTTAATCTACATTAAGGGAGCTCGAATAAATCAAGCCAGCTCCTTACACAACTTGAGCCTTTCCTCAATCCACTAGGGTAGTTCTTTCCTGTTCTGGGAGGTGAGCTCCAACCTTTACAACTACGTTGAGTCTCTTCATAACCTTCTTAAAGAGATCACCGTGCTAACTCCTCCAAGCCATTTAGGTGGTAGAAACCACCAAGAGTAACAAACCAATAATGCTTGTTTGAAGGTCTTCAAGTGCCACAAAGATCAACAAATGATATAATGCACTTGAATGCTCTCAACAACCTCAAAATGAAAAAAATAATACACTAGAACTAATGAGAGGGATGTAAAAACTCAAGAGTATTCAATGGGGGTCCAAGAGTACTTACTTGCTGGTGGTGGTGAGGTATTTATAGCCTCCACCCATGAAGATGACTGTTGCGGACAAAATCCCCAAAAATCTAGTGGAGCGATACTACCACTATGTAGTTGTTGGTACTACCACACCCACTATTCAACGACTACTTAGGAATCATTAAATGCATATAAACTAGTGGTTAATCCAAATCCAGTAGTACCACACTCACAGGGACCAGTCATACCGATACTGTTACAAAGGAGAGAAAATATCTCAAAAATGTACCTCTCTGTAAATTAGCTACCGTCAACTATAATATGGTCATATCTCAATGCAGTAGTACCAGATAGGCACTACAGTCATACCGCCTCGGTGTGATTGGACAAGAATAGCAGTTATACCATTGAAGTACTACCGGTCAATAGACAGTGGTAGTACCGTTTTAGTTGAAGTCTAAAAATACACCTCTTTAAAAATAACGTACCAGCATGAAAAGTCCGATAGTACTGATGCAGTGGTACTACCGTGGACACAATGACGATCGTACCGGTTTTGAAATAAAATTTAAAAAGGGTTAACAAATGAATTTTCAAATGTATACATGTACTAGAATTGATCAATATGACACAAGATTATCTTCAAGCTATTAGCCATGATCCCTCTTAATAGTATGATATCTAGCCTACCAATTTGGTCTCAATCTACCAAATGCCAAGAACGGTAAAAACTATGCAAGAGATCCTTCGACTAAATTATACATTTGTGTTGAGCCATGTCATTTCTTAGTTATCTTTACATGTCTTTTCCATTATATCATCAAAATCTGAGAGCAAATCTTTTAATCATATTATCAAACACAGTAGTCTCTTAAGTATTATCATTATTAATTATCACAACTCTTTGAGTCTAAATGCTTCAAAGACGCCGCTGCTTGGTGAGTTTGTCCACGTGTCTACATGAGAATGCAGGTTCCGCGAGCTCGGTTTCATGCGGGTAACCACAAGATAGGGTTTTCCCCCTCTCCTGCACACACCATCTACCCGATCCGTGCCTTCCCTTCCACCGTCCTCCACCCCGTATCTAGCTCATGTGTGTCCATGATGTCAAATAATCCAGGCATTGTTCATGTGTTTTTGGTCTTTAATTCTGCACTGTTTTTCTTAGAGTTAGTTTGATCCGAACATTCAAACTTGGGTGCATCAGTAAACAAGAGTTCAGTGCTGCACCTGTTCACGTGAGAACAGGTCATTCTTCGCCCATGGCGCGCGGCACGTTCTGAGAGTTGTGGGATGGCGCATCTTGCGGAAGAGCGTGGCGCACGGTGCGAGCGTTGTGACTTATTGGCTATGCATGTTTGTTGTTTATTTAAGTTGGATGAAAAACCAGAAAAGGCAGTCGGTTTTGCTGCAAAAATATCTCTCTTAGTGTATACATCGAGCTTGTGTGTGTGCAGGTGATCCGGTCTTGCTTCTGCGCGCGGAGTAACTTCGTTGGAGGTCGAAACAGTTGATATCAGAGCCTGCTGCACTTGGGGACGTGCTCATGTGATCGAGTAGGCATTCATGCCGCGCCATCGGTCATCATCTCTACCGCGGCGGACTCGGGGGGAGACCACACCACCATCAGGGATCGATAGCGGTAGAAGCGGTACTGAGCGTGGTTTGGTGATCCACCGGATCACCAAGGAGATCAGCAGCAGCGGCTCATTTCCAACCCTAACGAAGACAAACTACTACGATTGGGTGGCACTCATGCGCGTCATGTTGCAGGCACGGGGCCTGTGGGTGCCAGTGAGCATTGGCACCACTGATGTTGTCGAAGACCGAATGGCTCTCGAGGCAATCGCAAAGGCTGTCTCGATGGAGATGATGGGAACCATCGCGAGCAAGGCGACCGCCAAGGTCGCGTGGGACTCAATAATGACCATGCACGTTGGCGTGGAGTGCGTGCGCAAAGCCAAGGTGAACATACTTTGTCACGAGTTTGATGGACTCAAATTCCGCGACGGGGAAACCGTGGACGACTTTGGCATCCGCATCACCGGGATCATGCATCAACTCGCGGTTCTAGGTGAGGACTATACGGAGGAGGAGATCGTCCAAAAATTCCTCTAGGTGCTCCCATCAAAGTACGACCAGATCACGATGTCGATCGAGACACTCCTCGATCTGAGCGAGGTCTCCGTTGAGGAGCTGATCGGGCAGCTCAAGGCAACAGAGGAGCATCACAACCTCGGCGGAAGCAGCGGCGCTTCCACGATAAGACTGAACCTCACGGAGGAGGAGCTGATCGCCCGAGTGACATCGCGGCCGCAACTCACTAGCGAAGGATTTCAGGAGCGCGGAAAGCGGGTCGCATCGAGCCAGAAAAGGAGTCGCGGTCGTGGACGTGGGAAAGGCGGCGGAGGCTGAGGTAGGTCCGGGCCACCAAAGTCAGGCGGGGGCAACGGCGCTAGCGGGAATTCCGTCGTTAGTACCAATGCCGGTACTGCGGGAAGACGGGCCACTGGCTCGCGAATGTCGCAAGAAAAAAAAGAGATGAGCAGGCCTATTTGGCCCAGGTGGAGTGATAAGAACATGTACCCTATGGATATAATCATATTTGCTATACTTGTTGTTCGAATTACAAGAGCTCCTACGCACCACTTAAATTATCAGGTGAGTTCGTTTCAAACAGATTTCACTTTGTTTGACAAAGAACTTATGATATTACATAATGAGAGTTTGTTGCGTTTGTTATTATGTACCGAGATTTATGATCAAGATCATACAATACGTGAGGCTGCACAAATGTTAAAACCGAGGACGGTTTTCTATCAAGAAGGGGAGGATGATGTGACCATGCCACAAACACACACGACAATAGCGCCCAATATCAAGATTGAACTAAAGGTGAATTCGTTTCTTCAGCTTAAACATATTTTAAATGAGAATATGATGCTACCTAATGATGAAAATATATATTTTGACAGCACCACGTTATTTTTACATCAATTCAAGCAAGAGTTCAAGTTGGACACGTTTTGGAATCCAATTCGGCCTCCAGATCAATTCGGATTCAGCCTGACAAGCCCAACTTCAAATGTGCATAACTTTCACATACGAAGTCCGTTTGAGGTCCATGAGTAATTGTTGGAAAGCTTTGCTTATCCTATTTCCAATGGATCTGGTATCACCTCTAAATTCCTTCTGTGCGCACCGCAATCATCAAAAAAGTTCGTGTTGGACACGTACTGGAATCGGATTCGGACTGCTGCAATGGTGCAAGTTTAAACGGGCATAACTTCTTCATACGGACTCCGTTTGGGACGTGCTTGTACTTCATGGAAAGCTTATCAAGTCTACTTTCCAATGGATCTAACCTCATCTTCAAATTCCATCCTAGCCGGCCGGAAACATCAAAACAATCCACGTAGGTTTCTGAGTCCGAGTCAAAAGGGTGCTGCGCCACCTCCACTTGGGCCCATGGGCCTTGTAACCCTAGGGTGTACCCTTTGGGACGCCTCCCCTGGTTGTTTTCACTATATAGGAGCCGCCGCCTCCCTTTCTAGGACTTAGGTTTTGTTTAGATCAGTTTAGCCCCTTGTGCAAACTTCACGTTCTCTTGTGTCGGCTAGACCAACAGATTCGTGTTACAGAACCTCAACTATCCTTGTGCGACTTTTATATCTAGCAAGTTTCAGGTTGCTCACTATCCTTGTTCTTGCGTGTTCTTCGGTTGCATGCAGGAATAAACCTTCGTGGTCAGGTCAACCGCGCTCTTGGCACGGTTGATAACATCTTGGGGTTGGTTCAGCGATTGCTAAGGCGCAAGCGTCGTCGTACGGTTGTAGTCGGGTCGTGAGAGTCACCTCCGCCAAAATCGATCGTTATCATCCTATCGGAAGATCGGGACCCCATCGCCTCATCAGTTGGTATCAGAGCTTCAGTTGACCGGTAGGAATTTCTTGTATCCCCAGTTAGTAGATTGATTTTTGTTTCCTATAGTCCAGAAAAATTGCCCCACAAAAAAGAGTTAATTCCCACTGTCCAAACCCCGTTGTGCCTTTCAATCTGCTAGTTTTGGTTTGCTAAATTGAATTTGTGTTCATCTTAGCATTGTCTAGTTGCTGGTCGTATCTTTGTTCCATTGAAAATCCAAAGAAAAAAAAATTCCCCACCCCCAAACCCTAATTCCAATTCGGCTGATTTTTCCCTTCTCTGCAGCCGCCACAAAAAACACCATATCTTTTGATTCCGAGATTATTTTTGAGTGGGACCACCGCCATTAGATCCAAAAATTCATCATCCATCTATCTGTAAAATTTCACATCATTCCAGAAAGGCAGTTAAGAGATATAAGCGGTGAAATTTGACCCAAAATTCCAGATTGAATCTGCAACAGTCGGCACTTATGAATTTTGTGCGAATTTTTCGGTCGGTTTCCAGAACTTGGCCCCAAAACAAAAGTTGTAGAAAAAGCCGTCAGAAAACGGAGAAAAAAAATAATCATTGAAAAAAGGCAACTGACAAAAAGTTACGGCCAAAATACCGACGTGCTGTCCAGTGGACAGAAATCTTCAGTTTTTAAGTTTTGGATCAATCCTTGTGTTCTTCAATTCTAGATTGCATTCGATTGAAGTATCTTGTATTTACCACTCTCATACGTTACCATACACATATTTTAGCCTTCTTCCATTCTTGGGTGATCAGCAACATAGGCTAAGTGCTAGATACGAATTATAATTCAATTCTGTGCAATTTCTGAAATTAATTGATTGTTTTCCTTTGCTACAAAATACATAGCCTATCCAAGCTCCACTTTTCTACTAACCGAACAGGTCTCGCTGTACCTTGCAATCGCTTTACTCATCACTTGAGTCAGATTTATCACGAACCAGCCACCGGTTGCACCACCTGTTTGCTTTGGTAAGAACTTGTAAGAATTTGGTAAGAGCTTGAGAGATGCGTGACTTGATTTGAGCCTCCATAAGCTAGTCGTTGATAGGAACATTTACTTGTGATTTGTTTCCTTGTTTTCTACTAACAATGACAGGCTTGAGAAAATTGGTAGATTATGATGTCATCGCGGGCAGATTTGAACTTGAAGGGAAACAATTACCGGTATATATCTTCCCACTCACCGCTGAGAGTACGTCGTCAGACTACTTCTTGTGGGTTACTATGATGGATAGCTACTTTGAAAGACAAGATCTTGATCCTTATGAGAAGATGAGCATGGCAAGGACGGCGCTGATTGGCGATGTTCAACATTGGTGGTCAAATCACGAGTTCCATTATATATGCACATGGGAGGAGATGAAAAAGAAATTGCGACATCGTTTTGTACCTCCAGCACCCACGGTCACAAGCGAGGTACAACCTGAGGTAACTGAAAATGTTGATATTGTTTTGGTTCCTACTCCATCTACAGATACCACCGAGATACTTGAAGAGGTGAAGGATGATCTAGTGCATCTTATGCCATTAGAGGAGAAGTTTGAGGTACCTACAGTATCTGATGAGGACGATAAAAGCAAAGGTACTGATTTGGTGCTACAACAAGACATAGGGCAACCTTGTGAGTATATACCTGCTGTAGTGCAATCTTTTGATATTCCTTGTGTTGACTTGAACGAACCATGTGTTGATCTAAATTCTCATAATTTTGCACATGTCGAATTAATTACACATAAGGAAGTATTTGATAGAATATCCCCTGCTGATGCATTGTGCTATATCATGCTTAATGAGGCCGTTACTTTGGATTGTGCTATGGAGAAAGTTTCTGAACTTGTATGTTCGAAATTATTGTTTAGTGCCTACACCTCTGGGTATAAGTTTAATTTGATTGGCGATTATGGTGTAGAAAATCAATTTCTTGTATATCGAATATGCATAACCTGTGATCACATGGATGAATTGAAGCTTGTTGTTTTCAACAACAACTCTTGTATGCTCAATCTTGTTCATTATGAAAGAAAAATAAAATTTAGTGATCATTCAATGCCTATGTGTTCTTCTCTTGTTGAACCATCTAAGATTGACAATCTGAATAATGAAATTGATGTATGGAAGAATTTGCAAATCTTTTCTCCCTTACTAGATGAATTTGCTATTGCTCAATTCAAATCTGATTATATGGATAAACTTTGCTTGATTTCAAAAGTTGTAGCTTTGCCCATATGGGCCACCACTACAAGTTTACAACTTCAGAGATTTGAATTGCATAAATGCTTCACTTACATTTGCAAAACTAGTTGCAATAATTGCTATGTGAGAAATTTTGATTTGCTCATTAACATATATGATTACTTTTGGGTTAATAATACAATGAGCTTTTATGATTGCTGCTGTGTTATAGCATTAATTGTGCAACAACGAAGAACCGTTAAAACGGATGACATATACATATACCATGCATACACCTTGGCTTCTTTGTTACCATACTTTCAGCTTATCAAAAGCCGAGGACGGCTTTATTTTCAAGAAGGGGAGAATGATAAGAACATGTACCCTATGGATATAATCATATTTGCTATAATTGTTGCTCGAATTACAAGAGCTCCTACGCACCACTTAAATTATCAGGTGAGTTCGTTTCAAACAGATTTCACTTTGTTTGACAAAGAACTTATGATATTACATAATGAGAGTTTGTTGCGTTTGTTATTATGTACCGAGATTTATGATCAAGATCATACAATACGTGAGGCTGCACAAATGTTAAAACCGAGGACGGTTTTCTATCAAGAAGGGGAGGATGATGTGACCATGCCACAAACACACACGACAATAGCGCCCAATATCAAGATTGAACTAAAGGTGAATTCGTTTCTTCAGCTTAAACATATTTTAAATGAGAATATGATGCTACCTAATGATGAAAATATATATTTTGACAGCACCACGTTATTTTTACATCAATTCAAGCAAGAGTTCAAGTTGGACACATTTTGGAATCCAATTCGGCCTCCAGATCAATTCGGATTCAGCCTGACAAGCCCAACTTCAAATGTGCATAACTTTCACATACGAAGTCTGTTTGAGGTCCATGAGTACTTGTTGGAAAGCTTTGCTTATCCTCTTTCCAATGGATCTGGTATCACCTCTAAATTCCTTCTGTGCGCACCGCAATCATCAAAAAAGTTTGTGTTGGACACGTACTGGAATCGGATTCGGACTGCTGCAATGGTGCAATAACAGCGGCAAGGTGAAGGTAACACGAATGGTGAGAGTAAATTTTGCTATTGGTTCTTATCACGATGTTGTAGAATGCGATGTTGTACCTATGCAAGCATGCTCTATGCTGTTAGGTAGACCGTGGTAATATGATAAAGATTCACTGCATCATGGTAAGACAAACCAATATTCTTTTGTACATCATGACAAGAAAATTGTGTTACATCCTATGTCTCCTGAAGCTATTTTCAAATATGAGATTGCTAGAGCTAGTAGAGAGAAAAATCAGGAGCATAATAGGAGTGAAAATCAGATTGTTGCAATCGAACTTGAGCAACATAAAAAGAAAAACTCTAAATCTGTTCATGAGATGAAAAATGAGATTAAATTGAAAGGTGCATGTTTTCTTGCTACTAAGTCTGATGTGAATGAGTTGGATGCTAGTACTTCTATTTGCTATGCCTTACTTTGCAAACAAGCTTTATTTTCATTCGAGGAGGTACATTCTTCTGTGCCTTCTGCTGTCACTAATCTTTTGCAGGAGTACATGGATGTCTTTCCAAAGGACGTGCCACCAGGGCTACCACCAGTGCGAGGGATTGAGCACCAGATTGATTTGATTCCCGGGGCATCTTTGCCCAATCGTGCGCCATACAGGACCAATCCGGAAGAAACTAAGGAGATTCAGCGTCAAGTTCAAGAATTGCTTGATAAAGGTTATGTGCGTGAGTCTCTTAGTCCTTGTGATGTTCCGGTAATTTTAGTGCCTAAGAAAGATGGATCATGGCGTATGTGTGTGGACTGTAGAGCGATCAATAACATTACCATTAGATATCGTCACCCTATTCCTAGGTTAGATGATATGCTTGATGAATTAAGTGGCTCTATTGTCTTCTCTAAAGTTGATTTGCGTAGTGGGTACCACCAAATTCGCATGAAATTGGGAGATGAATGGAAAACAGCATTTAAAACTAAGTTCGGTTTGTATGAGTGGTTAGTGATGCCATTTGGTTTAACTAATGCACCTAGCACATTCATGAGATTAATGAATGAGGTTTTGCGTGCTTTCATTGGTAAATTTGTAGTGGTCTATTTTGATGATATATTGATATATAGCAGATCACTAGAGGAACACCTTTGCCATTTACGTGCTGTTTTTGATGCTTTACGTAATGCACGTTTATTTGGTAACGTTGAGAAGTGCACATTTTGCACGGATCGAGTCTCTTTTCTTGGCTATGTTGTTACTCTACAGGGCATAGAAGTTGATCAAGCCAAGGTTGAGGCAATACAGAGTTGGCCGACTCCTAAAACGGTTACGCAGGTGCGAAGTTTTCTAGGACTTGCTGGATTCTATCGTCGTTTTGTGAAGGATTTCAGCACCATCGCTGCACCATTGAATGAGCTCACTAAAAAGGGGGTGCCGTTTACTTGGGGGACTGCACAGGAAGACGTCTTCAACACATTGAAAGATAAGTTAACACATGCACCATTACTCCAACTTCCAGATTTTAGTAAGACTTTTGAGCTAGAATGTGATGCTAGTGGAATTGGATTGGGTGGTGTGCTGTTGCAAGAAGGTAAACCTGTGGCATACTTTAGTGAAAAATTGAGTGGGCCTAGTTTGAACTATTCTACTTATGATAAGGAATTATATGCTCTAGTTCGAACTTTAGAGACATGGCAACATTATTTATGGCCCAAAGAATTTGTCATTCATTCTGATCATGAGTCATTAAAGCATATTAGAAGTCAAGCAAAATTGAACCGTAGGCATGCAAAATGGGTTGAATTCATAGAGTCTTTTCCTTATGTCATAAAACACAAAAAGGGAAAGGAGAATGTTATTGCTGATGCATTGTCTAGGAGATATACCATGCTCTCACAACTTGACTTCAAAATTTTTGGATTGGAAACAATTAAGGAGCATTATGTTCATGATGATGATTTTAAAGACGTGTTGCTGAATTGCCAAGAGGGAAAAACGTGGAATAAATTTGTTCTAAATGATGGATTTGTGTTTAGAGCTAACAAACTATGCATTCCAGCTAGCTCCGTTCGTTTGTTGTTGTTACAGGAAGCGCATGGAGGTGGGCTGATGGGGCATTTTGGAGCAAAGAAGACGGAAGACATACTTGCTAGTCATTTCTTTTGGCCAAAGATGAGACGTGATGTGGAACGTTTTGTTGCTCTATGCACTACGTGTCAAAAGGCTAAACCACGACTTAATCCTCACAGTTTGTATATGCCTCTACCTGTTCCTAGTGTGCCTTGGGAAGATATTTCTATGGACTTTGTTTTAGGACTGCCTAGGACAAAAAAGGGGAGGGATAGCATATTTGTTGTTGTGGATAGATTTTCTAAGATGGCACACTTCATACCATGTCATAAAAGTGATGATGCTACCAATATTGCTGATTTGTTCTTTCGTGAAGTTGTTCGTTTGCATGGTGTGCCAAATACAATAGTTTCCGATCGTGACACTAAATTCCTTAGCCATTTTTGGAGAACTTTATGGGCTAAATTGGGGACTAAGCTGTTATTTTCGACTACGTGTCATCCCCAAACTGATGGGCAAACTGAAGTTGTGAATAGAACTTTATCTACCATGCTTAGGGCTGTTTTGAAAAAGAACATTAAAATGTGGGAAGAATGCTTGCCTCATATTGAATTTGCTTATAATCGTTCGCTGCATTCTACTACAAAGTTGTGCCCTTTTGAGATTGTCTATGGCTTTGTGCCTCGTGCTCCTATTGATTTGCTACCACTTCCATCTTCGGAGAAGTTAAATTTTGATGCTAAACAGCGTGCTGACTTGATGTTGAAATTGCATGAGACAACCAAAGAAAATATTGAACGCACGAATGCTAAATATAAACTTGCTGGTAGTAAAGGAAGGAGGCATTTAACTTTTCAACCGGGTGATTTAGTTTGGTTGCATTTGAGAAAAGAAAGATTTCCTGAATTGAGGAGGTCTAAGTTGATGCCTAGAGCTGATGGTCCTTTCAAAGTGTTGGAAAAGATTAATGACAATGCATATAAACTTGAGTTGCCTGCAGATTTTGGGGTTAGTCCCACCTTTAACATTGCAGATTTGAAGCCATACTTGGGAGAAGAAGATGAGCTTGAGTCGCGGACGACTCAAATGCAAGAAGGGGAGGATGATGAGGACATCCTTTCCATGCATACAACCATGCCGACTCCATATCAAACTGAAACTATGATACAAGGACCAATGACTAGAGCGCGAGCACGTCAACTTAACCATCAGGTGAATGCGTTCCTAAGTTTGCATACAAATGTTTCAAAGAATGGAATACTACTTAATTCTTGTGATGATTTAATTGTCCTTAGGAACCATGGAGAAGAACCACATGAGCTCAAGTATAGAAGTGGAACCGTCAAGCGCAAACCAAGTCCTGTTCACGAGTTTGACTCGGATTCGGCCTTATTGACAGCGCCTACTTCAAATGGCCGTAACTTTTGACCCAGAAGGTTTCTAGGGGCCCGTGAGTACTCGTTGGAAAGATCTTGAAGTCTACTTTCAGATGGATCTGGCCTCACCTCCAAATTCCAGCCGAGTCGACCAGAAACTGCAAAACAATTCATGTTACTTTTTCAGTCCTAGTCAAAGTGGGCCTTGGGCCTTGTAATTCGAGTCCTATTCGGCTTCCTTGTGTTTTGGCCGACCCTCCACCTTCCGTGACCCTTAAATAGGCAGCCGCACCCTCTTTTAGGGTTTGGGTTTTGTTTAGACTAAGTTAGCTTTTGCTGCTTTGCCTTGTACTCGCGCGTGTCGGCTAGACCGCCCGAATACTTGTCTTCGGAACCCCACCGTTTTCTGTTTTCAATTGAATCTTACATCGTTATTTGCAATTGAGTTGCTGTTCATCTTGTTCTTGCTTGTTCTTCGATTGCTTGCAGGAACAAGAACCCTCGTGGTTAGGTTGATCGTGCGCCGACAAGGTCACGAACAATCTCTGGAGTTGGTGTATCGATCGCTAAGGCGCAACGTCCTTGGATGGTTGTAGTCGGGTCGTCAACGTCATCTCCTTACCCAATCGAATCTACCACTCTCATCGAAAGATCGGGACCCCTTAGTCCTATCATGGAGGAGGAGAACGAGTCCACTTTATTGGTGGCCGAGGCGAGAGTCAACACTAGTTTCCCCATTCCGACAACATCGCCCGAAAATCCAGAGTCACCAGCGATCTTCTTGTCACCACCACCCACAAATCCAGAGCCACCGGCGGATCCTTCGTCGCCACTGCCCGCAGATCCAGAGCCGTCAGCGAATCCTTCGATGCTTCACTTGGAGGAAGACAGACTCTTCATCCAGCTCGGCAACAAGAAGGAGGGTAACCATGCGCAATGGATCCTTGACACGGGCGCCACCAACCATATGACCGGCGAGCGCTCAATCTTCACCAAGCTCGACACCGGCGTCTGAGGCACCGTCCGCTTCGAGAACGGGTCGGTGGTTGGGATCGAGGGCTGCGGGACGGTGATCTTCACGTGTAAGAACGGGGAGACATCGTGAGCTTGGGGCAGCTCGACGAAGACGTCTACAAGATCTTGATCGAGGATGGCCTGCTCAGGATCTGGGACCAAGGGAGGTAGCTGCTAGAAAAGGTGCGACGCTCGGCTAGTCGCCTCTATGTCCTGACACTGGACATCAGGAAGCTGGTGTGCCTGGCGACGTAGGGCACAGTCGCGGCATGGTGTTGGCACGCGAGGTACTGTCACCTCAACTTCAGAGAACTTCGGAGCCTGGCATAGGGACAGATGGTGCGAGGGCTAACGCGAATCGATCACGTCGATCAAGTTTGTGACAGCTGCCTCGCCGAGAGACAACGACGCCTGGCATTCCCGAGCGAAGCCAAGTACCGTGCGGCGCACAAGTTGGAACTTGTACACGGCGACATCTGCGGTCTTGTGACGCCATCGACACCAAGTGGCAACAAACTGTTTCTCCTACTCGTCGATGACCTGAGCCGCTACATGTGGCTCATCCTACTGGGCTCCAAGGACCAAGCGGCAGCAGCAATCATGCGCTTCCAGGCTGGAGCCGAGGCATAGGCGGGACGGAAGCTGGGGATGCTGCGCACCAATCGCAGCGACGAGTTCACGGCGTGCGCGTTCAGTGACTACTGCGCCGAGCATGGGATCCAGAGGCACCTTATGGCACCGTATATGCCACAATAGAACGGCGTGGTAGAGAGGCGAAACCAGACTGTGATAGGGATGGCCAGGAGCATGATGAAGGTGATGTCGTTGCCAGACTGGTTTTGGGGGGAGGCAGTGACCACGGCAGTGTTCATTCTGAACCGTGCTCCCGCTTAGAGTGTCGAAGGGAAGACGCCGTATGAGGTATGGCATGGATCCAAGCCACTTGTGCATTTTCTCCGCATGTTTGGTTGTGTGGCGCACGTGAAGACGGCCGTCAAGCATCTCACCAAGCTTGATGACCGGAGCACGCCCATGGTGTTTGTTGGCTACGAGCAAGGATCGGAGGCCTACCGGTTCTTCAATCCGGTTACACAGCGCATCCATATCTCATGAGATGCCATGTTTGAGGAGGATCGTCCCTGGGACTGGGGCACTGATAAGGGATCTATGCCAGACGATGACATTGAGCCGTTCTGCGTCGAGTATGTCGTGGTTTCCAGGGGACATGGTAGCACCAGCATCCCAGCGATGGCAGCCTCGCCAGTTACAGCGGCGGCACCACCAACAACACCGGCTAGCGTGATGATGCCCACATGTGGGTCTGAGTCCCGCACACCACCAGCACCGGCCAAGACAAGAATCGAGTTCGTAACGCCACCTTCGGGCAAACCCGATCTGGACGACGATCACGATGATGCGCCACTTCAGTTCCATACCGTGGACAACGTCCTCGGTACGGTGTCACCTCCTGGTTTGGCTGAGCGGGAGTTGGCCGAGGAGCTTCTGGTGGCAATTGGGAACGAACCGGTGACAGTCGAGGAGGCGAAGCGGACCAAGGAGTGGCGGATGGCAATGCTAGAGGCGATGGCCTCTATCGAGGAGAACAAGACATGGTCTCTAGTGGACCTCCCACCGGGGCATTGCGCCATCGGCTTGAAGTGGGTCTTCAAGCTCAAACACGACGAGCACGGCGATGTTGTGAAGCATAAGGCCAGGCTCATCGCCAAGGGATATGTACAACGCTAGGGAATCAATTACGAAGAGGTGTTTGCGCCGGTCGTGAGGATGGAATCAGTGCGCGTGGTACTAGCCGTGGCGGCGAGTCGTGGCTGGTCTGTGCACCACATGGACGTCAAGTCCGCATTTCTCAACGTCGAGCTGGAGGAGGAGGTCTACGTCGCGCAACCTCCAGGTTTCACCGCTGCCGGCCATGAGAAGATGGTGCTCAAGCTGCACAAGGCCCTCTATGGGTTACGACAAGCTCTGCGGGCGTGGAATGCCAAACTCGACACGTGCTTGAATGTGCTTGGCTTCATCAGGAGCGAGTGTGAGCATGGCTTGTACATGCGCAGAGTCAATCGTTCATGACTGGTGGTAGGGGTCTACGTTGACGATCTCGTCATCACGGGGGAGTCCGCCAATGAGATCAACACTTTCAAGCTAGAGATGAAGATGCTCTTCTGTATGAGCGATCTGGGGACCCTGTCCTACTACCTCGGCATCGAGGTGAGACAGGGGCAACGTGGCATTGAGCTGTGCCAGAGTGCCTATGCCATGAAGCTACTCGAGAAAGCGGGGATGAGCAGCTGTAACACCTGCACGACATTGATGGAGACAAGGCTGAAGCTGTCGAAGCAGAGTTCTTCGCCGGTGGTCGACGCAACGGTGTACCGCAGCCTCATTGGCAGTCTACGGTATCTGTTGCACACCCGGCCAGATCTCGCGTTCGCTGTGGGGTGGCTGAGCCGGTTCATGGAAGAGCCGAAGCAGGAGCACATGGCGGCAATGAAGCACTTGCTCCGGTACGTCGCGGGCACGATTGACTACGGGCTGGCATATTCCAGGGGTGACGCTGAGCTCGGACTAGTCGGCTATAGCAACAGCGACATGGCGGGTGACGTGGACAACCGCAAGAGCACGACGGGCTCTGTCTTTTTTCTCGGCGGCAATCCTGTGACATGGCAGTCACAGAAACAACGGGTGGTTGCATTATCGTCATGTGAAGCGGAGTACATCGCGGGAGCCACGGCAGCGTGTCAAGGAGTCTAGCTCTAGCGACTACTCAGCGATGTTCTTGAGTTCAGGTGTCTTCGCCACAACTGAATATGGACAACATGTCCGCTATCACCCTCAGCAAGAATCCAGTGCTACATGATAGGAGTAAGCACATCGACACAAAATTTCATTACATTAGAGAATGTGTTGATAGCGGGGAGACCGGCCTGGAATTCATAAGCACACAAGAGTAGCTAGCGGATGTCTTGACGAAGCTGCTTGGAAGGACTAAGTTCCAGGAACTTCGTGAATGAATCGGCGTCACCAAGCTCAAATGAACAATGCCAGAATTAGGAGGAGATTGTCAAATAATCCAGGCATTGTTCATGTGTTTTTTGGTCTTTAATTCTGCACTGTTTTTCTTAGAGTTAGTTTGAGCCCAACATTCAAACTTGGGCACGTCAGTAAACAAGAGTTCAGCGCGTGCACCTGTTCACGCGAGAACCGGTCATTCTTCGCCCGTGGCGCGCGGCACGTTCTGAGAGTTGTGGGATGGCGCAGCTTGCGGAAGAGCGTGGCGCACGGTGTGAGCGTTGTGACCTGTTGGCTATGCATGTTTGTTGTTTATTTAAGTTGAAGAAAAACCAGAAAAGGCAACCGATTTTGCTGCGAAAATATCTCTCTTAGTGTATACATCGAGCTTGTGTGTGTGTGTGCAGGTGATCCGGTCTTGCTTCTGCGTGCGGAGTAACTTCGCTAGAGGTCAGAACACGCGAAGCCGCCACTCGAGCTGCCGCCACAACCTTGTGAGTGTTATAAATTTGGGCAATATTTTAATTCCAAATTTTACTAGGAGACAAACACAATAAACTAGTGATGCAAAGCTTGATACTAACAGCAGGCTACTCATCATATTTTCAGAATATACTCAAGAAAATACAGTAACAAAGTCGAACGTGCTCGCGAACGACTTACTTTTTCACCTGATGAAGAACAGGAAGCCGCGCAGGCTTGACGCAGTGCAGATGATGCAGTGCAGTGAGCGGTCGCGCAGATGCGCTGCCCAGAAACCTTATTGCCGCCCTGTGCAGGTACTCTCTGCGGCAACGGTTCGGAGATAGCCGCTCTCCCTCCTTCCAGGTGCACGCCGGGAAGAAAGGTCGACGAGGTTCAGACGGCATAGCACAACAGCACAAGAGCAGAAAGTAGAGGAAGTATGAAGGTGCAAAATTCTCTCTATTTTCTTGGACGTCTCCAGGCCCTTTTAAGGGCGCTGCAGTTACTACTCACTAGTAACTGCTGCGTTTTAAACAGAATTATGCACTGGTAACTGCCTCATCAAATCACAAATTAAGCAGTGTAAATTCACTTGTAACTGCCTCATTCAATTGTTTGAATCTCATTCAAACAGAGAGAGAGGTGCAAAGTTTAGCAAAATAAAGATAGACTTGGTCTGCCAAGTGGCGCGCCACGTCACGGCATGGTCGCGCGTCGCAAGTCACAAGTCACGCAATTTTCACGCGAAAATACACGAATACGCGTGCGCGCACGTGCGTGCGCACGCGTGTGACTAGACAGAACCATCCTCATACCATCTCTTTCCATATTCAAGGAGTGGTGAGGACTCCACCTCCACCTTATAAATCGGTCTTCCTCACACTGCCTTAGCAATATGGTACTAAACCATGCATGCTTTGGAATTACGGAAATAGACCATAATTAAATGGGCCAATTTCTAACAATCCCCCACCAATTCCAAAGCAAGAAGTAAACATATGGCAAAGATATTGTGCTGAAGTACTGTTAATATACCAGTCTTTTAGTGTAAGTCCCGTACGGGTTGAACTTGCACCTAGAATGACAAGATTCATCTTCTCACAGCTGATGAATGGATTATGCCTTAAATTCACAGCTTTTCGTGATCAGATTTCACTTGAAATCTCAACTGGTACTAGGCTGCCAATGAACCGCACCTAAATGGAGCGTTATATGGTCATGCTCCCTTATCTGCTCGTGAGCTTTCTAGAGAATGCCTCAATCTCATGAACTGCGACCACACAGTTAAGCTCAAGTAGGTGTATTCTTTCTAGGTATCCTGCAGAATAATACATTTTCCTTATTTGGACAACAGAATACATTAAAGCTTTATGCCAACCTTCCATACAGTCGAAAGTACATTATTTATTAGGACATAGGTACAATAAATATATACTCTCTTGTTACAACATCAATTTGTTTTTCCCATTGCCTAAGTCACGGGATCTCCGATCAAGAAGGTATGGGTTACCATTGTGATGTAACTTAAATGGGCCTCATTCCCAAGTCCATAGATGCAACGGAAATCGCTTTCCGTGCTAACCCCTTTGTAAAAGGGTCTGCTAGATTTTTCTCAGTGTGAATATAGTTCACAGCAATCACTCCGGAGTTTCTCAGTTTTCTGACAGATTTAAGCCTACGCTTCACATGTCTAGAGGACTTCATATTATCCTTTGTACTTGTGACTTTGGCCAACACTGTTCGATTATCACAGTACATTAGGATTGTAGGTATTGGTTTCTCAACCAATGGCAAGTTCAATAGAAGCTCTCTCAGCCATTCAGCCTCAACTGTGGCTGTGTCAAGTGCTACAAGTTCTGCTTCCATGGTTGACCTCATCAACATGGTCTGTTTGCAAGACCTCCATGAAACTGCAGCACCAGCTAAAGTGAATACATAACCACTTGTAGCTTTGATCTCATCCGCATCAGAGATCCAATTAGAGTCATTGTATCCTTCTAAAACAGAAGGGTGTCCAGTATAATGTATTCCAAAAGATGTCGTGCCTCTCAAGTAGCGCAATACTCTTTCAAGTGCCTTCCAGTGATCATCTCCTGGGTTAGACGTAAACCGACTTAATTTGCTCACAACAAATGAAATGTCAGGTCTTGTGGCACCAGCTATATACATAAGTGATCCAATAATTTGTGAATATCTTAATTGATCTTTTCCTAACCCCTGGTTCTTTCGAAGCTTAATGCTCGCATCATAGAGTGTTGGTGAAATTTTACAGTTTTCAAATCTAAACCAGCTTAATATTTTCTCAGCATAATGGAATTGATTCAGAGTAATCTCATCCTTACTTTTGATCAATTTAATATTCAGAATGACATCTGCCTCTCCCAGGTCTTTCATATCAAAACACCAAGATAAGAAAGATTTGACCTCATCAATTACGACAGTGTTTGTTCCAAATATAAGTATGTTATCTACATACAGACATAAGATCACTCCTTGACCCCCACCATAACGATAATACACACATTTATCAGCTTTATTCACAACAAAGTCAGCAGATGTTAAAGTTTTGTCAAACTTCTCGTGCCATTGTTTTGGTGCTTGTTTTAGGCCATACAAAGATTTCAATAATCGGCATACTTTATTTTCCTGTCCAGAAATCACAAAACCATCCAGTTAATCCATATAGATTTCTTCCTCGAACTCTCCATTAAGGAAAGCTGTTTTCACGTCCATTTGATGAACATGTAGACCATAGGAAGATGCTAACGCAAGGAGCACTCTGATGGTAGTTAGTCTGGCGATAGGATAATAGGTATTAAAGAAATTTTCTCTCTCTCTGGGTGTAACCCTTGGCCACAAATCTTGCCTTGTACTTCTCAATAGTTCATCAGGCCTTAGTTTCTTTTTAAAGATACACTTACATCCTACAGGTCTTTTTAAAGGTCACAAGTCACGCGAAAATATGCGAATACACGTGCGCGCATGTGTGACTAGACAGAACCATCCTCATACCATCTATTTCCATATTCAAGGAGTGATGAGGACTCCACCTTATAAATCGGTCTTCCTCACCATGCTTTAGAAATATGGTACTAAACCATGTGTGCTTTGGAATTAAAAAAATATGTCATAATTAAGTGGGCCAATTTCTAACAGTGAGCATGGCCTGTGCCGCCACCACCCACGCACGAGCGCTGCTCGTGTTCGCGGACCACGCCACTTGAGCCGTGGCAGCTCGCGCGCGCGGCCAGCACCGCAGGCCCGCTCGCGTTGCTCAATATTGTGAGATCTGGACCTGGCCGCATACCTAGGTCCAGCCGGGTTTTTACTCCCCGGGCCACAGGTCCACATGGGCGGAACACAACCAAGCCCACGGAGCAACGGAGCAACAACCTTATAAGTGGTACTGGGCCTTCTCCCCCCAAAAGACTAGTCCAATGGGTGGGGGCTCCCCCACACTTATAAGTTGTGCTTTCTCCTCTTCCACAACCAATGTGGGATTATTCCCAACAATCTCCCCCTCACACATTTGGTATCAGAGCCTAGGTGATACCAAATGTGAGATCTGGACCTGGCCGCATACCTAGATCCAGCCGGGTTTTTACTCCCCGGGCCACAGGTCCACATGGGCGGAACACAACCAAGCCCACGGAGCAACGGAGCAACAACCTTATAAGTGGTACTGGGCCTTCTCCCCCCAAAAGACTAGTCCAATGGGTGGGGGCTCCCCACACTTATAAGTTGTGTTTTCTGCTCTTCCACAACCAATGTGGGATTATTCCCAACAAATATTCCAGTGGCCCGTCCCGCTCAAGTCGCCGTTGTTGCTCATGCCGTCCCAAGCCGCCGCCGACTTGCGAGCGCAACCGCACTACCGTCCCAGATTCTTCGCATCGTTGCCGCCGCTCACGTGCACCTGCTTGCGCGGCCGCTGCCGTCGCGGCTCGCGTGGCCATCATTGTTGCGCCGGGCAACATAGATTTCTTGGTGCACAAACTAGGCATGGATCTCGGCGGCCAAACCCAACCATGCACGGTCCATTGGCTGTGTCACACGCCACGCCGATGAAGCTCCTGCCGCGCAACAAGTCACGACGCTGTACATGACCGGAGGCATTATTATTAGTCGACGTTGAAGCTTAGCAAATCATCACTCGGGGCTGCGACTTAAAGTCCCAGAGCTGAAATTTAAGCTTATAGGTTTTAGCTTATAGTTTCTTTCTAATAAATAAAATAGAATGGTTTTTTCATTATTTTTTAATGTGGTTTATTGTGAAAATATTTTCGCAGCGATTTTTCGGTATTTGATTCATTCGTATAAACACTCGTATTAGGATTAAAAATCATAAACCATAACCATAAAGTATCAGTTATAGTCGAAAAGAATACATGCCAATTAAACCAAGGTCAATTAATTAGAATGTTCATGCGCAGAGAAGTCACCATGAAGCATCATCACCTAACAGTATACAGATAAGAGAGCCCCCACCTTGACTTGTAGATTTATGCCTGGTATTTGTTTTCCTTGCTCTGTCCAGCATGTCACTCTCCATATGGTCTTTTCCTTGAGCTCTAGTGGCAGCAAAGTCTAACTAGCTGTCTATTCATATTGATTTTTGCTAATGATTTTTAGCTTTAGCTTATAAATAATAATAGTTTGTAGAGAGCCGTATGGAGAGAGAGACACTTGCTTGTGATTTAGCCCCATATAAATGAAGTCATCACGATATGTACTACAATCAGTTAGTAGATCCCATCTTGAAAAGGCACTCCATATGAAAGCTAAGTACTGTAGAAAAATCATTTACTATAGAAAAGAGACCTATAGATGCCAAAGCGAATAGATTGACTGCCTGAAAGAGAAACTGTCAGAGATCAAAATGACTTATGGATTGTTGGTGAATTAAAATGACTTATAAAGGGTATTTGACAAACGGGGAATCCTGATTCCGCGCATGCTCCCGTTGGACAAATAGCACCCACACCCATGGGAGTTGTTTGATGAAAGTAGCATGTGGCGAGCTGTTGGCGCGTGGCTACACAGGGAAAGTGACGTGCCCTCTTTTTTGTCGGATAGCGTTTGTGCATTTATGTGTCCACTTACCATGGAGCCCAACAGGGGACCAGAGCAACTTTTTCGTACTATGCTGCATGCATTGATGTGCCATGCAAGGACAAAGAGTTCGACATACCATGTGCTAGCTAGCTTGCTTTGCTCATGGATGCATCCATGTGTACTGTGGCATTACTTGGCTAACAGTAGCTTAGAACACTAGAAGAGGTCAAAGCTGGCACTCGGTGTGATCAGTAAAAAAAAGTGCAATGCACTTGTGAAAAAGAAAAGAAAAAGAACCATTTGCTCTAGGGCTCTAGGCTCGAGGCCCTCAAGTGAAAGAGCAAGTGAAAGAGAGAATAGAGGTTGGAATAGAGGCTGAGAGAGATGGAGAAAGGGGCAGGGGCGGGCAACTGAGGGATATCAGAGAACTTTATCAAGATTTACTGAATCCCTCCTCTTCTCATGATTCTACTATGCATATGTAAGACAAAACCATCCCTCTTCTTCTCTATTCCATCTCACGTTTCCCCATTTTTTGTTGGCAAATTTCTAGTCAATTTAACTACCGTAGTTCCTATTTTTGTTTATTTTTTATTTTGCTTTTCCATGTTCGTCCTAACTTGATTTCAAATTTCTATAGACTTGCTCACACCTATATTAAGTTAGTTTTATTTTTATTTTGCTTGTAAATTATACTCATTTTGCTTTCATGTTATCCCAACTTGCTTTTGAATTTATGCCCTTCACACCTATACTAAGTTGGTTTCATTTTTTTTATTTTGCTTGCAAATTATACTCATTTGCTTCCATGATATCCCAGCTTGGTTTTGAATTTATGGCGACTTGGTTCACACCCATGTTAAGTTGGTTTTATTTTTTTATTTTTGCTTACAAATTGTACTCAATTTGCTTCGACGCTTATCCCAACTTGCTTTCAAATTTATACTGCTTTGCTTCACATCTATACTAAGGTTTTATTTTACTAATACATAGGGAGAAATTTGGAGAGGATGCCAACATGTTTAGTATTTACTGAGCTAGTGGGACTTGATGAGCCTTGGTGGAGGACAGCCACATCATGTTATTTTTTATTGTTTAGCTTTTTATGGTGTATGCGTGGAGGGACCGATGGACACTCAGCTGATTGTACTCATGTTCTTTGACAAAAAAAACAACTTTTGAGGGGTTTTGGATTTATCCCTTCTATATATAGCAGTGTGCAAACTTGGAGACTCGGACACATACTCATCATTCTTTGATTTGAATGTACAATGCAAAACTGTGCAGTTCTCTAGGAAGTCGGTTAGCCATCACACGGTGTAGGGATAAGGCAGACTATATCGAAGGAAATTAAAATTTTTACCATGTAAATAAGAAAGTCATGCGAGTAAAAGATCATAGATCGATCATTACCACTAAACGTATAATACAACGGAAGAAGAGTTGAAGTAGCTTAGTTCAATGTAGCGCATATGTCGGACCCGGATTTTTCAATCCAAAATCCGCTGTGTTTCACTGCACTATTCCCTGGATCAGTAGATAGTGCACACAGGTACATTGCTGTATCAACTCATACATCGCATAAAGTCATGATTTAATAGAACAGAGTTAAATTACACCGCATCGGGTGGCAGTTGCAATAGGGCCACATCGGCCAAATGTTTACATCACAAAATAGCAGCAGAATTGAAAGCAAAAGTAAGACCATTGCCACAGGCAAGCGAATAGGGGTAGATATTGCTACATATATTATCTAAGCTTAGATAATATATATGCACACAATCTCCATCAAGCCTTCTTGTCTATAACCAAAATACACGAGAACCACCCTAATTTTCATCGTTGCTTCCTCCAACATTGGCAGGGGCATCCTCATGAGCGTAGTGGTCTTGAGTTCCTGTTTCTGTTTTGGTAATGCGAGTGTGAGCACAAATCCACCGTGCTCAGCAAGCCAACACACAGTATGCAATAGTTAACATGCACGACTTTATCAAGGGAAGGCTCAGGCTTATTTTGTTTTGCCAAAAAAATGCTTTTAAATACATTCTTAAAGATCCCTATGACCTAGCAGAGTTAAATCATACTTCGAATTTTGCAAGATAATAACATTAGTATCATAGATTCCATTCATATGGCATCAGCACCATATGCTACCTTTGCGCGTTAACCGTTTATCTCATTGCTGGGACGACACCCAGGGCAATTCAAACTAGGGCTTTCTTTTGCCCTCCACTTTCCAACCCACCCGTAAAACATTTTGAAACTGAACTATATCTAGTAAGGTTACCATGTCTGCCCTTGACCGTGGGCACGGCTATTCGAATAGTTTTCTACTCTGCAGAGTTTGCACACTTTACCTACAAGAGATAATCCACTCATTGCTCCACATGATACCTTAGACGTGCGGTGGAGTAAATTATCACATAACCTTTACGATGCATAGTCCTATTGTGGTTACGCCCGCTAGGTTCTGCCTTCTGTAGGATGTGTGCATCCCTTGAGAAGAGTCCCCCGTGAGCCATCACGGGCAAAGGCGGGGATGTGGCCATCCATCCCTTTGCTCGTATTCACACCTTTACGTAACCACCTTAGAGCTATACAAGTTATTGAGCTCCGCCTACATTTTGCCAACTTGTGGTTGTACTGTTATACACTGGGAGGTCATCACATGATTCGGTCCTTAGGGCTATCTCGACGGTTCTACCACTATCCATTATGTGCTTCCAGTGCACCACTCACACCCCCGAACTATCCGCCCAGATAAATAAACATGTTGGGGTTTTTGGTAACATATAATTATTTCCGACAAGTATACCACATTCCCACCATATTCTCCCAAATCAATTTCTCATTTGTTCAAGGTAATGACTTTGGGGTATTTGCGATACCCCGGATATCTAAGCATTCCTAAGCATATCATATAACTAGGGACTTATTTTGGAAAGTCGTATCATTATAGTTTTGCTAGGGTGACAAGGCTCACATCCATGGTTGGCAAGGGAAATAAAATGCACAATTGTAATAGTGGGCATATAGCTAACATGTCGAAATCGAACATAATATAACACATGAAATAATAGCACGCATGTTGATAATTTAAAAGGAAATAAATTGCAAAAACATGGGTTCAAATATGATCAAAGTGTTGACTCGCCTTGATCACTGGTGTCTTGGTCCTGACTGTCGAGGTTGGCTTCGGCTTCCTCTTCCTGGGCTTCGTATGTTATTTTTTCGATGCGCGAAAATTTGGATAAAAATTAGCAAATCAAACAAAGTTTGACCAAAAATTCAAATGAGCTTAAAACATTAGCAAATCAAACAAAGTTTCACCATTGGACAGATCTTGAATTTAGATGAATTTAGAAATTTGTTTCATTCAATTTGGAGTTAAAATGAATAAGTTATGCCTATTTAAAGTTCTCAGTTTAATTAAATCTAGAAAATATTAAAACTCTGACAGGTGGGTCCCACTTTCTATTTTTCAGTTTCGATTTTATTTTTATTCTTATTTTTCTGTGCCAGTGACATGTGGGGCCAGCTACTGTGCTCATTTAATGGTATGGCCCACATGTCAGTGAGAGGTTTGATGTAATAATCCAACATCAGCATTTATGATAGTCATTAACCATTAATTAAGTGTCATTAGCATCAATTAATCCATGTTTGAACACTAAATAAGCTCATTTATATTCTAATAAATTTTTGGCATCTTTTATTAATTATCTTCGAATTTTTAATTGCTTTTTCCTTCACTGGATGTGCTAGCAAAAGGTTTAAAAACCTACAACTAATATTGCGGCACAGGGAATTGAACTCGGGTTGCCGGAGTGAACGTGCACGCGGATAGCCAATTGGTCTCAGGTGTTACCTGATGGATCGAAGGTAGAAAACTAGTTGAGCTGAGGGAGCAAACGCGGGAACAGAGGAAGCTCCGTGGCGAGTACGGCCGGTGGCGTTGTCAGCGAGGGGCGATCGGGGTGGTGCCGGAGATGACCAAAATGGAATGCTTGCGCTGAGGGGATGCTGACGGTAGCGCTGACGGGGACCGAGAAGCTTTGGAGTGGGCCGGCGGCGTGCGGCGGCGGTGAGCGAGGAAGGGAGCTCGTCACCGGCGGGGTACGGCCAAGGAGAAGCTCGGGTAAGGGTGGGATGAGCTTCACCTTGCTTCGAGGATGCTCCGGGGAAGAAGAATCAGCTCGGCTCTGCTTCAATCGGCGGCAGGTCGGGTGACCGGAGTTGGGGAAGAAAGTGGGCTCGCCGGCGACTAGGGTGCTCGGGGCTCGATTGCTCGGGGCAGGAGGTGGAGGGAGATGTGGCGGAGAGGATGGAGGGATGCGCGTGCTTTATAGAAGGCTGAAGGGGGCCAGTAACGGGCGATGCCGTGCGGTCAAGTCGGGTAGGCGGCGATGGCAGGCAGCGGTGGCAGCGGGATCCCAGGGATTTTGAGTGTGACCACACCGGGCAGACGCTGCAGCCTTTGCACCGCACACGCGAGTAGACTCGACAATGCGGAGGGAGGCAGCGGCGACACCGGCGCATGCGTGCCACGAGGAGGAAGAGCAGGCGCGGAGCAGAAAGAAGCCAGGAGAGAGGGGAAGAAGGAGTGCGGACGGGGCGGGGCCCGCGGGACAGTGAGTGAGGGTGAGGGGAAACGGGCTGGGCCGCTTCGGCTGAGGCGGGACGAGAAAGGAGCGGGGAGAAGGTGGGGTTGGGTCGGGCTGTTTTGGCCGGCCTGACTTCACCTCTCTCTTTTTTTTTATTTTTTTATTTGTTTATTTAGGTGATATGTATATTTGTGTATGCATTTTCATACTTCTTGCTGGGGCATTGAGAAGCAATGTGCCCCTTCTCATCACATTCATAGCAACGAATGTTGCTATACTTCTTGTTGGAGAAGGAATGTCCTTTCTTTGTCTTCTCATGACTTGCGCTTCGGTTTGAGCGCCTCCTCATGAACTTCTTCATCCTTCTCACTAGAAGGGTCAATTCTTCTTCGGAATCCTCCTCATCATCTTCGGATTCCTCGCTCACCACCGCTTTAGCCTTGAAAGCGGTGATTTTCTTGCTCTTGGAGGAGGATTGCTCCATAAGCTCCTCCTTGTTCTTCTTGTATAGCTCGTTGGTGATGAGGTTGGCCAATAGTTGAGTTGGTGTCATTCTTACTAATTCCGGTGAGTTGAGAAAGAGCGTCACCAACATCTCGTATTTCTCCGGCAAGGCCCTAAGCATATTTCAAACAATATCAATATCGGAAAGGTTAGTACCAAGACCTGAGCTTATTCACAATGTTGTTTAACCGTGTGTACATCTCATTGATGTCCTCATGGGGTAATATTGTGAATGTCTCATATTTGATCCTAAGCTGATGCAACTTTGCCTCCTTAACCGTAGACGTCCCCTCACGTATTTCGGAGAGGGTAGTTCAAATAGCGTGAGCCGTCTCAAGATTGCTCACCCTATTGAACTCGTCCGCGTTCAAGGCTCCAAAGAGAGTATTCATGGCTTGGGCATCTAAATTAGTGTTACGCCCGTCTTGTTCCATTCGGTTCTCGAGATTAAGAGGCATGACGTAACCATCATTTACGATTTTCCAAATATGAGGGCTCATGGCCTTTAAATAGATTGACATCCTAATTTTCCAATAAGCATAATTTGAGCCATCAAAGAAAGGTGCCTTTCCTATAGCAAAACCCTCACTAGCCATCCTTTTCTCTCTAGACGGTTAAGTCTAAAACTTAGAGACCAAGCTCTGATACCACTTGTAAGATCGAGGAGGCTGACTAGAGGGGGGTGAATAGGCGGCTCAAAAGTTTTCTTCTAATTCAAGCTAACAATTTTAACTCTAATGAATGGTCTAAATCAAGTGAGCGATGTAGCAAATAAAACAAGTTAATATGACTCAAGAGATCACTAGCACAATATGAATTATCCTAAGAGCAAGTATAATTCTAGTCTAGAACAATGTTTGCTACACTAATCACACAAGAAACCAAATGATTCTAATGGAATAAATTGCTTGAATGTAAATGAGACACAAGAGAGCAAACCACAAATGACACGATTACTTTTTACCGTGGTGATCGAAGACTTGCCGGTGTCCCCTAGTCCACGTTGAGGTAAGCCTGAACGAATCGGACCGGCTCCACGAATTGAGCCAAAACACCTCGATCACTATTGGTAGCTCTTTTTCTCTCCGGGTAGGTGAGCTTCAACCTTCACAATATTGTCGGACCTTCTCACAATCTTCTTGAGAAGATCACCGAACTCTCCCGCCAAGCCGTCTAGGTACCGGCAAGCACCAAGAGTAATGATTCACAGCGGGCTTGATCACACTCAAGTGCCAAATGGTTCAATCTACGGATGCAATGCACTTGAATTCACTCAACTAACTCAATTGAATGCACAAAAGATGAAATGAGGTGTGAGAGGTTGCTCTATGCTCAAGGATGCTCAATAATGGTTCAACAACATGTCCTTGTGCTGGTGGGGTCGAATTTATACCCTCACCAAACTCAAATAGCCATTGCAATAAACAATCCTGAAAATTCAGGGAAATCGAAACTACCGTAGTGTTGGGGGTGGTACTTCTGGATTTCCGCAGAAGGGTCAGAACGGCTATGTCAGAGAGTCAGAAGTATCCGTTGGACAATGAGTGCGATACTTCCGCCGTTGTAAGTGCGGTACTTCCGGAATCCCGGAAGTTCCGATGTCGACCCGGAACTTCCGATCCCAACGAGTTGAAGTTTTGAAAAGATTGCTCTCTGGAAAAAAGTTCCGCTCGGGAGGCCGGAACTTCCAGCCTAGCGGAAGTTCCGCCGTTCAATCCGCGGTACTTCCGATTTCCGAGAGGCTAAGTTTAATTCTGGGCACTCTCTGAAAAAAAGTTCCGCTCAGAAGCCCGGTACTTCCGGCCGATCGGAAGTTCCGCGAGTTTAACTCCGGTACTTCCAACCGATCGGAAGTTCCGCTCTTCGAATGCCGGTACTTCCGAAATTTCTGACAATGCACAGTTTTAATTCAAATTTATTTCTAAGTGCATGCATGATCCTAAATTGATCCATAGGGCACATTTGCATATGATCAAGCATTTAACCATGATCCCTCTTAATAGTACGGCATCTAACCTATAATCCGGTCTTCCATCTTTTCTCCTAAGACCGGTAAACATAAAAGAGCCCTAAACTATTTACCTTGTCATCTTGGATCTTTTTGAATCATATGAAGATTTTTGTGAGCCTCTTTCTTTGTCTTTGAGACTAATCTTTTCAAACATTTAACACAGAAATTAGTCCCATGATCACATAATGTCATTTATTACCAAAACCAATATTTTTAGGGGTCTAGATGCTTTCAATTTTCCCCTTTTTGGTAATTGATGACAACATAAGCAATATTTGAGAAGAATAAAGATTTGGATATACTCCTTGTTTGAAAGATGTATATCATGATTCTTTTTAAGGTTTGGCAATTAAGAGTATGAGGAGTTTATTCCCATTTGGACAAATAGAATTAAGGAAAAACTCCCCCTAAATATGTGCATTCAAATTTTAGATAAAAATTGCATGGTCTCCTTTGTTTGCTTTAAATGAAGGAAGTATAAGCATCACATAATATGAGATTAACACAATATTCAATAAGATGCATAAACAAGGAAATAGCATTTAGGGCACATAATCCAAACATAGTTCATTACATCATGCATAGGAAATATAAAATACTAAGCATAGCATCCATAGAGTTTAAACATCACATGGTTCATTACACCATATTTTATTACATAGCCAAATATAATAGATAAAAGTTTATTTTCTTCAAGCTTCATTCTTCTCCTTGCTTCATTTCTCCCCCTTTGGCATCAAGATACCAAAAAGAGAGCTAGTCTTGGGTGGCACGAGAAGAAGGAGAGCGATGGCAACGACGACGGGTATAGTGGGCCGGTGAAGGTGGACGGGCCATGGCACCCTCTAGGGATGAGGCACGATCCCCGATAGAGGTAATCAGGGTAGCAACCTGATTAGAAGTCTCAATCTGATGCTCCTCAAGCCTAAGAACGGCGGAGTAAATCTGAGACAAAGTGACATCGCCTTCACCCTGGGGAGGAGGATCAACAGCTGCCTGAGGCTGTCCACGAGGACGAGGAGGAGCGGGAATTGGAGGCTCTGCACGAGGCTTGTACGGCTTATGCACTTTCCCAAGTGCACCTCTGTACCCGGTCTTCCTAATGATCAAAGCCATGATGTAAGGTGCATAGTTGATCCTCTGGACTATGTCATTCTTGTTAGCGTCAATCTCCCTGATAATAAGGTCCACCACATCAAACTTCTTGCCATGCATAATGTAGTCAATTACATTCCAAGCGTGACCACGAATGGTGTCATAATTCCCACTCTTTGGGTAGATGGTATGATTTATGATCCTGTTCACAAGACTGGGAATTGGGAGCAACCCTGCTAGCGTCTTTGGCACACATCCAGTTGTCCGGTCATAATAGTCAGTGTAAGCGGAAATGGGGAGTGCCGGCCTACTGTACACCTTCTCATAGGCACTAGACTCAGTGCCAAGTGCCAGCTCAAACTCGTGCTTGGTGCTCTCAATGGGCTGTTGTCCAGTCATTCAACACAAATGCTCATAATTTGGGGAGATGTACAGGGTGGCGTAGAACTACCGGATCATCTCCTCATTGTAGCTGGACTGGAGAGCAACAAGGTGGTGAATCCCCGCTCGCTGAAAGAGACGGTAAGCACCATCATATTTGTCAATCTGTGACAAATGGTCCCAATCCACATACTTGTGCTGTGCAAACTTGCGAGAAGGAGCATACATCTGCACATAAACTTGCTCCTGGAACTTGGTATGAAATTTTGGATTCTGAGAGTTCGCGGGGAGCACATATTGACTTCGGCGTCGCAAGATGGCATAATCTTCACTTGTGATCTTGCTTAGGTCCACTTGCTGTTCTTCTGCTGCTGGAATCTCCTCATCTGATGTCTCATACTCCTCACTCTGCTCAGGAGAAGCATCGGATGCCTCGGACTCACTCTCAGAGTCGGAGGCAGGACCTTTCCCCTATCCTCGTATTCTGGCTCAGGAGCGGGTGCGGAGGAAGATTGACCCCGAACACCTACGTAGGTCTTGTGGGAGGTGTTCTTCATCCTCGGCATCTTCAAACATAGATTAAGATATCAAGGAATGTGATAGGATAAAGGAGGAACAGGTTTGAATTGAAAAGCAATGAAGTTTCTGTTGTTTCAGGAAAATCGGAAGTACCGACGGCCAAACTGCAGAACTTCTGGAAATCCGGTAGTTCCGGCATTTAAATTGCGGAACTTCCGGGACCCCGGTAGTTCCGTCTGCTCGGGCGGTAGTTTCGATTTTACTAAAGCATTTCTAGGGCAACTTTAATCTTTGAATTTTTGGGGGTATTACTTGGATTGAATCCAATGCATGTATGTAAAAACATCATAATAAACTAAAGAAACTAATTTGCTCGAAGAAATTTCAGCAAAAATCATCACATTTTCAAATTAACCTAATTTTAGCTCTAGGGTTCTTAGAGCAAGATAAAGAGGGTTTTGATCCTATTTACCTTGAGAAATTGAAGGAGATGAACCCTAGAAGAGCAGAGGATCGCCCAAAAACGAAGAAGTTCCCTCGGATTCAAAGATTGGGAGAGGGGTGTGTTTTTGGGAGAGAGAGGAAGAGAGGAAAAGAGGAGAGGAGTGGGTGCGGTTCTGGGAGAGGAGAGAGAGATAATCAAGGAGGAGGGAGTAACGGCAGGGAGGTTGGCGGTTTTGGAAACCGCATTAAATTTTGCAGATATCGGAAGTTCCGCGCTTAACACGCTGGAAGTTTTGATTCCTCAGAAATCCCAGAAGTACCGTGAGAACAACGGCGGTAGTTCCAGATTTTCTAACAAAACGGAAGTACTGCAAAAATAACAGCGGTAGTTCCGATTTTTCTGGAACTTTTCAGGAACAGAACTTTAGAACACGAAATAATGCAAATAATCCCTAGTTTTGCATTCAAATAAAATCATTCAGGATCATTATGCATAAATAAAGCTATTTCTTGACTTGGAATATAGTTTTTATAAAAGTAATCAAATTTTTGCCCGAGAGAGGATAAAATTCATTGAAATGCCACAAGAAAACATCAAATGAGCAAAATTGAATGGGACAATAGTTCAAACTACATTTGAGTAGTCTATGACATGTAACTCATTTCTCAATTTGCAAAAACGGCTTTCATCTAGTGGTTTGGTGAAAATGTCCGCTAATTGATCTTCGGTTCGGATGTGACTAATTTCAATATCTCCCTTGCTCACATGATCTCTCAAGAAGTGGTGGCGCATATCTATGTGCTTGGTTCTTGAGTGTTGAATGTGATTATTGGATATTTTGACGGCACTATCATTGTCACACAAAAGAGGCATTTTGTCAAATTTAATTCCATAATCCATCAATGTTTGCCTCATCCAAAGCAATTGAGCATAACAACTATCGGCGGAAACATATTCGGCTTCGGCGGTTGAAAAGGCTACGGAATTTTGTTTCTTGGAATACCAACATACTAGGGACCTACCTAGCAATTGACTACTACCCGAGGTGCTTTTTCTATCCACTTTGCAACCCGCATAATCGGAATCCGAATATCCAATTAATTCAAATTTTGCACCTTTGGGATACCAAAGCCCTATGCTTGAGGAATATTTTAAATATCTTAGAATCCTCTTTACGGCCATTAAATGGCACTCTTTTAGAGAAGCTTGAAAACGAGCACACGTGCAAACACTAAACATAATGTCGAGCCTAGATGTGGTAAGATAAAGTAAACTACCAATCATGGATCTATAAAGTTTTGAATCCACCGACTTACCTCCTTCGTTGAGGTCTAGATGCCCGTTTGTCGCCATGGGTGTCTTGATGGGTTTAGCCTCTTCCATCCCAAATTTCTTGAGTAGATCTTTTATATACTTGGTTTGACTTATAAATGTCGCATCTTTATGTTGCTTGATTTGAAGTCCAAGGAAGTAGCTTAGTTCTCCTATCATTGACATCTCGAATTCCCTAGACATCATCTCACCAAATTCTTTGCAAAAGTCTTGATTAGTAGAACCAAATATAATATCACCGACATAAATTTGGCACACAAAGAAATCATCATCGATAATATATGTGAATAGAATTGTATCTACTTTTCCAATTTTAAATCCTTTTGAAACAATAAAGTTGCGAATGCGCTCATACCAAGCTCTAGGAGCTTGCTTTAAACCATATAGCGCCTTTGAAAGTTTATAAACATGATTAGAATATTTTGCATCCTCAAATCCCGGGGGTTGTTCTACATATACTAGTTCGGAAATTGTTTCATTAAGAAATGCACTTTTGACATCCATTTGAAATAATTTATTGTCAAAGCATGATGCAAAAGCAAGCAAGATTATAATTGACTCAAGTCTAGCAACGGGTGCAAATGTCTCTGTTAGTGATATGCCCTAGAGGCAACATGGAGATATTATATATATATATCACATACTATGTTTATGATGCATTACTTTGTTCCTTGAAATAGACATTATCATTATTGATCAATGATTATGTGACTTATTCATGAGACTCTTAATGCCAAAATGTTGCTATTTCTAAATGATCCCTGATCATATATCATATGAGGAACAAATATGATTCAAAGATCAGCATATGTATTGATTGATGATCATGTCTCATGGATCATGGTATGGTGATACCAAATCAATAATATGGACATGTGTTAGTGAACATATGTTGGATAGACCTGCCATGAGACACTGCAGAGATTCCATGTGTCATCAGTTGGTCTCAAGTAGTGTTTATGTAGAATCCTTAGACTTGAGATCATCATGGTTCCCAACATGCGTAGTAGCTTATTTTGGGGCTACTAAACACTACTCCGTAACTGGGTAGTCATAAAAGTAGTCTTCGGGTTTGCCATGAAACATGCAGTGGGATGTGAATGATAAGATAGAATTTGTCCCTCCTTATGGGAGAGATATCTCTGGGCCCCTCGATGTAATGGATTATGAAAGTGCATGGCCATGCCAAGGTGATTGAGGAGTCAATCACAAGTTTATAATCCATCACGGAATCGAGAGAGTGATTGAGCTATTAAGAGGATGACACAGGTCTCGCCTTGAGCTCAATTTATATCGTGAGGCAAAGGGATTCGTACATGAGAACATTACATGTTCAGCCGATATGATCTTTACGTATACTTTGGGGTTAATATGTCTTACTAGAGGCCGCTATTAACAGGGTGACCGGAAAGGCGTTTCCGGGTCACGACCAAGTATACGTGAACCTACAGGGTCGCACACTTAACGGGTTGGAACACTAATTCGAATGTGATTCGGATGTGGGCTCAATTCGGATAGAGATCCGGATAGACTCCTATTGGGCCTCGGTCCACGAGGCCCAAGTGAGGAGGTCTATATATATGAAGGCGAGGGGCTGAGGGGTGCATGCTTCTGTTAATCCCGAGCCAAACCCTAGCCGCCACCTCCCGAGCCAAACCCTAGCCGCTCGCGAGTGCTGGTACACTCGCGATCGGCGTTCCAGCCTCGGACGTGTGGATACCGGTGGAGGCGCTGCTCGTTGTGGCGTTGATCGGCATCAATAATCTACAGATTGGATCTTGCACGTGGTATGGTTGATCGCGTGGAGGAGACGATCTGTTCAGGACGATCGACTAATTCCACTACTATCTCGACGCGCGTGGTTGGATCGGCTTCTCCAACTCTTCTTCCGCTGCGCTGCGCGTCTAGTGGTAACAATCCATGATCCCTCCTTAGCATGATGTCCTGGTGTGCGCGGTAGAAAAGTTTTTGTCTTCTGCTATCGTAGCCTACGCGCATTCCTTCAGTCTCATCATAATCTAAATCCTCGACTTGAGTATAACCTTAAACAACTAATCTTGCTTTATTTCTTACCACAATTCCATTCTCATCTTGTTTGTTCCAGAAGACCCATTTTGTGTCAATCACGTTGTGCTCCTTGGGTCTCTCTACCAATGTCCAAACTTCATTTTGAGCAAAGTTGTTCAACTCTTCATGCATAGCATTCACCCAATCCGGGTCATCTAGAGCTTCATCTACACGCTTAGGTTTAAAAGAAGATACAAAAGAGTAATATTCACAAAATGAAGCTACTCTAGAGCGAGTTTGAACACCCTTACTCACGTCATCCAATATTTGATCTATTGGATGATCTTTTGCAATTGCATTGTGGATTTTGATAGTTGTAGGTTGTTGATCTTTCTCTTCATCATCTAGCACTTGAACATCACTTGTTGATCGGCATTGTGGATTTTGATAGTTGTAGCTTGGAGATGTTGGATCTTCTTTTGGCTTGATGTCTACAATTTGCATGTTTTCCATTGCTTTGCGTAGACCCTCATCTCCTACATCATCCAAATTCTCATGCTCTTCTTAAGAGCCGTTAGTTTCATCAAATTGGACATCACATGACTCTTCTACTAAACCCGAATTTTTATTAAAAACTCTATAAGCTTTACTATTTGAAGAATACCCTAAAAGAAAACCTTCATCGCATCGACTTTGAAATTTAGAGCGCCAAACACCCTTTCTTAGAATGCAGCATTTGCAACCAAATACTCTAAAATAGGAGATGTTCGGTTTTCTTCCAATAAGAAGCTCATAGGAAGTTTTTTTCAAAAGTCGATGCAAATAAAAGCGATTTATGGCATAACAAGCGGTGTTAATAGCTTCCGCCCAAAATTTATCGGAAGTATTATATTCATCAAGCATTGTCCTAGCCATTTCAATTAGTGTACGATTTTTCCTTTCTACTACTCCATTTTGCTCCGGGGTGTAAGTTGTGGAAAGTTCATGCTTTATTCCAGGTTCATCACAAAAATCTTCGATTTTAGTATTTTTGAACTCGGAACCATTGTCACTCCTAATTTTCTTTATTTTAAAATCAAATTCATTTTGGGACCTTTGTACAAAACTTTTGAAAATTCCGGAGGTTTCGCTTTTATCATTTAAGAAGAATACCCATGTATATCTAGAGTAATCATCCACAATGATTAAATAATAGCAATTACCCCCAATGCTCTTATAGGTTGCTGGCCCAAATAAATCCATATGTAAGAGCTCTAATGGCCTAGAAGTTGACATGATACTTTTAGAAGGGTGAGAATTAGCGACTTGTTTCCCAGCTTGACAAGCACTACAAAGTTAATTTTTCTCAAACTTCACATCTTTCAAGCCAACAACTAAGTCATGTTTAAAAAGCTTTTTGAGTTGTACCATACCCACATGACCTAGCCTTCTATGCCATAACCAACCCAAAGAAATTTTTGCAATTAGACAAGTTTTTAAACAAGACTCATTTGAAATAAAATCTACTAAATAAAGATTTCCAAATCTAAAACCTTTGAAAATAAGTTCATTACTATTTTCTTTTGAAATGATTACATTTTCTTTAGAGAAGGAGCATGTTAAACCTAAATCACACAATTGAGCAACGGATAGCAAATTGAAATTTAATGTTTCTACCAAGGATACATTAGAAATGGAAAGATCGTTTGAGATAGCGATTTTACCCAAACCAAGTACCTTTCCTTTGCTATTGTCTCCAAATGTGATCTTGTCATCGCTCCCACTTTCAAAAGTAGTAAACATTTTTCGGTCTCCGGTCATGTGTTGAGTTCATCTACTATCCAATACCCAATGCCTTCCACCGGTTTTGTAATTCACCTACAAAAGAAAATCAAGCTCTTTTAGGTACCCAAATTTGTTTGGGTCCTTGGAGGTTAGTAACCAAGGTTTTGGGCACCCAAATGGATTTCTTTTTAGCACCCAAAATCGAGATGCCAATAAAATGAGCAATAAAATTTCCATTTGTGGTTTTCTTAAGCGTATAGCATGAATCATATAAACCAATGGAATGCATCTTATTTTTAGAGCAATCATTTTGCATATGACCTACATTCCGGCATTTAGTGCAATATTTTCCATTTTCTTTTATAAACCTTGGGGGCTTGTATACCGATTTTTTACCTTTCTTGGGAACATACCCAAGGCCTTCCTTGTTAACTGAACATATTTGGTTACTTAGCAATTTATCAAGGGTATCCTTTCCCTTGTAAGCTCTTTCTAAACTTTTGTTAAATTTAAGCACTTGTTCCTTTAAATTCTCATTTTCTTTAACAAGTACACAATCATTTGCAATATTCAAAGCATTTTTAGAATCAATAGTAGATGAGCATGGCATGGCAAGTAGATCATCACAAGATGTAGACATGCTAGATTTTGAAATTTCTACACTAGACATTTCATTCAAGATATTACATGTTATTCCAATACTAGTATTAGATTTCTTTTGATTTTGTTGGAGAAGTAAATCATGAGCTTCCTTTAGCTCCTCATAGGATTCTTGGAGAGATAAATGTTCTCTCTTCAAAACCTTGAATTTTGATTTCTCTTTTCCAAGAAACTCATTCAATTCAACTAGCATGTCCATTAATTCATCATAAGAAGGCTCATCATCATCAAGTGATTTTACCTTTTCTCCTTTAGCCATGAGACATGTAGGAGTGGAGAATAGCGATGGAGCCTCCTTGATGGCGATGCCTACGAGTCCTTTCTTCTTGGGAGACTCATCCTTGCTTGAGTCGGAGTCAGAGTACTCTGCCTTGAAATCCCACTCACCAATGTGGGCTTCGTTCTTGCCATCCTTGTAAAGCTTCTTGAAAAGCTTCTTCTTGCCATTGTAGCTCTTCTTCTTTGATGACTTCTCCTTGTCATCCTTCTTGGTGGGGCATTAAGAAGCAATGTGCCCCTTCTCATCGCATTCATAGCAACGAATGTTGCTATACTTCTTGTTGGAGAAGGAATACCCTTTCTTGGCCTTCTCATGACTTGCGCTTCGGTTTGAGCGCCTCCTCATGAACTTCTTTATCCTTCTCACTAGAAGAGCCAATTCTTCTTCAGAATCCTCCTCATCATCTTCGGATTCCTCGCTCACCACCGCTTTAGCCTTGAAAGCGGTGATTTTCTTGCTCTTGGAGGAGGATTGCTCCATGAGCTCCTCCTTGTCCTTCTTGTATAGCTCGTTGGTGATGAGGTTGGCCAATAGTTGAGTTGGTGTCATTCTTGCTAATTCCGGTGAGATGAGGAAGAGCGTCACCAACATCTCGTATTTCTCCGGCGAGGCCCTAAGCATCTTTCGAGCAATATCAATATCGGAAAGGTTAGTACCAAGACCTTTAAGCTCATTGACAATGTTGTTTAACCGTGTGTACATTTCATTGATGTCCTCATGGGGCAACATTGTGAATGTCTCATATTTGATTCTAAGCCGATGCAACTTTGCCTCCTTAACCATAGACGTCCCCTCACGTATTTCGGAGAGGGTAGTCCAAATAGCGTGAATCGTCTCAAGATTGCTCACCCTATTGAACTCGTCCGCGTTCAAGGCTCCAAAGAGAGTATTCATGGCTTGGATATCTAAATGAGTGTTACGCCCATCTTTTTCCGTTGGGTTCTCGGGATCAAGAGGCATGACGTAACCATCATTTACGATTTTCCAAATATGAGGGCTCATGGCTTTTAAATAGATTGATATCCTAATTTTCCAATAAGCATAATTTGAGCCATCAAAGAAAGGTGCCTTTCCTATAGCAAAACCCTCGCTAGCCATCCTTTTCTCTCTAGACGGTTAAGTCTAAAACTGAGAGACCAAGCTCTGATACCACTTGTAAAATCGAGGAGGCCGACTAGAGGGGGGTGAATAGGCGGCTTAAAATTTTTCTTCTAATTCAAGCTAACAATTTTAACTCTAATGAATGGTCTAAATCAAGTGAGCGATGTAGCAACTAAAACAAGTTAATATGACTCAAGAGATCACTAGCACAATATGAATTATCCTAAGAGCAAGTACAATTCTAGTCTAGAACAAAGTTTGCTACACTAATCACACAAGCAATCAAATGATTCTAATGGAATAAATTGCTTGAATGTAAATGAGACAAAAGAGAGCAAACCACAAATGGCACGATTACTTTTTACCGTGGTGATCGGAGACTTGCCGGTCTCCCCTAGTCCACGTTGAGGTAAGCCCGAACAAATCGGACCGGCTCCATGAATTGAGCCAAAACACCTCGATCACTATCGGTAGCTCTTTCCCTCTCCGGGTAGGCGAGCTCCAACTTTCATAATCTTGTCGGGCCTTCTCACAATCTTCTTGAGAAGATCACCGAACTCTCCCGCCAAGCCGTCTAGGTGCCGGCAAGCACCAAGAGTAATGAATCACAGCGGGCTTGATCACACTCAAGTGCCAAATGGATCAATCTACGGATGCAATGCACTTGAATTCACTCAACTAACTCAATTGAATACACAAAAGATGAAATGAGGTGTGAGAGGTTGCTCTATGCTCAAGGATTCTCAATAATGGTTCAACAACATGTCCTTGTGCTGGTGGGGTCGAATTTATACCCTCACCAAACTCAAATAGTCGTTGCAATAAATAATCCTGAAAATTCAGGGAAATCGGAACTACCGTAGTGTTGGGGTCGGTACTTCCGGATTTCCACAGAAGGGTCAGAACGGCTATGTCAGAGAGTCAGAAGTATCCGTTGGACAATGAGTGCGGTATTTCCGCCGTTGTAAGTACAGTACTTCCGGAATCCCGAAAGTTCCGATGTCGACCCGGAACTTCCGATCCCAACGAGTTGAAGTTTTGAAAAGGTTGCTCTATGGAAAAAAAGTTCCGCTCGAGAGGCCGGAACTTCCGGCCTAGCGGAAGTTTCACCGTTGAATCCGCGGTACTTCCGATTTCCGAGAGGCTAAGTTTAATTCCAGGCGCTCTCTGGAAAAAAAGTTCCGCTCGGAAGCCCGGTACTTCCGGCCGATCGGAAGTTCCGCGAGTTTAACTCCGGTACTTCCAGCCGATCGGAAGTTCCGCTCTTTGAACGCTGGTACTTCCGAAATTTCTGACAATGCACAGTTTTAATTCAAATTTATTTCTAAGTGCATGCATGATCCTAAATTGATCCATAGGGCACATTTGCATATGATCAAGCATTTAACTATGATACCTCTTAATAGTACGACATCTAACCTATAATCTGGTCTTCCATCTATTCTCCTAAGACCGGTAAAAATAAAAGAGCCCTAAAATATTTACCTTGTCATCTTGGATCTTTTTGAATCATATGAAGATTTTTGTGAGCCTCTTTCTTTGCCTTTGAGACTAATTCTTTCAAACACTTAACACACAAATTAGTCCCATGATCACATAATGTCATTTATTACCAAAACCAATATTTTTAGGGGCCTAGATGCTTTCACTAGCCCCTATTTCTTGCACATGCACCTTTTGCATATATATATATATATATATATATATATATACATATATATATATATGTATATGTATGTTTATGTTTGTGTTTTATTCTTTTACTTTTACCACTAATCAAGCTATTATTCCAAAATGGAATCTTATATTTAAACTCAGGTTCCTCCCTCTTTATACTGAATTCGTATTTACAATTTTAGTTTTCTATTATTTGCACATTTTTTGTTAGGGTATTACTAATGTCTGCTTTTGTCGTTCTTGAACTTCTTCTAATTTTTGGAACCTCAACCAAAATTTAAGAAACACCATAAAAATCCAAACTCAAATAGAATATATTGCAAAAATAATTCAAGAGCTTCACATTTTCAAATTTAAAATTTTGGGATGTTACAGCATATCAGAGTAATAGAAGTAGTCAATCATCCAACGTCCTTAGAAAGCACTCATCGGAAACCGATCATCCTAATTAGTGCCACGGTCATAATAGCGTCTCTACTAAATTCCATATGTTCAGGGAGGAATGTTGTGCGCTGGTGTGCAAGCACTAGCGCGTACAATAGGTCCCCTGTGGGGTGGTGGCTAGAGTTTCGGTGGGTACGAACTAGAATACCTCCCTCAGCCCTACACCTCTTTTAATATAGCCCCTCGATGGAATCCTGCATTAGGGGCCCAACAAGGTGCGAAACCCACTTGACTCATTAGTAACAGATCGATCCAAACTAATTTGTTCCATTCTGTTAAGTGTATGACCCTGTAGGTTCATATATTTAGTCGTGGCCTAGAAACTTGTTTTTGGTCCATAAGTCGGTAGCGGTCACTACCAGAACATAGCAATTCTCAAATATGTATAAAGATCATATCAAATGAATCTATATAGTGCTCATACATCAATCCATTTGCCTCACAAAACAGATCGAACTTAAGGCAAGAAGTGTACCATACTATGATAACTCGATTCTTCACTCATTCTTGTAGTAGATTATGCAGTTGCAGTCAACTCATTAGCCATATTCGACATGACCATGCACTTCTTTAACCCAACTACATTGAGGGGTCTAGAGATATCTCTCCTATTATATAGGAGGAACAAATTCTATTTTGATCGTTCATATTCCTCCGCATATTTCATAGTAAACCCCAAAACTTACTATCTGGCCACTTAGTTACGGAGTAGTGTTTGACAATTTCTAAGTGAACTATTATATATGTAGGAAACTATGATAATATCAGGTCCAAAGATCCCACATACACTATGTATAAGACTAACTGATAACACTTAATAATATAACAATTCATATAGTGTCGTATGGTGGGTCAATCTAACATCATATTATCTAATATGTATCTATATTATCGATGTGATATCCAAATGTCTATGGCCCGTGAAACATGATTATCGATCAATACATGTGTTGATTTATAAATTATAATTGTCATACGTAATGATATAAGATCTAGGATAATTTAGAATAACATCAAAACATGAATAAAGAATTTTACAAATAAGTCATATACTTATTGATCAATACGAAAGATATTTATTCAAAAGATAAAACAATATATTATTTAAAAATTATAAATATAAAAATGATATAATCATTTTCATAATTACCTCTGGAGTACTAACACTCGAAAGATCGCTCAACTTATCTAGGTTGATGATGGGCATGCCTGCTCAATTTTCCAGTATCATTGATGGCTCTGTCCTCTAGTACAGTACCTGCATTTAGGGTCCATTCATATTAGTTTTTGGCTGTGTTATTTTGGTTTTGCTGCTTGTAGCTCTTGGCTTTTGCTATAGTAACTAGCTTTCAAATAATGCGTCTTTTCAAAGCGGGGTCTATATGTCAATTATAATGGATATTATACTAACTTTAGCTATTCCGCCCAAAATCGTATGTGATTGTCTCTCTCTTCATACTCTCTCTCGCAAACAGCCAGAATTCAAAAGTCATAAGCAAAAACCCATAAGCTAAGTCCAAAAGAACTCACATAAAGGCTTATAAATAGTAACAGCTTTTAGAGAGAGACACTAACATATGATTTTGGTCAATATAAATGAAATCACTACAGTGTGTACTACAATTGACTGATAGACTCTATCTTAAAAAGATAATTTATTTGAAAGATAGTTATTGCAGAGAAACAACTTTTAAAAGGTAATTCAAACAGACTGTTAGTCCAGCCTGTTGGGAAGAAGACTGGGATAGTACTGTAGGAACCCTAAGCTTCAGGAAGAAACTCTGTGCCTGGACCATAAATACACAGCCTCCAAGTCCATGTCACTGCTGAATGGCGCCCATGCATGCATGCTCCTTAACGCAGTTGGGTTGGTGTGACCTGGTCAGTCAGCTAACAGAAGGGGGCCCCACTTGACGGATAGTTTTAAGCCCAATTCATTGCTCTGATTGATCAGTCCAACGTATCGACGCTTGCCTTGTTGAGTAGGGAAAATATTCTCCGAAAAAAATCCGCCTCCACGGATAAATCTGAAATTTTGAAAATTTTCGTTTGAAAATTTTAATTTTAAATCTAAATTTTTTTAGAGGAAATAAAAAAGAAAAAATATTGCTGGTTTTGGGCTAAGGAGCAGTAGAAACCATAATTAGGCTCCGCTCGTTTCGGCTTCGATTTCTGGCTTTGGTTTTTTTTAATATTCCTAAATTTCGTCTTTTTCTGATATTTTTATTTTTTGAGCTTTTTTACCGGTTCTTTTTCCCCATATTCGTTTGCATTACACGTGCTGAGCTAATCCATTTTTTCTATTTTTGAAATTTTTAAAATTTAATTATGCCAAATAAGCCACCATCAGCTATAGTGTAATTTTAACTAGCTACAATAAAATTCAGGTATAAGACACAATAATTCAGCCCAACTGACCACCACATTAACTTGTTTGAAATGTCAAGTCACGATAAGTCATCGCAATCACCATCAGCCAGCTAAAAGGAGGGGACCCACTTGACGGATATTGCTCTGATTGATCAGTGCAAGATATATATATATACGCTTGCCTTGTTAGCAGGAAAACATTCTTTCGAAAAAAATTCGTATGAATTTTTGAAGGGAAATAAAAAAGAAAAAATAGTGCTGGTTTGAGCTGAGGATGCAGTAGAAACCATAATTAACTCGTTTGAAATGTCAAGAGAAGTCATCGCAACACGCCATCAAACGGCTAACAGGAGGGGACTCACTTGACGGATATTGCTCTGATTGATTAGTCCAAAATATCTATGCTTGCCTTGTTGAGGCTTGAAAACATTCTTGCGAAAAAAATTCGCCCCCCACCTATAAATCCAAAAATCTCGAAAAGTTTTGTTAGAAAATTCTAATTGCAAATCTGAATTTTTGAAAGGAAATGATAAAAACAGAAAAAAAAAATAGTGCTAGTTTGTTGTTGAACAAACAACCTCAAGCTCACCCACCACTATCCTTCGTCACTAGGTTAGCTAAGTCTTTGTTTCCTAGTATTAGTTATGAAATCTATTTAAATCTGAAATTTTGAACAAAAATACACCTATTCGACCGATTTGCGAACCCGGCTGATATAACCGAATTTCGCAAATTTTGGCCGAAATTGTAATTGCTGTTGCTGAGTATCCATCAGCATGTCTAGCTCGAAGTGTCTGTCATCCACTGGGTCTGGGACGTGCATGTCAAAATCCCTATTGCGTGACGAAGAAATGTCAAACAAGATGGATGGTGCAGTCCGCAGAATTTAATTGGGAACATTACTCCTTCTGAGTTGACATACATAATGAGCAATATAAATAGTAGTGGGCCGAAGTGAGCTCGTCAGCCATCTGTGTAGCCATGAATCCCCTTATTTCCACTGTCATTTCAGCTGCTCCCCTACTCACTCTGCTTGCTCTACTCTCGAGTTCCGTTTCTCTTGACAGTTTACCACTGAAATCCTCTCTCAAAGTGGAAGCCTACGACACCGACATCCTGCAATCATCTGATGGCACTTTCTCCTGTGGCTTCCGCAGCATCTACTCCAACGCCTTCACATTCTCAATATGGTACACCAGTTCAGCTAACAAGACCATTGTCTGGACTGCGAACCGAGGTCACCCAGTGCACTCCAAGAGGTCAGCAATGACCTTGCGGGAGGATGGCACCATGGTTCTTACGGACTACGACGGTACGACTGTGTGGCAAGCTGACGGTGTCTTCACAAATGTTAGGTATGCTCAACTCTTAGATACTGGAAATCTTGTTGTGAAGAACTTGAGTGGTGATATCGTGTGGCAGAGTTTTGACTCACCCACGGATACTTTGCTGCCCACTCAGTCCATCACTGCTACGAATAAGTTGGTCTCTACCACCAATTTGCATGTTCCTGGTCACTACATCTTTCGTTTCAGCGATCAGTCAATATTGTCACTTATGTATGATGCTCCTAATGTTTTTGACACATACTGGCCAGACCCTGATAATGAGGTCTACCATCATAACAGAGGTCGTTATAACAGTACTAGGTTGGCTTTTCTTGATGATTACGGAAATTTTTCTTCAAGTGATTTCACAGAGCAACAACAATTTGTTGTTTCTGATGGAGGTTCTGGGATTAAGAGAAGGCTCACTCTTGATCCCGACGGCAATCTCAGAGTCTACAGCTTGAATAGCTTGGAAGGAACATGGTCTGTTTCTTGGATCGCTGTGTCTCAACCATGTACAATCCATGGTTTCTGCGGTCCGAATGGAATCTGTCACTACGCACCTACACCGCAATGTTCTTGTCCACCAGGCTATATAATGAGCAACCCTGCAAACTGGACCCAAGGTTGTAGGGCTGTAGTTGACATCACATGCGGTGTTGCACAACCAGTGGAGTTTTTGCAACTTCCAAACACCGATTTCTGGGGATCTGATCAACAACATCTTTCCGGAAAATCTTTCCAGGATTGCGAGAACATCTGCATGAGTGATTGCACATGTAAAGGCTTTCAATACCAAGAAGGTACAGGGTCATGCTTTCCAAAATCTTTCCTTTTCAATGGAAGGTCTTTTCCGACACCAACAGCTCGCACAATGTATCTCAAACTACCAAAGAGTGTGAACATTTCAAATGCCTCTGTTCCCCAATCCAATGTGCTCGACTCTACACTGCATCATATTCAGTGTGGTCAAGTGAGTACACCACCCATGCCACCATTGCATAAGACCAGAGAGGGGGGACCAAAATGGCTTTACTTCTATGGGTTTATTGGTGCATTTTTTGTTATTGAAGTTTTCTTCATCGTATTTGCATGGTTTTTTATATTGAGGAAGGAGCTGAGATCACCGGAAGTATGTGCAATTCAGGAGGGCCTGAGGGTTGTGACTAATCATTTCCGAAGATATAGTTATAAAGAGCTGGTCAAGGTAACTCAAAATTTTAAAGAAGAGCTCGGAAGGGGAGGTTCAGGGATTGTCTATAAGGGAATCTTGGATGATGAAAGAATGGTGGCTGTAAAGAGGCTAGAAAATGTGAGTCATGGTGAGGAAGAGTTCCACGCTGAGCTGTGTGTAATTGGGAGGATCAATCATATGAATCTTGTTAGAATATGGGGATTTTGTTCCGAAAGTTCCTACAGGATATTGGTTTCTGAGTATGTTGAGAATGGATCATTAGCTAATGCCCTGTTCAAAAATAGCATCTTGTTACAGTGGGAACAAAGATTTACAGTAGCTTTAGGAGTTGCTAAGGGATTGGCTTATCTTCACCACGAGTGCCTAGAGTGGGTCATTCACTGCGATGTGAGGCCAGAGAACATATTGCTGGACCAAAATTTAGAGCCTAAGATCACTGATTTTGGGTTGGCAAAGCTACTCAGTAGAGATGGGTCGAATCGGAATGCATCAAGAGTGCGAGGAGCCGTAGGCTACATTGCTCCTGAGTGGGTCTCTGGTTTACCGATCACCGCAAAAGCTGATGTTTATAGTTATGGAGTTGTGCTTCTTGAACTTGTGTCTGGAATGCGAGTTTCTGACTTGGCTATGGGTGTGGATCAAGAGGCGCCCGGGGCACTCAAGAAGCTTGCTTTCACGCTTGCTGACAAATTGGACGGGGACGAGAAATCGTGGATAGCAGAGTTTACAGATTTCAGACTGTGTGGCCAATACAACTACATGCAAGCAAGAACTTTGATCGAGTTAGCTGTTTCATGCTTGGAAGAAGATATGAAGAAAAGGCCCACAATGGAATCAGTAGTCCAGATTCTCGTTTCGGTTCATGAAGCTGATTGCACAATGAAAGAATGATAACACTGAAATGAAGTGCCTGTTCGGTTTTAGCAAGCTAAGGCCCATACATCGGAGATTGTTATACCGTCCGTACCATACTAATCTTGCAATGTCAATTTCCTTGACTGAGTGTAATACATGTATGCCTTATATACACGCGTGCACGCATATTGTATCTGTTAGTGAAATGCTCTAGAGGTGATCGTAGAGATGGTTATATCACTTTTATATTTATGATCTTTTGAATAATATATTATTTTGTCTCTTGATAAATGTCTTTTATATTGATCAATAAGTATGTAACTTATTTATGTAACTCTTTTATTTATGTTTTGATGTTATTCTAAACTATCTATGATCTTATATCATTATATGGAACAATTATGATTTACATATCAGCACATGTATTGATTGATGATCATATTTCATGAATCCGGATCTTGAATATGAGTATATCAAATCAATAATGTGGACATATACTAGAGAATATGGTGTTGGATTAACATATCGTGAGACACAAGAATTGTTATATTTTTAAATGTCATCAGTTAGTTTCATACATAATGTATGTATGATTCTTAGATCTAAGATTGCCATAGTTTTCTATATGTGTAATAGTATTTTAAGGGTTGCTAAACACTATTTCATAACTAAGTGGTTATAAAGACATCTTTTGAATTTATTATAAACATGCAAAGCAATGTAAGCGGTCAAAATGAAATTTACCCCTCCTATATAATAGGAGAGACATCTCTATACCCCTTGAAATGGTTGGATTAAGAAAGTGCATGGCTATACCGAATGTGATTGAAAAGTCAACCACAACTGAGTAATTTACTACAGATTCGAGTGAAGGATCGAGCTATCATAGGATGACATGTTTCTCGCCTTGAGTTTGGTTTGGTATTGTGAGGCAATGAGATCGATGTATAAGCACTATATAGGCTTGTCCGATATGATCTTTATGTATATTTGGGAGTCACTATGTTCTGCTAGGAACCGCTACCGACTTACGGATCAGAAAGGAGGTTTCGTGCCATGACCGAATATGCATGAATATATAAGGTCACACACTTTATGGGTTCAAACGACAAGGCTCCGGATGATAGATTTCGAGTGGGATATGATCTCTACTGGTATTGGATAATGATCCTACCAAAGGCTCTTCAAATGGGATATGATCTCTACTCGTATTAAATAAAAATACAATCAGAGGCTCTTCGAGTTGGATACAATATCTAATCGTATCAGATAAATATCTGATTGGGGGCTATATATTAAGAGAGGCGCGGGGCTGAGGGAGGCATCCCAAAACACACCTATTGAAACTCTAGCCGCCACCTCTCAAAATCTCTTGCTGTGTATGCTGGTGCTAGCACAACAATGCATGACATTCCATCTCTGGATATGTGGACTTTGGTAGAGGCATTGTTGCGATTGCAACGTTGATCAGGATAATCGCAAGGAGGAGACGGTTGACCAAAGGACGATTATCTAATAATTTGTAATACCATGTTGTCTTCTGTCCACTATTACCAGTTTATATATTCCACCTCTCCACCTCCATAATTGAGCTGCACAACTTTCACCTTGCTCCATGACAAATTTCTGTTGTTTGCATCTAATAACTAGTGTAGAATCTCTTTGCTCCCTTGTTTATTTTTACGTATGGTACACTGCTTTTCTCTTGCAGGTCTTGAAAACTCCGGTCTCACTTGACATGCTTGGGTGCATTTTTAATGGTTCTGGAAAGCCTTTTTATGTTAAAACCTCGTAATACTGCTGATTTTTGTGAGGGAAACATCCATATGGTATAGAGTGGGATTCCAGTTTTCTGATTGCACTCTTATATCTGTAGTTAGTAAGGTGATTTAGCGAAGTTGAACATTTACATTTGTTTTATAGAATTGCTACTTTCTTCGGTTCAATTACTTGTTTTCAGCCTTGCATAAAGTATTCTTTCTGACAGTTGCATGCACAATCTTTCAATTATATCACTTTTCTAGGAAGTTTGATGATGTGATCGTGATTGATTAGTACCAACCAAGATGATGCGCTACCATATCATTTGGTTTGGGGCTGTGAGCATATAGCGCCCAAAGCACATCTACACTGCAATTTCCCTATTTATCTGATCATGTTTAATGAGTTTCCCTCTTCTCTTTTCAGGGACCATCTCACCCAATTATAAAGAGGATGTAAAGAAACAAATAGGTATAAATTTTTAACTTTGGCAGGAGTTGGATAATTTCACTGGACAGGAGGATGGGAATTGAGAGATCCTGCACCACATCTTCCACCAATACAGTGATACATGACCCTTGCCTTATACATGAACACCGTCTTTTTTTTAGTTGTGCATGACCACTGTTAGTACAATTATAGATGAGATCCCATATATTCCTTCTCAAATCTCCAAATTGTTGAGGTGTAAAACTATCGGTTAAGGTTGATTGATCTAGAGCTTTGTTTGCTAGGTAGATCATACAAATGGATTGCACCATATGTAACTATAGATGAATTTGATTGATTAAACTTTGCACACTCATGTTCTATGATCGTTTAAGTGTTATAGTTCAAAAATACTATATATGTGCAAGGTGTTTAATGTCAACTATCGAAATTGTGTACTGAGGTTTCTCGGTGTGTACTATTCCCTACATCATTGGCTGTTATTTCTCTTTGACATGCATGTTGGTGATGAGCTCTCCGGATGAATATATGGCTGCTACTGACTTTCCATAGGAAAGCACTTTCGTATGAACAGTTTGCTATTGATAGCTGATGTGGCATTTTGTTGAAAGATGAATTGTTTTCGTACAAGATATATCGCAACAATAGTATATGAAGGAACTAGCGACTAGTCGAGCTTTGTGCTTCACGATGTTGCCGGCTGGATCTCTTTTCACTTTGAACACCCATTTTAGCCCAATGGCACGATGACCACTCGGAAGCTCAGACGGTGTCCAAGTCTTGTTCTCGCGGATTGACTCCAGCTTGGCCTCCATTGCCTCCCGCCAGCACGGTTCCGCTAGCGCCTGCTCGACGCTGCTTGGTTCACCCGCGGCCAGCAAACACAAGCCGCTGTACTCGAAATCGTGGATTTCGTTAGTGGTTCTGTAGATGTTCAACAACGTGTGGTACCTGAGAACCGCGTTCTCCGAATCTACTGCTCCATCTGTCGGTGGAGTTGCCCATTCAATGCCTGGTGGCATCAATGGCGATGTTGCCGTGGGGCCTGATGAAGGTGTAGCTGGTGATCCCAGGTCCGGCAACTCAGTCGAATGCGGTGTGCCCGGGGTCTGTATTTCTTCTGCCTCCGTCTCCTGAGACTCGTCAGTGATGCCTGTTGTCTATCCACCGTCAATGTCTGGAAGCTCGACACTGAATGTCTCCAGTGTGTCATGCTCATCGACGGTGTTGCTCCAGTCCCACGATCGGTCTTCCTCGAACACCACGTCATGGCTAACATGCAACTTCTTCACCACTGGATCAAAGACACGGTATCCTTTTGTCCCTGGCTGATAGCCGAGAAATACCATCTTCTTGGACCTGTCCGTCAGCTTGCTTACGCTGGGACCAGTGTTCTTCACATGAACCACACACCCAAAAGTGTGCAGGTGATGAACACGGGGCTTCTTGCCGAACCATGCTTCATATGGAGTGACACCATCGAGGCTCTTCGTTGGCGCGTGGTTCAGTATGTAGACGGCAGTCATCACCGCCTCGCCCCAGAAACGCACCGGAACGCCCTTGCTCTTGAGCCTGCACCGAGCCATCTCCACCACCGTTTGATTTCGACGCTCCACCACACCATTTTGTTGCGGAGTATACGGGGTGGTGGTGTAGTGCTTGACGCTGGACTCATTGCAGAACACGACGAAGGCGTTGGATTTGAAGTCGCCTCCGCCATCCATCCTCAGTCCCTTTAGTCGCCCGCCATGTTCAATCTCTGCGCCGGCCTTGATCTTCTTGATGTAATGGAGTGCCTGATCTTTGGTACTCAGCAGCTCCACCCACATGAAACGGCTGAAGTCGTCGACTACAAGCAGGAAGAAAGACTTGCCACTAGGCGTTTGTGGCATGATCTGGCCGTAGAAATCCGCGTGGAACAACTCCAGTCCCCGCTCCGCACGGTACGACGTCGCCTGCAGGAACGGAGCGCGATGTTGCTTGCCGAGGGTGCAGCCGTCGTAGACCTGTTCGACCCAGTTTTATCACCGGGATGCCATCCACCATGCTTTTCGTCCCGAGGTCAGTTGAGATGCCCGTAACGGGAGTGCCACAACTACGCTTCGTCGTCGGCCTTTGACAGTAGGCACACTGGTGGAGCCACCACCAGTTTAACTATGTATAGCCTGTTGCCCGTGCGCGGAGCTCTGACAAGCAAAGCGCGCTCATGGTCGAACACACAGAGTCTGCCATTCTCTAATACGATCTTGCATTCTGCCTCCTCCAATTGCCCTAGGCTAATAATATTGCTTCTCAACTTAGGTATAAAGTACACCTCAGTCAATACCTTGTGCTCACGACGACGCCATTTCAAAATCATCGATCCAAGCCCGCAGATATCCATGTGCGATCCGTCGCCAAAACGAACGATGATGTGCATGGTCTCATCAAGATGTGCCAGCGCCGATCGCCTGCCCGTCATGTGGTTGCTGGCTCTGGAGTCCAGGTACCACGTGTCGTCGTCGCACTCGATCGGAATCACTTGCCGCTCGTTGAGGTGGACGACTTGTGATGCCGTCCGAGTCGTGACACTCACCGATGCCATCAGTAGTGCCAGCTGCTCGACGTCGGCTTTGGACAAGTGTGCCTCCTCACGGCGCTCCTTCTTGGGCCTCTTGCACTCCTTGGCCCAGTGTCCGTAGATGCCACAGTTGCGGCACTTACACTTCCGGCGAGGAGTGCCCTCCGAGGTCAATCGGACGGTGGTGTCGCGGCCCTCCGACCGTGCTCCACCCTTGCTCATCCAATGGGAATTCGTGTTGCTTCCTTCCTTGCTCGACGAGGATTCCGGCATCAGCCGGTGCTTGTGCTTTGCCAACCAGTCCTCCTCGGCGAGCATGGGCCGCCCAGCTTTGTCCATGATCCGCTCGACGCCGGTCTCGAAACAGTCTTCCATCGCGCGCAGCCTCCCAGCGAGTTCTTCGATCGAGAGTTTCTTGATGTCGTAGAACACCTCGATCGAGATCGCAACCTGGTTATACTGCGAAGGGACCACACAAAGGATTTTTTTGACAACGTGTGTGTCGTCAATGGACTCACCGAGCACTCGAAGATTGCTGGCGAGGCTGGAAATTCGCATTACGAAATCGTCGACAGCCTCACCTTCCTTGAATGCAATGTTCTCGAAATCCTTGAGCAACTTCTGTGCATTGACCTCCTTGACACGCTCGACTCCGAGACGCATTGTTTTCACCGCCTCCCATGCCTCCTCGGCGCTCTTCTTGGCACCCAAGATGGAGTACATGTCGGGCGTTACTACCCGGATGAGTGCGGCCAGCGCGAGACGATCCTCACGGCGCTCCACCTTGCCGGGCTCTATCGCTTCCCAGAGCCCCATTGCCTCCATGTTGATTTGCATCAACAAGGCCCACTCATTGTAGTTTGTCCGCATCAACATCGGGTACACCACCGATGCGCTCGCTTCCTTCGCCATTCATTGTAGCCCGACGTCGCACGACTTGATGTCGCTGCTCCCATCGGTTGGCTTCTTGCTGGTGTCGAAGCGCGGCTTCTTAGGAGGTCGAGGTCGTGGTGGCAGATTGCTGCCACCGCTCGTCCGCTGCTAGAGACCGCCTCAACCTGGGACCGCTCTGATACCACATGTTAGAGCCGATCTTGGAACTCGGCTCGGATCACGTGTGGTTTCCTCCAGAACGCGGCGAGCGAGATGGACACAAACGCACGCGAGAGGATTAGGTTTGGCGCTGCCTAAATGTTGCAGCTTTTCAGTTTTACATTGATGCATTTATAGGAAAAACAAACATACAGTACATGGGCTCCAAGCGCCCGTTCTTTGCGCCACGACGTTCACAGTGTGCGACTCACCGTTCTTCTTGGCGTCGCCACCGACGTGCTTGCAAGCTTAGGCGCATCGTGAGCTATTCTCGCGCATGGTGTGTGCATGCAGATACGTATATGTGAACATACCGATACGTATACATGAACAATACCATGCAGACTTGGGCCATGCCGTGAACAAGCACGCCTCTGGCCAGACAACTCGGAATAGACATGCACTCTACTTTGTCTAATGCAACTAGATTAGAGCAAATAAGAGCAAGCCGCCACCACTTGGGAGGGGCGAGTAGCGCGGTGGGCGGTAGGAGGCACGGTGGGAGGTGGGATGCGCGACGGGCGGTGGGAGGCCAACGACATCTTCTCCATGCCAGTTGAGCACCATCGTCTTTGTCGGAACCCGGAGCAACAACTCCTGGATCCTCTGTGCAAATCACACTTGTCCAGGATCAGCTAGTGTACACAGTGACAACAAAGAAAAATACCAAGCACAAATGACTAACTTCATTAAATAAAGAGTACGACCTTATGGCCAAGTCTTACATCAACACACATTGGCAAAGATAAATAAAGCAAATAACTGCGAAAGCAAACTGAAAAGAAGCGAAGCCCAAGCCTGCCCACAGGCAAACGACAGTAAGACGCGGCCTACTCGTCCAAGTCTTCACCGTAGTCGATGGCATCTTCCTCTGTATGGAGATTGCAAGGTGAGTATAAACTTGTACTCCACAAATCACACGAAGACATGCAACATAATGATAAAGGCATCAATGGAAGGCTTATAGGGTTAGTTTGCATAAAATAACATTTAATGAAATACAGTAAATAGATTGAATTACTGAATTTAATACAGTAAGTAAAAACATAACTTGTAATCGAAAATAATACCATCAGTGCCGGCTTCGACCAAACACCAACCTATTCACGAGCATCCCACCCGGACCATCTTTTCCAAAAGATCACGTATGGATTCCATCCATCCACACACTTTCACTGCATAACTCTGATGAATTCCATCCATCCACCAGATTTCAATCTCTCATGGATTCTATCCATCCGTAAGGTTTTCATCTTTCGTGGATTCCATCCACCCACAAGGTTTTCAAAAACATTTTTGAAAAACAAAGTCTAATCCATAAAAAACATTTACTTAGTATGCCCATGACCGTGGGCACGGCTATCCAGGATAGATCATACACTCTGCAGAGGTTGTACAGCTTTACCCATAAGACACGATCATCTCTTTTTGCCACCGGGTTACACACTTCCTTAGGTGTGCGGCGAGGATTCGTGACAAGGCCTTTATAATGCAAAGCCTTCAACCTGGCCAAGCCAACTCTAAGGTTTCACCCCAGTAAGGAATCCACCAGACCGGGACCCCCTCTTGAGCCTGAGAGAGACTTCACATGGCTTAACCACGCTCCCTCAAGTGAGACTTCTCATGGCACCGACCACGCTCACTTTCAACCTACAACTTGACTCAGGTTGGGACTTCACAAATTATTCAGCCAGGGCTATCCCATACCAGCCATGTGGTAGTACGATAGGGCTTTGCAATAGTAGCTCACAGACCGGTCCTTAATTGACTTAGGCCCAACCACATACCCCTGTGCACGACAATCAACCCTGTGGCTACAACCTACAGAGCATGCCTGCACCCACCAATCTAACCAATAGCCTAAGTCTAAACTAGGTTTTATATTTTGTTTTCAAAATAATTTTATAATCCTTCCTGACTCTCCGAAGTCTGGAATACATTTCAAAACTTATCATTCCATGTGAGAAGCTCATCATCTTATGTGAAAGATATCCCAACCCAATTAATATGTCTAAGCAGGGCTAAGCATTTGATATAAACTCTCTAGACAACACTAATGTATTAACTAGAGTTTGATTCTAGGGTGACAAGGTATCGAGGAATTCAATATCAATGGAGGAATTAACAAGTAGGTAATAACTAAATTTAAAACTGAATTGAAATACATTGAATAGAAATATGCATGCAGAATAATTTAAAACAGCATAATTTTATTTTGAAATCTGGTATCAATATGATCAAGGAGTGGGACTTGCATTGCTCTTCAATTGCGTGTGAATCTTCGTCGAAGAATTTTCCCGAATCGTCGAAGTCTACATGTGAAAATAACCCACTAAATTCAAATAAATTCAAAACAAATTCAAATTGACATCAAATATTTGAATGAAGGCCATAAATGGATAGAGGGGAATTTTTGATGAATTTAGAAATTTGAATGGGCTCAATCGGATTTAGGATGAAGAAGAACGGGCTCCGAGAAGTTTAAAATCAGAGAAAATGGAAAAGGCTGATTTTTAGAAATTATTTTTATACTGAAAAAGCTAATTATGATGTCAGCAGGAATTTAATATTCGGCTGAATTCTTTTTCAACTGAAAAATCGATTTACTGCGTCATGCTTACGTCAGCCTTGGGGAATTTTTCGGACAAGCGGCTGACATGTGGGCCCGGGTCTATGGACCGAGTCCACAGGTGAGGGAGGCGGCCGACGTGGCACAGGAGGGGTCGGGTGCGCACGTGGCGCTGACGGGACAGGAGGGGAGCCGACGCGGCGCTGATGCAGCGCCACATCACCCACCACGTCAGCTCGGCTGCTGACGTGGCCAGGTCGGTCGGGGTGGCGCACGGGCACAGCCGCGGTTGCGGCGCTCTAGTGACCGGCGGCGAGCGGCGAAGGGCGGAGGAGGGAGAGGGAAGTGAGGGGAATCCGGGGGTGGGCGCGGGAGTTACCGAAGGCGGCCGGGAATGGCCAGCGGCGAGCGTAGAGCGGCGGTGGCGCTCGGGTGGCGGCGGGGACGGCTTTCTGGCGGCAGCGGAGCTCGACCGAGGAATCCCCGAGGTGCGCACGGCGCGGTGGAGATGGCGGTGGGGACGGCGAGGCGCGGCGTGGCCAAAGGCGACAGCGATTCCTCGTCGAACTTGATGGCGGCGGCGGTGGCGAAGGCACACGTTGCCGGGGGTACTCCGGCGCACGGGGAGGGAGGGGGATAGCGTAGGGGGGTAGTGCGGAAGGAGGCGGAGCTCGGGGGCTTTTATGGGCTCGGGGGAGGGGGAGGCCCGGCGTGAATCGCTCGCCGGAGGAACGGCGTTTACGGGCGAAGATGGGGAAGTGACGTGAAAAAGGGGGAAGCGGGTGCGTGGGGTGGAGAGTGGGGCGGCGCACGTGCGGGGAGCACGGCGTGTGGCGCACGAAGAGAGGGAGAGTGGCCGGGAGGTGCGGAGCCGGCGGTTGCGGGGTAGGCGGAGGCGGGCGCGCGCAAGGAAGATGGCGCGGGGAGGAAGAAGATCCCGACAAGCAGGCCCGGGCGGTCAGCGAGAGAGGAGGCACGAGCGGCCGGTTTGGTGCCACACGGCAGGGGCGCGCATCGGGCGGCCGAGCGAGGGCGATGGGTGGACGACCGAGATTTGTCGGGTCACACACGTTGCGACCACCGAGAGGGGGTAGGCGGGATGGAGCGGGTGGCAGGGATGGGCCGGGCGCGTGGGACGTGGCTCAAACTGGGCTGTCCACACGACGGCCGGAGGGAGAGGTGGGGATTTTGATTTTTAATTTTTGATTTCAGATTTTCAGAAAAGCCCAGATAATTCAATAAAGCTCAGAAAAATATGAAATTACTTCTAAAAATTCTAGAAAAATTCACAAAAGTTTCTAGAAATGTTTTGGACTTAAATAAAATATTTCCAACTCAGGTTGGTATTTAATTTTCATACTTAAAATACTTTTTAATTTCAAAATAGATTTTTGAACTCCAGAAAACCCAAAAAACCATATAAAAACCAAATAAATCCAAATAATTAATTTGAATTAGGATTTTATAGAAAATCAAAATATCATGTTACTTAATAATATTTTTAGGTTTTACTTAAAATACTTTTCAAATCCAACCTTTTCAAAAACAGAAATTCAGGGCAAATCTAGAAATGAAATTTAGGCAACAAAAATACTTATTTTAATTCAAAATTTTATTTTAATATTATTTATTTACTCATTTATTTATTTTTATTTTAATAAAAACATGGGCTGTTACAGTCTTCCTCCTAGCCGATGTCCTTCTCACCTTCCTAACGTCCGCCCATTGGATGTCGCTGACAAATCTCGTCGCCTCGGGGCCGCCACCTCCAAATCCACCATGCGGATGGTGCCGTCCCGGCCCACCACCACCAAATCCTGCGACCCTAGCCCTTGGTTACCAGATCTCGCTGCCCCGGGTCTACCAGATCTTGTTGTGGCGGAGTAGAGCAGGGGTTGTTGTGTGTAGCCGGAGGCGGAGGGGGAGGATGTGAGGAGGAAGGGGAGGAGGGGAGGGCCACTGGAGTAGAGACAACGGGGGAGGATGTGCGGAGGAACTTCCTGGAAATGAGCCGAGCAGTGAATTAAAGTAGTCGGTGGGGAAGGATGTGCGGAGGAACTTCCTCCGAGGAAGCAAAGGGGAGGGCTGTCGAGTGGAAGGGTTGGAGGAGGTGCGATGTGAAGCAGTGAATTAAAGTAGAGTCCTCGCGCAGCAGACATGAGCCAAAATAAGCTCGTGAGTCGGCTCGCGAGTGGCTCGGCTCAGCTCGAAAATTTACAAGCTCGAGCTGAGCCGGCTCGGCTTGTAACGAGCTTGAGCCGACTCGCGAGTCTCGAGCTATTTTTCCACCCCTTGGTGTAGGGTAGTCCGGGGGCACGAAGTAGCTCGGACCCCGGGGGGCACGGGGGAGTCTGGGGAGCTCAGACCCGGAGAGTCCGGAACGCCTCCACTGGCTCTGGTTCTGGAGCGGGGCACAGTGCGGGACACTGATGGAGGGTTGCTCGGGGGAGTCGCAGACACGCGGTAGGGAGAAGGGGGGTGTGCGCCAGCGCTGGGTGGAAGGCGGTCCGAAGTGCCCCCGAAGACCGGCGAAATGCCGTGAGGGTGAAGACTCATGATGGTGGTCTGGGGCGAGACAAGGCAGAGCCAGGGCGCGCGCAGGGTGGAGAGCGGTGATGTCGGGCCCCGGTAAGAAGTGGAGGCGGTCCGCGACACTGAGGGCCGGTCGGGGAGGCGCGTTCAGCGGGAGGCCCCAGGTGCTGTTCGGCCAAGGCAACGGGGAGGTGCTCCAGGCATGGTCCAGGACGTGCTGTAGTCCAGGGCGCATGGACCGGCCCAGAGAGAGTCCCGGCATTGTCAGGGCCGGCCCTAGGCCTGGGCAGCTGGGGCGACCGCCTAGGGCCCACGAAAACTTGGGCCCCCTAGCCCATATATGTTAGTATGTATACATGCATGATATAGCCTATGTATTGAATATTGGATATAATTGATTAATGATTAGTTGGGTTAACTGCCAAGATCATGTAATGGCTCATTTGGTCTATGTTGTGCATCCAGCACTGAGCGCTCCCTAAATATCGAAGCATGAACATTTATAGAGAGAACGCATCAAGTAAATCATCCACCAAATACAATCCACCACGCACACCGCTTGCGCCCCTTGACCTCTCCACTCCTCTTTCGGTCTTCTCTTCCCCCAAAACAAGTGCCGCCATTAATAGAGGAGAGCCCGATTTTATTGATTTTCAACCAATTCGCCTTTAATTTTTTTTTCATTTTGTAACAGTTCTACTTGAAATCTCCTCATATAGCCATTGCATATATGGTATGTTTTATGAATTTTTGTTCTTTGATTATCTGTTAAATACCACTCTAAGTCTCCAACACAATATCTACACTATCTAGAACAAAAATCTTTGACTTTCTTGTAACATTAGTTTCTTTTTTATATATAGATGTCCATTAGATCTAAGAGAGATAGATTGGAAAAATTATTTGAAGTCATCAATGTCACATGAAAGGTTGAATGGTCTCTCCTAAATTGTTTTGTCCTTAGTAGCATATTATATTTTTCTAAGACTTATTAATAATATTAACGTACCAGTGGATTGTCGACAATGAGTACTTTGCATTTTGTAATGTACTAATTCTAATGTTGCCAATAAGTACTTTGTATTTTGTGACGTACTGTCTAATGGTTACTGTATTAAATTTACCTTTTACAACTAATATAAAATATATTATTACATATTTATATTAGAATGAAAATGAAGGGTCTTATTTTTATCATGCTCTAGAGGAACGGCCCTGGGCATGGTCGCACGAGCGCATCAGGCACAGAGGCTGGGAGAGCACCGATCGGACTCCGACGAATGGGACCAGCTGGAGAAGAAATAGCCTTGCCACAGCACAGCCAAGCCATCGGGGTGGGGTCCGACACCTCAAAGCCAAACTACCCTGGAAGGGTCTGCGACCCCGAGGCCGCGCCGTCCGGGAGTAGTCCGGGAAGCTACGCCCCGGACCGGCGCACGTGCGGAGTCCCAGACAGCACAGGGGAAGGTGAGGCGAGGCGACCCGGAAAGAAGCCGCGGCGGCCAGGGGCTGGCAAAGGCGGACCGAAGGCCGAGGCACGAACGCGGTCGGAGGCCAAGGCCGGACCGGTGCACGCATGGTGACGGAACTCTGGAGGCAAGGCGGCCCGGAGAAAAAGCTGCAGCTGGACTGGCGCATGCTTAGAGGCGGGGGCTCGCTGCGGTAGTGGCACGGGCGGGCTGATCCCAGGTTAGACGGCGCGGAGGTGGTCCAGCGTGGAGGTCCCAGGGCGTGGTCTGGGCGAGGCGACGAGGGGGCACCCCGGGCAAGGCGATGAGGAGGTGCTCCGAGCGCAGCTCAGCTGGGGAAGAATTGGGGAATAGAGACGGGTAGTGCTGTCCCACGGAGTTAGCGAGAAACATAGAGAAGAATGAATAAAGGGTCACGACATGAAGAGAGGAAGAAATGAGGGGAGCAAGGAGCGCTCAGCTAGCTTCCGAGCGTAGCTCATTGCAGCTGTGAATAGCCGCAGTGCAGCACTACTTGTTTATTACTGCTCCATGCCTCTAGCTAGTTCGGCACAATAGCATCTAGGGCTGTAAAAAAAGCTCGAAGCTCGCGAGCTACTCGAGTTCGGCTCGTTCTAGGCTCGGTTCGAGCTCGGTTCGAGCTTTAAACGAGCCGAACTCGAGCTTGATCTCGAGCTCGCGAGCTTCACCGAGCCGAGCTCGAATAGTTCGCGAGCCCCGATTCGAGCTCAAATAGTAATACATATTAATTCTTACCGAGCTTACTCGAGCCGAACTCGAGCTCGAGCTTTTCTTATCGTTAAAAATTAGTGTATATTTGAATTATTTTGACTGTTATCGAGCTTACTAGAGCCGAGCTCGAGCTTAAAAATTTTTTATTATTGAAAAATAATGCATAATAAATTATTTAAATTGTTACCGAGCTTCCACGAGCCGAGCTCGAGCCTACTTGAGCTTAGGCCGAGCCGAGCTCGAGCCCAGGTCTAGGCTCGGACCTCAACTCGAGCTCGGCTCGAGCTCGGCTCGAGCTTCTACCGAGCTCGAGCCTGGAAGGCCAAGCTCGCTCGAGCTCGGCTCGTTTACAGCCCTACTTGCATCTAGTGGTGGCCAATGGACTGGGTTTTATGGTATCGATCTGTAACCCGCTACTGTTGATCCGAGGGTTTTACCGTGTCGGCTTGCGACCCGCTACTGTTGGCCCAATTCAAGCACCGTACAGGTCCGTGCTGTGCCTGAGCCGAGAGGGTGACACACCGGGCAGACATGGCACAGCATGGCATGACTCACCCGTCGAAAATAGCCGTTTTTTTACTGTTGGGTGTAAAAAATTCTAAAAAAAATAGCAAAAAATTGAAAAAATATATGAAATTTTTTCTATAAATATCACACCTCAAACCTGACTCTCATTTCTCTATTTAGCTGAGAAAAATCTGGTAGTGTTTACGTAAATTTGGCAAACTTAGTAAGAAATTATTGCGAAATTTAAGAAATTAAAATATCTTCGAAGAATTTTTTGAGAACTGTGAAAGAGGTAATAGTGCTATCTTATTTTAATTTTTTTTGCTATTATTTGTTGATTCAATAGTAAGTTAATTGTACTTTACTATTTCAATTTGCAGTTGATTCATTGCAGAACTACGATTTTCAAGTCTCCGAATTCGGTCTCTCGGCGGAGGATATGCAATCCTTTCAAGAAGGATATCCATCTACGGAAGGTCCACATCCACAACAAACTAGAGAGCCAAAAGAAGCGACAGCCACGGCGATGCAGTGTCCAATCGATCCATCTTCTACTGGCTCAACAAGTGCATCCACAACTAAGGTCATATAAGATCACCTTATCTATTTTCCTTCACACCCAATGTCATCAATCTCGTAGCTCCTCCAATAGAACCCAACTTAGAGACTCTGAACTTACTAAGGATGATTGAGTTGTTAGTAAAAAATATTTTCTTTTTTAGAACTTTTTTATAAAGCTATATTTTGTCTTTCTGGAGTATATTATCTAACATCTTCTCTAATTTGTTCATAACATTCTTGACAGTGTCACTCACCTAAAGGCTTTTGAAAATAATCCTGTACTACGGGATGCAGTAGTTGCCATGAAAACTAAGTTTTTAAAATATTAGAGGAAAATTCCTATTTTATATGCATTCGCCTTTATTTTGGATCCTAGGGCCAAACTTCAAGGATTTATAAATGTATTACAATTTTTAAGTGATGCTACCAGTTTAGATTATTGTATATACTATAGTTAAGGATAAATTATGTGAGATATACGAGAAATATGAAAAAAAGTTTGGGTCCATGCATTTAGAAAGACCCCGGTAGCCCCTACCACCTCTAGGGGGACTATGCAATGGGGCAAGATTTTTTGTTCTTCCTCCAGAGATTCTCGTACAGGCACACATCAGTCAGGAGGAGGAAGGCGACAAAGCACCAGAGACCTATCAAGCTATCTCAACAGTGATAGTGTCAGTTTTGAGCAAGAGTTGAACATTCTCTCATGGTAGCAAACCTAGAAAGTAACATATCAAGTGTTATCCATATTAGTGTGGGATGTATTGACTATTGCTATCTCTACAGTCTTCTCAGAGTCAGCCTTCAGTCTATCTGGAAGAATAATCGAGGAGCAGCGAATAAGTCTCTTGAACGAGACGGTCAAAATCCTTTTGACCGTCAAAGACTGGGAGCAAGCTGAATCAAGACTCCAACATACTACAGATAATATATATTTAGAAGTATCTTTTGACAATTTGCATCTAGACAGCAATGAATAGGATTTTCAATATTTTTCTATAGATGTAGTCACTAGTGAGCTTTATAGGATGTACTCTTTTTTCTTTACCAAGGTTTTCTCAAGTTGAGTTTTTACTTGGTAAAGTTTTTAACAAGACAGTCATCCCATGTAATTTAACAAGTTAATAAAGCTCATTATGTCATTGAAAATAATTATCTTGATGATTAACAATGTTTACAATTTTATATAATTTTTAGGTAATTTTATACAATTTTTTCTTAATTTTCTGAATGCTTTTTTTATCTTTTTCTCGGCTTAACGGGCCAACTATGCTGGTACGATCCGTTAAGCCCTAACCGTGCCGTGCCCGTGCCGGCACGACACACTCATAGGCCATGCCTGGGCTCAGATCGTGGCCCGTGGGTTGACACAGCATGACCTGTTTATTTGCCAGGCCTAAACGAGCCGTGCCTAAATGGGCCATGCCTAAATTGGGCCCGTGCCGGCCTAGCACGGGCCATTGGACAGGTCTAACAGCATCACATAGTTGTGAACAGTAGCACTACTCATTTATTGCTACTGCAGCTAGTTCGGGGCAGTAACATTACTTCTTGTTGCCTTGTGGGTTGCAAACAACACTGTGCAAGAGTAAACGTGCCCACTGGATGCAAAGGCGTTGCCTCCCTCTTTCTTGGACCTAGTAAAATTTGACCCTATGAAGTGACAAAGCCAGATCGAAGTCGTGTAGCCCACGATATTGCTTGTTGCAAATCCGACGCTCGTCTTGGAGGGGTCCAGAGGACCTTAACACGGTCAGAGTTTGGGCGCACTCCAGGGGAGGCCGGGAGACTCGGGGCCAATCGGCGACCTTCCGTGCCTTCAACGGTATGGCTTCTTACTCGATCCTCAAGGACAGTGTCAACTGTCGTTGGTACAAATTTGGACAGTAAACTTAAAGGCACTCCTGATAGGTGGGGAAGTGAAGTTACAAGTTTGCCCTCAAAGCCTAGCTTACTTCCAGAGGTATCTATGTTATTTGGCCTGCGTGGGCTCTGCCATATCCGAGACTCTGGGTTGCCCCAGGCCTCGCGCATCTTGCTTGGTTGGCCCAAGACTCTTCCAGGGTAGACCTCGCATACCTCGTCTGGGGTTGGCTTCAGACCCTTCCAGGGTCAACCTCGTGTAGCTCGCCCAAGGTCGGCCTCGCGTGCCTTACCCAGGGTCAACCTCGGACCCTTCTAAGGTCAGCCTAGTGTACCCCCACCTAGGGTTGGCCTGGGGACTTAGCTCAGTGTAGATCCTCCAACAAGTGCCATCGCTCCCACGTGGTCATGGACTTGAGGTGGCACAGAGACCCTCCCCAACACGAACCTATCTCAACTCTCTATATAGGACTAATCCCACCATAACTTTACATGGGCCACATGGACCACCACCATTCTTGCAATCTGATGCCCTTTTTATATCAATCTTGCTAGATTTTTTTTTTGGTTCTAAGAGGTATTGCACCACTATGTTCCTTGCTTTTCAAATCAACCAAAAAACTGCAGCAATACTAATTATTATTGGAATAATTGCATATTTGCCATTGCAAACATATGTAATTTGTAATTTGCGTACCATCCAATCCAAGCTAATTCCTATGATGCCATCGTAAAGATGGTAATCAGGAACTTCTAATTTGAGGTTTACCTCACCTAGTCATCGTAGGTGATGCATCTAGTGATGACATGTGGCTGTCCTACACACTCCCGCCTCCTCCCCCAGCAACCTTGTGATCCTCCCTCCTAGCTTCCCACACCGCATTCCCCTTCTGATTTTAGACTTTCCATTGCAAAAACTGAACCACTTTCAACTCTGATTTCGAACTTTCAACTGAAGAAATGACTTTCAAATCAGAAATTTCAATTCATGAAATTTTAAATTGGAATTTTTTTTTTGCAAATTATGCCAGGAGCTCTAGCTTGCACTTAAGGAGTGAGCACCTGGGTTTGAGCTCGGGTGGGTGGGGTGGTCTACGGCATGCCCTGCCAATTGAGTAGCGTTTAGTTCTCCAAATTAGGAAAATCTAACTCAGAAGCGGGAAATTACAACTTGAGATATTTCAAATAGGCAAAATTCAACTCGAATCCAAAGAATTTCAACTCGATTTGTGGGATTTCAACTCGTTTCAAGAAATTTCGTGGGGAAGGTAGCACCGGCGCTGGAGCTGGCATGAGGGGTGGCACATCGGGGTCCCTCGATTCAATCTTGGAGGAGAAACATCGCTTCATTGTGGGATTTCTTCTTGCGTGGTAGGTACAGAACGAGTCAAGGAGGACTGTAGGATCAAGGATAACTATTTAGATGGGGTGAATAAGAGGTTTTTAAATATTTTGGCTAAAACACAATTTAAAAGCAAGTATGAACTATTACAATTGTTTTGTATAATTCAACACCTAAAATCTATAAGTCTTACTATGGAACCACAACTCTAGGTCTAGGCAAGATACAATTCTAGGTAAGCAAGTCAAACAATTAATTACTAGAAATGGAAGTACAAAAAGTATGAAGACTTATCGGTCTTTCTTAATCTACATTAAGGGAGCTCGAACGAATCAAGCAAGCTCCTTGCACAACTTGAGCCTTTCCTCAATCCACTAGGGTAGTTCTTTCCCATTCCAGGAGGTGAGCTCCAACCTTTACAACTACGTTGAATATCTTCATAACCTTTTTAAAGGGATCACCGTGCCAACTCCTCCAAGCGATCTAGGTGGCGGCAATCACCAAGAGTAACAAACCAATAACACTTGTTTGAAGGTCTTCAAGTGCCACAAAGATCAACAAATGATGTAATGCACTTGAATGCTCTCAACAACCTCAAAATGAAAAAAATAATGCACTAGAGTCAATGAGAGGGATGCAAAAACTTAAGAGTATTCAATGGGGGTCTAAGAGTGCTTACTTGCTGCTGGTGGTGAGATATTTATAGCCTCCACCCGCGAAGATGACTGTTGCAGACAAAATCCCCAAAAATCTGGTGGAGCGATACTACCGTCATGTAGTGGTTGGTACTACCACACCTACTATTCAACGACTACTTAGGAATCATTAAATGCATATAAACTAGTGGTTAATCCAAATGTGGTAGTACCATACTCATAGGGACCAGTTATACCGATACCGTTACAAAGGAGAGAAAATCTCTCAAAAATGTACCTGTCTGTAAATTAGGTACCGCCAACTATAATATGGTCATATCTCAATGCGGTAGTACCAGACAGGCACTGCGGTCATACCGCAGCGGTGTGATTGGACAAGAATAGCAATTATACCGTTCAAGTACTACCGGTCAATAGACAATGGTAGTACCGTTTCAGTTGAAGTCTAAAAATACACCTCTTTAGAAATAACGTACCAGTATGAAAAGTCTGATAGTACCAATGCAGCGGTACTACCGTGGACACAACAACGATCATACCGGTTTTGAAATAAAATTCAGAAAGGGTTAACAAATGAATTTTCAAATGTATGCATGCACTAGAATTGATCAATATGGCATAAGATTATCTTCAAGTTACTAGCTATGATCCCTCTTAATAGTACGATATCCAACCTACGAATTTGGTCTTAATCTACAAAACGCCAAGAACGGTAAAAACTATACAAGAGGTCTTTAGACTAAATTATACATTTGTGTTGAGTCATGTCATTTCTTAGTCATCTTTACATGTCTTTTTTATTATATCATCAAAATCTGAGAGTAAATCTTTTAATCTATTATCAAACATATTAGTCTCTTAAGTATTATTGTTATTAATTATGGAAACCTTTTTTAAGTCTAAATGCTTCAAAGACGCCACTGCTTGGTGAGTTTGTGTTGTCCACGTGTCTACACGAGAACGCGGGCTCCGCGAGCTCGGTTTCATGCGGGTAACCACAGATTAGGGCTACCCCCCTCCCCCGCACACACCATCTACCCGATCCGTGTCTTCCCTTCCTCCGTCCTCCACCCCGTATCTAGCTCATGTATGTCCGTGAAGCCGCCACTCGAGGCGCCGCCACAACCTTGTGAGCATGGCCTGTGCCGCCTCCACCCACGCACGAGCGCTGCTCGTGTTCGCGGACCGCGCCACTTGAGCCATGGCAGCTCGCGCGCGCGGCCAGAACCGCAGGCCCGCTCGCATTGCTCAATGTTCCAGTGGCCCGTCCCGCTCAAGTCGCCGTTGTTGCTCATGCATGCCGTCCCAAGCTGCCGCCGACTCGCGAGCGCAACCGCACTACCGTCCCAGATTCTTCGCATCGTTGCCGCCGCTAACGTGCACGCTTGCGCGGCCGCTGCCGTCGCGGCTCGCGTGGCCATCATTGTTGCGGCGGGCAACATAGATTTCTTGGTGCACAAACTAGGCATGGATCTCGGCGGCCAGACCCAACCATGCACGGTTCATTGGCTGTGTCACACGCCACGCCGATGAAGCTCCTGCCGCGCAACAAGTCACGACACTGTACATGACCGGAGGTGCTGCCTCCTCGACCATCAACTCGCCGAGGACTTCATTTCAATCCCGCACTGCAGCTGCTCGATGAAATGCGCTGACCATCCAGATTTGCTATTCTTTTTTCTAGTTTTCTTAGAATGCTAGTTTGGTCATTTGATCCTGGTCAAACCCTTTTACTCTCGTCAGAGTGGCAAATAAACCATATTTCCACCTTCGCAATGGCAAATATGTAATTAGTCGGATACAATGGCAAATATGAAAATTGCGAAAACGTTAGTGGCAAATATGCAATTCTCTCATTATTATTAGTCGACGTTGAAGCTTAGCAAATCATCACTCGGGGCTGCGACTTAGAAGTCCCAGAGCTGAAATTTAAGCTTATAGGTTATAGCTTATAGTTTCTTTTTAATAAATAAAATAGAATGGTTTGTTCATCATTTTTTAATACGGTTTATTGACATAATCTTTTCGCAGCGGCTTTTCGGCATTCGAATCGTTTGTACAAACACTCATGTTAGGACTAAAAGTCATAAACCGTAACCATAAAGTATCAGCCATAGCCGAAAAGAATACACTCCAAACCAAGGTCAATTAATTAGAATGTTCATGTGCAGAGAAGTCACCATGAAGCATCATCACCTAACAGTATACAGATAAGAGAGCACCCACCTTGACTTGTAGATTTATGCTTGGTATTTGTTTTCCTTGGTCTGTCCAGCATGTCACTCTCCATAGGGTCTTTTCCCCGAGCTCTAGTGGCAGCAAAGTCTAACTAGCTGTCTATTCATATTGATTTTTGCTGATAGTTTTTAGCTTTAGCTTATAAATAGTAATAGCTTGTAGAGAGCCGTATGGAGAGACACTTGCGTGTGATTTTGGCCCTATATAAATGAAGTGTGTACTACAATCAATTAGTAGACCTCGTCTTGAAAAGGCACTCTATATGAAAGCTAAGTACTGTAGAAAAATCATTTACTGTAGAAAAGAGACCTATAGATGCCAAAGTGAATAGATTGATTGCCTGAAAGAGAGAAACTGTCATAGATCAAAATGACTTATGGATTGTCGGTGAATTAAAATAACTTATAAAGGGTATTTGACAAACGGGGAATCTTGATTCCGCGTGTGCTCCTGTTGGACAAATAGCACGCACACCCATGGGAGTTGTTCAATGAAAGTAGCATGTGGCGAGCTGTTGGCGCGTGGCTACGCAGGGAAAGCGACATGCCCTCTTTTTTGTCGGATAAAGTTTGTGCATTTATGTGTCCACTTGCCATGGAGCTCAACGGGGACCAGAGCAACTTTTTCATACTATGCTGCATGCATTGATGTGCCATGCAAGGATAGAGAGTCCGACATACCATGTGCTAGCTAGCTTGCTTTGCTCATGGATGCATCCATGTATATTGTGTCATTACCTGGCTAACAGTAGCTCAGAACACTAGAAGAGGTCATAGCTGGCACTCGATGTGATCAGTAAAAAAGTGCAATGCACTTGAGAAAAAGAAAAGAAAAAGAACCATCTACGCTAGGGCTCTAGGCTCGAGGCCCTCGAGTGAAAGAGCAAGTGAAAGAGAGAATAGAGGCTGAGAGAGATGGAGAAAGGGGTAGGGGCGGGCAACTGAGGGATATCAGAGAACTTTATCAAGATTTATTGAATCCCTCCCCTTCTCATGATTCTACTATGCATATGTAAGACAAAACCATCCCTCTTCTTCTCTATTCCATCTCACGTTTTCCCCATTTTTGGTTGGCAAATTTCTAGTCAATTTAACTTCCGTAGTTATTTTTATTTTGCTTTTCCATGTTCGTCCTAACTTGCTTTCAAATTTCTACAGACTTGCTCACACCTATACTAAGTTAGTTTTATTTTTATTTTGCTTGCAAATTATACTCATTTTGCTTTCGTGTTGTCCCAACTTGCTTTTGAATTTATGCCCTTCACACATATACTAAGTTGGTTTCATTTTTTTTATTTTGCTTGCAAATTATACTCATTTGCTTCCATGTTATCCCAGCTTGGTTTTGAATTTATGCCGACTTGGTTCACACCTATGCTAAGTTGGTTTTATTTTTTTTATTTTTGCTTACAAATTATACTCAATTTTCTTCGACGCTTATCCCAATTTGCTTTGAAATTTATACTGCTTTGCTTCGCATCTATACTAAGGTTTTATTTTATTAATACCTAGTGAGAAATTCGGATAGGATGCCAACATGTTTAGTATTTACTGAGCTAGGGGGCCTTGATGAGCTTTGGTGGAGGGACGCTGCATCCTGTTATTTTTTATTGTTTAGCTTTTTATTGTGTGTGCGTGGAGGGACCAATGGACACTCAGTCGATTTGTAGTCTTGTTCTTTGACAAAAATAACTTTTGAGGGGTTTTGGATTTATCCCTTCTATATATAGCACTGTGCAAGCTTAGAGACTCGAACACATACTTATCATTCTTCGATTTGAATGTACAATGCAAAACTGTGCAGTTCTCTAGGAAGTCGGTTAGCCATTACACGGTGTAGGGATAAGGTAGAATATACCAGTGGAAATTAAAATTTTTACCACATAAATAAGAAAGTCATGCGAGTAAATGATCATGGATCGATCATTACAACTAAATGCATAATACAACAGAAGAAGAGTTGAAGTAGCTTAGTTCAATATAGCGCATATCAGTGTAATGGAATTAGTCAATCATCCAACATCCTTAGAAAGCAATCATCAGAAACCGATCATCCTAATCAGTGCCGCGGTCACAATAGCGTCTCTACTGAAGTCCATACGTTCAGGGAGGAATGTCGTGCGCTGGTGTGCAAGCACTAGCGCACACAATCGGTCCTCTGTGGGGTGGTGGTTAGAGTTTCGATGGGTGCGAACTAGAATACCTCCCTTAGCCCTACACCTCTTTTAATATAGCCCCTCGATGGAATCCTACGTTAAGGGCCCAACAAGGTGCTAAACCCACTTGACTCATTAGTAACAGATCGATCCAAACTAATTTGTTCCATTCTGTTAAGTGTGTGACCCCGTAGGTTCATATATTTGGTCGTGGCCTAGAAACTCCTTTCTGGTCCATAAGTTGGTAGCGGTCACTACCAGAACATAGCAATTCTCAAATATGTATAAAGATCATATCGAGCGAATCTATATAGTGTTCATACATCAATCCATTTGCCTCACAATACTAGATCGAACTTAAGGCAAGAAGTGTGCCATACTATGATAACTCAATCTTTCACTCATTCTTGTAGTAAATTATCCAGTTGCAGTCAACTCATTAGCCATATTCGACATGACCATGCACTTCTTTAACCCAACTACATCGAGGGGTCTAGAGATATCTCTCCTATTATATAGGAGGGACAAATTCTATTTTGATCGTTCATATTCCTCCACATGTTTCATAATAAACTCCAAAACTTACTTTCTAGCCATTTAGTTACGGAGTAGTGTTAGACAATTTCTAAGTAAACTATTATATATGTAGGAAACTATGATGATATCAGGTCCAAAGATCCCACATACACTATGTATAAGACTAACTGATGACACTTAAAAATATAACAATTCACATAGTGTCGTATGGTGGGTGAATCTAACACCATATTATCTAACATGTATCTATATTATTGATTAGATATCCAAATATCTATGTGAGAGACCATGTGGAGGTATCCTCGTGTTTGTGATGAGTAATTGACGGTTGGTTTAGAGAGTTTGAGTTTGTTTTGGGTATTCTAGGGTTTAGTACCTTTTACATATGCTATTATTGATATGTTGTTTCATGCGGTGCTATGTGACGGTTTGCTTGTCTGTGTGACTACAGGACTTCGGAGCTAGGTCATGGTGAGGCGAGGAGGACCGGGACTAGGCACAGGAGGTGTCGAGGTCCAGACGGTCGGTTATGCCGAAGATGATTCAGGTTGGTGATGTGGTTGCGAGTCGGGAGACGAGGGACCGGAACTGGAGCTACTGGTGACGGACACGAGGGGCGACGACGAGAGAACCGGGACTAGGCTCAAGGAGGAGTCGGAGGTCCAGATGGTTGGAGGTTGGTTACGGTCGTGCTCGACGGAACAGACCAGGACTAGACTCAGGTGGAGTCGGAGGACTCGGTCGGAGTCGGGTAGACATGACAGCCAGCGGCGAGTGGATCGGGACTAGGCTCAGAGAGGAGTCGGAGGTCCAGACGGTCAGGATGCCGGGTGCGGTCGTGTACAGCGGAGCGGACCGGGACTAGACTCAGGGAGGAGTCGAGGTCCAGACAGTCAAGGTACCGGACACGGGAAGCTTCCGGGAAGGTGCTTGAGGGCAATTTGGACAATTGACTCAAGTTTTGGAGTGGAGAGGCTGGTTTCCCTCCATTTCCATGTGTGTTGACTTTTTGCCTCAAGTGTGTGTGAGGTATGGACTGTGTTTGGTATGACACTTCTTGTATTTCTCCTTGAGGGTGTGTCCTTGCTGTTAAAAGGGGAAGGATGTGAGGCAAGAAGGTCATGGATTCTGTAGAGAGGCATTCAAGTGAGCTCTAGGCAGTGGTAGCAGTTTAGTGGTGAGCTCCTGTTGTGTACTTCGTGTGTGTGCTCAAGTGAGCAAGCATGTATTGAAACTCATTTCCAATCGCGTATGGGGATGTAGTGGTTGTAAACCTTTGTAATCATTCATCTCTCTTCCTCTTTATCAATATGAGAGTGATTTGGTTTGAGCTGCGCTGGTTATTTCCTTTCCTGTGCTTTGTCTGAGTTCATCTGTTATTTTCTGTTCTTGTGTTTGAGAGTTGAATTCTTGATTAATTTCTTGCCAAGTGGTTTGCTCTGTGATGGGAATATGCCTCAAGACCATTTGGTCAAATAGATTCCCAAGAGCTTAATGGTAGAATAAAAAATTACTCTTTTCAGCTCATACCCAATTTCCTCTGTTTGTGCAAAATTAGGGTTTCATGTCAGGGGATGATGGATTCTCCTCATTCCCTTCAAAAGATGGCTTGAGGTTTGGGGGTTAGAAGTCCTGAGATCATTGCTAAGTGGAATGCAAAAGCTCATGAGCAAAAGATTCAAATTTGTGAGCAATGTGGAAATTTGTCCATACTCAACTCACTTTTCAGATTTTTGCTCAAATGTTGAATTCTTGCTCTCTTCATGAGTTCTTTCGATTTCTTAGGCCCTGCTACTATTTAAATCAAGTTCCAGCTCTGATGGCCTGAAAAGATCAGAAGAAATTCACTTTTTCATTTGGTTTTTAGCAAGATTCAGTTTCTGCTGTTGAATTTCAGCCTGCTGCTCCCGAGGGCCGGTTTGACCGGATTTGCAATGGCGGTTGGACCGGGCTGTAGCCGGCGGTCTAACCGGCGGCATATGCCCGGTCAACCGGAGTTTGATGGGCGGTCAGACCGGCATTCCAGGACCGGTCAGACCGGCGGTGTGCGGGCGGTCTGACCGGCCAATGCATACCGGTCAGACCGGCCTGGCCTGTTCCTGCTGAGCGCCTTTTGCTGTCAGCCTTTTCTTCTTGTTGCTTTATTTGCCGATCTTTCTTGTTTGTGTTCAGCCTGAATTTCCAGTGAGCATGAGTTATTTTTCATCATAGCTTTTATAGGTATCGGTGAGAAAAATCTCAAGTGGATACTTTGGGGGAATTTTTAAAGAGGCACCATTCACCCCCTCCCCTTTATTGCCATATCCGATCCTACAATTGGTATCAGAGCCGGTTAGCTCTTCTTGATAGATCTTTAACCGGTCTGTGAGCCATGGCAATGGAAAAGTATTCCACCAAGCCCCCGATCTTTGATGGGATCGACTATTCCTTTTGGAAGAGTCGGATGGCGACCTACATTCAGGCTCAGGGCTATGCGATCTGGCGCAAGGTCAAAACACGTTTTGTTGTTCCTGCCGATGAGAACATCAATGTGGCGAACATGCCCGATGTTGAGGCGAATGGTAAGGCAAGGAACATCATCATCCAAGGTTTGAGCCGAAATGAGTTTGATCACATTTCTCATCTTACGTCGGCCTTCGATATTTGGGTGACCCTCGATGCTTACCATGAGGGCACCACCCAAATAAAGACGGTACGACAGAACCAGTTCAAGCAAGATTACAACAAGTTTGAAATGCTCGCTGGCGAGTCCCTTGATGAGTGCTTTGCGAGATTCCACAAGATATTGAGCAACTTCCGAGTGGTCGGTCTCATATACCCCGACTCGGACAACGCTCGTCAAATGCTTGCGGCCTTGGACTTGCGTGTTTGGGAGATGAAAGTGACCACCATCAAGGACACCACGGACCTCTCGACTTTGACTCTTGATGCGTTGTACTCACGTCTCAAGACTCACGAGATTGACATTGTCTCTCGCAAGTCGAAGTCACAGTCGATGGCTTTAGTCACTGATCCCAGCCCTGCCTCTGGTTCTTCTATTGACACTCTTTCGGGTTTTTCTTTAGCTGCTCTGTGTGAAATTGATGATGATCATTTGGAGCAGCTCCCAGAAAACCAACTAGCCCTCTTAGCCAGAAAATTGTCCCATGCTTACAAGAGGGTTAGGGAGAGAAAGAGAGGAGGAGGACGTGTGATTTGCTTCGAGTGTGGTGGCCCCAACCACATTCTGGCAAACTGCCCCAACCTGAAGGGCAAAAACGACTACGGCGGTTCGAGCAAGAATGTCTACACCGACAAGAACCGCAACAAGAAACCGCCAAGCAAAGAGAAGAAGTTCCGCAACCTTAGCAAAGCCAAGAAGCTCTTCCACCGTGTCCTCACCACCTTCGACGACCTCGACCTTAGCGAGGTGGAGGGGTGGAGCGACGACGATGGAAAGGACGAGCAAGACCCCAAGGTGGCGACGACTTCTCCGGCATGTGCTTCATGGCCCTTGAGGACGACATGAGCGACAGCAAGCTTTACTCCGACTCCGACAAGGTATACCCCTCATACGACCAGCTTAATGATGCTTTTCTTAAGCTAGGTAAATTTCATGCTAGATCTAGAGTTAGGTGTAGCGAGTTGGAGAAGAAAGTAGATAGATTGTCACGGGAGCTTACTTCACTTATATCTGCTCCCTCCCGTGATGAATGTGATACATGCTGTGCTTTGCTTGGTGACATGGAGAAATTAAGGACCTCTCATGATAGTCTGTCTTCTGAGCTTGACATGATTAAGGTGGAGAATATTAGTCTTTTGGCTATAGGGTAGTTGCTCTTTCATCTACTGTTGTTGAGACTACTTCTTGCACCTCATGTGAGGATAATGACAATGCATTTAGAGGTCTTTATACCATGCTTCTCGATCTGCCCGAGACTTGCGAAAATTGTAATAATTTGAAGATGAACTTAAAAAAGGCAGATCACAAAATTGCTGAATTACAAGCTTATCTGTTAGAGCACATTGCTTCATGTATGAACTGTCCCAAGTTGACTGCTGAGGTTGAATCTGTTTTCAAACAGTTTCAAGAAATGATTGATAACAGTAACAAGTTGGCTCAATATGCTTCTAAGGACCCTGTTAGCTCACCATGCAATAACTGTGAAAAACTAAAATTTGACTTAATTGCATTGGATGAAAAATGTGTGAAGCTAACTAAGGACCTTCTAAAGAAGCCACCATCTGCTTGTAATGTGTGTGCTGGTGTGGGGAAGAAGCATGAGGGTTTGGTAGAGACGCCTAGCGACGTGAACCAAATGGCTAGCAGTAGGACTGTCCCTTCTGAGGCGGCTGTGCGTGCACATGCCTTCCGTTCTTCTGCTGTTGGTTCTTCTTATTCTAGACCAATCTAATATTTGCAAATTCAATCAAGGTCTAGGATATGATTTTTCTGAGAATATTAGGAAGCATCCACCTGCTGTTCTCAGACCCATAGCAGCAGGTGTGATCAAGATTGAGCCCAGAACTAAGAAAGTTAAATTCAAATCAGCGGGCTTTGTCCAAGGGATCTCTGACAGTAAGGTGGTTCCACCTGTTGCTTCGACCTCTCAAAAGGCGAAGCCTCATCATGCTACTTCTACCTCTCAGAAGATGAAGTACCATTGTACCTTCTGTCAGAAGGATGGACACTTGGTCGAGCGATGCTTCAGACGCACCAAGATCGCATGTAGAGACCATGTTGAGGCTCTTAGGCGTATTCAGGGTCAGCCCCAGACCTTGAGTGCACCTAAGACCAACACGAGGTCGAGAGTTGCTTCAGCTGATGGGTTTGGGCAGCATCGAGGACTTGGTTTTTCTGGTTTTACTGATTTTCGTCCTCGATATGCCTCTGGTCGTGACTTCCGCCGTTCTGAGGGTAGATCTTATTTCCCCCGTCGAGATGGCTACCCGCGGCGTGATCAGCGTGTTGTTGGTGCTCCGACTCGCTCTCCCATAGCAGTCGGACCCAGCAACAGCTTCAGGTCTGCACATAGACCTTCTGCTTCTTTGAGCGACAGAGAGCGTAGGGTAGCTAGAGGTCAGTCGTGTGTGACTACTTCTTCTGCTCGGCGTGTGACTCAGTATTGGGTGCCAAAATCTTTTTTGATTTATCCTAGTACTGAGTCTTTACTCTCTGTTTGACTCAGGTTCGCCGGGCTGGGAAGGGAGAAGTTTGGCTTGTAGACTCCGGTTGTTCTCGACATATGACCGGAGACTCCCGTTGGTTCTCTTCCCTAGCCCGTGCTCCAGGTGATGAGACTATCACCTTTGGAGACGCTTCGTCTGGGCGCGTTATCGCAAAAGGTACTATGCGTGTTAATGATTCATTTATTTTAAAAGATGTCGCCTTGGTGAGTAAGCTGCAGTACAACTTGCTTTCTGTTTCCCAGCTTACCGATGACGGTTATGAGATGAGCTTTAAAAAAATGCTTGCAAAATTCTAGATTCTTCGGGTAGTCTGGTTTGCGGGATTTCTCGTTATGGGAGGATCTTTTGTGCTGATTTTGTTGAGTCTTCTAGTGATCCTCTCAGGTGTTTAGTTGCTTCTGAGTCCCGTGACCTTACTTTCTGGCATAGGAGACTTGGTTATATTGGATTTGACCATTTGACTCGAGTTAGCGGTCACGACCTCATTCGTGGTCTGCTTAAACTCAAGATGGTCAAAGATCTTGTTTGCGTTCCATATCGGCACGGCAAGATGGTTGCTGCATCTCATCCTCCGGTCACAGTGACTATGACCGATGCACTAGGACAGTTGCTCCATATGGACACAGTTGGACCAGCTCGAGTGCAGTCAGTAGAAGGGAAGTGGTATGTTCTTGTCGTGGTCGATGACTTCTCGAGGTACTCTTGGGTGTTTTTCTTAGCCTCGAAGGATGAGACATATACCCATTTTTGGGGTTTGTTCAGTAAGCTTTTTGTTGACCTCCCGGGTGCCTTGCGAGCGATCCGTAGTGACAATGGCACGGAGTTTAAGAATTCTTACTTTGAGAGGTTTTGCAGTGAGACATGTGTAGAGTACCAGTTCTCTTCTCCATATGTCCCTTAGCAGAATGGTGTTGTGGACAGGAAGAACCGTACCCTGGTCGAGATGGCCAGAACGATGCTTGATGAGTACTCTACACCAAGGAAGTTTTGGGCTGAGGCCATAGCCACTGCGTGCCATGTTTCGAACAGAGTTTTTCTCAAGGCACACTTGCATCGCACCTCTTATGAGTTGAGATATGGGCGAAAGCCCAGTGTATCTCATTTTTGTGTGTTTGGTTGCAAGTGTTTTATTCTGAAGTCTGGGAACCTAGATAAGTTCAAGTCACGTTCGTGTGATGGTATCTTTCTAGGTTACTCGACTTCTTCGCGGGCTTATAGGGTCTGAAACTACGAAACTAGTAAAATGGTAGAGACCTACGAGGTGACCTTCGATGAGGCCAGTCCGGGGACTAGGCCTGATATCTCAGGTTCTTTAAAGCAGTCCGAGACCATATTTGTGGATGATGAGGAGGATGGAGATGAGGGTTGTCTATCTGATCCAGTTCCTCCTCCTCCCCTTGAGGTGCCTGCTTCCTCCACTGCACCTCGAGGAGATCAGTCCATGCCTTCTGCTTCTTCTGGAGCTAGTGGTTCTGTTCCTACCTCATTAGCTCATGAGGTAGAGGCCACTTCTTCATCTCATCCAGGACCTCCCCAAAACACCCAAAAAGATCATCTTTCCGAGCAGATGATTGGAGACCTCTTTGAGCGCGTCACACGCTCAAAGTCTGGCTTGTCACAATTCTGTCTCCATTCTGCCTTCATTGCCTCTTTTGAGCCCAAGGATGTTAGTCATGATCTTTCTGATGAGTCTTGGGTCAATGCCATGCATGAGGAGTTAGAGAACTTCGAGAAAAACAAGGTCTGGTCGCTTGTTGAGCCCCCTCGATGTCACAATGTCATTGGGACTAAGTGGGTGTTCAAAAACAAGCAGAGAGAGGATGGGGTAGTCATTCGAAACAAGGCTAGACTGGTAGCTCAGGGCTTCTCCCAGGTTGAGGGTCTTGATTTTGAGGAGACCTTTGCCCCTGTAGCTAGACTTGAGGCCATTAGAATCCTGCTTGCTTTCGTAGCTTCTAAGGGTTTCAAGCTTTACCAGATGGATGTCAAGAGTGCCTTCCTCAATGGGTTTATTTAGGAAGAAATCTATGTTAGACAGCCCCCAGGTTTCGAGAACCCCAAATACTCAAACCATGTCTACAAGCTTTCCAAAGCATTATATGGACTTAAGCAGGCCCCTAGAGCTTGGTATGAGAGGCTTAAGTCCTATTTGTTGAGTCATGGTTTTGAGATGGGTAAGGTGGATAAGACCTTGTTCATTCGTAGGCATGGCACTGAGCTTCTACTCGTCTAGATTTATGTGGATGACATCATCTTTGGTGGCTCTTCTCATGCTCTTGTTTTATAGTTCTCGGATGTCATGAGCACCGAGTTTGAGATGAGCATGATGGGTGAGTTGACCTTCTTCCTTGGCTTCTAGATCAAGAAGACTCGGGAGGGTACTTTCTTGCATCAGAGCAAGTACACTCGTGACCTCCTGAGATGCTTTGACATGAGTGATGACAAGCCGGTGTTAACTGCCATGGCATCCACAGCTTCACTTGACCCAGATGAGGATGGCGAGCCAGTTGATCAAAAAGAGTACAGAAGCATGATTGGCTCCCTCTTGTACCTCACTGCCTCGAGACCGGACATACACTTCTCTGTGTGTCTGTGTGCTTGGTTTCAGGCTTCTCCTCGCGTATCTCACTGCCAGGCAGTGAAGCGCATTCTTTGGTACCTTCGAGCTACCATTGACTATAGTATCTGGTACTCTTCCTCTTCCTGTCTTTCCCTTAAAGCCTACTCAGACGCAGACTTTACCGGCTGTAGGATAGATAGGAAGAGCACTTCTAGCACCTGCCAATTCATTGACACTTCTCTTGTCTCTTGGTCTTCTAGGAAGCAGTCCGGTGTTGCACAGTCCACCACAGAGGCCGAGTACGTTGCCGCAGCCAGTTGCTGCAGCCAGGTACTTTGGATGGCTTCGACCCTGCAGTACTTTGGGTTAGTTATAGACAGTGTTCCACTCTTTTGTGATAACACTTCTGCTATTAACATTGCCAAGAACCCAGTGCAGCATTCTCGAACCAAGCATATTGATATCCGATATCACTTCCTTAGAGACCATGTGGAGAAGGGTGATATAGTGCTCTAGTTTGTGGAGAGTGGCCACCAGTTGGCTGATATCTTCACCAAGCCTTTGGATAGCTTTAGGTTTTCAGCCTTGCGGGGAGAACTTGGGGTGGTTTGTCCTTATAGACTATAGTGAGGGGGAGCTTTGTGCTTTATTGTTTTATCTTGTATATTATGCTCCTCTTCTCATTTTGTTGCATTGCATTTGGGTGCATTGGGTTAGTCCTCCTAGTATAGATTAGAGTGTATCTCTCGTCTAGTTGCTTAGATTTCTTCCTCTCATCTTGTGTTCTAGGATGCTGTTTATTAACTGTCTCTCTTCTCACTAGGTTGAGCTCACTCACTTCTTATAGGTTCTAGCAAGGGTTGGGCTACCCTTGGGTAGACAGGGAACGTGTTTGCTCTTTACTGTGTTCGAAGAGCAGTTGATAGTCGTAGAGTCATATAGGGCAGATGAGGGTCTGTCTGAGCCATAATATCCTTTATATCTTGTCTATGTTTTAAGGACTGCCTTTTCTGCTTTTCTTTGCCAGCTTCTCAGTTTTAGCTTTGGTTCAGGGGGAGTTCATTTAGGAGCTTCTGGTGCTTAATATTGACATAACTCAACTTAAACTAAAAGTGCATCACATGTTGAGGGGGAGTTAGATTTTCTTGCATTTTAGCATTCTGCATTGTAATATAATTACATGGAGCCTTGATTATTATCCTTAGTTGACATGTTTACAATGCTTTACATCTTGCCATGATTTGAGCTAAATTGCTAGATTTATCATGTCTTTATATGTGTTGTCAAGCCTTTGCCATTGATAAGTTGATTAAACATGCACAACTTGAATTAAGACATGTCATGTTAGCTCTTGAGACTAGTCTGTCTTTAGTTATCCTTTTATGATTCATGTCATGTCAAATAGGCTAAGTTGAGTTTTGAATCTTTATTGAGCTTTAGATTGACCTATGCTAGGTTCTTGATGAAATCATGAGTTAGTACAACTGATTAAGAAAGCAAAAAAAGATCTCTTTTGTGTGCGAAAGAACTGATCTCACCAATTCTTTCCCATGAGACTGCTTGCCATTGCACTAGGCATGAACTCAGGGGGAGTTTTGGATGACCAAGATCATCTCCTTAAGCTTCTTGCTTGGAATGGTCACATAAGGCTCGAGATCTAGCACATGACTACAATTTTGGTTAGAAACGACCATGAGTTTTCAAATAAAAACATGTCAATTGTGCTAAAATTTGCTTAACTACAAAAGATTAAAGTACTTGAACGAATGAGTCATTCTTGAACTTGTAGCACTCTAAATTGACTCAATACTAGCTTCTTGGTTCCACTTAGACTATTGACATAGTTTGCATCATCTTTGGATACCTCTAGCTAGACTATGATCTTGAATGGCTTGACATACTCAGAAATTCATCTAAAATTTCAGATTGGTACTTATGTGGCTTAGCTTGATTATGCATATTTTGTTATGATCTTGATAGCATTCATTTGAGTTATGGCTTGGTGTAATCCTTATTGGTCATTATGGATGATATTCATGGCTCTAATTGCTTAGATTGAATAAAATTCAGCCATTTCATCCATATTTATGCTTTATTTTCCTCCAAAGAATCTTGATGATTTTATTGCCAAAAGGGGGAGAATATTTGGAGAAAAAGCCACTTTTTGGGAGCTTTGAGAAAACTTGCTCTTTCTTTTGCTCCTTTGTCAACATGGTCATAAATCTCATTTTCTTTCTCTTGGACCATGTTTGACTATCAAACAAACTCAATTCTTATGCTTTTTCGATGTTTGTCAATATACTCATCAAGGGAGAGATTGAGAGACCATGTGGAGGTATCCCTATATTTGTGATGAGTAATTGATGGTTGGTTTAGAGAGTTTGAGTTTGTTTTGGGTATTCTAGGGTTGAGTACCTTTTACATATGCTATTATTGATATGCAGTTTCGTGCGGTGCTATGTGACGGTTTGCTTGTCTATGTGACTGCAGGACTTCGGAGCTAGGTCATGGTGAGGCGAGGAGGACCGGGACTAGGCACAGGAGGTGTTGAGGTCCAGACGGTCGGTGATGCCGAAGATGATCGAGGCTGGTGAGGTTGTTGCGAGTCATGAGACGAGGAACCGGAGCTGGAGCTACCGGTGACGGACACGACGGGCGACGACGAGAGAACCGAGACTAGGCTCAGGGAGGAGTCAGACGTCCAGACGATTGGAGGTCAGTTGTAGTCGTGCACGACAGAACAGACCAGGACTAGACTCAGGTAGAGTCGGAGGTCTCGATCGGAGTCGGGTGGACACAATAGCCAGCGGCGAGTGGATCGGGACTAGGCTCAGAGAGGAGTCAGAGGTCCAGACGGTCAGGATGCCGGGTGCGGTCGTGTACAGCGGAGCGGACCGGGACTAGACTCAGGGAGGAGTCGAGGTCCACACGGTCAAGGTACCGGACGCGGGAAGCTTCCGGGAAGGTGCTTGAGGGCAATTTGGACAATTGACTCAAGTTTTGGAGTGGAGAGGCTGGTTTCCCTCCATTTCCATGTGTGTTGACTTTTTGCCTCAAGTGTGTGTGAGGTATGGAGTGTGCTTGGTATGACACTTCTTGTATTTCTCCTTAAGGGTGTGTCCTTGCTGTTAAAAGGGGAAGGATGTGAGGCAAGAAGGTCATGGATTCTGTAGAGAGGCATTCAAGTGAGCCCTAGGCAGTGGTAGCAGTTTAGTTGTGAGCTCCTGTTGTGTACTATGTGTGTGTGTGTGCGCTCAAGTGAGCAAGCATGTAGTGAAACTCATTTCCAATCGCGTATGGGGATGTAGTGGTTGCAAACCTTTTTAATCATTCATCTCTCTTCCTCTTTATCAATATGAGAGTGATTTGGTTTGAGCTGCGCTGGTTATTTCCTTTCCTGTGCTTTGTCTGAGTTCATCTGTTATTTTCTGTTCTTGTGTTTGAGAGTTGAATTCTTGACTAATTTCTTGCCAAGTGGTTTGCTCTGTGATGGAAATATGCCTCAAGACCATTTGGTCAAATAGATTCCCAAGAGCTTAATGGAAGAATAAAAAATCACTCTTTTCAGCTCATACCCAATTTCCTCTGTTTGTGCAAAATTAGGGTTTCATGTCAGGGGATGATGGATTCTCCTCATTCCCTTCAAAAGATGGCTTGAGGTTTGGGGTTAGAAGTTCTAAGATCATTGCTAAGTGGAATGCGAAAGCTCATGAGCAAAAGATTCAAGATTTGTGAGCAATGTGGAAATTTGTCCACACTCAACTCACTTTTTAGATTTTTGCTAAAATCTTGAATTCTTGCTCTCTTCATGAGTTCTTTTGATTTCTTAGGCCTTGCTACTATTTAAATCAAGTTCCAGCTCTGATGGCCTGAAAAGATCAGAAGAAATTCACGTTTTCATTTGGTTTTTAGCAAGATTCAGTTTCTGCTGTTAATTTTTAGCCTGCTGCTCCCGAGGGGCGATCTGACCGGATTTGCAATGGCGGTTGGACCGGGCTGTAGCTGGCGGTCTGACCGGCATCATATGACCGGTCAACCGGAGTTTGATGGGCGGTCAGACCGGCATTCCAGGACCGGTCAGACCGGCGATGTGCGGGCGGTCTGACCGGCCAATGCACACCGGTCAGACCGGCCTGGCCTGTTCCTACTGAGCGCCTTTTGCTATCAGCCTTTTCTTCTCGTTGCTTTATTTGCCAATCTTTCTTGTTTGTGTTCAGCTTGAATTTCCAGTGAGCATGAGTTATTTTTCATCATAGCTTTTATAGCTATTGGTGAGAAAAATCTCAAGTGGATACTTTGGGGGCATTTTTAAAGAGGCACCATTCGCCCCCCCCCCTCTGTTGCCATATCCGATCCTACACTATGGTCCGTGAAATATGATTATCGATCAACACATGTGTTGATCTATAAATTATAATTGTCATACATAATGATATAAGATCTGGGATAATTTAAAATAATATCAAAACATGAATAAAGAATTTTACAAACAAGTCATATACTTATTGATCAATACAAAAGTGTTGGACCGAAATGGCGACAGAGGGGGGGGGTGAATGTCGACTCTTTTAAAAACGTCCCCCACAAGTACCCAAAGAAGTATGTTCTTCTCCGATAGCAACAGGTGCTATGAAGAGAAAGGGCTCACTAGACCTAAAAAGAAAAACAATCACCAAAGGACTTAACAAGAAAGGAGATGGCAAAAAGGCAAGCAATAGAACCTGCAAGAGAGGGGGCCGGTCAGACCTCTCTGCTATGGCAGGTCCGACCGCCATGGGAGGGCCGGTCTGACCGCTAAGCATGGGCCGGTCTGACCGCCCATCGAATTTTCAGACAGCCAGCAGAGAACAGTTTCAGCAGGCAAATCCAAAACTCTTCAAAGCAATGAAATTGAGAGAATCCCTCTGATGTCCTCAGCCCAGAACTTCATAACTATGACCTAAATAGCCAGAGGAGCCTAGAGACTCCAGAAAATCCAACTCAAACACAAGAAATCAAGATTTAGGCAAAAACCTGAAAACTTACAGAGACCTTCACAAAAACCCAAATTACTCTCTAATCTTTGATCCTTTGACCATGAAACTTTGAGGATAGATTTGCAATAGCCCCAGGACTAGAAAGTCCAAATTTCATGCTATCTCATGGAGGGAATCAAGAAATGCATCAAAACCCTAGAAATGAGCATGAACTGAACAGGGACAACACAAAATCCAAAATACTCAATGGTCTTAAGTCCCTTGCTTATGAGATTTTGCAGTCAAGAAAGCAAAAGCCCAAGGGCTTCCAAGACCAAAACTCAGGCCAATCTTGAGAAGGAAATCAAGATTCTCTCTAAACCCTAGAAACCAAGAACAGGGAAAGGGAAGAACAGAGGAGCTCAAACTGCAAAAACTGAAATTAAACAATGTTTGCTCGTAGGATTGGCTAGCCAAATGGCTTTTGGGCATCTCCTAGATCACTGCAACACATTTTGGGTCTTCTCAGCGAGAAAAAACAAGAAAATGTAAAAACTCAAAAATCACCAAAAGAGGGCATCGAAGAACAGAAACAACATAGAGCTCAAGAACTGAAACAAACACCATCTCATATTGATAACGAGGAAAGGAGATACATGATTGATACAAGAGAAATGATTACAAGCTCATCAATCCAACCTCTCCCTCTCACAATCCCAAGAACACACTCCCTACATGTTTCTTGGAGAGACACAACACAGAGAGGAGACACAGCCTGTGCTCCACACCCACTCTCACCAACTAAAGCCTAAAGCCAAAACAACCCTCTAAAGCGCTTTTTGACTAAAGCAAACCCTAGAAACCCTTGGAGTGCCTAAGGGGGCATGCAGCCACTTCCTCCTATTTATAGTCCTTGGGCAACGGGTCTCCAACCCGTTACACCTGCTAAACCCGAACGGAACCATCTCCCGCTTGTGCAGCCTTGCGTTTTTCCCGAAACGCCCCTCCTGCACCTTCCGGGAAGCTTCTGCGTTCCTTGTCGTCCAGGACTCGCAACCACCTCGAGTTCACGCCGTCTTCGACACATCCGGCCGTTCTGACCTCAGCGCCACCTGCGCCTAGTCCGGTCACACCGTGTCTCGCCATGACTCTGCCTCGATGTCCTGTAGTCAACACAGACAAGAAAACACATCAAATAGCACCGCTCGATACATGAAAGCATAAATGCATTAATGACACCACATTAAGCATAAAAATAGCCCAAACCTGTCATAGCACGAGACTAAGCATCCTAAGCCCATACGACCAAGTTTGACCAAGTCCGACCGAAGCCAATTGCACCGCGCAATGGCATGGTCCGACCACACAAACCAAACTCGACTTTTCTAAACCGATGTCAATTACTCATCACACACATGGGGTCATAACCACATGGTCTCTCAGAAAGATATTTATTCAAAAGATAAAATAATAAATCTTTACTATTATAAAAGTGTGAGTTGGTAGTTAGTTCATTCTCCCTCCTCTCTTCTCAGCCATCCGATTTGACCTGGATCATTCGTTTCTCTCCTCCTCTCTCTCGCATGATACAACCGCCCACCCCCTCCACTTTCCCCATTTCCTCGCGTATTCTGGCCACCCTTCTATCTCGGTCGCTTGCTCTCCAATGTTTGATGTGTGAAGTTGGCCTGGTAGTAAGTTTCGTCTTACCATTTTTATGACTTCGTTGCAACGCACGGGTCTTTAACTAGTTATTTAAAAATTATAAATATAAAAGTGAAATAATCATTTTCATAATTACCTCTGGAGTACTGACATTTGAAATATCACTCAACTTATCTAGGTTGATGATGGGCATGCTTGCTCAATTTTCCAGTATCATTGATGGCTCTGTCCTCTAGTACAGTACCTGCATTTAGGGTCCGTTCATATTGGTTTTTGGTTGTGTTCTTTTGGTTTTCCTGCTTGTAGCTCTTGGCTTTTGCTATAGTAACTAGCTTTCAAACAATGCGTCTTTTCAAAGTGGGGTCTATAAGTCGATTATAATGGACATTATACTGACTTCAGCTATTCCACCCAAAATTGTGTGTGACTGTCTCTCTTTTCATACTCTCTCGCGAACAGCCAGAATTCAAAAGTCATAAGCCAAAACCCATAAGCTATAGTCCAAAAGAACTCACCTAAAGGCTTATGAATAGTAACATCTTTTAGAGAGAGACACTAGCATACGATTTTGGTCAATATAAATAAAATCATTACAGTGTGTATTACAATCGACTGATACATCAGTCCAACACATCTACACTTGCCTTGCTGAGTAGGCAAAATATTCTTCGAAAAAGAAATCGGCCTCCACGGATAAATCATTTGAAAATTTAAATTTCAAATCTAAATTTTGTAGAGGAAATAAAAAAAGAAAATTATTGCTGGTTTTGAGCTAAGTGTAGTAGAAACCATAATTAACTTGTTTGAAATGTCAAGTCAAGAGAAGTCATGGCAATACACCACCAGCCAGCTAACAGGAGGGGACCCACTTGACGGATGTTGCTCTGATTGATCAGTGCAAGATATACATACGCTTGCCTTGTTAGCAGGAAAACATTCTTTCGAAAAAAATTCGCCTTGAGATCCGAAATTCAAAAATTTTAGAAAACTTTGAAAAATTTCGTTCGAAAATTTAAATTTTAAACATGAATTTTTCAGGGGAAATAAAAAAGAAAAATAGTGCTGGTTTGGAGTTGAGTATGCAGTAGAAAACTAGAAACCATAATTAACTCGTTTGAAATGTCTAGAGAAGTCATCGCAACGCGCCATCAAACGGCTAACAGGAGGGGACCCACTTGACGGATATTGCTCTGATTGATAAGTCCAAAATATCTACACTTGCCTTGTTGAGTCGTGAAAACATTGTTGGGAAAAATTTCGCCCCCACCTATAAATCCAAAAATCTCAAAAACTTTCATTAGAAAATTCTAATTTCAAATCTGAATTTTTGAAAGGAAATGATGAAAACAGAAAAATAGTGCTAGTTTTGTTGTTGAACAAATGACCTCAAGCTCACCCACCACTATCCTTCGTCACTAGATTAGCTAAGTCTTTGTTTCCTAGTGTTAGTTATGAAATCTATTAAAATCTGAAATTTCGAACAAAAATACACCTATTTGACCGATTTTCAAACCGATTGATATAGCCGGATTTCGCAAATTTTGGCCGAAATTGTAATCGTTGTTGTTGAGTATCCATTAGAATGTCTAGCTCAAAGTGTTTGTGCAGGATCGTCGATGGCAATCAGAGGGGGGTGAATGATTGCAGCGCCTAGCGAAAGCTTTTCATAAAATTTATTATTATTTTTAAACCTGCAAATCACAAAAACACACACAAAAGCAAAGGACAGCAAAAGATAATAATGATAATCTTCAATTTGATCAAGGCGAAACCGAGACATAAGAAACTCTAATTACGTAGCATCCAACCTCCTAATTATCTCTCTCTCCTGTCTAATCAAAAAAGACAATATGACATATTTAATTATAGCTCTCATGTCTAATCACAAAAAGACAATATGTCATATTTAATCATAGCTCTCGGCTAGAACATGCATGCAAGTTTAATCATTCATTGAACTTGATTAGATATTGCTGGCAATAGATCAATAAAAAATTGACACTGGCTTTCACGAGCGGTCACTTCTTGACGGACGCGGCTCACATGCTGGGGCCCTGCACTTAGCGCCGTGCAGGGGTGCCCAGGAGGGTGACAAGTGTTCCCAAAAATTCAAAAACAATTCCGAAAAATTCAAAAATATACTTAAAAAATCCGAAAATTGTAAAAAACACTTTTTAAGTATAAACAGTATTTTTAAGTACTTCAAATTTTTTTTGATTTTTACTTTTTATTAAAAAAAAAATACTTTTAAAGTACTTAAAAATACTTTTTACAATTTTTCGGATTTTTTAAGTATATATTCGGATTTTTCCGAAAAAGTGTAAAAAGTATTTTTTAAATACTTTAAAAGTATTTTTTTAATAAAAAGTAAAAATCAAAAAAAATTTGAAGTACTTAAAAAATACTGTTTATACTTAAAAAGTGTTTTTTTACAATTTTTCAGATTTTTTAAGTATATTTTTGAATTTTCGGAATTGTTTTTGAATTTTTGGAGACACTTGTCACCCTCCTGGGCACCCCTGTACGGCGCTAAGTGCAGGGGCCCAGCTTGTGAGCCGCGTCCCTTCTTGACTACTTCTCTCTCAAGTGTAGAATAATGAAATGCAAAGTTTGTACTTGAGAACACCAACCGAAATACCAGATCACGCATGGGACAAAACAAGATGCTGGTGGTTCGCTCGTGAATAGGTGCTGGTGCGCACATGGACCAAGGACGAGACGACGCTGGTGATGTGAAACTTGCCGTCGCTTTCGCTGCGTGAACAGATTTTGCGACGAAAAAAAAGAACACACGGATCGGGAACGGCCACGCCTGAGTCACAGCAATTGGATTCGTCGGCGCACGCGTTCAAGCACGCACACCGAATCGAGATGCTAGTAATTGATTCGAAGAAAAGAGCGCTGCCTGTAATTTTTCCTGAGTTAGATCTAAATTTTATTTCTGAATTATAATAGTTACAAAATGTTTTTTTGACATATCTAAACCTGAGCATAAAATTAGTCTTTTTAAAAACCACGGGGTTAGCCTCCAACCCCACTTCTATTTATAGTTTAGAGCTCAAAACCTAGGCTTATCCTAAGCCCATGAATTCTAATCCAATTCCAACAAATAAGGGACCCGAAACCCTTCCTAACACGGGTTTTCCGGCACAAGTTTGTCCCAACTTGACCAACATCAATCCGCACACACACGACACAACTCGCATAACAACGCTAAACAAAATCACCAATTATTCATCATAACAAATTAACTATTGTCAATTATTCATCACCAAAATATCCTAGACCTAGCCACATGGTCTAACAATCTCCCCCTTGATGAATACATTGACAATACCTCAAGATATCATGATGAATTAGCTTCAATTAGATATAAGTGAAGAACTGAAACAAAAAAGCATTTTAAGACACAAACTCAAATCTCTTCAAAAACTCTCTCCCTCAACACAAGAGAGGCAAAGTTAACAAATTTCTCCAATATCTCTCCATTCTCTTTAATTTCTCATAAAGCACATCAAATCTCTCCCCCTTTGGCAATGTAATCATCAAGACAATTAAAAGAAAGAATAATGTAAGGAGCAATGAGAATAAAAATCAATCAGCTTTGTAGATTTTCCAAGTCACTGTGCATTGATTCAATAAAAACAACCAAGCCATATTTTTGAGTAGAGCTATCTAGATCATATAAAGTCATATATCATATAGCAATGTTAAAACCAGTCTTGAGCATGATAAAGCAATTTATATTAATAACAGGCATCTCAACAATGACCAAATCAATTATAAAGAGCACAATGAGATATCACAACAAAAAGTCAAAGCGTAAAAGTGAAGTAAATTTTAAATCCAGACGAGCTAGCAGTCTCATATAACAACCTATTGCTCCACACTCAATTCATAGGCATGTGGCATGCTTGTAGCATACTTCTTTTCATAATAAAATGCTTATAGCATACTTGTTTTAGATGGTGGCATGTTTGAAGCATACTCCTTTTATTCGTGCACCTTTTTGTGCCTTTTTCTTTTTTATACCATGGCATGCTTGAAGCATACATCTTTTCAATTGTCTCTTTCTCATTTTTTTTATAACATGCCACATTGAGTGATCACAAAAACATTGCAATATGAAACATGCGAGCCTCATAGCCAAGGTTTAAAATAAGACTCACAATCAAGCTAATTCTTTTCAATGAATGTCGTAAAGTACTATCTATAATCAATCTAATCAAAGTATTCCGCCATGTCATATTTTAGTTCAAATATAGCAAATTAATTATAACCATTCATGATCAAAGCTACACAGTATATGAGTAAATGTAACAGCCCAGGTTTTTATTAAAATAAAAATAAATAAATAAATAATAGTTAAAATAAAATTTTAAATTAAAATAAGTATTTTTGTGCCTAAATTTTAAACTTGGTTTTGCCTTGGATTTCTGTTTTTTGAAAAAGCTTGATTTAAAAAGTATTTTGAGTGAAAACCTAATTATAAAATAAAATGATATTTTGATTTTCTATAAAAATCCAAGTTGAAAATAATTATTCGGATTTTATTTGGTGTTCTGAGTTTTCCTGGAGTTTTGGTGCCATGGAGACCGGGCGATAGGACATCACCTCACTCTACTCATCACCAAGCGAACTGGACAAGGAAATCTGCGTGTCCGCTTCAAGGGAAATGGACACTCGTTTGAGAGAGCTAGACAAGAAGCCTCTCGTAAAGCAGTTCTTCGCCTTTGCCGCCTTTTTAGCCTTCGCATCGAGGGATCACGAGTTCTATCTCGAGAGCCACGCAGGGTGACTCCAAGACGACCCTTACCCCTTTAGGATAAGTTGTTAGGCTAGTAGTAAAGCGCTGTTATGAGCTGTCAAGCTTTCTCTTTTGTCGACAGCCATAACTATAACTTATTATGAGATTAATAAAGATTTTAAGAAAGTTGAAGTTTTGTTTTGGGTTGCGCAAAATATCCCCTATTCCTCCCTTTGCCTTGAGTCTCCTCTCTCCTAATTCTTAAAAGCAACAAGCAGATAGTGAACACAAGGAACAACGGCAACGGCAACCTCAATGGAGTACAAGGAAGTCAGTCTGTTCCCACTTCACCTTGAGCAAATGAACCTGATTGGGCTCAGATGATGGCAAACCAGAACCAGCTCATTCAACTACTCACACAGACCATCAACAACTCTACCCAGCATGCTCCACTTGTGCCAGCTCAAGCTCCACAAACCAGACTATCGGAGTTTATGCGATTGCGTCCCCCGACCTTCTCCAGCAGCACTGAACCCATGGACGCGGATGATTGGCTCAGGAACATAGGCAAGAAGCTGGAAATTATTCAATGCAGTGATCGAGAAAGGGTTTTGTTTGCTTCACATCAGCTACATGGACTAGCATCAGAATGATGGGACACCTACACTGCCGCTCATGCCAATGCTCAAGCTATCACTTGGAATGAGTTCGTGCGGAACTTCCGCAAAGCTCATATTCCCACTAGCACCGTCACTCTCAAGAAAAGGGAATTTCAAGCACTGCACCAAGGAAGCCGCTCTGTGAACGAGGTGATTCGCCAGGAGTCCAAGCATCAGGAGATTGAGAACCGGAAGAGACGGATGCATGCTCAGCATGTGAACACCGGCAACTTCTCCAAGGCCAGAAGAGCTCCCCCTCAAGCTAACAGATTCTAGCCATCGTCATCAACAGGAGAGCTACTCCCCATGGACCCCTCCCCCAACACTGAAGACAATAAGGTCTTGAAGGATCCGAATCCTGCAGCAGGAATTACTTGTTTCAACTGCCATGAGATGGGACATTACGCTAGCAACTATCCCAAGAAGCAGCAGGTAGTGAACAATGGGGCATCAACCGCCAACCACATTCAAGTCGCCAATAGAGGGCCAAAGAAGTTCATGAAAGGATGCCTGAATCAGATATCAGCCCAAACCATGCAGAGTAAGATCCAACCCAATTCTTGCTAGCCAACCCGAATCTCGGGACAAGATTCTTTTTTTAGGGGGTAGATTGTAACAGCCCAGGTTTTTATTAAAATAAAAATAAATAAATAAATAAAAATTAGTTAAAATAAAAAATAAAATTAAAATAAGTATTTTTGTGCCTAAATTTTAAACTTGGTTTTGCCCTGGATTTCTGTTTTTGAAAAAGCTGGATTTAAAAAGTATTTTGAGTGAAAACCTAATTATAAAATAAAATGATATTTTGATTTTCTATAAAATCCTAGTTCAAAATAATTATTCAGATTTATTTGGATTTTATTTGGTGTTCTGAGTTTTCCTGGAGTTTTAAAATCTATTTTAGAAATAAAAAGTATTTTACCATAAACATATAATACTAAAATTAGTTGGAAATATTTTTCTTAGGTCCAAAATATCTCCAGGAACTTCTGTGTATTTCTCTGGAATTTTTGGAAGTATTTTCATATTTTTCTGAGGCTTAATTAATTTCCTAGGCTTTTCTGAAATTCAAAAATCAAAAATAAAAAAACCCAGCCCCCTCCCTGCAGGCGACACGTGGACGGCCCAAATCCGCCCATGTCGTCGCCACGCCTCCACCCCGCCTCCCCCTCGGGCCGACAAGTGTCCGGCCCGGATCCTTCGGCCCCCACACGCCTCGGCCCATCCGAGCCGTCCACCTCCCCTCTGTGCCAGCCGCCCGATCTCTCTCTCCCCCCACCTCAGCCCATCCACCCCGTCCGCCCTCCCCTTTCCCCTCGCCCTTCGATCGCCATCCGACGCCCGTGCCTCCTCTCGTCTTCTCTCCCTCTGTCGATCGGGTCCCGCCCGTCAGTGCACCTCCCTCCTCTCCCGTTGACCGCCCGGGCCCACCCATCAGCTCCCTCTTCCCCACGCCCCTTCTTCCCCGCGAGCGCCGCCATCTCCCGCAACGGGCGCCTGCCCTTCCCGGCCACCACCCCCATTTCCCCCGGCCCAACCGCCGCCCTCCCCACTCCACCACCCCCTCTCTCGCACGACCCGCGCCCCACACCCCACCTTCTCCCCCAATTCGGCCGCAACCGCCGTGCCCACTCCCCCACGCCGGCGAGCAATTAGCGCCACCCCCGTGCCCCTCCGCCCCTATAAATGCCACCCCGGCCTCCCCTCTCTCCACACTACCTCCCCCGCCACTCCTCTCTCCCTCTCGGCCACCCCATCGCCGCCGCGCCGAAAGACCTGAGCTGCCGCCGGCCCTTTCCCCGGTAAGCCGTGCCCCTTCCCGAGTGTAATAGCCCAAGTTTTTCTTAAAATTAAAATAAATAAATAAAAATATTAAAATAAAATTTAAATTAAAATAAGTATTTTTGTGCCTATATTTTAAATTTGGTTTTGCCTGGATTTCTGTTTTTGAAAAAGCTGGATTTAAAAAGAATTTTAAATGAAAACCTAAAAATACTATTAAATAAAATTATATTTTGTTTTTTTGTAAAAAATACTAATTCAAATTAATTATTTGGATTTACTTGGCTTTTATTTGGTTTCCTGGATTTTGCTGGTTTGAAAATGTATTTTTGAAATTAAAAAATATTTTAAATATAAAAATATAATGCCAACATTAGTTGGAAGTAATTTTATTAAGTCCAAAAAGTGTCCAGGAGGTTCTCTGGATTTTTCTGGAATTTTTGGAAGTATTTTCATTTTTTTCTGAGGCTTAATCAATTTCCCAGGCTTTTCTGAAATCCAAAAATAAATCAGAAAATAAAATCCCCAAACCCCCTCCTCTGGCCGCCACGTGGAGTCGTGGACGGTCAGATGCCGGCCACGTCTCCCCATCCCAGCCGCCGCTCCATCCCGCCTACCCCCTCCCGATGGCCACCACGTCGCCCCCATCGGCTAATCCGCCCATCCACCTTTCCTCTCCTCTGAGCCGCCCGATCTCCCTTCCCTCATCTCGGTCGGCCGCTCGCCCTCTCCCGCTGACAGGCCGGGCCCGCCTGTCAGGGCCTCCTTCTACCTCCGGCCGCCTCCTCCCTCTCCCTGGCCGCAACCACCTCCGCTCCACCCGGTCGCTTCCCCTCTTCTCCGGCCCCGCCTCCACTCCCGCAAGACGTGCGCACTCACCCCGCACCCACCTCCCGCTCATCCCGCGCCAAAACCGCCGCCCACCTCCCCGATTTGCCCGCAACCGCCGCCGGCCACTCCCCACCTCCGCGCGACAAATTCGCGCGGCCTCCCTCCCCCTCCGACCCTATAAAAGCCCCAGCCGGCTCCGCCTCTCCTCGCTCACCCCTCCCCCGCCCTCCAATTCTCCTCTCCGCCGCCCGAATCCCCTCGCGCCATGCGCCCTTGTCGCTGCCGCCGCCTCGGGACTTCGGCGAGAAATCCCGGCCATCTCCGACGCCTTCGAGCCTTGCCGTTGGTCCCTCCGGCTTCCCCGCCTCGCCGCCGTGCCCATACGCCACTTCCCCGGCCCCGATCGTCGTCGAGCCGCCGCCGCGCCGTGAGACCCGAGCCGCCACCGCCTCTCCTCGCCGCCGACCATCGTCCGGCCTTCTCCGGTAATCGCCGACCCCGCCACTGCACTCTCCCGGTCCCCTCTCCCCGTTGCCTCCCTCGACGCCGCCCACCGGAGCGCCGGCGAGCTCCCTCCCCGAGCGCCACCACCGGCGGGCCCCCCCACGTCGGCTCCCTCGTGCGCACGTGGCAGCCACGTGGCGCCGCGTCCCCGGCCACCTCGGCTCCCCCGTCCCCGTCAGCTGCCTCCCACGCCACCTCAGCCGCCTCTGCCGCCCGTGGACCCGGTCCATAGACCCGGGGTCCACCGGTCAGTCAGACCTCCCCCATTGCTGACACCAGCAGGGCGCAATTAATCGATTTTTCAGTTGAAAAATAATTCGGCTGAAATTAAATTCCCTGCTGACGCAATAATTCAGATTTTCCTTTACGAAAATAATTCCAAAAATCTTGGTTTTTCATTTTTCTCTATATACATACGCTTGCCTTGTTAGCAGGAAAACATTCTTTCGAAAAAATTCGCCTTGTGATCCGAAATTCAAAAATTTTAGAAAATTTTGAAAAATTTCGTTCAAAAATTTTAATTTTAAACATGAATTTTTCAGTGGAAATAAAAAAGAAAAAATTGTGCTGGTTTGGAGTTGAGTATGCAGTAGAAAACTAGAAACCATAATTAACTCGTTTGAAATGTCTAGAGAAGTCATCGCAACGCGCCATCAAACGGCTAACAGGAGGGGACCCACTTGACGGATATTGCTCTGATTGATGAGTCCAAACTATCTACACTTGCCTTGTTGAGTCGTGAAAACATTGTTGGGAAAAATTTCGCCCCCACCTATAAATCCAAAAATCTCAAAAAGTTTCATTAGAAAATTCTAATTTCAAATCTGAATTTTTGAAAGGAAATGATGAAAACAGAAAAATAGTGCTAGTTTTGTTGTTGAACAAATGACCTCAAGCTCACCCACCACTATCCTTGGTCACTAGATTAGCTAAGTCTTTGTTTCCTAGTGTTAGTTATGAAATCTATTAAAATCTGAAATTTCGAACAAAAATACACCTATTTGACCGATTTTCAAACCGATTGATATAGCCGGATTTCGCAAATTTTGGCCGAAATGTAATCGCTGTTGTTGAGTATCCATTAGAATGTCTAGCTCAAAGTGTTTGTGCAGGATCGTCGATGGCAATCAGAGGGGGGGTGAATGATTGCAGCGCCTAGCGAAAGCTTTTCATAAAATTTATTATTATTTTTAAACCTGCAAATCACAAAAGCACACACAAAAGCAAAGGACAGCAAAAGATAATAATGATAATCTTCAATGTTTGATCAAGGCGAAACCGATACATAAGAAACTCTAATTACGTAGCATCCAACCTCCTAATTACCTCTCTCTCTCTCCTAATCATGTCTAATCACAAAAAGACAATATGGCATATTTAATCGTAGCTCTCATGTCTAATCACAAAAAGACAATATGTCATATTTAATCATAGCTCTCGGCTAGAACATGCATGCAAGTTTAGGGTCTGTTTGGTTCATGATCAGAAGTTACCTAGCCACAAGTTAGGTGTGTCACAGTTTTTAGGTAGCTGTTTGGTTCACTGACGTAAGTGTGGCATGCCACACTTTCTTAGCACCCGGCCCCACACGTCATAGACTCAGTTTCTTGCCAAATTTTGCCATAAGTGTGGCTTCGATTTTGTTAGCCACACTTTCTGTGGCAGCCACATATTGCCTAAGTTTAGGCATGGCAAGGCAAACTTAGGCACCAACCAAACAGACCCTTAATCATTCATTGAACTTGATTAGATATTGTTGGCAATAGATCAATAAAAATTTGAAACTGGCTTTCACGAGCGGTCACTTCTTGACTACTTCTCTCTCAAGTGTAGAATAATGTAATGCAAAGTTTGTACTTGAGAACACCAAACAAAATACACATGGGACAAAACAAGATGCTGGTGGTTCACTCGTGAATAGGTGCTGGTACGCACATGGACAAGGACGAGACAACACTGGTGATGTGAAACTTGCCGTAGCTTTCGCTGCGTGAATAGATTCTGCGACGAAGAAAAAGAACACACGGATCGAGAACGGCCACAACTCGAGTCACAGCAATTGGATTCGTCGGCGCTCGCGTTCAAGCATGCACACCGTATCGAGACGCTGGCAATTGATTCGATGAAAAAGCGCTGCCCGTAATTTTTCTGAATTAGATCTAAATTTTATTTTTGAATTATGATGGCTACAAAGCCTAGACTTGATTAGATATTGCTGGCAATAGATCAATAAAAAATTGAAACTGGCTTTCACGAGCGGTCACTTCTTGACTACTACTCTCTCAAGTGTAGAATAATGAAATGCAAAGTTTGTACTTGAGAACACCAACCGAAATACCAGATCACGCATGGGACAAAACAAGAAGCTGGTGGTTCACTCGTGAATAGGTGCTGGTGCGCACATGGACCAAGGACGAGACGACCCTAGTGATGCGAAACTTGCGGTCGCTTTCGCTGCGTGAACAGATTCTGCGACGAAGAAAAAGAACATACATGATTTGCATCAAAGAATATTTTTTTTGGTATAAATTCGTTCTAACTTGACGAACATCAATTCGCACACACGCGACATAACTCGTATAACAACGTTAAACAAAATCATCAATTATTCATCATAACAAATTAACCATTGTCAATTATTCATCACTAAAATATCATAAATCTAACCACATCGTCTAACAGTCTGTCATCTACTGGCTCTGGGACGTGCATGTCAAAATCCCTATTGCGTGAAGAAGAAATGTCAAACAAGATGGAATGTGCAGTCCGCAGAATTTAATTGGGAACATTACTCCTTCTGAGTCGACATACATAATGAGTAATATAAATAGTAGTGGGCCGAAGTGATTGTGCTCATCAGCCATCTGTGTAGCCATGAATCCCCTTATTTCCACAGTCATTTCAGCTGCTCCCCTACTCACTCTGCTTGCTCTACTCTCGGGTTCCGTTTCTCTTGACAGTTTACCACTGAAATCCTCTCTCAAAGTGAAATTCCACGAAACCGACATCCTGCAATCATCTGATGGCACTTTCTCCTGTGGCTTCTACAGCATCTACTCCAATGCCTTCACATTCTCAATATGGTACTCCGAACCGAGGTCAGCTAACAAGACCATTGTCTGGACTGCGAACCGAGGTCACCCAGTGCACTCCAAGAGGTCAGCAATGACCTTGAGGGAGGATGGCAACATGGTTCTTACGGACTACGACGGTACGACTGTGTGGCAAGCTGACGGTGTCTTCACAAATGTTAGGTATGCTCAACTCTTAGATACGGGAAATCTTGTTGTGAAGAACTTGAGTGGTAATGTTGTGTGGCAGAGTTTTGACTCACCCACGGATACTTTGCTGCCCACTCAGTACATCACTGCTACGAATAAGTTGGTCTCTACCACCAATTTGCATGTTCCTGGTCACTACATCTTTCGTTTCAGCGATCAGTCAATATTGTCACTTATGTATGATGCTCCTAATGTTTTTGACACATACTGGCCTGACCCTGATAATGAGGTCTACCATCATAACAGAGGTCGTTATAACAGTACTAGGTTGGCTTTTCTTGATGATTACGGAAAATTTTCTTCAAGTGATTTCACAGACCAACAACAATTTGTTGTTTCTGATGAAGGTTCTGGGATTAAGAGAAGGCTCACTCTTGATCCTGACGGCAATCTCAGAGTCTACAGCTTGAATAGCTTGGAAAAAACATGGTCTGTTTCTTGGATTGCTGTGTCTCAACCATGTACAATCCATGGTTTCTGCGGTCCGAATGGAATCTGTCACTACGCACCTACACCGCAATGTTCTTGTCCACCAGGCTATAAAATGAGCAACCCTGCAAACTGGACCCAAGGTTGTAGGGCTGTAGTTGACATCACATGCGGTGTTGCACAACCATTGAAGTTTTTGAAACTTTCAAACACCGATTTCTGGGGATCTGATCAACAACATCGTTCCGGATTATCTTTGCAGGGTTGCAAGAACATCTGCATTAGTGATTGCACATGTAAAGGCTTTCAATACCAAGAAGGTACAGGGTCATGCTTTCCAAAATCTTCCCTTTTCAATGGAAGGTCTTACCCGACACCCATAGCTCGCACAATGTATCTCAAACTACCAAAGAGTGTGGACATTTCAAATGCCTCTGTTCCCCAATCCAATGTGCTCGACTCCACACTGCATCACATTCAGTGTGGTCAAGTGAGTGCACCACCCATGCCACCATTGCATAAGACCAGTGAGGGGGGACCAAAATGGCTTTACTTGTATGGGTTTATTGGTGCATTTTTTGTTATTGAAGTTTTCTTCACCGTATTTGCATGGTTTTTTATATTGAGGAGGGAGCTGAGATCACCGGAAGTATGTGCAATTCAGGAGGGCCTGAGGGTTATGACTAATCATTTCCGAAGGTATAGTTATAAAGAGCTGGTCAAGGTAACTCAAAATTTTAAAGATGAGCTCGGAAGGGGAGGTTCAGGGATTGTCTATAAGGGAATCTTGGATGATGAAAGAATGGTGGCTGTAAAGAGGCTAGAAAATGTGAGTCATGGTGAGGAAGAGTTCCACGCTGAGCTGTGTGTAATTGGGAGGATCAATCATATGAATCTTGTTAGAATATGGGGGTTTTGTTCCGAAAGTTCCTACAGGATATTGGTTTCTGAGTATGTTGAGAATGGATCATTAGCTAATGCCCTGTTCAAAAATAGCATCTTGTTACAGTGGGAACAAAGATTTACAGTAGCTTTAGGAGTTGCTAAGGGATTGGCTTATCTTCACCACGAGTGCCTAGAGTGGGTCATTCACTGCGATGTGAGGCCAGAGAACATATTGCTGGACCAAAATTTAGAGCCTAAGATCACTGATTTTGGTTTGGCAAAGCTACTCAGTAGAGCTGGGTCGAATCGGAATGCATCAAGAGTGCGAGGAGCCGTAGGCTACATTGCTCCTGAGTGGGTCTCTGGTTTACCGATCACAGCAAAAGCTGATGTTTATAGTTATGGGGTTGTGGTTCTTGAACTTGTGTCTGGAATGCGAGTTTTTGACTTGGCTATGGGTGTGGATCAAGAGGCGCCCGGGGCACTCAAGAAACTTGCTTTCACGCTTGCTGACAAATTGGACGGGGACGAGAAATCGTGGATAGCAGAGTATGCAGATTTCAGACTGTGTGGCCAATACAACTACATGCAAGCAAGAACTTTGATCAAGTTGGCTGTTTCATGCTTGGAAGAAGATATGAAGAAAAGGCCCACAATGGAATCAGTAGTCCAGATTCTCGTTTCGGTTCATGAAACTGATTGCACAATGAAAGAATGATAACACTGAAATGAAGTGCCTGTTCGGTTTTAGCAAGCTAAGGCCCCTACATCGGAAGATTGTTATACCGTCCGTACCACGCTAATCTTGCAATGTCAATTTCCTTTACTGAGTATAATACATGTATGCCTTATATACACGCGTGTACGCATGTTGTATCTGTTAGTGATATGCCCTAGAGGTGATCATAGAGATGGTTATATCACTTCTATGTTTATGATCTTTTGAATAATATGTTATTTTGTCTCTTGAATAAATATCTTTCATATTGATCAATAAGTATGTAACTTATTTATGTAACTTTTTATTTATGTTTTGATGTTATTCTAAATTATCTATGATCTTATATCATTATATGGAACAATTATGATTTACATATCAGCACATGTATTGATTGATGATCATATTTCATAGATCCGGATCTTGAATATGAGGATATCAAATCAATAATGTGGACATATACTAGAGAACATGATGTTGGATTAACATATTGTGAGACACAAGAATTGTTATATTTTTAAATGTAATCAGTTAGTCTCATACATAATGTATGTAGGATTCTTAGTTCTAAGATTGTCATAGTTTTCTATATGTGTAATAGTTTTTTAAGAGTTGCCAAACACTATTCCATAACTAAGCGGTCATAAAGGTATCTTTCGAATTTATTATAAACATGCAAAGCAATGTAAGCGGTCAAAATGAAATTTACCCCTCCTATATAATAGGAGAGATATCTTTAGACCCCTCGAAGTGGTTGGATTAACGAAGTGCATGGCTATACCGAATGTGATTGAAAAGTCAATCACAACTGAGTAATCCACTACAGATTCGAGTGAAGGATCGAGCTATCATAGGATAACATGTTTCTCGCCTTGAGTTTGGTTTAGTATTGTGAGACAATGAGATCGATGTATAAGCACTATATATACTTGTCCGATATGATCTTTATGTATATTTGGGAGTCACTATGTTCTGCTAGGAACCGCTACCGACTTACGGATCAGAAAGGAGTTTTCGTGCCATGACCGAATATGCATGAATTTATAGGGTCACACACTTAATGGGTTGGAATGACAAGGGTTCGGATGATATATTTCGAGTGGAATACGATCTCTACTTGTATTGGATAAGATCCTGTCGAAGACTCTCCGAATGGGATACGATCTCTACTCGTATTCGATAAAAATACAATTAGAGGCTCTTCGAGTTGGATACAATATCTAATCGTATCAGATAAGTATCCGATTCGAGACTATATACTAAGAGAGGCGCGGGGCTGAGGGAGGCATCCCAAAACACACCCATTGAAACTCTAGCCGCCACCTCTCAAAATCTCTTGCTGTGTATACTGGTGCTAGCACAACGATGCATGACATTCCATCTCTGGACGTGTGGACTTCGGCAGAGGCACTGTTGCGATTGCAACATTGATCGGGATAATCGTAAGGAGGAGATGGTTGACCAAAGGATGATTATCTAATAATTTGTAATACCATGTTGTCTTCTGTCTACTATTACCAGTTTATATGTTCCACCTCTCCACCTCCATAATTGAGCTGCACAACTTTCACCTTGCTCCATGACATAATTTCTGTTGTTTGCATCTTATAACTAGTGCAGAATTTCTTTGCTCCCTTGTTATTTTTATGTATGGTACACAGCTTTTCTCTTACAGGTCTTGAAAAGTCCTGTCTCACTTGACATGCTTGGGTGCATTTTTAAAGGTTCTGGAAAGCCTTTTTTTTATCTTAAAACCTTGTAATACTGCTGATTTTTGTGAGGGAAACATCCATATGCTATAGAGTGGGATTCCAGTTTTCTAATTGCACTCTTATATCTGTAGTTAGTAAGGTGATTTAGCGAAGTTGAACATTTACATTTGTTTTATAGAATTGCTACTTTCATCGGTTCAATTACTTGTTTTCAGCCTTGCATAAAGTATTATTTCTGACAGTTGCATGTACAATCTTTCAATTATATCACTTTTCTAGGAAGTTTGATGATGTGAGTGATTGATTAGCACAAACCAAGATGATGCGCTACCATATCATTTGGTTTGGGGCTGTGAGCATATAGCGCCCAAAGCACATCTACACTGCAATATCCATATTTATCTGATCATGTTTAATGAGTTTGCCTCTTCTCTTTTCAGGGACCATCATGTACACCCAAATATAAATAGGGTGTAAAGAAACAAATAGGTATAAATTTTTGACTTTGGCAGGAGTTGGATAATTTTACTGGACAGGAGATGGGAATTGAGAGATCCTGCACCACATCTTCCACCATTACAGTGATACATGACCCTTGCCTTATACATGAACACCGTCTTTTTTGTAGTTGTGCATGACCACTGTTAATACTATTATAGATAAGATCCCATATATTCCTTCTCAAATCTCCAAATGGTTGAGGTGTAAAACTATCGGTTAAGGTTGATTGATCTAGAGCTTTGTCTGTTAGGTAGGTCATACAAATGGATTGCACCATAACTATAGATGAATTTGATTGATTAAACTTTGCACACTCCTGTTCTATGATCGCTTAAGTGTTATAGTTCAAAAATACCATATATGTGCAAGGTGTTTAATGTCAACTATCGTCGGCTGTTATTCCTCTTTGACATGTGTTGTGGTTACAGACCAAACAGAGAGAGTGTGGTAGTGGAGAGTTAGGTGAGCAATGTGTTCGCACACGAACACGTCACCGTGTGCCCCCGGCGTTGAGCGCGATACGCAGGACACGTCGCCGGAGGAGTCTTGCCGGGAGCGCGATACGCAGGACACGCCGGCGAGAGCTCTTGAGACCCGACACCCCACGCGCCCGGGAGGGACCCCGTCAGGGCGAGCGGCGGCGATGGGCTGTCCTAGGTCGGCCTGACCGCCCCTAGGACCTTGTGATTCGTTATCGCAAGGGAGTAAACGACGACGAAGAACAAGAAGCAAAATAGGGCAGAGGAAAATAGTAGATTGCAAAATAATACAGTAGATGAGTTTCGATTGTGTGTTGTCAATCGGCCGTGACCCCTACATGCATATATATAGGGGGAAGCTGGTCCTAGCTTCTTTTGGAAACAACAGTATTCGAATCGAATCAGAGTCCAGACCGAATAAAACTTATCTTAATTTATTCGGTTGCAATTTTACCATGCGGCAGAGATCGCTTCAAGATTGTTTCTTGATCCTTTCCAAACTGTTGCCCGCGCGTGTCATGACTTCCCAAGATCGTTTATGACCGGCCAACACTGCCTACGACCGATCCCGAGTGCTCTTGATGCCGTACGAGCATTCCAAAAACATCCCTTTGACCATGCTCACTTCCTTCAACATGGTCGGAATCGCCTTTGGCACGTACTGGCCTTCTCGACTTGATCGCTGCTCCTTACGACCGCCTTCAACGCGACCTTCAAAATATCATGATCGAAACCTTCAATGAGCATGCGGTGATGCTGGCGATCGTCATTTTTCTGTGGTCGAACCACCCTTTCGATCACGTTCACTTCCTTCAATGTGGTCGGAGTTGCTTCAGAGTCTCGTTATAACGTGATCGTAAGCCACCGACTTCTCATCGTGGTAGTAAGTTCGGCTGCTGACTATCAACCTTGATGTCGTCGACTGTGAACCAGGCTTCTGATCGTGGCCAATCATGGTCGTCGTAGCCTCCAATGCAGTCGTAGGCTTCTACGTGGTCATAGACTCCAACGTGATCGTGGCCTTCAACGTGGTCGTAGATCCCACCGTGGTCGTAGCCTCCAACGTGGTCGTAGACTTCACCGTGGTCATAGATCTCAACGTGGTGGCCAACGTGGTCGTAATCAGCCCAGCTGGCTTCCGATTAAAGATGATATGGTCGTAAATGTTGCACCGTGGTCGCAAAATTACCCGGCGATCGCCAACGTGGTCGTAACTACCTTCGACCACAGCCAACGTGGTCGTAACCGGTCCAGCTGGCTCCCGACTTGCTTTGCCGTGGTTGTAACGACTGCCAACGTGGTCGTAACTGCCTTCGACTACGACCAACGTGGTCGTAACCGGTCCAGCTGGCTTCCGACTTGCTTTGCCGTGGTCGTAACTACTCACGACCATGATATATGCACAACCTTCCCTTGTTAACCTGCTTTTGGTTTTACGATGACTGTGGTTCCAAGCCAAATTTGATTATCAACATATGCCCCCCTGTTTTTTGGCAACACTTGTGTGCCAAAAAATAAGGATTACTTGCTCGACCAACAAGGCCAATGTCAACACATCCATTGGCCATGTTTATATGTCTAAGGGCGATAAGTTATTATCGGCCATGTTATAAAGTCTAAGGGCGATAAACAAGTATCGGCCATACATGTTCAAGCTTCCTGCCACACACTTGGATGAAACTTCTTCAAGTATCTCCCATTGAGAGCACGGGGCAGCAACGTACCTTGTAATGATTCGACCAAATATGAGTTACCCGGAACCACTCTTGCAATCTTAAAAGGACCTTCCCAACTTGGAGACCACTTTCCGAACTTATTATCTCTCGAGCCAATTGGTAGAATCACTTTCCACACTAGGTCACCAACTTGAAAGCTCTTCAACCTGACTTTCTTGTTGTATGCCTTTGCCACCCGCATCTTATCTTTCTCAATGGCTTTTAATGCTTCTAATCTCTTATCGGTGACTTCATCAATGTTGTCCATCATTAAATTATGATAATTCACTGCCGATAAGTCATTTTGCTTAGCTAATCTCAAGGCATCCAAATTTACCTCTACGGGTAAAACAGCCTCTTGCCCATATACAAGCTCGTATGGAGTTACTTTGGTTGCTCCATGCCTTGAGATTCGATGCGCCCAAAGAGCCTCGGACAGCACTTCATGCCACCTTCTAGGATTATCTTCAATCTTTTTCTTGATGAGCTTGATCAATATTTTATTTGTAGACTCTGCTTGTCCATTAGCTTGGGCATAATATGGAGACGAATTGAACAACTTTATCTTATATAATTCAGCAAAATCTCGGACTTGAGTTGATATAAAAGAAGAACCTTGATCTGAAGTTAATGTTTGAGGAATGCCGAACCGGTGAATAATATGCTCAGTTATGAATTGAATCACTTCCACATGTGTCATGTTCTTGAGATGTACTGCTTCAGACCACTTAGTGAAATAATCAGTAGCAACTAGCACAAACCGATGCCCTTTTGATGACGGAGGATGTATTTGCCCGATGAAGTCTAATCCCCACCCTCTGAATGGCCACGGTTTGACAATAGGGTGCAACATAGCAGCAGGAGCTAGCTGAATGTTACCGAACTTTTGGCATGCTGCACACCCTTTGTAGTATCTGAAACAATCATTAATCATTGTCGACCAATAGAAACCAGCACGTCTTAGCAACCACTTCATCTTGTGTGCCGACTGATGAGTACCGCATATACCTTCATGTACTTCTCCCATAGCAACCCTTGCTTGATCCTCATCCAAGCATTTCAGAAGAATACCATCAACAGTACGGCGATAAAGATTGTTGTCAATTAAACCATATTTGAAAGCCATCCGTCGAACCGTCCTATTTACCCTCTTGCTAGGGTCTTGCAAGTAATTAATGATTGGTTTTCTCTAATCTGCATCCTCACTTGCGTCAGATTTTAAATTAGTGGCCGAATCGGTGAGCTGCGGTTTGGTCTTGTCTATGTTAGCAAGACAAGACACCGGCTGGTGAGAAAGGTGGAACATACCACGAGAAATATGGTAGCCGGATGCTTTCTGCGCTAACTCATTTGCTCTCCAATTTTCATGTCTAGATATATGAGCAATACTAAAGAAATCAAAGGCAGCAATGATATCTAGACATTTATCAAGATAAACATTAAGCGATTCGTCGAAACATTGAAAAACCTTGGAAACTTGCCGCACTACTAGCAACGAATCACCGAAAACCTCAATATGTGTAGCACCTATAGCAAGTAAAAGCCGCAGCCCGAATATCAAAGCTTCATATTCGGCTTGATTATTTGTGCAAAAGAACTCTAAACGACAAGAGGCCTCAAAAACAGCCCCATATGGAGAAATATAAACAATACCAACACCTTGGCCATTGTTACAAACTGAACCATCAAAATATAATCTCCATGGTACTAAAGAAACCAGGTCAATATCAATATGATGCCTATCATCAATCCGATGTTCAACAATAAAGTCAGCAACAATTTGGCCCTTCATAGATTTCAAAGCTTCGTAAGACAAATCATATTCAATCAAAGCATAAGCCCACTTACCAATCCTACCACTCAGAATTGGTCTATGCAACATATATTTAATGACATCAGTTTGACATGCGACTATGCAAGCACTAGACAACAAATAATGTCTTAATTTTGTGCAAGCATAATATAACGAAAGGCATAATTTTTCAATAAAAGTGTACCTTGTCTCTGGATCTAATAAACGCCGGCTCAAGTATGTAATAACATGTTCTTTTCCTTCAGTTTCTTGTGTTAAAACAGCACCAATTACTCCTTCTTCCGCTGCAATATAAAGCCTGAAAGGCTCCCCTTGCTCGGGCGCTTTTAACACTGGTGAAGTAACCAAATACTTCTTGATTCTTTCAAATGCTTCTAGCTGTTTTGTCCCCCAAGTAAAACCAGCATCATTTTTCAACCGAAGGATAGGCGTAAAAGCGTCCACTTTCCCAGACAAGTTAGCAATAAACCTCCTCAAATAATTAACTTTGCCAAGGAATTTCTGTATATCTTTCTTGCACACAGGAACCTGTACCTTCTGGATTGCTTCAATTTTCTTAGGATCTATCTTTATGCCATGTTCATAAATAATAAAACCTAAAAACTTTCCAGCCGACACACCAAAAGCACATTTTAGAGGATTCATCTTCAAACCATATTTTCTCATCCTATCAAAAGCCAAGCGCAAATCGGCCAAATGTGGTTCAATGGCATCTGATTTGACGACAATATCATCAATATAAACTTCTGAAATGACCCCAAGAAGATCATGAAAAATTAAGTTCATAGCTCTTTGGTATGTTGCACCAGCATTTTTCAATCCAAAGGTCATTACTACCCATTCAAATAAACCAAGAAAACCAGGGCAGCAAAAAGCTGTTTTGGAGATGTCCTCTTCGGCCATAAAAATCTGATTATACCCTGCATTGCCATCAAGAAAACTAATGACCTTATGTCCAGAAGCAGCATTAATAAGCATGTCGGCTATTGGCATAGGATACTCATCTTTTGGTGTAGCTCTGTTCAAATCTCTGAAATCAATACACACCCGTAACTTGCCGGACCCTTTCTTTTCGACGGGCACAATATTGGAAATCCAATCAGCATACCTGCAAGGTCTAATAAAATTAGCTTTAAGTAGCCGATCGATTTCCTCCTTAATCCGATCATACATCCTGGGATTAAACCTCCTAGCTTGCTGTTTGAAAGGTCTAAAACCTTTCTTAATGGGTAGTTGATGTTATACCAACTCTCGGCTCAAACCAGGCATCTCATGGTATTCCCAAGCAAAAATGTCTACGTACTCTTTTAAAAGCTCGATTAATTTCAGCTTATAATCGGCTCTCAGATTTTTATTTACAAATGTCAGCCTAGGAATTGACCCATCACCGATGTCTATCTCTTCTAATGGGTCGGCTGATATGAAACCTTGTCCCAACTTATTAAAATTTTCTAGCTCTTCTATAGATTCATACATATCGTCCTCTTGAGACCGATAATCTTTGAGACGTTTTTGTAACCAATCTAAGCTAGGATCCATTTAATCACATCATATTTTGGAGCCGATCGCCACCAATCGGCTTTAATAAGACAGGTACAAAACCATTCCTTGTAGCGCTAAGGAAATCAAACTATGGAAGATCACTACGCCCTGACAAACAAGTAACTTCAGAGTGCTGCCAATCCACTATAGCATCGGCCAAAGCGACACAAACCGATGTGTCAGCGTAGATGATCTCCACTTCATCCTCAACCCATTGAATCAAAAATTGGTGCATGGTGGATGGCACACACTGATTAGCATGTACCCAGTCTCGGCCTAAAATCATATTGTAGTTACCTTGTACTTCAGCAACAAAAAATGATGTGGCCAAAGTCTTGCTCCCAACCGTGAGCTCGACATAGATAACTCCTTTGGCCTCCATCTTTTCTTTTCCTTCAAAGCCATTCAGCACCATGTTCTTCTTCTTCAAATCATCATCTTGCAGCCCCAATTTTTTGAAGACTGAATACGGCATGAGGTTGACAACAGCACCACCATCAACAAGCATCCTAGCAATCGGTGACCCGTTGATGTGGCCCTTGATGTACAACGGCTTCAAGTGTTTTACCGGCTCTTTAGGCTTCTCGAAGATAGCATTTTTAGGACCAAAGTCCAGCTGAGCTATCTCTCCTTTTTCATCAACAGCACGAAATTCAGCAGGTAGATAGTAAACCATATTGATATCCATACCTTCTCTAGCTGGTGTGGGCTCAAAATCTAACATCTCCTCATCATCTCCCAATGCACATACCTGCTCATGCTCTTTAGGTGATGTATGCCCTGCTGCAATAGGAGTAGTATCTGCAGCCCCATCCACTGGTTTAGGCCTCCATACATGCTTCATGGGCCGAATTTTATTGAAAAATTCGTCTCTCTGTGCTTCCGCTGCGTCCTCGACCTTCTGCTGATTTCGCATGCGCTGCAACCTTCTTTTTTGAGCTTTGGTCAGACCGGAAGGGCACCACCTTGGCCGGGTATACTTGGGATCTCTTCCCTTCGCGCTACTGCTGCTAGCTTCATGTTCATTAGCTGCTGAACCTGGCTGAACAGCAACCATAGTACTACTGGATTTAGCTGGATTATTAATGAAAATTGGCCTTTTACCAAGATCTTTGGTTGACACCTCTGCAGCACTAGCAGCCCTGCTTTCTTGCTTGTTAGGTTCTGAATTTTCAGCACTTGGCGATTTAGCACGCCACTCTTGCTTCATAATCTTCTTCGTTGCAGAGGCATTGGATGGTCGATCAGCACCACCACCAAAACAACCTTTTGTAGAGTGGGTTAGCCTCTCAAAAACTGATCTTCTAGGTGCTGTCCACCCAGGATGAAAAGCATATGGCACCATTGGAGGCTGTGCCCATCCTCCATTCTGATTATATGGTGTGTAGGAGAAAGGTATTATCCATTGCATAGGCGCCCATGGCTCATACGGACGAAACTGACGCTGTATTTGATGCTTCGGAGGTGATCTTGGACGCTTCAATTGTGATGGTCGATTAGAGCTAGAAGTGGCCGCTTGGTTAGCATATTTGGACAGCAGCATATCAAATGTTGGCTTGATGCACTTCCGCTGTACTTTTGCTTTGTTTACCTTCCACTTGCCAACCTCTGGATTTTTGGGCTTGATAAACTTATTGCAAGCCTCATGTTGCACTCGCCCCCCAGGTACAGAAGTGCTCACAGTGATTTTCAATGTCTCCTTTCCGTTTGGAGATTTCTCAGATACAACCTCTCTTCCTAAGACCTTGTCACCGGCATGTTTCACTCTAGGCTCACCGATGACAACACCTGGCTTCCCTTTCGCTGATTCGGCATGTTCAAGCCGAAGCAACACTTTCCTGCCCCCCATATCCATCGTGTTCATGGGGAAGGGAGATTTGTCCACTTGCATTTCAGCAAAACTCAATCGTCCATCATTGATAGCCGATTGGATCTGTCGCCGAAAAACATTACAATCATTAGTGGCATGAGAAAAAGAATTATGATATTTGCAAAAAGCTCGCCGCTTCAGCTCTTCAAAAGGCGGTAAAGTATGAGACATTTTAATGACCTTATCATTCAGCAAAGCATCAAAAATTCTATCACATTTTGTAACATCAAAAGTAAACTTCATCTCCTCTTCACGGTTTTTGCGAATTGGCTTAAGAGCATTACATGCATGTGGTTTGGCCTTTGAGGGCCAGACAAATTCCGCAGCATAGACATCAATTTCATCATCTTGATCAGAAGAATAATCAACAATGTTCATACAAGGAGGATCAGCTTTAGTCTTATGATTTTCTTTGATATCTTTACTTTGGCTTTCTTTAGCCAAAGTTCGCTGCAACACTTGGTTAACGGTTAAAAATTCATAGCTTTCTAACTTTTCTTTAATGCGAGTTCTCAAGCCGTTAAGCACAAGATCAGCCAAGTCTCTTTCACTTATTACAAGACTGTAGCATCGATTTTTAACATCTCTAAACCTTTTGACGTAATCGGAAACCGATTCATCATTTTTTTGCCGAACCGATGTAAGATGTGATAACTTAAGCTCAGTGTCACCGCTATAAAAATGATCATGACATTTTTGCTCAAGCTGCGACCATGTAGTAATAGAACCAGGGGGTAAAGCAGAAAACCATGAAAAAGCTGTACCAGTTAAAGACAAAGAAAACAAACGAACTTTAAGTTCATCTATATTACCCACTGCTCCTAACTGGGCGAGATATTGGCTAACGTGCTCCCATGTCGTTTTGTTATCCCCGCCATCAAATTTAACAAACTCAGGAAGCCTATAACCTTGAGGATAAGCAATAGTATCAAAATGAGATGGATATGGTTTCTGATAAGTGCGGGTTCTAACTCTCGGCTCAATGCCGAAAGACTCAACAAACATCCTGTGTACGTCATCTCTAACTCTTGCCAATGCTTCGTCCATACTGGCCGAAGCTGTAAGTGGTGACTGCAAAGGAGCTATAGGGGTGTTGGTCACCATAGTAGACAGTGGATGCGGCATCGGCGGTATAACAGAATGCGGCAAGGACCTCGGCATACCTACATCGCCTGATGTTGATGTTCCCAAAGGTGGTATGCTCATGATATGATTAGGATATGTGGGCGCTACCATTAGTTCACCTCCAGGTTTAGTTTGCTGTCCAGAAAAGAAATTCAACGGCATACCACATTGGGGTTGTATACTTGGTACTCCACTACTTGCCGATGAACTGATAGGTGCTGTTGGCTTAGAAAGTTCTACGCTAGAAGAAACGCCAACCTGACCTGTACCCATGGCCGAACTATTTATTTTATTAATGTTTGCCATCTGATGCATATAATCAAAGATCTCTCTAGTGCTCTCATTGAGCATGTACTGAACTTGCTCCATTGTGACACTAGATGAACTGGTAGCAACAGATGAAGGGGCTGATGCGGCACTTACAGGGTGTTCTACCTTTTCTGAGCAGTGCGGAGGAGGGAACTTGATGTCGCCAAGTAGGGTTATGTTGCCTTGACGATCCTTCTTGAATTTTGCAAGGAACGCCTGCAAATCCTCCTCCTCACGCCTTTTCTTGTATGCTTCAAAAGCTTGGCGATGCTCTTCCGATAATTCGCCGTAGCTGGGCTTGACGACGTTATCGGCGTTGACCTCTCCGAGCTTCGGGATTTTGCTGCTGCCAGTCATGGTGATCGACAGCGTCAATGTTCCTCGATCTTCTATTCCCCAGCGGAGTCGCCAAAAATGTGTTCGCACACGAACACGTCACCGTGTGCCCCCGGCGTCGAGCGCGATACGCAGGACACGTCGCCGGAGGAGTCTTGCCGGGAGCGCGATACGCAGGACACGCCGGCGAGAGCTCTTGAGACCCGACACCCCACGCGCCCGGGAGGGACCCCGTCAGGGCGAGCGGCGGCGATGGGCTGTCCTTGGTCGGCCTGACCGCCCCTAGGACCTTGTGATTCGTTATCGCAAGGGAGTAAACGACGACGAAGAACAAGAAGCAAAATAGGGCAGAGGAAAATAGTAGATTGCAAAATAATACAGTAGATGAGTTTTGATTGTGTGTTGTCAATCGGCCGTGACCCCTACATGCATATATATAGGGGGAAGCTGGTCCTAGCTTCTTTTGGAAACAACAGTATTCGAATCGAATCAGAGTCCAGACCGAATAAAACTTATCTTAATTTATTCGGTTGCAATTTTACCACGCGGCAGAGATCGCTTCAAGATTGTTTCTTGATCCTTTCCAAACTGTTGCCCGCGCGTGTCATGACTTCCCAAGATCGTTTATGACCGGCCAACACTGCCTACGACCGATCCCGAGTGCTCTTGATGCCGTACGACCATTCCAAAAACATCCCTTTGACCATGCTCACTTCCTTCAACATGGTCGGAATGGCCTTTGGCACGTACTGGCCTTCTCGACTTGATCGCTGCTCCTTACGACCGCCTTCAACGCGACCTTCAAAATATCATGATCGAAACCTTCAATGAGCACGCGGTGATGCTGGCGATCATCATTTTTCTGTGGTCGAACCACCCTTTCGATCACGTTCACTTCCTTCAATGTGGTCGGAGTTGCTTCAGAGTCTCGTTATAACGTGATCGTAAGCCACCGACTTCTCATCGTGGTCGTAAGTTCGGCTGCTGACTATCAACCTTGATGTCGTCGACTGTGAACCAGGCTTCTGATCGTGGCCAATCATGGTCGTCGTAGCCTCCAATGCAGTCCTAGGCTTCTACGTGGTCATAGACTCCAACGTGATCGTGGCCTTCAACGTGGTCGTAGATCCCACCGTGGTCGTAGCCTCCAACGTGGTCGTAGACTTCACCGTGGTCATAGATCTCAACGTGGTGGCCAACGTGGTCGTAATCAGCCCAGCTGGCTTCCGATTAAAGATGATATGGTCGTAAATGTTGCACCGTGGTCGCAAAATTACCCGGCGATCGCCAACGTGGTCGTAACTGCCTTCGACCACAGCCAACGTGGTCGTAACCGGTCCAGCTGGCTCCCGACTTGCTTTGCCGTGGTCGTAACGACCGCCAACGTGGTCGTAACTGCCTTCGACTACGACCAACGTGGTCGTAACCGGTCCAGCTGGCTTCCGACTTGCTTTGCCGTGGTCGTAACTACTCACGACCATGATATATGCACAACCTTCCCTTGTTAACCTGCTTTTGGTTTTACAATGACTGTGGTTCCAAGCCAAATTTGATTATCAACACAATGCTTAGGGTTTTTCCCATGGCCTGTATCGTATATATATATCCACATGGGGAGTGCTTTACAATTATACCCTTACAATCAAGCACCCCTTTTAGGGGTATTTACGTCATTACACATGTCCCATTTTGGGCCTTACAACCCTCTAACAGGCCGGTTGGGCTTAGGTGGGGGCCACCCCTACAACAGGAGCCTCTCATGGTGACGGTCTTCACGGGCCGAAGCCATGTTGTCGAGCCCTTTGACCCCCTCCGTCCCTACGGCCTGTGAACTTCTGTATTGTTTGGTGAAGCCTTGTTGCCTGGTGTAGTCTCCGCTCCGCAGCGAGGATACGGGGACCGGTTGTCAAGGATGCTGGCGGAGTCGAAGACCCCGACGGAGTCGAGGGTGCCGGCGGAGTCGAAGGTGCCGGCAGAGTCGAGGATGCCGGCGGAGTCGATTTCGAGGCGGAGACAGGCTCGTGCTGCAGACACCGCTGGGTGCGAGGTAGGCAAGGCTCCCTCGCGCAGCGCCGGGGAGCCAAGTGTTGAGAGGGCGCTTTGCCCGGTCTGGCGCTAACATGGCGCTACAGCTTCTTGGTTCGGAGATTTCGTCTTAATGACGACGAGAATCGTGCCGACCCCAGAATTGTCAGGGGTGGGCTACTGCAGGCGTACGCGCAGTCCCGATGGGGGGTACACGCGGCGAGATGCGATTGGCGTGTCGTGGGCTGTCAGTGGATGCATGACCATAGTCGCGCGCCTTTTCCCAAAAATAGCAGGATGTGTGGCGGGGTGCCATTGAGGAGTCGTACGCTGTCTGGCCGCCTGCCACTGCATGCCCCCAGTTGTCAGTGGTTACGCTTCCTGATCGTGGGGAGCTGAACCGCTGAGCTTCCGCCGGTTGCACTTTCGATCGTGGGTGGTGGGGTGAAGGGGCTTTATAAGGCGTCACCACCGGCATGCTAACGCTTCCCTTGGTTGCCTGCTTGCCGCTACTTTGCTTTCTTCTTCCTCGCTCTTTTGTGCAATCCGTCGTAGCTCCTGCTTTTCCAGCTGGGGGGAATGTCTCACCGCAAGACCCCGCTCGCCGGCTCAGTGGGAGCACCTCGTCAAGCCAGCGCTGTTTGTCACCGTCGCCGGTGGAATATGCCCTAGTGCTTCGCAATCCGTCGTAAGTCAACAAGCGGTGGGACGCCATGAAGAAGTCAAAAGGGCGTTGTTCCGGCGTGCTGGGGCGGAGTCGCGTTACGGAGCAGATGATCCAGGCCCTTGTCCAAGAGAAGAAATTGGAGGAGCCTGCGGGGGCTCGCCTGCCCGGCCCTGACGAGATGGAGCCGCGCTCGGCGGAGACGGAGGCGATTGTCTTCGTTGCCTTTTTTGAAACCGGGCTCCGGATGCCTTCGACGCTCTTCGTCGGGGAGGTCCTGCAGGCTTACGGGCTAGAGTTGGCGCAACTGACCCCAAATGCGATAGTTCGCCTGGCTGTTTACGCCTGGGTGGCACAAACAGAAGGTGTTGGACCAAAATGGCGACAGAGGGGGGTGAATGTCGACTATTAAAAACTTGCCCCAAAATTCTCTCCAATAGATATAGAATCTATGAAGAGGAAAAATTATGTTCTCTAGAGGATCCTACTGGACAAACAAAACTGTGCAGAGAAGGAAAACAAAAAGATAACACTAGAGCAGAAGAGCCTGCAGCCAAAAACACAGAGGGCGGTCAGACCCCACAGGCAAGGCCGGTCAGGCCGCCTCCTCAAGGCCGGTCTGACCGCCGGCAAAGTGCCGGTCTAACCATCGCATAATGTCCGGTCTGACCGGTCTCAGGTAGCCGATCTGACCGGTTAGCCTGACCGACTGCAGAACCAGCAGAGCCCGAAAACAAAAAAAATTTCTAATCTCTGCCCAGCTGAGAAATTGGGATTTGCCACTGGTTTTTCTCAGTCCAGAACTGCAAGACTATGACCTAAATAGCAATAGAGCCCTGGGAAACGAGGGAAATCAACTCAAAAACAAGAATTTCAGATTATGACAAAAATCTGAAACTTTTGTAAAACTGAACTAAAATCCAAATTGCTCTCTAATCTTTGATTCTTTGAACATGAAATCAAGAGATTAGCTAAGAAATAACCTCAGGACTCAAGATACCAAATCTCATGCTCACTTTCAAAAGAAATCAAAGGGGGCCATGAAACCTCTGTTTGAGAGAAACCCTAGAAATGAAGAACAGAGGAGGATGAAGGCATAAAGCTGAGATTAAAAATGATTTGCTCACGGGAAAAACTGATCAAATGATCTGAAGACCTATTCCCATCACAGAGCAACCCATTTTGAGCCTTCTCAGCAAGAAACAACTCAAATCACACAAAGTGAGAAATCAAGCAAAAGATGAATGAAGCACAGAACCAACAGAGTAGCTCAAGAACTCAATCAAACTCAAACAAAGCCATCTCAGATTGATATTGAGGAAGAGAGATGAATGATTACATAGAGTATCAACTCAATCCATCCCTACAACCCCATACATGATTGGATTGAGAGCACAAGCTACATGTCTCTTCTCAAGAACACATGAGCACACACACTCAGAGAAGCATCGAAGGAGACAAAGCACACAGACTTCTGCCTCTCCTCAACCACTCTCAACAACTAAAGCCCCAAAGCAATACAAAGCAAAACCAACCCCCTAAGGACATGAAGACCATGCAGGAGACACCCTCCTTTTATAGCCTCCCACTAATGGATTTGCCTCTCTCTCTTTACCCGCTAAGTCCAACAACCTGGCACTTTATCCGTTAACTCGAACCGCATCCGCTTCCACCTGTGCAGCCTTGCGCTTTTACCGAAACGCCCCTCGTGCACCTTCTGGGAAGCTTCCTCGTGTCTTGCCGTCCAAGCATCGCAACCACCTCGAGTCTTCGCCGTCTTCGGCACACCATGACTGTTCTAACCTCGGCACCACCTGCGCCTAGTTCGGTCCTCCGTGCCTTGCCACGACTCCACCTCGACATTCTGCAGCCATCACAGACAAGAAACACATCACATAGCACCTCACGACATATGTAAACACAATTAGCATCAATGAATCATACTTAAGCTCAAAATGGCCCAAATGACCGATCGGAAAGAAGAATTTATGATAAGTCCGTCTAACCAACCCGACTGAGCCAAATGTCGTCATGGCACAACACGAACCAATCAAACTCAATCTTTTCAGAATACTCGTCAATTACTCATCACAAACATGGGGTCATAACCACATGGTCTCTCAATCTCCCCCTTGATGAGTATATTGACAAACTCAAAAAAGCGCAAAGTTGAGTTTGAAAAGAAAGTCAAACATGGTCTAGAGAAGATCAAGAAGGCTTAAGACCATGTCGACAAAAAGAACACTAGAGCACAAATTGTTCTCCGAAGCTCTAGAAGGTTCCCAAATGGCTTTTTCTCCACTATTCTCCCCCTTTTGGCAATAAACACATTAAGGATGCAAAAGAGAGAATAAGGTCACAAAAATGGATGAAATGACTTAAGTTGGTTTATTCTAAGCATTTAGAGCCATTAAGATTATCCAAAATGACCATATGAGAATTACATCAAGCCATAACACATAAATATGCTATCAAGATCATGACAGAACATGTATAATCAAGCTAAGCCAAATAAGTCACAATCTGAAAATTAGTCGAATTTCTTAGCATGTCAAGTCAACCATGAGTATAGTCTAGCTAGAGGTATCCAAAGATGATGCAGGCTATGTCAATAAGCTAAGTGGAACCAAGAAGCTAGTAGTGAGTCAAATTAGAGTGCTACAAGTTCAAGAATGAGAAACAATTATTCAAATACTTGATCTTTTTGTATAATTAAGCAAATGAAGCACATTTGTCATAAATTTTTTTAAAACTCATGATTGTTTCCAACCAACATTTTTAGCTATGTGCTAGATCTCAAGCCTTATGCGACTACTTCAAGCGAGAAGCTTAAGAAAATAGTCTTGGTCATCCAAAACTCCCCCTGAGTTCATGCCTAGTGCAATGGCAAGCCATCTCATGAGAAAGAATTGGTGAGATCAGTTGTTTCGCACAAAAGAGATCTTTTTGCTTTCTTAAAAGGTTGTACTAACTCATGTTTCATCAAGGAACTAACATGGCTCAATCTAAAGCTTAATATAGATTCAAGACTCAACTAACATGGCATGAATCATAAAAAGATAACTAAAGAAAGACTAGTATCAAAAGCTAACATGACAAGAATTAGTTCAAGTTGTGCAATTTAATCAACCTATTATGGCAAAGACTTGACTACACATATAAAGTCATGATCAATCTAGCAATGAAGCACAAATCATGGATGGATGTAAAGCACTGTAAACATGTCTTGAAAGGATAATAACCAAGGCTCCATGTAGTTATATTACAATGCAGAATGAAATGCAGAAAATCCAGCTCCCCCTCAACATGTGATGCAACTTTTAGTTCAAGTAGAGTTATGTTAATATTAAGATCTAGAAGCTCCCAAATGAACTCCCCTTGAACCAAAGCAATAAAATTGAGAAGCTGGGAAAGAAATCAGAAAAGGCAGTCCTTAAAGCATAGACAAGATATAGAGGATACTATGGCTCAGACTGACTGTCACATCCCAAAATTTGCTTTCTGGAAAAATTTAAATTCAAATTAATTATTTTAAAGTATTTGGAAATTATTTGGCTTTTCTGAATTTTCTGGAGTTTAAAACCTATTTTTCTGGAAATAATTTTATTCAGTCCAAAATATCCCCAGAAGCTTCTGTGAATTTTTCTGGAATTTTTGGAGGTATTTTCATATTTTTCTGAGGCCTAATAAATTTCCTAGCCTTTTCTGGAAATAAAAATCAAATTCTAAAATAAAAATCCCTCCTCTCTACTCCAGCCGACGCGTGGTGTCGGAACCCGGAGCAACGACTCCTGGATCTTCTGTGTAAATCGCACTAGTCCAGGATCAGCTAGTGCACACAGTGAACAACAAAGATAAATACCAAGCATAATGACCTTTATTTAATTTAAAGAGTACGGCCTTATGGCCAGCGTTTACATCAGTGCGCATTGGCAAAAATAACTGCAAAAGAAACTGCGGAAGCGAAGCTGAAAAAGGCGAAGCCCAAGCCTGCCCACAGGCAAACAACTGCAAGACGTGGCCTACTCGTTCTGGTCTTCACCGTAGTCGAAGTCGTCTTCCTCTGTGTGGAGATAGCAACAATGAGTACAAACTTGTACTCCGCAAGTCACACGGAGAAATGCAATATAATGATAAAGGCTTCAATGGAAAGCTCATAGGGTTAGTTTGCATAAAACAGCATTTAATGAAATACAGTAAATAGATTGAAATTGCAGAACTTGATACAATAAGTAAAGACAGTACTTGTAATTGAAAATATTACCGTCAGTGCAGGCTCCGACCAAACACCAACCTATCCACGGGCATCCCACCCGGACCATCTTTTCCAAAAGATCACGTATGGATTCCATCCATCCACACGCTTTCACTGCGCAACTCTGATAAATTCCATCCATTCACCAGATTTCAATCTCTCACGGATTCCATCCATCCGCAAGGTTTTCGAAAACATTTTTGAAAAACAAAGTCTAATCCATGAAAAACTTTACTCAGCATGCCCACGACCGTGGGCACGGCTATCCAGGATAGATTATACACTCTGCAGAGGTTGTACAGCTTTACCCACAAGACACGATCATCCCATATTGCCACCGGTTTACACACTTCCTTTGGTGTGCGGCGAGGAGTCGTGACAAGGCCTTTACAATGCAAAGCCTTCAACCTGGCCAAGCTAACTCTAAGGTTTCACCCCAGTAAGGAATCCACCAGACCGGGACCCCCTCTTGAGCCGAGTGAGACTTCTCATGGCCTACGCCACGCTCACTTTCATCCTACGAAATGGCTCAGGTTGGGACCCGCAAATTATTCAGCCAGGGCTGTCCCATACCAGCCTTGTGGTAGTACGTTAGGGCTTTGCAACGGTAGCTCACAGACCGGTCCTTAATCTGACTTAGGCTCAACCACATACCCCTTGTGCTCGACAATCAACACTGTGTCTCCGAACAACAGTGCATGCCTGCACCCACCACCTAACCATTAGCCCAAATCTAAACCAGATTTTATATTTTGATTCAAAATATTTTATCATCCTTCTTGACTCTCCGAAGTCAAGAATACATATCATTTTATGTAAACAGGGTCATTATTTTATGAGAAAGATATCCCAAAACAAAATTATACGATTAAGCAGGGCTAAGCATTTGATTAAACTCTCTAGCCAACACTAATGTATTAACTAGAGTTTGAATCTAGGGTGACAAGGTATAAGGGATTCAACAACAATGGAGGAATTAACAAGTAGGCAATAACTAAATTTAAAACTGAACTGAAATACGTTGAATAAACATATGCATGCAATATAATTTGAATCAACATAATTTTATTTTGAAAACTGGGATCAACATGATCAAGGAGTGTGACTTGCCTTGCTCTTCAACTTGGCTTGAATCTTCGTCGAAGAAATTTCCTGAATCGTCGAAGTCTACACGTGAAAATAACCCACCAAATTCAAATAAATTCAAATTAAATTCAAATTGACTTCAAATAATTGAATTGAGGCTATAAATGGATAGAGGGGAATTTTTGATGAATTTAGAAATTTGAATGGGCCAAATCGGAGTTAGAACGAAGGAGAACAGGCTCCGGGAAATTTAAACTCAGAGAAAATGGAAAATCAGGATTTTTGGAATTATTTTTCTAAAGGAAAATCTGGGATTATTGCGTCAGCAGGGAATTAATTTTTGGCTGATTTATTTTTCCACGGGAAATTCAGATTTATTGCGCCTGCTGACGTCAGCCCTGGGGCCGGGCCGACTGACAGGTGGGCCCTCGGTCTATGGACCGAGTCCACGGGCGAGGGGAGGCGCTGAGGTGGCGGGGGAGGCGGCTGGCGCGGACGTGGCGCTGACGGGGCGGGGGAGGCCGAGGTGGCGCTGGCATGGCGCCCGATCACCGGCCACGTGGGCACGGGGACGCCGACGTGGGAGGCCGGCCGGTGGCGCACGGGGGAGCGGGCCTCGCCGGCGCTCCGGCAGGCGGCGGCCGGCGGCGAGGGCGGCAACCAGGAGTGGAGGCCGAGGGCGACTCGGGGGTGGGCGCGAACATTACCGGGGTGACCGGTGGCGAGCTGGCGGCGAGCAAAGGCGGCGGCGCGACTCGGGCGGCGATGGGAACGGGGCTCCCGTGGCGGAGAGGCGCGGCCGAGGGGCGGAGGACCTTCGCACGGGCGCGGGGAAGCCGAGGGAGGCGACGGCGGGGCGCGAGGGCGACGGAGGTGGCCGCAATTCCTCACCGGAGGAGCTCCGGCGCTCTGAAGCTTGGGCGCACGGCGCGACGGCGAGGGAGAGCTCGGGAGGGAGAGAGGAGCGGAGGGGGAGGTGGTGCGAGGAGAAACGGAGCCGGGGAGGGGTTTATATAGGGGCGGAGGGGAGCGGGGGCGCGAGGATTTCTCGCCGGAGATGGCGGCGGCGGAAAGGAAGGTGGGGGGGGAAGGAAAGGCGGCCGCGGATGGAAAGAGGGTGCGGGGATGGCGGGATTCGGTCGGAGGGAGTCGGCGCGAGGAGTGGGGAAGAAGAAAGGGGGACGGGGCAGCGCGCGGGAGAGAGGAAAGGCGCCGGTACGGGCGGGGCGGCACCATGGCCTGGCGGCGGCGTGGCCGGGGAAGAAGGGTGCCGCGCGGGAGGAGGGAGACGGGCCTGACAGCGGGCCCGGGCTGTCGGCGGGAGGGGAGGTGCGGGCGGCCAGGATGGCGCCACGCGGCGGGGCGCGTATCGGGCGGCAGGGAGTGGGCGAGGCGCGGACGGCGGATGGGGGAGGGGTGCGACGTGGCGGCCATCCGGAGGGAGTAGGCGGGATAGGGTCGACGGCCGGATGGTGGCGACGTGGAGGAGATCTGGCCGTCCACGTGGCGGCCGGAGGAGGGGTTGAGGATTTGAATTTTTATTTTTTTTATTTAGAATTTTCAGAAAAGCCCAGAAAATTCAATTGGCCTCAGAAAAATACCAAATAACTTCCAAAAATTCCAGGAAAATTCACAGAAGCTCCTGGTGACATTTTGGACTTAATAAAAATATTTCCAACTAATGTTGGTATTTAATTTTCATACTTTAAAATACTTTTTAATTTCAAAAATACATTTTTGAACTCCAGAAAATCCAGGAAACCAAATAAGAGCCAAATAAATCCAAATGCCTAATTTTAAGTAGGATTTTTATACAAAATCAAAATATCATTTTATTTAATAATAATTTTAGGTTTTTCTGAAAATGCTTTTTAAATCCAGCGTTTCAAAAGCAGAAATTCAGAGCAAATCCAAATTTAAACTTTAGGCAATTTAAATTTTATTTTTAATTGATTTTTAATTATTTAATTATTTATTTTTATTTTCAGAAAAACCTGGGCTATTACACGTGGACGGCCCAAGACCGCCCACGTCGCCGCCCGGCCTGATCCCCGCCGCTCCTCCTCCTTTCTCCGCCAAACGGGCCCGGCCCGTCAGCCTCCCGCGTCTCCCTCCCTCTTTCTCTCTCTGCACCTGGGCCCCGACGGTCAGCCCCTCGCGCCCGCACCCGTCGCCCGATCCGCCTCCGGTCCACGTGGCTGCAATCCGCACGTTCGCACCCCGCTCCCCTCTTCTCTCTCTGCCCTGCGGGCCCCGCCCGTTAGCCGGCCGCGCCCCCGCTCCCGCTGACGCCCGGCCCTGCCTGTCAGGCCCTTCGTCCCCGCGGAGCTGCCTCCTTCCTTTTCCTTCCCACTCTTTCCTTTTCTCACCGGCCGACCGAATCCGCAGCGGACCCGGCCTTGCCTTCCCCGGCTCCCTCCGGTTTTGGAATCCCCGAGCTCCCCGCGCGACCAAATCCCTGACGCCCGCGCCTCCCTTCCTTCTCCGGCCCCTATTTCCTTTTTCCCCCGCCCCCTTCCTTTTTTCGGCCGACACACCGGCGAGCAATTGCGCGTCTGTGTCCCCTCCTCCGCCCCTATAAATAGCTTCCTCGGCCTCTCCTCTCTCCGCACCACCTCCCTCAGCCCTCAGCTCTCTCTCCCGAGTCCCATAGCGTCCCGGCACCGTGCTTCCCCTCCCTCCGAGCTCCGCTGCACTCCGGCGAGCTTTTGCCGACGTCTAGGTCATTCCCGGAGCCTGCCACCTCCACTCCGAGCTTCCCCGAGCATCGGCGAACCTCCCCGACACCTCGGCCACCCTTCCCCGTCGCCGGAGCGCCGTCGCACCGGAGCTCCCGAGCCGCCTCCGCCGCTACCTCGTCGCCGGCCACCTCCGCTCATCCCCGGACTTCGCCGACCCCTCCAACCGGACCCCCTCCGCCCCAGGATTGCATTTCACGCATCACCCGAACCCCTCCGGCCTCCTCTCGCCGCCGGCAACCTCGCCTCCGGCCACCTTCCCCGGCCTTCCCTCCGGCAGGTACCTCAAAAGGATTTGCTGCCCTATATGGGTAGGCAAAGCCTCCCCCGCCCATCTGGTTATCAACGCAATCTCTCTCCCCCCGGCTCCCTCGGCGCGCGTTCGAGCCCCCGGCTCCGCACGCTGAGGTTGAGCCTTTCTTGCATTTTTCCGCGCTGACAAGTGGGTCCTACCCGTCAGCGGCCGCCGGTCTGTGCGGCCACTGTCGCCTGGGCCCCACCCCTCTGTGCTAGTCACTGACATGTGGACCCGAAGTCCAGTGGGTCCCACATGTCAGAGGCTAAGCCGGTGGGCTCACTGTCCAGTGGTACCCACATGTCAGAGGCTGATCCCGTGGGCTCACTGACCAGTGGGTCCCACCTGTCATAATCTCAGGATAAAAATAAAAGATTAAAATTTAATATTCCAGTGGGCCCCACCTGTCAGAAATTTCTTAATTTATGGATTAATTCAAACTGAAAACTTCAAACAAGCATAACTTTCTCATTTTAACTCCAAATTCAGCCATTCAAAATTTTAAATTCATCTAAAATCATGATCTATCCAAATATGGCCTCTATTTGGATTTTTGAGTTTATTGGAATTTTATTTATATTTATTTGCTTTGTTTGCTTCGTCTTTTCTCGCGTAGATTCCAACATTGTCGACGATCCCTCCTCCCAGCAGCAAGAAGACCTAGAGATCCTGCAAGAAGGCAAGTCTCCTTTGATCATCTTGAACCTATGATTTTGAAATGTTGTAATTATTTTAAATTATGTGCATTGCTATTTACATAAAATGATAATTCAAATCTTTAGGAATTAGTTATTCCAACTCTGTTATGCCCTCATTTGACATTGATTGCCATGTACCTTGTCACCCTAGAACTTCCTTTGTCTCCATAATGAGATTAATGTTATAATCATTTGTGAATAATAGTATGGTAGTATAATGCTTAGTCATGCTACGTAATACCCTTGAAATCTTGAAAATGGGAAATTATGATTTGTTGTAATAACTTGAGTTTCTAAAGTCTAGTGGTGATTGGAGTTGCCACTGTTCTTTTAAAATAAAATGAAATGTGGAAATTGGTTTAGATTAGGGTGGATGGTTGGTTTGGGTTGGTGCAGCAAGCATGAGATCTTATTAAGTGTATGTTCCACCCTAGTCAATTACGGACCGACGCTTGTGTTTGTCCAGACTGAGCATTAACCGTACAACCACAAGTCTATATGGGTACGACCTAGCTGACTAACTTATGATAGTCTAGTTTAGGTGCCACCAGTGGAAAGTGGGTGCCAGGGATGGACTGGTTATTCACAGTGAGGGACAGGGATTTACTGTACTCATATGGCGCAAGAGGGGGCTTCGGTTCGGGCAGTTAGCCTACCTACGGTGAAATCTCAGCGGGTGGTATCTAGCTAGATTAGAGTAAGGTAAAGGCTTTGTGATATTTTATCTGGGTCTCATGCCAAAGGAAGCGTGTTGACTTTTAGGATAAATTATCTCTTGTGGGTAAAGTTGTACAACCTCTGCAGAGTGTAAAACTATTCGAATAGCCGTGCCCACGGTCAAGAGCGGGCGAGGAATGCATTCACATGGTAGATTTTTGGTTTTGGTTTCAAAATTAAAGTTTTGTATTCCGAGAGTGGAGGGAACTCTTGGAAGGGTATCCTGGCAGTTGGAGCCAGAGAGGGTGGATGGAACCCGCAGTTTTAAACTTAACCAATTGTAATTGGTTAGCTAGTGTTGGTAGATGGAACCTTCACTAGAAAGTTAATGATAGTTTCTGCTAAAACATTTACTTTATTAACTTGATGCCTTCAAAAATAATTAAAAGTAATTGAATGAAAATGTTGCTTTGTGCAAAAGAACCATATAGCCTTCCTTTGTCAAGCCTTGCATCTATTGCATTTTTCCCAAGACTTGCGGAGTACTTTATGTACTCACATGCTACACTCAAAAATAATAACCAGAGGAGTACGAAGCTCAAGAAGGCGACTACGACTTCTTCGCGTGTGGATTTGACGAAGGATTCCCAGAGTACTAGGTCGCGCTACCCCAGTCAATTGCCTGTGGCGTATTGATGGGTCGTCATCGAGTTTATCTTTTGCTTCCGCTTTATTTTTTTCAGGTGTGCGAGGTCATGAAACCTCAATTGTAATAATGAGACCTTTCGGTCAGTACTATTAAATATTGTAATAAATCGTTGATGGTGATGTTTTCCATTCTGTTTAACTGTGTGCACTAGCTTTGATCTGGGACTAGTGCAGTAATACACAGAGGGTCCGGGTTTGGAAATCCGGGGTCCCGACACTGACTCTCATCTACCCCATATGACTCTCTAGGACTATCAACTGGTCATCTAACAGACTAAGGAGCAAACACGTACCCTGTCTACCTGAGAGTGGCCCAACCCTCGCTAGATCCTATAAGAAGTGAGTGAGCTCAACCTAGCGAGAAGAGAAACAGCTAATAAGCAGCTCCCTAGAATCACAAGATAAGAGTAAGAAGTCTAAACAACTAGACAAGAGAAGCACTCTAATCTATGCTAGAAGGACTAATCCCAATGCACCCATATGCAATGCAACAGAAAGGAGTAAGAGCATAATAAATATGATAAAGCAGTAAAGCACAAAGCTCCCCCTCACAACAGTCCATAAGGACAAACCACCCCAAGCTCTCCCCGCAAGGCTGAAAACCTAGAGCTATCCAAAGACTTGGTAAAGATATCAGCCAACTGGTGGTCACTCTCCACAAACTGGAGCACTATGTCACCCTTCTCCACATGGTCTCGAAGGAAGTGGTATCTGATATCAATATGCTTGGTCCGAGAATGCTGTACTAGGTTCTTAGCAATGTTAATCGCAGAAGTCTTATCACAAAAGAGTGGAACACTGTCGGTAACTAACCCAAAGTCCCACAGGGTCGAGACCATCCAAAGCACCTAGCTACAGCAACTGGCTGCAACGACGTACTCGGCCTCTGCGGTGGACTGTGCAACACCGGACTGCTTCCTAGAAGACCAAGAAACCAGAGAAGTGCCAATGAATTGACAGGTGCCAGAAGTGCTCTTCCTATCTATCCTACAGCCAGCAAAGTCTGCATCCAGTAGGCTCTCAAGGAAAAACAGGACGAGGAAGAGTACCAGATACCATAGTCAATGGTAGCTCGAAGGTACCGAAGAAGGCACTTCATCTCCTAGCGGTGAGATACGCGAAGAGAAGCCTGAAAGCGAGCACAAAGACACACAGCAAAGTGTATGTCTGGTCTCGAGGCAGTGAGGTACAAGAGGGAGCTAATCATGCTGCGATACTCCTTCTAATCAACTGGCTCGCCGTCCTCATCTGGGTCAAAAGAAGCTGTGGACGCCATGGGAGTTGACACAGGCTTACCATTATTCATATCAAAGCGTCTCAGGAGGTCACGAGTGTACTTGCCCTGATGCAAGAAAGTACCCTCCCAAGTCTGCTTGATTTGGAAGCCAAGGAAGAAGGTCAACTCGCCCATCATACTCATCTCAAACTCGGTGCTCATGACATCCAAGAACTGTGAAACAAGAGTATGAGAAGAGCCGCCAAAGATGATGTCATCCATATAAATCTGGACGAGCAGAAGGTCAGCGCCACGTCGGCGAATGAACAAGGTCTTATCCACCTTACCCATCTCAAAACCATGACTCAACAAATAGGACTTAAGCCTCTCATACCAAGTTCTAGGGGCCTGCTTAAGTCCATACAAGGCTTTGGAAAGCTTGTAGACATGGTTTGGGTATTTGAGGTTCTCGAAACCTGGAGGCTGTCTCATATAGACCTCTTCCTCAATAAAGCCATTGAGGAAGGCACTCTTGACATCCATCTGGTAAAACTTGAAACCCTTAGAAGCTGCAAAGGCAAGCAGGATTCTAATGGTCTCAAGTCTAACTACAGGGGCAAAGGTCTCCTCAAAATCTAGACCCTCAACCTGGGAGAAGCCCTGAGCTACCAGTCTAGCCTTGTTCCGAATGACAACCTCATCCTCACTCTACTTGTTCTTGAACACCCACTTAGTCCCAATGACATTTTGACCTTGAGGGGGCTCAACAAGCGACCAGACCTTGTTTCTTTCGAAATTTTTCACCTCCTCATGCATGTCATTGACCCAAGACTCATCAGATAGTGCATGACACACATCCTTAGGCTCGAATGAGACAACAAACGCAGAATAGAGACAGAAATGTGATATACCAGACTTCGAGCGAGTGACTCGCTCAAAGAGGTCTCCTATCATCTGCTCGGAAGGATGGTCTCCTCTACCTCATGAGCTGATGAGGTAGGAACAGAGCCACTAGGTCCAGAGGAAGCCGAAGGCATGGGCTGATCACCTGGAGGTGCGGTGGAAGAAGGCACCTCGAGGGGTGGATGAGGGACTGGATCGGGTAGACAACCCTCATCTTCATCCTCCTCATCATCCACAAAGATGGGCTCGGACTGCTCTAAAGAACCTAAGATATCGGGCCTACTCCCCGGACTAGCCTCGTCGAAAGTCACCTCACAGGTCTCTACCAACTTACTAGACTCGCAATTCCAGACCCTATACGCCCGTGAAGAAGTCGAGTAACCTAGAAAGATACCATCACAAGAACGTGACTCGAACTTGTCTAGGTTCCCGGACTTCAGAATAAAACACTTGCAACCAAACACACGAAAATGCGAGACACTGGGCTTTCGCCCATATCTCAACTCATAAGAAGTGCGATGCAAGTGTGCCAAAAAAAACTCTGTTCGAAACATGGCACGCGGTCGCAATGGCCTCACCCCAAAACTTCCTAGGTGTAGAGTACTCATCGAGCATCGTCCTGGCCATCTCGACCAAGGTACGGTTCTTCCTCTCCACGACGCCATTCTGCTGTGGGACGTGCGGAGAAGAGAACTGGTGCTCTACACCTGTCTCATCACAGAACCTCTCAAAGTAGGAATTCTTGAACTCCGTGCCATTGTCACCGCGGATCGCTCGTAAGGCACCCGGGAGCTAAACAGAAAGCCTACTGAAAAGACCTTGAAAATGTGTAAACGTCTCATCCTTCGAGGCTAAGAAAAACACCCAAGAAAACCTCGAGAAGTCATCGACCACGACAAGAACATACCACTTCCCTCCTGCTGACTGCACTCGAGCTGGTCCAACTGTGTCCATGTGGAGCAGCTGTCCTGGTGCATCGGTCATAGTCACTGTGACCGGAGGGTGAGAAGTGGCAACCATCTTGCCGTGCCGGCAAGGAGCACAAACAATATCTTTGACCATCTTGAGTTTCGGCAGACCACGAATGAGATCGTGGCCGCTAACTCGGGTCAAATGGTCAAATCCAATATGACCAAGTCTCCTATGCCAGAAAGAAAGGTCACGGGACTCCGAAGCAACCAAACACCGGAGAGGATAACCATAAGACTCAGAAAAATCAGCACGAAAGATCCTCCCATAACGAGAAATCTCGCAAACCAGACTACCCGAAGAATCAAGAATTTTGCAAGCGTTTTTCTTAAAGCTTACCTCAAAGCCGTCATCGGTAAGCTGAGAAACAGAAAGCAAATTATACTGCAGCTTACTAACCAAGGCAACATCTTTCAAAATAAAAGACTCATTAATGCACACTGTACCTTTAGCGATGACGCGCCCAAATGAAGCGCCTCCGAAGGTGATTGTCTCATCACCTGGAGCACGGGTTAGGGAAGAAAACCAACGGGGGTCTCCGGTCATATGTCGTGAACACCCGGAGTCTACGAGCCAAACCTTTCCCTTCCCTGCCCGGCGAACCTGAGTCAAACAGAGAGTAAAGTCTCAGTACTGGGGTAAATCAAGAGTGATTTTGGCACCCAATACTGAGTAACACGTCGAGTAGAAGAAGTAGCCATAGACGATTGACCTCTATCTACCCTACGCTCTCTATCACTCAACAAGCCAGAAGGTCTGTGTGCAGACCTGAAGCTGTTGTTGGGCTTGACCGCTACGGAGGAGCGAGTCAAGACACCAGCAACATGCTGATCACGCCGCGGGTAGCTATCTCGACGGGGGAAACGAGATCTACCCTTAGGACGGCGGAAGTCACAACCAAAGGGAGCATGAGGACGAAAATCAGAAAACTCGAAAAAACCAAGTCCTCGATGCTGCCCAAACTCATCAACAGAAGCAAGCCTAGACCTCGTGTTGGTCTTAGGTGCACTCAAGGTCTGGGGCTGACCCTGAATACGCCTAAGAGCCTCAACACGGTCTCTACGCGTGATCTTGACACGCCTGAAGCATCGCTCGATCAAGTGTCCATCCTTCTGACAGAAGGTGCAATGATACTTCACCTTCTGAGAGGTAGAAGTAGCATGATGAGGCTTCGCCTTCTGAGAGGCCGAAGCAACAGGTGGAATCACCTTGCTGTCAGAAATCCCTTAGACAAAGCCCGCTGACTTAAATTTAACTTTCTCAGTCCTGGGCTTGACCTCGATCACACCTGCGGCTATGGGTCTAAGCACAACAGATGGATGCTTCCTAACATCCTCAAGAAAATCATATACTAGACCTTGATTGAACTTGCAAATCTTGGACTGGTCTAGAATAAGATTCAGCTTCTTCTTGCCTCCTACAAATCTCTTGAGAGTGTTCATAAGATACTGACACTCCCGAAAGAGAGAGGTGCAAGAAGAGCAGGGGAAGAAGAGACAGCAGAAAGTAAGGGAGCAGAAGAAGAACCAACAACAGATGAACGAATGGCTTGAGCATGCTCAGCCGACTCAGAAGGGACAGTCCTACTGCTAGTCAAGCGGTCCACGTCGCTAGGCGTCTCTACCTTACCCTTGGGCTTCTCCCCCACAGCCGCACACACATTACAAGCAGAAAGTGGCTTCTCTAGAAGATCCTTAGTTAGCTTCACATATTTTTTATCCAATGCAATCAAGTCAGATGTTAGTTTGTTACAATTAATGCATGGTGAGCTAACAGGATCCTTAGAAATAGATTGAGCCAATTTGTTGTTATCATCAACTAATTCTTGAAACTGTTTGGAGACAGCTTCAAGCTCAGCAGTAAGCTTGGGACAATTCACACATGAAGCAATAGGCTCAAGTAGAAAAATTTGTAATTCAGCAATTTTATGATCTGCCCGTTTTAGGTTCATCTTCAAATTATTACAACTTTCACAAGTCTCGGGCAGATCGAGAAGCATGGTATACAAACCTCTAAAAGCATTGTCCTTATCCTCACATGCTTTAAGGAGGAACTACCCTACTCATGTCAAGTTCAGCAAGAAGACTAATATTCTCAACCTTAATCATGTCGAGCTCAGAGGACACACTATCATGCAAGGTCCTTAGCTTCTCCATGTCATCCAGCAAAGCAGAACAGACATCACAATCGTCATGGGAGAGAGCAGATCTAAGTGAAATAAGCTCCTGTGACAAGCTCTCTACTTCCTTCTCCAACTCGCTAACCCTAGCTCTAGATCTAGCATGGAATTTCCCTAGCTTAAGAAAAGCATCATTAAGCTGGTCTTATGAAGGGTATACCTCGTCAGAGTTGGAGTACAACTCGCTGTTGTTGATCTCGCCCTCAAGGGCCATGAAGCACATGCCGGAGAAGTCGTCGCCGCCCTTGGGAACTTGCTCGTCCGTCCCATCGTTGTCGCTCCACCCCTCCACCTCGCTGAGGTCGAGGTCATCGAAGGCGGTGAGGACGCGGTGGAAGAGCTTCTTGGTTTTGCCAAGGACGCGGAACTTCTTCTTGCCTTGGGCATGAGCTGAGGGCTTCTTGTTGCGGTTCTTGTCGATGTAGTCGTTCTTGCTCACACCGCCGTAGTCGCCCTTGCCCTTCCCCAGTTTAGGGCAGTTTGCCCGAATGTGGTTGGAGCCACCACACTCGAAGCAGATCACGGGTCCTCCTCTCTTTCTGTCCCTCCTTCTCTTGTAAGCATGAGAAAACTTTTTAGCTAAGAGGGCTAACTGCTCATCTACAAGCTGCTCTAACTGATCATCAGTCACGTCACAGAGAGCAGCAAGCGAGAATCCACAAAGCGAATCAGAAGAAAGATCAGGAGTTGAAATGGGATCGGTGATTAAAGCCATCGACTGCGACTTCGACTTACGAGAGACAATGTCAATCTCATGAGTCTTGAGGCATGAGTACAGCGCGTCAAGAGTCAAAGTCGAGAGGTCGGTGGTGTCCTTGATGGTAGTCACCTTCATCTCCCAAACCCGCAAATTAAGAGCCGCGAGCATCTGATGAGCGTTGTCCGAGTCGGGGTATGTGAGACCAACCGCTCGGAGGTTGCTCAAGATCTTGTGAAAACGCGCAAAGCACTCATCGAGGGACTCACCAGTGAGTATTTCAAACTTGTTGTAATCTCGCTTGAATTGGTCCTGTCGGACTGTCTTGATCTGGGTGGTGCCCTCATGGTATGCATCGAGGGTCACCCAGATGTCGAAAGCCGACGTCAAATGAGATATGCGGTCAAACTCGCTTCAGCTGAACCCCCAGATTATGATGTTCCTTGCCTTCGCATTTGCCTCAACATCATGCATGTTTCCAGCGTTGATGTTCTCATCGGCAGGAACAACATACCGTACTTTGACCTTACGCCAGATCGCGTAGCCCTGAACCTGGATGTAGGTCTCCATTCGGCTCTTCCAGAAGAGATAGTCGATCCCATCAAAGACCGGGGGCTTGGTCGAGTACTTATCTGTCGCCATGGCTCTAGAGACCGGTTAAGATCTATCGTGAAGAGCTAACCGGCTCTGATACCAATTGTTGGACCGAAATGGCGACAGAGGGGGGGGGTGAATGTCGACTCTTAAAAACTTGCCCCAAAATTCTCTCCAATAGATATAGAATCTATGAAGAGGAAAAATTATGTTCTCTAGAGGAACCTACTGGACAAACAAAACTAAGCAAAGAAGGAAAACAAAAAAGATAACACTAAAGCAGAAGAGCCTGCAGCCAAAAACACATAGGGCGGTCGGACTGCACAGGCAAGGCCGGTCAGACCGCCTCCTCAAGGCCGGTCTGACCGCCGGCAAAGTGCCGGTCTGACCACCGCATAATGTCCGGTCTGACCGGTCTCAGGTAGCCGGTCTGACCGGTTAGCCTGACGGACTGCAGAACCAGCAGAGCCTGAAAACAAAAAAATTATAATCTCTGCCCAGCTGGGAAATTGGGATTTGCCACTGGTTTTTCTCAGTCCAGAACTGCAAGACTATGACCTAAATAGCAAATAGAGCCCTGGGAAACGAGGGAAACCAACTCAAAAACAAGAATTTCAAATTATGACAAAAATCTGAAACTTTTGTAAAACTGAACCAAAATCCAAATTGCTTTCTAATCTTTGATTCTTTGAACATGAAATCAAGAGATTAGCTAAGAAATAACCTCAGGACTCAAGATACCAAATCTCATGCTCACTTTCAAAAGAACTCAAAGGGGCCATGAAACCTCTGTTTGAGAGAAACCTTAGAAATGAAGAACAAAGGAGGATGAAGGCATAAAGCTGAGATTAAAAATGATTTGCTCACGGGAAAAACTGATCAAATGATCTTGAGACCTATTCCCATCGCAGAGCAACCCATTTTGAGCCTTCTCAGCAAGAAACAACTCAAATCACATAAAGTGAGAAATCAAGCAAAAAGATGAACGAAGCACAGAACCAACAGAGGAGCTCAAGAACTCAATCAAACTCAAACAAAGCCATCTCAGATTGATATTGAGGAAGAGAGATGAATGATTACATAGAGTATCAACTCAATCCATCCCTACAACCCCATACATGATTGGATTGAGAGCACAAGCTACATGTCTCTTCTCAAGAACACATGAGCACACACACTCAGAGAAGCATCGAAGGAGACAAAGCACACAGACTTCTGCCTCTCCTCAACCACTCTCAACAACTAAAGCCCCAAAGCAATACAAAGCAAAGCCAACCCCCTAAGGACATGAAGACCATGCAGGAGACACCCTCCTTTTATAGCCTCCCACTAATGGATTTGCCTCTCTCTCTTTACCCGCTAAGTCCAACAACCTGGCACTTTATCCGTTAACTCGAACCGCATCCGCTTCCACCTGTGCAACCTTGCGCTTTTACCGAAACGCCCCTCGTGCACCTTCTGGGAAGCTTCCTCGTGTCTTGCCGTCCAAGCATCGCAACCACCTCGAGTCTTCGCCGTCTTCGGCACACCACGACTGTTCTGACCTCGGCACCACCTGCGCCTAGTTCGGTCCTCCGTGCCTTGCCACGACTCCATCTCGACGTCCTGCAGCCATCACAGACAAGAAACACATCACATAGCACCGCACGACATATGTAAACACAATTAGCATCAATGAATCATACTTAAGCTCAAAATGGCCCAAATGACCGATCAGAAAGAAGAATTTACGATAAGTCCGTTTAACCAACCCGACTGAGCCAAATGCCGTCATGGCACAACACGAACCAATCAAACTCAATCTTTTCTGAATACTCGTCAATTACTCATCACAAAAATGGGGTCATAACCACATGGTCTCTCAGAAGGTCACCGTCCCAGCGCAAGCCTGTTCGCCATTCTGCACAACGCACGCTGTCAGCCGAAGAGAGTCGAAGGAGGAGCACTATCGAACTTCGGCAGCGTCAACTTCGTGCTGAGGACGCATTGTGCGGGGCTCTTCCCTGCATTGGCTTCGCGAGGGAAGTGGGAGTCCGGTTGGATGCGACGGTGGTTTTACTAACATGTGACGAGCACGAGCGGTCTGCGATGTCGGGGACAGCCGATATCGTTCAACAGCTCGCCAGATGTGACGCACAGAAGGCGCGAGGGCTTGCCGGCGTCGCCCGCCGGTTCAACATGCGCGACCTTGCTGAAGAGTTCACCATGTACGGGGTGGAGCCACTTTTCAGCTGGTGGCAGTACGAGCGGCGGGGCAACACTCGGAAGGATGGCATCCATCCGACAGTGTCTTCCCTTCTAAAACCCTTCGCTCCTTGTAAGTCCTTCTGCCCTAGGCTGCATGCCCGCTCACGTAGTTGCGCGACCCTTTATGAACGCCCCACTTTTTATGCGCTGTGCCCCGGCTAGAGGACGCGGAACGCGCAGTCGTTGCGCTCCTTGGGCCATACACGACCAAGGGGCACAAGCTGCGCGAGGCCGCGACCGCCTCGGCGAAGCAGGGACGGACAAATCAGGTATGCGAGGTCCTGGGGATCCCCGTGCCCGACCGCGCGGTGCCAACGGAGACCCAGAGCCGTCGTCGCGATGGCGACGGCCAGGTAGGGGCGGCGCCCTCTCGACGCAGGGCCCCATCCGCCGCCGCCGCATCCAGTCCGTCGGCCGTGTCCCCGGTCGGTACCATCGAGACGGAGGGTACGATCGGCGCTGGGTCCGAACACACCAGCTCGGGGAGGCACATTGCCCCCAACGAGGAGGCCTTAGGCGGCGGCGAGGCGACGGGCCCCGGTACCGATGCCCCCAAAGACGAGGCCTCGTCGCCTGCGGTGACCACCGAGGACCTTGTAACATCCCAAAAATTGGCTTTCTGGAAAAATTTAAATTCAAATTAATTATTTTAAAGTATTTGGACTTTATTTGGCTTTTATCTGATTTTCTGGAGTTTAAAACCTATTTTTAAAATTTAAAAAGTATTTTAAAGTATGAAAATTAAATACCAACATTAGTTAGAAATAATTTTATTAAGTCCAAAATATCTCCAGGAGCTTCTGTGAAGTTTTCTGGAATTTTTGGAGGTATTTTCATATTTTTCTGAGGCCTAAATAATTTCCTAGCCTTTTCTGAAAATAAAAATCAAATTCTAAAATAAAAATTCCAAACCCTCCCTCCAGCCGATGCGTGGACGGCCCAGGACCGCCCACGTTGCCGCTCGGCCCAATCCAGGCTGCCCCTCCTCTCTCCCTCCGCCAAGCGGGCCCAGCCCGTCGGTCACCCCGCGCCCCCTCTCTCCTTCTCTCTCTGCCCCTGGGCCCCGGCTGTCAGCCGCTCGCAGCCACACCCACCCGGCTGTCAAGCCCGTCGTCCTCCCACGCGCCTCCATTCGCGCCGCCCGCTCCTTCCCTCTCCTCCCTCACTGCGCACAGGCCCCGCCTGTCAAGCCCGTCGTCCTCCCACGAGCCTCCTTCCTTCTTTCTCTCCCCCCTTTCCATTCTTCGCCGGCCGACGGAGTCCATGCCGAATCCAGCCTTCCCCGCTATCCTCTCCCGGTTTGGAATCCGCGCGCACCGCCGGGAATCAAATCCCCTAATGACGCGCCCCTTTCCTTCTCTGCCCCCTGTTTCCTTTCTCCCCTCTCCCTTCCTTTTCCGACCGCCAGCCCCGGCGAGCAATCGCCGCGCCCCTGTTCCCCCTCCGCCCATATAAATAGCCCCCTCAGCTCCGCCTCCCTCCGCACCACCGCCCACAGCCCTCCTCTCTCTCTCCCGAGCTCCGTAGCACCCCAGCACCGTGCCACCTCCCCATCCGAGCTCCGCCACGCTCCGGCGAGCAATCGCCGCCGCCCCAGTCTTCCCCGGAGCCCGCCACCGCCACTCCGAGCACCCCCGTGGCCGTGCGAACCTCCCCGACACCTCGGCAGCCCCTCCCCGCCGCCGGAGCACCGTCGCACCGGAGGACCAGTGCTGCGCCACCGCTCCTTCTCGACGCCGGCCGTCCCCGCTCGTCGTCGGACCCCGCTGACCCCACCGCCAGGACCGCCTTCGCACCAGGACCCCATTTCGGGCTTCACCCGAAAGTCTCCGGCCTTCCCTCGCCGCCGGCATCGTCGCCTCCGGCCACCTCTGCCCGACCCCTCCCGCAAGTACCCCTCAAAGGGATTACCTACCCTTTATGGGTAGGCAACGCCTCCCCGCCCGACTGGTTACCACCGCTATCCCTTCTCCCCCTTGGCTCCCTCGGCGCGCGTTCGAGCCCCCGGCTCCGCACGATGAGGTTGAGCCATTTCTTTATTTTCCGCGCTAACAGATGGGCCCCACCGGTCAGCGGTCGCCAGTCTGCGCTGGTCACTGCCGCCTAGACCCCACCCGTCTGCACTCCCCACTGACACCTGGGCCCAGAGCCCAGAGGGGTCCCACCTGTCAGAGGCTGGACCAATGGGCTCACTGCCAGTGGGTCCCACCTGTCATAGACTCAGAATAAAGCAATAAAATAAAAGATTAAAAAATTAATTCCTGCCAGTGGGTCCCACCTATCAGAAATTTTATAATTTCCGGATTTATTCAAACTGAGAATTTCAAATGAGCATAACTTTCTCATTTTAACTCCAAATTCAGCCATTCAAATTTCTAAATTCATCTAAAATCATAATCTATCCAAATATGGCCTCTATTTGAATTTTTGATTTTATTTGAATTTTGTTTGTATTTATTTGCTTTGTTTGCTTCGTCTTTTCTCGCGTAGATTCCAATGTTGTCGAAGATTTCTCCGCTCCGCAGCAAGAAGACCCCGAGAGCGTGCAAGAAGGCAAGTCTCCTTTGATCATCTTGAACCTATGATTTTGAAATGTTTTAATTATTTTAAATTATGTGCATTGCTATTTACATACAACATTAGTTCAAATCTAAGGTATTAGTTAATCCAACTTTGTTATGCCATCAATTGAAGTTGAATGCCATGTACCTTTGTAACCCTAGAATTCCTTTGTTGTAACAGCCCAGCTGTTTATTTAAAAAAAATTCAGTAAAAAAAATTAATTTAATTTAAAATAAAATAAAGTGTTCTTTGGTTGCCTAAATTGTGAAGATTTTCTTTGCCTTTTATTGATTTTCTGGAGTTTATTTGGATTTATCTGGATTTTATTTCAAAGTCTAAAGCAAGAAAATGAGTTTAAAATATTTTATTAAAGCCAAAAAGAGTTTATTTTGTTTTTCCTAGCCTTCCCTAAATTTTTAATTAGTTTGTGAGAATTTTCTGGATTTAAAAATCGATTGTAAAGGTTAAAAAGTATTTTATAAAATTATTAAATGCAAATCTGAAATTAACAATATTTTTCCTAAGTCTAAAATTCTTCCAGGAATATTTTATGATATTGCTGGAATTTTTAGGCATTAAATAGTATTTTTCTAAGTGTTTATGAAGCTTCTAGTATTTTCTGAAAATTTATTCCGAAAATAAAAATCAAATTATTCCAAGCTGCCACGTGTCGATCTCAGATTGAATCATCTCTCTCCACGATTTAATCCTAGCCACACATGATCACTTACCCCTTCATAAAATCCAAAGACCATGAAACACTCACTTGCCACGTGTCAACAATCCGACGGCCCGTACCCCTTCATTCTCCTCTCTCTATGACACATGGGACCCATATGTCATATCCTTCTTCAACCTCACCTTCTTCCTCCTCCCACCTTCTCTCTCTTCCACCATGAGAGCCAAATAAAAGCTTTTAATCCCGGCCGTTACTACCACTTTAATCCCCGTTTAAGCGTGCGTTTAAGCCCCCTCATCACTCCCCATTCACGCCCAGCCGCCTCCTCCCTTTAATCCTCTCTAAACCGCTGGCCCTTCATCTCTCTTTCTCCATCTATAAAAGCCCGAACTCCGGTGTTCCTTCTCCCATTCGGCCTCCCTCTCACCGCCGCCCCTCCCCTCCCATTCGGCCGCCACCCCGCCGCCTCTTGCAGCCGCCCCGGCCGCCTCCCGGCTGCCTCCCACCGCCGCCCAAACCCCACGGCCGGCCGCCTCCTCCTTGCGCCGCCCCCGGCCGCCCCGGGTCTCCCCGCCTCCGCCGGTGAGTGCGCCGCCGCCCCTCCTCTCCCCGCCACCGCTCGCTGCCCCCGCCTCCGGCCGCCGGCCGTGCGCCTCCCCGTGCTGCCCGTGCGAGCGCCCGCGTGGCCGACCTCGTCCGCGTGGTCGCCCATGTGGCCGCCACCTCGCGCCCGCATGGCGCCATGTGGCCGGTGTGCCACGTCGGCAAGGCTCGTGGTCCGTGAATTTGGTCCACGGTAGACCGGGCCCACCGGTCATTCAAATCATTTTTCCCGCTCGGAAAATTCAAAATAGCTGACGTCATAAATAGCATTTTTCAGTATAAAAATAATTCCCGAAACCAGCCTTTTCCTTTTCCCCTCCTGTTAATCTTCCGAAAGCCATAACTTCTTCATTTTAACTCCGATTTAACCAGTTCAAATTTCTAAATTCTTCTAAAATCCTAAACTATCCATTTATGGACTCTTTGTGAATTTTTGGATTTTAGTTCGATTTTATTTGAATTTATTTGTTTGGTTCTTCGCGCGTAGATTTCGACGAATTCGGAGAGAACGCACCGACGATTCGCACCAGGTCTTCGAGCAAGGCAAGTTACACCTTTGATCATGTTGAACCTAATATTTTAAATTAATTATGTTGTTTTTAAATTATTATTGCATGCGTAATTTTATTCAAGTTAGTTTAAATTCAGTTTTGAACTCTAGTTACACCCAAATTCTTTGGACAGCCAAATTTGATATTGCTTACCATTATACCTTGTCAACCCTAGATAAAACCTAGTTGGTACATTAGGATTAACTAGAACATTTTGTAGAAATGCTTAGCCATGCTTATAATACTTATGGTTTGGGATGATCTTTCACATAAAATGATGAACTTTAAAACTGTATTCTTGACTTTGGTGAGTCAAGAAGGTTTATGAAATTAATTTCAAACAAAATATAAAACTGGTTTAGACTTAGGCAATTGGTTAGAGTGGTGGGTGCAGGCATGCCCTGTTGGTCGGAGCCGCAGTGGTTGATTGTCGTGCACAAGGAGTTTGTGGTTAGGCCTAAGTCAAGTTAAGGACCGGTCTGTGAGCTACTATTGCAAAGCCCTATCGTACTACCACAAGTCTGGTATGGGACAGACCTGGCCGAATAATTTGTGAAGTTCCAACATGATCTCGCTATAGGCTGAATGTGAGCGCGGCGTAGGCCGTGAGAAGTCTCACACGGCACAAGAGGGGGCTCCAACATGTGGATTCATGTTGTGGTGAAACCTTAGTTGCGGCGTGATTATGTTGACAACAGATCATTGTAAAGGCCTTGTCATGATCTCCTCGCCGCACACCTAAGGAAGTGTGTAACTCGCGTGGCAAACCGGGATGATCATGTCTTGTGGGTAAAGCTGTACAACCTCTGCAGAGTGTATAACCTATCCTGGATAGCCGTGCCCACGGTCATGGGCAAGCTGAGTGAAGTTTTTCACGGATTAGACTTTGGTTTTCAAAATGGTTTGCGAAAACCTTGTGGATGGATGGAATCCACGAGAGATGAAAACCTTGCGGATGGATGGAATCCGTGAGAGATTGAAATCTGGTGAATGGATGGAATTCATCAGAGTTGCGCAGTGAAAGCGTGTGGATGGATGGAATCCATACGTGAGCTTTTGGAAAAGATGGTCCGGGTGGGATGCCCGTGGATAGGTTAGTGTTTGGTTGGAGCCTGCACTAACGATATTATTTTGTTAAAATCTTGTTTCTATTTATCGTATCAAATTCAGCTTTTGAATCTACTTACAGTATTTACTTCAATTTCGCTTTATGCTCAACTAACCTTATTATGCCTTCCTTTGTCAATCCATATGCATGCATTAACTCTGTTAAACCTCCTGGTGTAACTTGTGGAGTACTTTTTGTACTCATGTTGCTTAATCTAACTCTTTCAGAGGAAGCCTTCGACGACTTCGGTGAGGATTGCGACTAGGCCACGTCTTACAGTCATTCGCCTTGTGGGAAGGCTGGATGGGCTGCCGCTTTATGTATTTCTTCCGCTGTCTTCTTTTGCTGTTATTGTAAATTGTGGCCATCAGGCTCATAATAATTAAATAAGGTTGTCATTACGTATGATATTTGTCTTTGTTATTACTGTGTGCACTAGCTTTTCCTGGGATAGTGCGATTTACACAGAGGGTTTCGGAGTTGCTGCTCTGGGTCCCGACATTTGTCTCAGTAATGATAGTATTATAATTATTTGTGAATAATAGAATGGTAGTATAATGCTTAGTCACGCTATTTAATACCTTTGAAATCTTGAAAACGAAAAATTATGATCTGTTGTAATAACCTTGTGTTTATAAGTCTAGTGGTGATTGGAGTTGCCACTGATCTTTTAAAATAAAATAAAATGTGGAAATTGGTTTAGATTACGGTGGATGGTTGGTTTGGGTTGGTGCGGCAAGCACGAGATCTTGTAAAGTGTATGTTCCACCCTAGTCAACTAAGGACCGACGCTTGTGATTGTCCAGACTGAGCACTACCGTACAACCCTAAGTCTATATGGGTACGACCTAGCTGAGTAACTCATGATAGTCTAGTTTAGGTGCCACCAGTGGAAAGTGGGAGCCAGGGATTTACTGGTTATTCATAGTGAGGGACAGGGATTTACTGTACTCATATGGCGCAAGAGGGGGCTTCGGATTGGGCAGATTTAACCCTTCTGCAGTGAAACCTCAGCGGGTGGTGTCTAGCTAGTCTAGAGTGAGGTAAGGCTTTGTGATAATTTATCTGTGTCTCATGCCAAAGGAAGCGTGGTGACTGTTAAGATAATTTATCTCTTGGGGGTAAAGTTGTACAACCTCTGCAGAGTGTCAAACTATTCGAATAGCCGTGCCCACGGTCAAGGGCGGGCAAGGAATGCATTCACATGGTAGATTTTTTGTTTTGGTTTTAAAGTCAAAGTTTTTGTACTCCGAGAGTGGAGGGAACTCTCGGAAGGGTATCCTGGCAGTTGGAGCCAGAAAGGGTGGATGGAACCCGCAGTTTTAAACTTGACCAATTGTAATTGGTTAGATAGTGTTGGTAGATGGAATCTTCACTATAAATTTAATGATAGTTCTGTTAAAATATTTACTTTATTAAATTGATGCCTTCAAAAATAATTAGTAGTAATTGAAATTTAAACATTACTTTGTGCAAAAGAACCATATAGCCTTCCTTTGTCAAGCCTTGCATCTATTGCATTTTTCCCAAGACTTACGGAGTACTTTATGTACTCACATGCTACACTCAAAAATAATATTCAGAGGAATACGAAGCCCAAGAAGGAGATTACGACTTCTTCGCGTGTGGATTCGACGAAGGATTCCAGGAGTTCTAGGTCGGGCTTCCCAGTCAATTGCCTGTGGCGTATTGATGGATCTCCGCTGAATTTATCTTGCTTCCGCTGTGTTTTATGAGTGTGCGAGGTCTTGAAACCTCAAATGTAATAATGAGACCTGATGGTCAGTACTCTTTATAATTGTAACAATGCGTTGTTGGTTATGAATCATTTCTGTTTAACTGTGTGCACTAGCTTTGATCTGGGACTAGTGCGGTAATACACAGAGGGTCCGGGTTTGGAAATCCGGCGTCCCGACAGACCTGCTGCCTGCGCCAGCCATTGCGGCCACTAGAGCAGCTGAGGAAGCATCACCCACACCCCCGAGAGCAAAGCGCCCCCGAATATGGTCGCCTCCGCCCCCAAAGAAGCAGTTCAACGTGGCGAGCGAGGTCACCAGGGTCCTGGAGCCCGATGAGGGGGCCGTCGAGGTTGAGGAAGAAGCCGTCGCTCCCTAGGCCGATGAAGCCTCTGTGCCCCAGATGGAGCCTGAGCAGACACATCCCCGCTCTTTGGTAGAGGGTGTCGAAGGTAGGCGTAATTCCTTTTCCCCCCGCGACTTCGCGAAGCTCTCTCCGATTTTCTCGCTCATTTCGTCATCGACATCAGGCGAGACGAGTCTCCCGGACGCGGTCAAGGATCGAGCAACGGAGGTGTCCGCGAAGTCTCCGGCCTTGTTACGCAGGGTGCGGCGTGGGCGTCTGGTGTTGCCGAAGCTGCTGGCGCAGAGGGGCCGAGTCCCGTCATCTCCGATTTCATCCCTCGATCAGATATGCTTTGCATCCTCAACGATGTCACGGAGCGCGCCGGCGGCAGCTTGGATCGATGGGTGCTGTCAACATGCGGGGGAGATCTTCTAGCGCTTGCGCTAGGTACCTCGGAGATAAGAGTAAGTGGCTAGGCTTGTGGCCTTCGCCGCTGTCCTGTACATAACTAACCCGTAGTTTCTTTAGTCCCTTGCTCTCAGCCAAGCACTGGAGGAGACTCGTTCTCGTGAGCGGGGAGTGCTGGAGGGACAGCTTCGCGCCGCCGATGAGGCCCACGTCGTCAAGGATGAGCGTATTCGCGCGCTGGAGGCGGAAAACGCGAGGGTGGTTTCCAGCGCAGAGGACGCCGTGGCGGCGACACAACGCGCCATGGCAAAAATCCAGCACGCTGCGGCGGAGGAGCGCGCCGCCTTCCTTCAGCAAATCTCCGCACTAGAGGGGGAGAAGGCTCAGCTTGCCGCGTCCCTTGAGGAGAGGAACCAAACTTTGGGCGACGCGTCGCTGTCAGCTGGAGGGCGATGGAGTCTTTGGAGTGGGCCTTCCGGGACCTTTGTGTTGACGTGCCGGACGTTACGCACAGCCCCGCAGATCTGGCGCAGACACTTGAGCAAATCAAAGAGGGCTCGAGCCTCGCCCTCCACGGTGCCAGAGCCTTCGGTGACCACTGCGGCTTCTCTAGTGCTTGCCTCGCTTTCGCCATGCTCCGCACTCGAGGATGTGGACATGTCCAGCGCCGTCCACATCATCCAGCCCGCACTCCAGAGTTTCTATAGCCGGATCTGGGGCTACATCGGGGAGGACGCGGCCAGGGTAGTGCTGCGACGAATGCTGCATCGGGAGGGGAACTTCATTCAGTGGCTCGAGGAAGTTCCCCGGCGCGGCGACGATGGCGCGGGGCTTGAGGAAGCTCCCCGGCGCAACTACGATGGTGCAGGGCTCGAGGAAGATCCCCGGCGCAACGACGACGGCGTGGACACCCAGGGGTGATGCCGGGGCCTGGTGTGTTGTGTTATGTACGCCTTGTGGCCTCCTTTTTGTACGAATGAAAATACTTTTCCAAGGTGTTTTGTTGTCACGTGCCATTCCCGCTCCAGGTGGTTGTCTCATGTTGGGACTGACTTTCTGCGCCCACCTTCGCTTCTGTTGACGGTTGTAGCATTTTGTAACCGAGGTAAACGCGCGAGTGCTCTGTCTCCTACCCTTCAAATTGGTGGCAGCGGAGCTGGCGCCTAGTCGAGGTAGACGCGTCAGCGCTCCGTCCCCTACCCTTTGAAGTGGTGACAGCAGAGCTGACGTCTAGTCAAGGTAGACGTGCGAGCGCTCCGTCCCCTACCCTTCGAAGTGGTGGCAGCGGAGCTGGCGCCTAGTTAAGGTAGACGCGTGAGCGCTCCGTCCCCTACCCTTTGAAGTGGTGACAGCAGAGCTGACGTCTAGTCAAGGTAGACGTGCGAGCGCTCTGTCCCCTACCCTTCGAAGTGGTGGCAGCGGAGCTGGCGCCTAGTCGAGGTAGATGTGCGAGCGCTCTGTCCCCTACCTTTCGAAGTGGTGGCAGCGGAGCTGGCGCCTAGTCGAGGTAGACGCGCGAGCGCTCCGTCCCCTACCTTTCGAAGTGGTGGCAGCGGAGCTGACGCCTAGTCGAGGTAGACGCGCGAGCGCTCCGTCCCCTACCCTTCGAAGTGGTGGTAGCAGAGTTGGCGCCTAGTCGAGGTAGACGTGCGAGCGCTCCGTCCCCTACCCTTCGAAGTGGTGGTAGCAGAGCTGGCGCCTAGTCGAGGTAGACGCGCGAGCGCTCTGTCCCCTACCATTCGAAGTGGTGGCAGCGGAGCAGGCGCCTAGTTGAGGTAGACGCGCGAGCGCTCCGTCCCCTACCCTTCGAAGTGGTGGCAGCGGAGCTGACGCCTAGTCGAGGTAGACGTGCGAGCGCTCCGTCCCCTACCCTTCGAAGTGGTGGCCGCGGAGCTGACGCCTAGTCGAGGTAGATGCGCGCAGGGGCCAGATCCCGTCTTACTTTTACTCAGTGGAGTGCGCCAGGGCAAAACCTGCGTCTTACTTATGCTGCGTAGAGTGCGTGGAAACATAAACCACGCCATATTTATATTCCGAAGAGTACGTGTAAGGGCAATGCCCACACGTGTGTGGGGACATCCGCATCTTGTTTATACTCAGTAGAGTGCGCAGGGATAACATCCGCATCTTATTTATACTCCGTAGAGTGCGCACAGAGGTATGCCTCGACGCTGCGTCTTATTTATACTCCGTAGAGTGCGCACGGAGGTATGCCTCGACGCTGCGTCTTATTTATACTCCGTAGAGTGCGCACGGAGGCATGCCTCAATGTTGCGTCTTATTTATACTCCGTAGAGTGCGCACGGAGGTATGCCTCGACGCTGCGTCTTATTTATACTCTGTAGAGTGCGCACGGAGGTATGCCTCGACGCTGCGTCTTATTTATACTCCATAGAGTGCGCGCGGAGGTATGCCTCGACGTTGCATCTTATTTATATTCCGCAGAGTGCGCGCGGAGGCGTCCCCCCGCTGCGTCTTATTTATACTCCGTAGAGTGCACACGGAGGTATGCCTCAATGCTGTGTCTTTTTTATACTCCGTAGAGTGGGCACGGAGGTATGCCTTGACGCTGCGTCTTATTTATACTCCGTAGAGTGCGCACGGAGGTATGCCTCGACGCTGCGTCTTATTTATACTCCGTAGCGTGCGCACGGAGGTATGCCTCGACGCTACATCTTATTTATACTCCGTAGAGTGTGCACGGAGGTATGCCTCAATGCTGCGTCTTATTTATACTCCGTAGAGTGCGCACGGAGGTATGCCTCCACGCTGCGTCTTATTTATACTCCGTAGAGTGCGCACGGAGGTATGCCTCAACGCTGCGTCTTATTTATACTCCGTAGAGTGCGTGCGCGGCGGTAGACCGAGATGAAAGCTTGGCAGAGGATCAGCTTTATTAATCTCCTGTTTGCGCGGGCGAGCGTCTTACAATGGGTAAGGTGCCGATGTTGCTACATGCTTCCCAGTTGTCCTAAACATAATACCGCCGCAACCTGTCTGTGTTCCATGTGTGGCAAAGTGTCTGCCCTTCGAGCGTGGCGAGGTGGTATGCTCCCTTCTGCAGAGCTTTTGCGACAATGTACGGGCCTTCCCATTTGGACTCCAGCTTGCCGACCGTCTCCGCATGGAGTGTCATTTTGAGGACGAGGTCCCCAGGCTGGAATTCTCGCGGGTATGTGGAGCGACCCCGCGTGCGCACCATCTGCCGCTCGTACTTCATGACGTGCTGGGTTGCGCTTAGTCGTTCCCCATCGAGAAGGTCCAGGGACAGTTGTCGCTCTTCTTCTGGCGCTTGGACTAGGACCCTTCTCGATCCGGCCTTGATTTCCTCGGGCGTCACTGCTTCATCGCCGAAGAGGAATTTGAACGGTGTGAATCCCGTCGGTCGTGTCACCGTTGTGTAGAGGGACCAGAGGACGCTGTGGAGCTCGCCTGGCCACTTGCCCTTTGGCAGCCCGACAAGATGCTTCTTGACTCCGGCGGAGATGGCGCCATTTGCCTGCTCGACTGCTCCGTTAGACTGTGGGTGTCCGACCGAAGCGAATAAGAGCGTGATGCCCATGTTGCCGTAGAACTTCTTGAATGGAGCGGCATCGAACTGCAAGCCGTTGTCGACGGTGATCTCCCTGGGCACCCCGAAGCGGCATATGATGTTCTGCCAGAGAAAGCGCTGCATTGCCGCCGAGGTTATCTTAGCTAGAGTCATAGCCTCTGGCCACCTGGAGAAATATTCCAAAGCGACCACTACAAACCGCAGGTCTCCTGGAGCCCGAGGGAGTGGTCCCACAACATCGATGCCCCACTGTGCCAGCGGCCATACTGGGGGAATGGGATTGAGGCTCGTCGAGGGTCTGTGAATGACCCGTCCCATCCGTTGGCAGCCTTGACACTGGCGCACGAGGTCTTGGGCATCGGCGACGGTGGTTGGCCAGTAAAAGCCTTGCCTGAACGCCATGCCGACCAGCGACCTCGGCGCAAGGTGCGAGCCGCAAAGTCCCGCGTGAATTTCCGCAAGGAGCTGTTTTCCTTCTTCGCGTGAGACGCACCACAAAAGCAGTGCGCAGACTCCTTTTTTGTAGAGTACTCCGTTGAGCACCTGGAAAGACCTAGTGCGATGCTGCAAGCGCCGGATCTCGACAGGGTCGTCTGGCTCCGCGATGCCTGCAAGAAACCAAAGATGGGCTCCCGCCAATCACCCTGCTGGGTGATCTGGTGGACGAGGGCTACATCGCGGTTGTTCTGCGTGATGGCTGCCGCTGATAGGACCTCGTAGAATGCCCCCTCGGGAGTTGGGAGCTGTTGGCTGGCGGCCTTCGCGAGGATGTCGGCTTGCTCGTTGTCCGCCCGAGGGATGGCATTGACCGTGACACCCAAAAAGTGTCGCTCCCTCGCTCTTACGGCTACCAGGTACTTGGCCAACTCTGGGTCCTTGGCCTGGTATGATTTGTCCACGTGGCCCGCTATCAGGCGCGAGTCGGTGCGACGAGAACTCGGCGCGCGCCAAGCGCTTTAAGCTTCGCGAGGCCAAAAAGCAGCGCCTCGTATTCGGCCGTGTTGTTAGTGGCGGGAAATGCGAGGTGCGCTGAGTACAACAGGCGGTGCCCCTCAGGCGTGGTAACCACTGCACCTACACCCGCGCCTGCGACGCCATAGGCTCCGTCGGTGTTGAGCATCCACACCGGGTCTTCTGGCTGCTGGACGGGCTGAGCCGGCAGAGTCCACTCCGCTAGGAAGTCCGCGAGGACCTGGGACTTGATCGCAGTTTGTGAGGCATATGTTAAGGAGAATGGGGCGAGCTCGGCTGCCCACTTGCCAATGCGTCCTGTGGACTCCTTGTTGTGCAGCATCTCCGCCAGGGGGAACGAGGATGGCACCGTGATTGGTTGGGCTAGGAAATAGTGTCGAAGCTTCCTCGAGGCCATGACCAGCGCGTAGGTGAGCTTCTCGAGCTCCGTATACCGCGTCTTAGTGCCCTGAAGGGCCTCGGAGATGAAGTATATGCGGCGCTGGAGAGCGCCCTCCTCAAGGACAAGGACGGCGCTGACCGCTGCCGCCGAAGCGGCGAGGTAGAGCGGGAGGAGGCCCCTAGCGCCAGAGCGACCAAAGTGGGGAGGCTGGCGAGATGCCTCTTGAGGTCGTTGAAAGCCTTCGCACAATCGCCGTCCCAATGGAAACTGTCACAACCGCGGAGGGTCTTGAAAAATGGCAAGCCTCGCTCCGCTGCCCTAGACAGGAAGCGGCTCAATGCAGCCATGCGGCCCGCCAGCCTTTGGACCTCCCTTGTCGTCTGTGGTGGCTCCATAGCCAGGATCGCGTCAACTTTGTTGGGATTCACCTGGATGCCTCGTCCGGACACCAGGAAGCCCAAGAGCTTGCCCGCCTGCACGCCGAAGACGCACTTGTCCGGGTTGAGCTTGATGCCCACCTTCTTGAGGTTGTTGAAGGTCTCCTGGAGATCCTAACCGTGGGAGGCAAGCTGTCTGGTTTTGACAACTACGTCGTCGACGTAAGCCTCCACGTTCCTGCCGAGCTGAGTGGCCAGCGCTAGCGCGATAAGGCGGGTGAAGGTTGCGCCCGCATCCTTCAAGCCGAAGGGCATCCTGACAAAGCAGTATGTCCCAATCGGTGTAATGAAGCTGGTCTTGTTCTCGTCTTCCTTGGCCATATAGATCTAGTGGTAGCCAGAGTAGGCATTCAAGAAGCTCATGAGCTCACACCCCGCGGTGGCATCGAGCAGTTGATCTATGCGCGGCAGGGGGTAGTCGTCTTTCGGGCATGCCTTGTTGAAGGTAGTGAAGTCGATGCACATACGCCAGGCGCCACTGGCCTTCTTTACTAACACCGAATTAGCAAGCCAATCCAGGTGCTGGACTTCGCGGATAACTCCGGCCTGGAGAAGCTTCGCTACCTCCACCTTGGCCGCTTGCTGCCGGTCTGTGGACATACGCCGAAGCTTCTGCTTGATCGGCTTGGCATCAGGGCGGACCGCTAGGTTGTGCTCGATGAGGGCGCGGTCCATGCCTTTGATGTCCTCTGGGGACCATGCGAAGACATCCGCGTTGCTCCAGAGAACCTGGAGCAAGCCTCGCTCCACCTCCGGAGGGAGGCCCTCACCGATGGACACGAACTGCCCTTCGGCTTGGAGAGGCACCCTTTTGACCCCACCCTCCGGCCGGGGCTTAGGCGTCCACCCCGGAGCGGACGGCTTGTCCACCGCGAGTTTGTCGGTGAGGGAGTGCACCTTGCGGTGCGGGCTTCTGACACCGGCCTCCACACGCCTGGCGAGATCCTGGTCGTCAAAGACGGTGATGACACCCCGCGGTCCCGGGAGCTTCATACACAAGAAGCCGTGGTGCGGGATCGCCCTGAAGGAGTTGATGAAAGGGCGGCCCAATATGGCGTTGTACGGGTGCGGGATGTCCACAATGTCGAAGACAACGTCCTTGCTCCTAGCATTATTGTCCTGACAAAAGGAAACTTGGAGGCATACCTGACCCAAGGCCTTCAGCGGCTGGCCCCCGAAGCCTTGGAGTGGGTCCCCGATGGACCCAACCAGCCCCGAGGGATCCCCATGTGGTCGAGGGCCCCTGCAATCAGAATGTTCGCAGAGCTGCCCTAGTCGATGAGGACGCGCCTGACATCGCAACCCGTGATGTCGGCCTGAACGACCAAGGGATCTTGGTGGGGGAACTCCACGCCCTGAGCGTCGGCTGGCGTGAAGGTGATGTTGCAGTGCAGCATTCTCGGGAGTGGTTGCGCTGAAGAGGTCTCCGGCGAGGGCTTTCCGGAGATGACGCTAACGATGCGGTGCTGGGCCCCGACTCGTGGAGGATTCCACTGCGGTTGCTGCTCACAGGCCACCGCGGGGGGCCAGCACTGCCAAGGCCCGAGCTTTGGTGGTTGCCTGCCGCAGTGCCATAATCGCGGTGCATGCATGTGTGATGTGGTCGCCAGAGCCATGCACTTCGCACCACCTGCCATAGTCCAGGATTTCCTGTTCCGTGCGCGTCTCTCTTCGCGGCCTCCTCTGCGTCCCCATCCTCGGCCTCCCCGACCCCTCCCACACGAGGCGGGGCTAGGTTCTTGGGGGCGTCCTCTATGCCGAGGACGTGGCAAGCCTTTTGGGACCTGCGCTGGTTGCGCCGGGGCTTGTGCCTACCGCTTGACAAGCTCTCACGCACCCCGACATCACTGTGTTCAGGGGCGTCTCCTGGGGTCCCTTGCTTGCGTTTTTCTTTCGGGGAGTCACTCCCCGTGCTTCCTCTTCGTGACAACCCCTCCACCTGAATGGGGTCGGAGTCGTCGCCCTTGCGTCTTCGCGCGTCCTCCTCCGCCCGCGCATACTCTTCCATTTTGTCGAAGAGCTTCACAACTGTCTTGATTGGTTTGCGGGCGTTGTACTCGGCCAGCGGCCCTGGGTGGAGGCCTTGTCGCTGCGTTGATGATGGTTGTTTCGTTGACGTCCTTGACCTGGCAGCGGACCTTCGCGAAGCGCTTGAAATACTCCTAGAGCTTCTCCGAGGGTTTTTGCTTGACCGCGAAGAGCCGATCTGCGTCAACGCGCTCGACGTAGTTCCACTGGAAGTTGTTGTAGAGCCGGTCGCATATCTGCTCCCATGTGTAGATGGAGTTCGGCTCGATGGTGAAAAACCAAGAGAGCGCCACCCCCTGTAACGCAAGGGGGAGTCCCTTCGCTTTCGTGGTGTCGTCTCCACCGGTGGCTTCGATGGCGGTCTCGTACACACGTACGAACTCCTGAGGGTCCGTGTCGCCTTTGTACGGCTCGATGGCGCTGGGGAACTTGAAGCCCTCCGGCCATGCCACCCGCTGCAAGCCTGTAGAGAGTGGGGACTCCGGGTCCACGAGTCGCAGCGGGACACGACTGGAGTAGGGGCGTCGTGGCTATTCGCCCATTCTGGCGTGGACTCCAGCGCGACCCCTGGTGGGGTCTGGTGACTCCGAGCCTTTTGCATATCCTGCACGGCCCCGCGGAGATCTTCCAACTCCCGCTAGAGCGTGCCGAGGGCCAACAGCAGGGCATTTTCCACCGTAGGCGTAGCCGGGGCAGTCCGCGCACCTGGTCGTACTACCGTGACAGCGGCGACCCCAGCCTGTGTTCCTGGGTTGCCTACTGCGTGGACTCCGGAGTCGAAGATGAGGCCCGCGTTGCCGCCGGAACCGCTCGCTGCTTCTGCACCGGGTGTAGGGGCGGCGGCCGTACCAACGTGGGCATCGGCACTGTTACAAACCTACCCCCCTTAAATGAATCTCGACCCCGAGATTCCAATAGAATAGAAAGAAATAAGTCAGGTCAAATTGGCTAGCATTAGGTTGGCTTGTCGCAACAGTCTTGCAAATTTTCTCAGTCTGATCTGCTTAGATCTAATACAGCATCATTGCATCTCCAAGATAGTCATACATCAGTTTGTTACTTCCAAAAGTACTTATACATCATAGTAGTCCTTCGACAATCTTGTCTACTCTTGCTACCCCCCTTTAAAATAAATGGCAACTAACATTAGTTATCCTTTCTAACTTTGGGCATGACAAGTCTTGCTTTACCACATGCTATGCATATGTTATTTAATGAAGCTTCCTGGTCGGGTGGCATCACTTTTGTAGTTGCAGCTTGTTCCTCTTCGAAGTCGATAGGGTTTCCTTTGTCAGAGTTGGAGCTAATGGTGACGTCATCCATTATTTGCTTGTCTTCCCTCTTGATGGGGCAATTCTTCACGTAATGTCCTGATTCGCGACAATGGTAACATTTGTGCTTCCTTCCTCGAGGCTTACTTGATACAGAGCTGCTGTTACCTTCATTGTGATGGCTTCTCCTTGACATTTCTTGCAGGGTGAGGTTATGTAATGGCTGGTTCATATGGCTGAGCCTTTTGATATTGGCAGATCTTCCCTTGCTAAAATTAAGGTGGGTGGCGTTGGCTCCCTTCGCCGGTGTTTCTAGATTCCTTTGGGGGCACCTACGGGCATAGTGCCCCACTTCTCCACAACTAAAGCAAGTAAGATCTTCTTGATGTTTGCCTGGAGCAGTCCTACTGTTATTTTCATTGTGACTGCCTCCCTTTGGCACTCTTCGCGGAGTGGGGTTTGCGGACAGATTGTAGGGACGGTTAGGGTTTTGGCGAGCATCAATTATTATTCTCCCTCCCTTGCGTCTGATTGTGGCAGTTATCTTGCTGCTATCCATTGGGCCTGATAGGATTTTCCAGAAAAGGTGAGAGGGAAAAGCATGAGATGAGTATTAAATCATGGAGATCAGATATTCTAAATCCATTCAAAATTTTAAAAGCAAGTTGTTCCCGTGACTGCGAAATAAGATGCCCAAGGGCAAGAAGGCAGTGCACAGGGCCCCAATGAAAATCTGGCAACAGTACAACGTCTACTCGGGTAAAGCACACATAAGAGGGCGCAGGGTTCATCTACATAGTCCGTTGAGAACGAGACCACCTTAACTTCTTGACCATCTTCGACGATCGTAGTCTTAAATTTTGGAGTAAGGGTAAGGGAAGGGAATAAAGTTTTCTTTTGAAATCCATAGAAGGAAGAGGAGAGTATCGGGAAGTAATTAGTACTCATTTTTGTAATTATTATTATTTATTTATTTATTTATTTTTACGTTGAATTCCGGATAAGAGAGCTTCAGAAGTAAATTGGTCAGGTCAGCATATAGATGAGAGGGAGTCATCTAAGAGAGATGAGAATGAGCAATATAACTTATATTTGTGGAAATAGATATTGAGGAAATAGTTCTAATTATGACTAACGGCCAGGCTAACTAGGTCTCGACCTGCAGTCGATATGCTCTGATACCATCACTGTAGGGACCCAGATTTCACAATCTGGAATCCTCTGTGATTCCACCGCACTATTCCCTGGATCTGTAGATAGTGCTCACAGATTACAGTTCTGAATATCAAAGTACATATCATGCGGAAGCGTAAATATAGTAATAGACTTACTCATGGGCCGATTAGGCCGAAATCAACAAATTACAGCAGCGGAATGAAGCACACAGGTGGGACCTTCAGGACATGCCCACAGGCAGCCAACTGGAGGTTCGCGACCTAGCCCTTGATATCTTCATCTTCTCGGCCAGCTTGTCCAATCTTGTTGCTGAGACGAGGTGATTTGATTCCTGATTCTGAATTTTATCGCAAAAGCGAGCGTGAGCACTCCGACCCCGTGCTCCGCGAGCCAATACACAGAATGCAAATAAATAGTATGCATAGCTTAACAAAGGAGAGGCTCGGGTTGTTTTATTTGCCATAAACGCGTCTTGTAGCATTTCTATTATTATATCATATTGTTGTTTTTATGACCTAAAGACTCCTCACTGCAAATGACATCATCGACTTAATCCACCAAAGACTCACGCTCTTTATTAACTTCTGTCTAAGACTCCCAACAGCGATTGCCATAATTGACTTAATCCACCGAGATTACACTTCCTTTATTGAGTGCTCTCTAAACTCCAAACAACATGTGTCATCCTCTACTCAATCCACCGATCATATTCTTTCTGTATTGGTTGCTATCTAAAACTCCAAACAGCGAGTGACATCATTTAAATAATCCACCGATTACACACACATTTTATATTCAGTGCCGTCTAAAACTCCAAACAGCGAATATCATCAATTATATAATCCACCAATCAATTCTGCCTAAATCCCCAAATAGCGAGTATCATAATTTATATTATCCACAGATCAATTGCTGCCTAAAACTCCAACCAGCTTGTGACATCCTTTACCTAATATCACTTAATTCATCCACCAATATCTTTTGCATTTTAAATTTCTAACAATCCAATCCTTTTGTTATTGATCCACAACCATAATCTGTTCCTCCCATAATCGACCTTATTTTTCTATTATCTATCTCCAACCAAAAACATTAATATATCTCCACCAAGAATATCATTGATCAGATATACGATTCACTAGTGTACATCCATCGAACATATTACTGATCAAGGTTATACTCCAATACTGGTTATTATTCCTCCAACATTCTCAAAAATCCGATTCATCTATCTAGTATTTGATCAAATCCTATTAATCCCAATATTATCAACATCCTCCAAGAATTTATATTAGTTATTGGTGTCACAACCCAACAATTAACTGTGCACTTCCTAATACTCCAAAAGTCACATAAATCATCTATCTAGTCTATGTATCCATTTGGGCTCCACCAATTTATTTCTCCCAAAATTCACACTATCGTTTCCTATTTATGATCGACCCGAATCCACCAATACCTTTATGTGCATACCATAAATAGCCATCTTCTTTTCTTACGACTCCATTTATTCTTCCCATATTTTATTTTATAAGAATAGAAATGCCACTAATTAAAATACAATACATAAAATTTCCTGAGACCTAGCAGCTTTGGAACAAAACATAATGTTCAAAGAATATTAAACATGATTTTCCATACATATGGCATCACACCATATGCCTAATATCACCATAATTTCTCCATACATACCGCATCACACCGTATAACATCTTTCAGCGTTATAGCCACTTAATTTACCACTGGGACGACACCCAGGACAACTCAAATCAGGGCTTTCCACTGCCCTCCACTTTTCCATTCCCATTTTCTAAACATTTTTAAATAGAACTATATCTAGTTAAGTTCCCATGTCCGCCCTTGACCGTGGGCACGGCTATTCGAATAGTTTTGACTCTGCAGAGTTTGTACACTTTCACCACAAGAGACAATCAACTCATTGCCCCACACGATTCCTTAGAAGTGTGGTTGAGCAGACCATCACAGTGACTTTTCAAAATATCTAGTCCCTTTTCTCATCTCACCTTATGGGAACCTGCCCACTTGCGGTGGGTCCCATCTATGCACGGGATGTAACCACGTCTACTAGCGAAGACACAGGCTCCACTTCCAGCAACGCTAGTACGGCTAGTTACCTCACCCTCCAACTCGGTGTCCCTTTAGGCCTCCCATTGCCCTTTGCGTATCCACTTCCATCCACTACCAGTGAGATGAGTCCGGGGGTTTCGATAAATTTACTTAGCCAAGTTGTACTTTACAGACTTGTGGTTGTACTGTTTTACATAGGAGGTCATGACAAGATTCAGTCCTTAGTGGTATCTGGGCGGTTCTACCACAAACCACACTCTCGTGCACACCTGCACCATACCCCCAAACCATCCGCCCAGATAAATAAGCAATTGGAGGTTTTTGGGAATATAAAATAACCATATCCAACATACACCAGTCATTACCACCATGACTGCCCAACCAATTTTTCTCAGGGTTAAAAGTGATGCTTGGGCGCGAGAATCTAAGCAATACTAAGCATGGCATATATTTAGGGACTTATTTTCGAAAGGTTACTATTATAATCTTGCTAGGGCGACAAGGTTCTCACATTCAAATATTCCAAAGGAAGTGTAATATTATTCAAGGTAAACAATAGGCATATAACTAGAATCTTAAATTAACATGTATTTGCATATAAAATAATAGCATGCAATTTGATAATTTAAACAAAAGTAATTTGCAGAAAATGTAGGATCAACATGATCAAAGTATTGACTCGCCTGGCGCGGTTTACCGCGGACTTGAGCTCACACAATGTTTTCTCTTGAGCTTCTATTCTTTATCTTCACTTTGCTCAGACCACGCTTGATCCGTGGAATCTTCAGGACTCCAGCTTCTATTTACGTGCTAAACAACTGAGTTCAAACAATTGCAAATAACTCAAAAGCTCCAAATAAATCTAATTGAACTTGATTAGCTTTTATTATGATTAAAAGGGTGATTTGAGGTTGGTTGAGCATGGAGTATTTGACGGAGTCAAAGAGGTTGGAGCGAAATGATAAATGGCTAGGAAAGATCCAAGGAAGGATTATAATGAAGGAATATTTTGCTCAGGACTCGAGGATGACTAGACATTGCCGATTTTAGAATACCGTGGATCGACCTTTTATTTAATAAATTCTTTTATTACTTTTACATCTACTTTGGGAGTCCCATGAGGCAGGTCAGTCTTTTGAGCAGGTGTACGAGTTGTCTGGAGATGCGGTATATCGTGTGCCGAGGTTATCTTTTAAGGATTAGGTCATGAGTGGTGCTCATGGTATACATTAATTTAACTTATCATATTAATATCATAGCTTGGGCTTGTGGTATTTCACACTGTGATATTTTAGGTGAGCTTTACTGTCAAGTAATCAATTTACTAATTAAATGATTAACACCCTAATTTATTAGCACATGGGACTATTTATTTGGTCATTATTATTTAAATGGCTACCACCAACTGACCTCTACTTCTCATTGACCTGAGACCACTTAGCTATTCTAGGGTGACCTACTGACCACTCTAGGTTCTAAATGCAACTCGGATATAAATACTATTCCTGGCTATACCTAGTATCATTGGACGCCCTATTACATATTAGCAAGATTATTTTAATTATGGATGACCCATGGCCATTACATATATATATACATTTCTTGTATCTATATATTAATATGACCTTCTAATTTGGAGGTGTTATGAGAATTACTGGTATTGACATCCTATCTCTTTATCTAGCATTTGACAAAGTTCGATCTTTAATTAAATTTCTATTTACCTAGGGTCGAATTTGCTATACAGAACTAGGTTCCACTATCATTACTATCTAAATACATCATTGAGATTTATTGATCAGTGAGGTATTAATGGCGGGGTATATTTAAATTATGACTTTCTACTTTACCCAAGTAGTTTATTTTAAATGGTTACGACATTTCTTTTAGCAAATTTTACGGGGCAACTTGATTCGTCATTCACCTTGCTAACTTTGGTTGGGGGCCGTTATTAAATCTAGTAAAGGCCGTCTTTTGTTAATAATTAGATTTTGAGTAAATAACCAAGCCATATTAGTTACTTATATTGGATAGCTAACCCATAGTTAAATCTCTAATGATCTTACCTTGCACATTGGTCTATTCCACCTCTATAATTAAATTCTTATCTTTGATTTTAAATTTATGTTAATTATTTATATCTCATATAATTATTTCCAATGTTTATTCAATTGTATACTAGGAAATCTTTAGCTTAAATTTCAATCATGTAGGTATTAGTGAGCTAATACTAAATTATTTCTCTTAATCACTTAATTGCTCTTATACATATAAACTTTATATTCTGATGCATATATAAACTTTTATTTGCTCTTAAATCAATTATGTTAGCCTTCTTGATTTATTTTCTAATTGATTCCTATTTGAAATGGCTAAAGAAACAAAAAAGCAAAGATATGGCCGCAGGGGGACTGGAACCCGCGACCTGGGCTTGCATTACTCACTCGGCTAGCCAGCTAGGCCTTCAGTCTTTCGCGACTTAAAGGGGGAAAAGAGAATCTGAAGAAGCGAGCAGGGCCAGGGGCTAAACAAAGGAGCAGACAGCAGCCGGGAACAGAGGAGGGGGCGGCACGAGATAGGCGGCGGTGTTGCCGGCGAGGGGCCGCCGGGGAGCTGCCGGGACCGCTAAAATGGGACCCCGCAAAAGGAAGGAAGCCCCTGGGAGTGGCGGCTCTAGCTAGGGGGCGAGGTGGCGGGCCGGCGGCGGTGCAGAGCGGACGGCAGGGAGGTCGTTAATGGCGGCGGTGGCCGGAGGGGAAAAAGAAGGGGGTTTCGGTGGGCATGAGCTGGAGGGGGCCACGAGAGACTCACCGGAAGTGTCGGCAGGGCCGAAGAGAGATCATGGTGGGCTGGCATCGGGAGCCGGCGGCGGCGTGGGCGGAGGCACGGTGCCGGCGAGCTGGGGTGGCGGGGAACTTTGGCCGTCGGTCGGGGAAGCTCCGGAGTGTTGAGGATATGCTCCAGGTGGACGGAATTGAAGGGCTAAGCACCGGAGGGAGGGAAAGCGACGACGGTGGCGGTTTTGGCCGGTGTTGAAGGAGATGACCGGGGCGTGAGCTTCGGTGAACGGGAGCTCGATTAACCCACGGAGGAGGCAGTGGGATGGTGGAGGCACAAGGTGACGCACTCGTTTTATGGAGGGTTTGCCGAAGTGGCCGAGACGGCGTGGAGGCGCGGCGGCCTGCGCACGGGTGGGAGCGGGAGTGAAGGAGCAGGGGAAAGAGGGGAGCGGCGCTGGGGAAGAAATGGTGGTGGCGGATGCTCTTATAGCGCAGAGGGAGCTGCGGTGGTGGTTCACGGGCGTGGCCAGGCGAAGGCGCAGAGCACGGCATGCGGCAGAAAACAGGGGGCTCGAGGCAGCGTGACAGTCCTGGCGGAGAGGACGTGATGCCGACGAGGCGGGGCGGCGCGCGCTGGCAGCGGGGCAGAAGCTGCGCGAAGGGAGGCGGCGATGGGACAAAGCAAGCACGGGGCATGATTGCCATGGGGAGGCGAGCAGAGAGCAACGGGAAGAGAGGGAGGAGGCGACGCGGACGCACGACAGCCACACAGGGAGGGCAGGAAGAGAGAGGAGGGGGAAAAAGAAAGAGAGCAGGCAACCAGGCCAGTCGGCAGAGAGGAAAGGAAGGGTGGGAAGGGGGCCCACATGTAAGAGAGAAGGAGTGAAAGGAAGGGAGGAAAAAGGCTTAAGAATAATTTTTTCAATTTGAATGCTTTGAATTTTACATTTCTTTTTCATATCTAAAATTATTGATTTCAATTTTTGACTTTTAACTCGAGTTTTTATTCATGTATCCAGATATAAAATTTAATAGTCATCTATTGTCGATTTTATCTAATTTGCCCTTGGATTTTGATTTTGACACTATTTTGCTATGGGTTGTATATATATATAAATTTTGAATATTTAGCCGTGGATTTTGGTTTACTGATTGAATTAAAAGAAGAGATTTTTGATTTAGGTATTTATGGATATATTCTAATATTCTTTATGGATTCACTTTATGGACCTGAGTTTGAATTCAAGATGTTGGTATTTTGAATTCATGATCTGTAATGACATTTTCCATTTTTATAATTTACAAGACTATTATTTGCATTGGGGAGTATTCTTGATTATTAATTGATATGTCACAAAACTCAAAAAGATTTCAAATAAACATTCAGAAGGAATTTTGGGTGCTAGCAAAATGCAATAACATTTAAAACTCCACATTTTTGAATATCCAAAATTTGGGATGTTACAGGAAAGCACTTTCATATGAACAGTTTGCTATTGATAGCTGATGTGGTCTTTTGTTGAAAGATGAATTGTTTTCGTACAAGATATCTCGCAACAATAGTATATGAAGAAGGAACTAGGAGGAAATAATAGCCTTTGTATTTGTGAAGAAACTACATCACATCTATCTGCCGAATTAGGTGAAAAATAACTAATTTTGTAACGTTCTATTACCGATTTATATTAGTCATGCAACGACATTATAGTTGTCATGGTAAACTAGAAATGCAGCCATTTTTTTGAAGTATATAACAATATCCAGTAGGCAGCCTTTTATGATACAAACTTTATTGATACAAGGGCATCTGTTTTGTGCATATACAAGGAGCTGAAGGCTATGGTCACATGGAAACAGTCGAACAGAAAATTTGTGTTTATATGGAAAATGGGTAGAATTTCTTTTGCAATGTTGGTTCATATTTGACTATATGTGCATTGCTAAGACTATTCCTTGTTTCTTATGTGTGTATGTGATATCAAAGGCACCATAACAGGTATTCTTATTTTTTTTCACTATCCTAACGTATTTAGATTTTAGAATATGTATTGTACTATTTGTTTCTTCAAGAACAGATAACAATTGTGTCATTTGTTAATTCAACTTGACTAGGCTACCTTTTGATACCATCTTGACGTTGTATTGTAAAGAGGCCCACGTCTTCTAGGACAAATTAAACCGCAGTTGCCTCTTGAATGTGTGTTAATAATGCTACACCTGTTTAGATAATAGATTGCAATGATATGTTATGCCATTTGATTTTTTTCTTCAGTTCAATTTTGACATGGCATTACTATTTTAGGTCTTTCTCTGTACTTAACCTGATGAGCAGCTACAAGAAATCTCGAAAGATAGCTCTCAGGTTGAGGCCAAGGGCAAGCACTATATACATTAACCATGAATCTTTATGTTTCTGAAATTCTTTGAGTTGATGTTGACCAGTACTTGCTACGACTGCCATATACATTTTCGTTTAAGATGTCCTCCCGTAATCTTTGAACTATGCATTCTTTATTACCATTACTATGGCTTTAACTGCATTGTTGCATATGCGGTTCTACTAATGCTTATATTTACTGGAATTGCCTATATATGGTTACATATCCTATTTAACATAAATACGATGATTGACCAATTTTATGTCATACCGTTAATGATGCATTATATTCTTGTTTCTCTTAGATCGAACCAACTTGCTCTGTTCAACCCTCCACCCCACTATACATGTCTATTGTATTTTAACTAAAAATAGCCATGATGCCATAGTTAGAAAGGCACCTTGCTAAATTAACATCATTTCACGTCAGCATTTTTGCAGACCTCTTATCTCGCAAGGGACTACATGGGAGCAACGTAGCACATCCTGCCTATGTTGTTGTTATATATCTACTATTTAAAAGAGAGAGCCAAAGGAGTGGTGTAGACCAAGCATGGTGGTGAAGACGTTCAAGACACACGTCGGTCTTGCATTGTGGCAGAGCCGATGTCGAGACACAGTCCAAGCCCGGGGAGGACGGGTCAATGTATTGGGTAATATTGTTTTATTGTCCATAACAATACAGGTAATGTGATTCTTTTATCTTCGGCAACATGAGCAGAAGCGTGATGCGCCAACATCGATTAGGGCGGTGCTTGGCCAAGCATAACGGCAGAGCCGAGTGCATAGAGCAAATCGAGTCCAATGATGACGTGCTAGGATAATAGATTTTTTTTAATCCGTAGCAAAGCACGGGCATTGAACTAATTCACCAAAATATTAATTTGGAATGTTAATTAGTATGCTCAGTCTATGACCATATTTCGCAGGTTGAGGATGTCAGAATGTAATTTGGCTGCAAAAATTATCTCAGCTATAAAATTGCAATATCAAATTCTATAAATTTTCTTCCCTAAAAAAATTATACAACTCTTGTATTTCACTTAGTTGCACCAAAGAAAAAACCGGAAAAAAGAGGGCTGCTCGAATGGGCTTCTTGCTCTTGGTTTTTCATTTTTGCTATAGTAACTAGCTTTTAAATAGTGTCTTTTTATGGTACGATTTAAAGTCGATTATAGACATTATACTGACTTCAGTTATACTGGCCAAAATCGTATATGACTATCTCTCTTCGTACTCTCTCGTGAATAGTCAAAAATCAAAAGCTAAAAACCACCATTTAAAAGAACCCATCTATTATATATATAGGTATCTGAACTCTGATTGCTTGGGAGCCCACCAACTCTATCCTGGGAGGGGCACTCACGCAAGGCATCGGTGCTTATGTTATCAAGGCTGAAGCACCGGAAGAACAAGCCTTCATAACGTTGAGATTCGTGTGATCCCCTGCGACTCGACCCCCACATGGAGGGAGTGTAGTATGGTTTAGGGTTAGAGCAAGTATAATAAGAGGTTGTTAGTAGGTTGTATGCTGAGGTGGAGGAGAGAGAGGAGGAGAAAGAAGATAGGTGGGCTGTAAGTTTACAGCCAGCTGAAGCACAAGAACCAAGAAACTTTATGAGAGAAAGGGGTGGATCATACAGCCTTCAGCTGGCTGTAAACTACTATATGAACTAGTAGTGTGCCCGTGCTAACGCTACGGTAAAATACAAAAGAAGATAAAATTTGTAAAAAATAAAACGAACAATCCGATTCATTAAGATTCACGTCTCATATATTGTATAACCAAATATTTTTGTCACATAATGAATCTAACATAACGACTGATCCTTTGAGGAGGCGACAACATCATTGGACTGTAGATTTTTTGAGAGAGAAAGAGAATACTGTAGATAGATGCAATGAGTATGTTGCTGAACTACAGGAAATTATTTAAGCAAGAAAGAGTTCAGCATATTTCACTCCCAATGCAATCAGGGATTTGAAGAAAGTATAGGATGCAAGATAATATAAGTTATTAATATCACAGGAGAATTTACATTGTAATCTCCTTGATAGTCCTGGATAGTTTGATCTTTCACTTCAATGACTCTGTTAACGATTTGTTTTATGAAATACCGATCGTGAGAAACTGTTATCACGGTGCCTGTGTATTCCGATATTGCCTCCTGTCATGCACACAAAAGCATTCATTACAACTGCATGCTCAAGAAATATCAACAGAAAAACAAGGAACTGCATCCAACCTCAAGCATTTCTTTTGATGGAATATCAAGGTGATTTGTTGGTTCATCCAAGATCAGTAAAGTAGATGGAGTCACCAAGAACTTGCAAAAGGCTAGCCTTGCCTGAGGAAACAACAGATAAAGAATGAATAAATGTACACAAATCAGTAACACTGTCATATACAAATCAGTGACACTGTCATATACAAATCAGTGACACTGTCGTATACAAATCAGAACTTCAGTGAAAATGGACATTACCTTCTCTCCACCACTTAAAAATTGAACCTTTCTATCCAGCATGTCATCCCTGAAGTTACAACGACCAAGAAGACCTTTGATATCATCAATTTTCCAATCCTCTGCAGCGTCTGCTACAGTAGCCAGCACAGTTTTCTCCAAATCGAGAGCTTCTGCCTGGTAAAAATCACATCCCATGAAACTAATTGGGAAAATAATCAATTTTTACTAATGAAATAATGCAAAGCTGATGGGATGTTGCAGTTGTTCTATAGGATTATGACCAAGTGGCCCAGTAGCTAGATCTTTCTTGAGACAGCAACCATATGATACTAAAGTCATCGTAAAAGAATATATCCATTTGAGAAATTTGGTGTACCTGATTTTGCTCGAAATAGTTAGGCAATACATTATGCTCCCCAAGAAGCACTTCACCTCCTTGTGGCTTCTCCATCCCCAAAATAATTTTAAGCAATGTGCTCTTCCCACATCCGTTGGGGCCAATAATGGCTATCTTTTCACCTCTCTCGACTAATAAATTAGCATTGTTGAACAATGTCTGGACACATTACCAAAGAAACAAGGATATATTTAAAACAGTTGGGGTACAGAATATCACACTTTGTTAATCAAAGGAAAAAAATGTTTGGTATAGAATAGTGCTAACCCCATCCCCGAACCCAAATTGGAGATTCTTTATTGTTAGCACAGTTCTGCCACTTCTCCCACGCTCAGGAAATCTGATCTTTAACTGCTTCCTTTGGAAAGGTTTCTCAATCAACCCATCTTTTTCAAGCTTTTCCAATTTCTAGTGTTTGAAATAAGACTGAAGTTAGTAATCACAGGAAAGAGTAAGCAAAAATAGATGAAACGAAATAGTGGCTGAAAATACAGTGGTCAATCACATTGATATGATGCAAGCGATAAACATGCAATTCAAGTAGTTACCTTCTGCTCGCTCGAAGCACACCCTGAGTTAACTCCAGCCCCAAGTCTATTTATCAGTTCCTTTGTCTGCTCAATCTCCTTCTGCTGCTTCTCCCATGCAGCATACTGAGTCTCCACCCATATCGCCTTTGCCAGAACATATTCTGAATAGTTGCCCTTGTACGTTTTGGACACACCAAATTCAGTTTCCACTATCTTCGTACACAGCTGATCAAGGAAAGCCCTGTCATGAGATATGATGACCATCGGCACCTCCTGCGTCTTAAGGTAGCCCTCCAGCCACTCAATGGTATCCAAATCGACATGATTTGTAGGCTCATCAAGTAGCAGCAAATCAGGATCCTGCACATAACAAAATTGCAATGTTAATATACACAAAACGGTACACCGTGCTTGAAAAGCTAAAACTAAACCAATTGCCATCAACAATCCGACAGTTCAATCGAAACCCATCGATTAACTTGCCACAATGCCATTCCATTTCCTCTCATCAAAATTCCTCACAATCAGTGGTTCACAGCAGCTGAACGTCTGTAACCATTACTTGCTACATGTAAAGATCAAAATTTTATATCATACCTGAAGAAGTATTTTTCCGAGCGACATCCTCATCTGCCACCCGCCGCTGAAGGAGGCGACGAGGCGGTCGGCGTCCTCCGGTGCGAACCCAATCTTATATATTTTCCCAAAATCCCCGTATAAATTATACACATCTCCATGACTTGGTACGTACCCTGCTGCTGGTGATGAACCGAGAGAGGCAATCATGGAGCAATGAGCAATGAGGGAAAGTTTCAAACTAACCATTTCCCGTTCACTCATCAAGCATTTTATTTCCTCAATTAAACTTGTATTCTATGACAATTTATCAAGATAACCATTTCTTTCTAAGACTCCCTCTGATCAAATTCAGATTCTATGTTCTCTTATCTCCTACAGAAATTATCCTCTCAAGTTGGGGCAGTTTAGCCTGTACGGGGGCTTACGAATTTGACAGAAATTTTGTGAGAAATGGTTAAAATCCTCTAAAATTTTGGCTTGACCAAACAATCAAACCACAATGTTCAAGGGTTGCGAGCTCAGGTTCGAATTAAACAGAACTCCTAAGTCCCACTTAACACAACCAAATCAATTAACACAACTTAATCACACCATAATCCCCAATCACAGCATAATCCACATGACACAGCAATCCCCATCTTTTTTCAGAGGGCGAGAAACATCTCAAGAACAGAAGAGAAAAAGAAGAGAGGAGCAGAGCAGAGCAGCATTACTTATACAAGTATCAAGAATTTACAAATCATCATCAGCAGCATCAGCATCATCACAAATACCTTCCTCAAATCTCAACCCCCTCGCAATAATAATCCACTAATTAATCACCCTTATTTTCTCAAGCCACCCGAGCCGTCGTGTCATGATTGCCCAAGGCCCAAACCCTCACCTCTCCATCTCGGCCTCGTTGCCGACGGCCGCCTCGTCCTCCTGCGGCGGCGGTGAAGATAGCTGGGCTGCCGCGAGCACATCGGCGAGCGCGCGCATGGCCTTGACCTGCATCTCCAGCGCGGCCACGTAGTCGGCCGTCTCCTCGAGCAGGTCCGGCGCCGGTAGCCCGGGACGAGCCGGCCCAGCACGCGGAGTTTGCACCTAGCTGAGAAAGAACTGATTTCGAGAGATTGGGAGGCGGATCGGATTGGGGAATTGGAGGATGGGGGCGAGACGAGGGGAGGCGGAGGATGGGGGAGGCGGAGGGAGGGGAGGCGCGGTGGAGGATGGGGGGAGGCGCGGGGGAGGATGGGGGAGGCGGAGGGAGGGGAGGCGGAGGGAGGATGGGGGAGGCGGAGGGAGGGGAGGCGCGGGGGAGGAGGGGGGAGGCGCGGGGGAGGAGTGGGGAGGCGGAGGGAGCGGAGGAGGCGCGGGGGAGGCGGAGGGAGGGGGTAGCGCAGGTCGAGCGGGGGCACAAAGAACGGAGCGGTATGTGCATGATCCAAATGATTTTGGCCTTTGGATTTTCAATGAGTAAGAGAAGAAGGTTTGAGGAGAGATCCATGCCATTCATTCATATGAAATTGGATTATTTTGGTACATAAATCTGGGTGGACTTAGATTAGGCATGACTGTGAAAGTGGTTGAGAGGGGTGGATTTAGCAAAGAAAATTTTGGTGTATTATAGAGTAGGGTAGATGAGCTGATAAGTGGGCTGTAAGTGTCCATACAACCAGCTGAAGGCTGTATTATTAGCCTTGCTCTTATAGCCGCACATAGTGCGCTTGTTACAGGGCACGTACGTGATCCAATGTGCTGCTAAAGGCTAGAGCAGGCCCATTGCCATCACGGTTGCACAGTTTGCATCTTTAGTCCCATGCCAAAAGTGTTGGGCCTTTTGACTGAAATAATACTATAACGGTTGTTACATTTTTTTGATATATTTAATTAAATAAAAATAAAAAATAGGAAGAATGTGAACACCTGTAACGACTGTTATCTTTTTCTGATGCATTTAATTAAATAAAAATAAAAAATAGAAAAAATGAGAACACCGTTATATCTTTATGAATAATGTAAAAAAAAGAGAAAAAAAGGTGCGTTAAAAAGTTAACGCGCCAACGGAGCACCAAGTGTGGCCTCAGGGAGGGGCACACCACGTTTCGAACCCAATGCTTGGAGTACGACGTCGAATGGGGACCTCCAAGTCCTGCAAGCGAAGATTTTACCTGCCACAACATCATGCCCCTTGTGCGATGGACCCGGAATGAACGGTTGAGATCACGCGAAAAATCACACAATCTAGGGGAGCTCGTACGACGTTGAAGCAAAATACAACATACAAGATTCTTACATCTAAATGCACCAAGGTCATTGAAGCCCAACCCTTGGTAGTTTCTTCCCCATCTGGTCATGCTTGTGAAAAACACACATGGATCAGACTACACATGAGCTGGAAATGGAATCATATGGGAAAAACATAGCTATGTACATATACGTAAGATAGACATAGAGGCAAGGACCAGTCACTACTGGTCATCCAACTTCCACACCTCGTGGAGGAGCCTGTACCTCGCCGTGTTTGAGTTGCTGATCTGCTTCAACTTGGCGAGCGGGTTCGATGACACCTTGGAGACGAAGGTCAATGGAGAGCTCAGCTCATCAAGCTCGTCGTCGCTCGTGTTGGACTTGCGAAGGATGGCCGATCCACTCTTCCTCGGATCACCAATGATGCTTAATATTGCCCCAGATGCAGGGTAAGGGTACAAGATGGGCGATGCGCTGCACGGGACCGCTCGTATGCCCTTGCCATTGCCCTCCAGATGGTCCTAAACAACAGGAAAGAATGCTAACTGATTTCTGATGGTCCAATACTCTGTAAATTGCACCAAACAGCCTACATTTTACTACAATCTTATATAAAACGGAATTACCTTGTTAGAAATGACACCCCCTTTCCAATTTCACCTTTTCTCAAAAAGTCAATTTTCATATTTAGCTTTCCAAAAAAAGGGAACTGCTTTTGGGTTTCTTAATACATCATTAAAAAACATGTGCATTTGCCAATGATATAAGTAAATGCCGAACTTGCATTTTTTTTTAAAAAAATACCAAGGTGTTGTATAACAAAATCTCTCTCAGTAACTACCTAGTTTGCTTATTCTACCCAAAACAGGAACAGAACGGGTTTATACCCCTTAGTCATGGAATTGACTTCATGTCTTATGGTTTTGTGAGATTCTAGGCAATCAAGCATGTTATGTTCTTAACCTTTTGAGTAACTGGGCTCATTACCAACATAAGTCCGGAATTATCAACGCATCCAAAAATTGACTAAACTAACCTCCAATTCTAGTGCTTGAAGTAAAGAATCTTGAATTGGGTCCGGACAAAATTCATCCGGTACAAAGCCATCAAGGATGCTCTTGATGATTGCTGAACTAAAGGTAGGACAAAGCTGTGAAAAAAAGAGATGATAGTATTACTATTAGAAATAGAAAAATAACTTCAAATTGATCAGAAAGAATTAAATAGTTCATATTGAAAACTCATTATTAAAATAATGAGTTTTTTCTTTTTGAACAAGATAGGAGCCCATGCCTCTTTCCTGGTACTGGTCTCCATGAGGACATCCTTAGGGAGCATTAGGAGATCACTCAATGCATTTAGGAGATAGAATGGCTTGAGGGTTTTAGCAATGCCATTTTCACCATCTCCATTCTCAACTTCTGGATAGTCATCCATATCCATACCAAACAAGTCAGCAAGACATCTGGACCAGCTGCCAATCTAGCACCACCAGAAAAGATATGGGTTGGTGCTCTTGATGACAAGCGAAAAATAATATAAGTACGTTCCACTGGTGTGAGTAGTGTGACCACACAATTAGCATGATTGTACTTACAGCATTTTTCAGTTGGACCCCGGCACCGAAGCTAAATTTTCCAGATGGGATGGGAAGAACCTTAGGATCAGTTATTGGGTCAGACATGGGATCTGTTGGAATATCATCATCTGACTCCCGAAAAATAGCATTGAACATTGCTACATCCAATCTAGCTATGCATTGCTCCATCACCTATCAAAGGGAAATACTGCTGGGAATTAGTACAAGTCTAAAAGACTTGTATGAAGTCCATATTTTCTCATTCCAGTGCCTAAAGCTTGAATCAAGATGCAGTTGCATTGAACATCAAAAAATTTCATAAATAAAATAATTTAAGGTGAATGTACAAATAAACAACAGAAACAATTTTCGGAAAAGCACATCTAGTGAACAAGTGTAAAATGCACAGAGAAGGCTTACATCATGAAAAGTTAAGGGTCAAATTATGATTGTATCTGGTTTGTAACATTTACCAACAATCATGATGCTCACGGTGAGTCACAATGAATTAAAAAAAGACTACAGTTTATGGCACACTTAAAAATAAAAATCTCACGGGAAATGCCAGTAACAGCTTCAATAGATCATCAAGTTTAATATCAATGTGAGAACAAAAAACACAGGTATCTTTTCATGCTAGAAATATGTAACTATATATTTCTATACCTACTTTGGGAAAATATGAGCATATTCGAGCTATTGTTCAATCATACGAAGCTCACCAATTTGGCCAACAAAGGCAGACACCCACACTCATGTCCAGCTGCCCTTACTGGGCAAAGCTTTTCTGATGCTTCTTTGAAAGCCTTCTTCCATATGTCTATTGATAAGGTTGCTTGTTGCTGATTGTCCACAGGAGTAATCCTTCCATAACATTTCTTCGCATTTGAACTAGTCTTTGATTCACTGATTATTTGAGCAGATTGCATATGTGGTGTGAATGTCTGCAACGAAAGATTTGTAGTGCACCAAGTTTAACAAATTCCTATAAACAAAGGTACATGCATTAAAGGATTTAAACTAACAAGGAAGCAAACCTGCCACCAAATGGATTCAACAATCCGTGAGAATATCCATGATTCAGTCTTCTTTAGTGCAGCTATAAACGTGTCGATATCTTCCCAATTATCAAACTCAGGGGAAAGCAAATTTCCTTTCTTCCGATTAAGCGATTCCCACTTTGATACAGAATTTCTCCTGGGTGTTGTTATGGAATTATAATCAGTAGAATTGATGCCATTTCCGGTGCCTGATTGCTTAGAAGTTTCAGTAACAATTGTTCGCAGCACCACACAGTTTGACAGCCAGAAGCTCAACCTGATTGGAAAAATTATGTCAGAATACGGATAAAACAATACATTAGAAAGTTCATCAACTGCTCTAACATAATGATGAGGGACTAAAGTCAAGCATGTAAAAATTTATCCAGTCGCGGACAATTATTCCACCCCCTCCTTAAAATATGAAGGTTTGAACATAAGAGGAAATCCCATGCACCTTGAAACATCATATCCACAAGCTTTTGCAACCAAAACCAGCCCAGAGGAAGCACTCCTTGCTGCACTTCCCAGCTTATCTCTCGACCAGTTTTTTAATGCATGAATAAAATGCCTAGAGAGCCTTCGTGCTGGGGTATGGACCTTGTTTGTTGAGCTGCCATGTTCGGCAACCACGGAATAAAGGCCTATCTCAGCAGCAGCAGATTCTCGCAGCTCTGCTTCAAGCAACTTAACCCTGAGTTCTAGTTCTCGAACTTTGCTGTCATTTCGATTATTCGAAATGCGTATCGGCACCTGAGCTTGCGGTCCATCATCAGCACTGGCCTTAGCATTAGGAGAGACCAAGATATCTTGGGAATCAACTTCCTTCACTTCTTCCTTTTGGGAATCTACTTTCTTATTTATGACACCTCCATTAACATCTGGAACTCTCAAAGTGAACCTCATATTCTTTGCTCTATCACTAGTTAAAGTGCTATAAGTTCTCTCCCCAAACTGTTTTTGGTTGGAATCAGTCATACCATAAGCAAATGACATTTTACGACCAGTTCTAAGCGCACTGTTTGGTGGAATAAAAGGAGTTTGTTCTTCGGGAAAATCTGATAAAAGAGACATATTCCCTGGATGGCCATTTGACTTTTGGACTTGAATTGGATACTTTTCAACATCTTCACTCCTCACTTTTGTACTGGAAGATGGCACTTCACGCTGGGAATCCAATGATAAGCTGGCGCCTTCATTACCAACTATCCTGACATCCTTCCCCTAGAAAATTCAAAACTAGATTCAGATGATGCAAATAAGAAGACTATGTTTAATTAGAGGTCAAAACATTAAGAACATATGTGTTGTCATGGGAGAAAATGAACAAAAGAGTTGAATTATACCATTACTATTTTTACTGAAACTAGTAAGCATGCACAGATGCATGTGGAACCCCTGCTGTGTTAACATGGTGTTTACACGACAGAATAAAGTAAACGAAGAGACCATGTATGGACTTATCGAATCAACCATTCCAACAGCTATGGCTTGCCTTGCGAGGAATATTGTGTAAAAACTCAAAGATTGAATACTCCCTTTTTTATATCAGCCACACTTTAGAAATGTGATGGAAACATGATAATAGTAACAACTCCCTATGTCCTGCCCAATGCTTCCAGTTTATTATAATTGTTTAAGAAGAAAGGTTTCTTCACTTAAGGTGTAAAATAACTTTTCAAAGTAAGATGAGCAGACAAGAGTCCATTCCACATATAAAGATGGTGTTCTGCTTTTTACCTTGATAGAGTCCTGAGATCTATCACTACCTGTATGCACATTCCCATTCGAGTGGCACAGGTATGGAGCTTCGTCCTCATCATCATCAGTAAAGGAAGCAAACCCGGTATCTTCAGTGCACTCCTCACTCATTGTTGCCGACATCAATTCCTTTGGATCCTTATCAACTGATGCCTCTTTTGATAATGCATCTCTTGAGGAAACGCTCGAGGTATCCCCATCCAAAGGCTGGATTCGAAGGTAAACCATGGGCTGTGCATTGTTTCTAAGGCTCCTCTTGGAGTTAAGAGGCACAGGAACACTGGTGTCCTCATGAAATATTGCATGCTCGGCCAAGTCTAGTGTTGCAGTCCCCAAATGCTGTCCCTTCAGCTTATCCCTCCTTGGTTCATACAAATTCAACTCAAGCAAATTCTTCTGCCCCTTTCCGCTCTTGGATGGCCCCTCCTTCTGAAAAACAGTTTGTATGCTTATGAACTCATTGAATTCGATCTTCCCCACTGTGGAACCTGACCCAATTGAAGGTGAAACAGTGTTTGTCTTCCCTGAATTGCGCTCGCCATTTTCCCAAAAGAGGACCACAGAGCGCAAAGACTTGAGGGATTCAGAAGGGGGCCAGGGGCTGATTTCCTGGATGAGGATATTGAAGTCTACATGGGAGGCAGCATCCTTCTTTGTCTTGGTTCGGAGGCCTAGTACCATTGCTGCAACACTGGATACAAACTGAACTTATTTGTGGTGCTTGACAACTTGAATACCGGATGAAGACAACAGCCTCTCTGCGGTTCACTCTCAATTATCCATCAAATCAGGCAGATGACATTAGGTTCATTGGAAGCAAAGTTCCTGCAATTAGTAAGGGGGTTAATCAGTTAATCTAGTAAGCACCAAGTCCTACAGCACATCCAGCAAAAAGAGGAAGTAAATAGAGATCAAAGTGAAATGAGATGAGCATCTCTCCACATTAAAATCTATCACCACAATGCAAATTTATTGCAATGATGGAGGAGTGAAGAATTCAGTCAACCCTATTCCATAAATACAACTCATGGCATCACGTAGGCGCCATAAAAGATAAAGATTTCAATTATAATGGATACATGACATATTTTTGTGATACTATGTGACATAGTTCCTTAGTGTCACAGGAAAAACACAAGATGATCAAGGAGCTAAAAAAAAGTATAAAACAACCCCTAAAACTGCATTTAAAAAAATTATCGGAAGAAAGAAAAGAGGTAAATGCATCTCAAAACCCAAAACACAGCAACATTATAATAAAAAATAAAGAAAAAAGGGAAGAAAATGCTAGGGGCACGAAGAGATCTGAGAAAACAGATAACTTTGACCAGACTGTACCAATGCAACATCCAAAACATGGCAAGCACCCCTCTCAAAGTCCCGGTTTTTGCCAGAGGAAAAAGAAAGTCCACTCCGATTAAACGCAGTCCAACCAGTCTGCAAGAACAGCCCCCAAAAGAAAGGCATCAAGAAACCATAGGAAGGAAAAATGGGACTTTTGGGGGACGAAAGGGCACGAACTTTATCCACAGTAACACCCAAATGCAGTCCTAGAAGCAAAACACAATAAAACTGACAAGCAACAACCCCAAGATGCCTCAGTACGACTGTATTGAATGCAGATTAAATGCGAAAAATACCTCAAGCTAACAAGTTAGGACATCCAAATGCCGTACCAAAAACCGAAAGAAGGGGGAAAAGGGAGAGGATTTAGTACAAAACCTAGACCAATTTATTACACCAAATTCAGTACAAAAAAAGAAGGTAGTTAATTCCAAAGTGCTGCATCAAAGGAATGCAAGCATCAATCAAATCAAACCCAAAAATGCGGATACAATTGATAGCCATCAATCAAACTAGTCAACAATCAAGAAAAAAGGGGCCAAGGCCAAACCAAAGTAAACTCGTCAAGAACTGCAACCACCAAACAAGTAAAAGAAAGGAAATGGGGGGAAAACAGCAACTACCTGAATCTATCAGGGCCAATCCAAACGCAATGCAACGAACCGGAAAAGATTGATGGAAAGAAAGAAAGGGAAGGATGAAAGCATGGAACAAGACACAGGATACAAGAAGCCTGCCCTCGAACAGGAAGAAGATATCGTGACCCGAAGCGGACTAAACTGTTCGGATGGAAAGAATCCAGGTGAATTATTTGGAATTAATCTGGGCGGAGAGCTCGTGGAATGGGGTTAACTATGACTATGAGCAATTATTTGGAGGGTTTTGGGACAACAATTACTTATCATACCATTACTTGTTATTAAGGGTTCATTTTATACTGTGGTTTTGATTTTTTGGTTTTTAAATTTTAACTGTTTTTATATTGTGGTTTTGATTTTTGGTTTTTAAATTCTAATTGTTTGTATTCATCAGAGACAGTACACAGAGTAAAATAGTCACATACAATTTTTATATATATCGTTGAACTCGGTACAATGTCTATTACAATATTTCTATAGGCTCCTCCATAAAAACACACCGTTTAAAATCTAGTTACTGTAACAACGCAAGCCAAAGCCAAAGTATAAGTGCTCCCGAACCCACCTCATATTCGTGGGTACTTATATACGAATAAAAGATGCTCTTGGGTAGTCTTCAGTTCTTCATAAAACAGATCTACTGAGAGAATGTATAATAGACTAACATAAGCTATTTATAATCTTGTCACCTAACATTTTTGATAATGTGATAAGAGAGAACAATGAGAGAGGAAGAAACCATCTGTTATGCATCAGACGATCGATAAGGTTCTTATAAATAGTTTTTTTTGCTATTGTATCTATGTTGTTGTAGGACTAAATGACAACAAAGGGGTTGAATGATGCTGTCTAAAATTTTCCTCTAAGTTTTCTTGATCCTGTTCTCCAATGCTATAGGCCTACTGAGTACTGAGAATTGAAACCATAGCCAAAATCCCAAATATAATGACCAAGAAATCAAACTTAAAGAAAATCTAACGCCTAGAGGTCTAATTTTCAACCAAGAGGCAATCTGACCTCTCTCTAGACGGTTTGACCTCTCTCCGGGTAGTCTAACCATCGTAAACAATGCTTTTTTTGTCAAACCGCTGCTACAGTGCTAGTCAGGCAACAGCTATAGAATTTCAGGATGAATAATAATTTTAGCGCTATTCCACGAACGATCAATACATGAAACTTTTGATCTATATATATAAATAATATGAAAATTTGCAGAGATCTTCTTTAGGATATTATGAACCTATTCCAACAAACGATCATGAAAACTATTGCCAGAGTTGAGATATTTTTTTAATTTGAAGACAGATTACACCAAAACCGACCAAAAACCAAAATAGATGATCAAGACTTGCTTATGGGTAGAGGATAGCCAAGATCGCTTTGGATATGTTCCCATATGTCATAGCAAACAGGAACACTGAAGAAATTACTCCAAAAACCCTTAGATCAAGAAATTACTTGGGAGATAAAAAACATGCAAAAATTGAGTTTCTTGATGAACTTGCTACCAAAGTACCGAGATGGGTGAAGATTGAAACCCAGAGATTATCTCTATCTCTTATACGTCCTTAGCACAGTAAGATCTACAAATAATGAGAGAAGAGAAAAAACTAATCAAATCAAAAGCAAACAATTAGGATAAAAGATAGCAATGGATATGTTCAAAAATTGATTCTATTGTTGTTTGAAAAGAAAAGTTTTGCAATCACTACACCTTGGAGGATAGAGAGCACACCAATCACTCAACTTTCAAACCCCTAAACCTCAACAAGAAATTACAAGAGAGAAAAGATTAGATAGTTAACAACAAGTCTCCATCCTAACTCCTTAAATAGATGAGCTAGCCAAACACATCTAACTCTTAGTGAATACTATCCACTTAGCACAATGGAGAAAACCCGATAACCCTTCACACATGGGTTTTACTCACACACGTTCACTTATACATGCTTCCCAAAGTGCATAAACACAAATCCGCTAAGTTTTGAGCTTTGGTCCATCTTGATCATACTAGATTCTCCATTACCTAAACTGTTTTTCCAAACGCCGCTCGCACGCTATGGTTTTCTTGATACGGGGTCGCCCGATCTTCTCGACGTAGGATGGATACTCACGGGAGTCTTGATGAATCGTAATGATCCTCCAATGCCAATGCAAGGGACAAACACTCTTTAATCCGTCAAAACACACTCGTGTTGATTTCGCCGACCACCAAGCGAAAATCTATCGCTCACCCAATTCCTAGCGGAAAGGCTGAATGATCTTGATTGAAGAAGATACTCCTAATTCCATTAGGAATTTCGGCAGCAATGCTAAACTCGAAAACTTTAGTAGATTGATTTTTTTTCAAACGTGGTCTGAGCCCTAAAGGCTGCCAATACAAGGCTTATATAGCCCCTTGGGACGTCCATATGGTTCCCAAACCAAGTACAACTCAACCCTATATGGTTTTAGATAGGGACTCTCACAAAAAAAAGAAACTATATTTTCCACCCGTCATATTGTTTCGGTTATAACTTTTTATCTATGATGAATTTGAAGGTGGGACCAGATCCATTACGTAGCCCTTAATCGGACTCCGTTTGTGAAAGTTATGGCCTTTTTAGTAACTGCCTGTCAGGTTGTCCCGAACCGAATCCGAATTGAATTCTAAGTTGAATCCGAGTTTGAATTGGGTTGAGCACGTGGGAGGTCCGAATTTGGCTTCGAAATCTTATCCAAAACTTGTAATTTAAGTCCTTGGGCTCCTCCCTTTTTGCTCCCCCACTGCATGAGCTTCTTTCCTCCTTGATCAGCTGCATGGGTTGTTTGGCTTTCTCCTTTCCATTCCCATGGGCTTTGAGCTTTTTGTTCTTGGTAGCAAATATGATTACCCTCCTTGTGTTTCTCCATTGCTTTGGCCCCGGAATCATCATAATATTCAAACCTAATAATAAACATGAATTTGGCATAAGGTAGTATATCGTTCCCACGAATAGAAGGAAATTCATTAAGAAACAAATTCACCTGACAATATTTAGTGCGGCTCAATACTTTTTTCCAGTGAAATAATGTATTTGACTCAAAAGTGCTAAGCATGTGCGTATCCGCATCATTTCTCCTAAAGTTGTTTTCGGTATTTTGATCAAACTATCAAAATACCCTTTCTTGACCCAATTATCTCCTTTCAATGATAGCAATCACCATGCTTGCCATGTGTAAGTGCATTACTAGCTTACCATGTATTGGCAAGTCTCTTTTGTTCTGGTTCCACTGGACCACACCTCACTTGGATCGACCAAGCTACATGGTACAACTCCGCCATTCGAGCTTCCTTTCAATATTTCCTGCATTTCTCATGTCATGCTTGAGGTTACTGTCTCACCCGATATCTTCGATCGTTTTGGACCTTAGCTCCTCCATGAGCATAGTCTTGATCCTCGTCGTTGACCATGGTTGACTCCTAGCGACTCTACATATTTAAAGATAAAGAAATATTTTACTTGACTCACGTTAGCAGTAACATGCCTTACGCAACATATATACCTTGACCTTGGTCATCAGAAATCATCGCAAAACTCAAAACTTACTAAACAAAAAAAAACTAGCCGAGACTCATCTGCTTGACCGGTCTAGCCGATTTTGTTGCCGATCAAACCACTGACGTAATCCAGTCTAACCAGAAATCGATTTCGGTTGAACCGCCGGAGGCCTCTTTCTGATTAATGCTATCACCCTGCATCATCCTCCTTAGAGCAACTCCAGCAGTACTACTCAAAACAGGGCCCCTACTTTTCATTTGAGGGCTCCCCTTACTTTTGAGGGCCTAATTTTTTTGCTTCTACTCCAACAGCACCCCTCAAATCTAAGCCCTCAAATCTATTCCACCACACACTGACACATGGGACCCACTCCTGACAAATCCATTCGGGCGACGGCGGGTAGGGCGGTGGCCGGAACAGGGGAGCAAAGGCGCCGGCGATTCGGGCGGTGGGAGTCCGATTCCTCGGCATGGGAGTATCTACGGGCGCTACTGACCTCACCTGGGGCGTCAGCCGAGGTCGGGATGGAGCAGGGCGGGCTGGCGGCGAGAGCGGGTCCGGCGGTGAGAAGGAGGATGGCGGCGGCTTGCTGGGGAGGGCGGCGGGGTCCGGCGAGGTGGTGAGGGTGTTCACGGGGTCCGGGCGACGCTCCACGTGCAGTGAATCGGCCCGAGACTCGGTGGTTCGCCGACGGGGATCCGACGCCGGCGTCGGTGGAGAAGGAGCTCGCCGACGCGCGGGAAGGGAGGCGGGGGCGTCGGCGAGGGAGGCGGGCGGGAGGAGGCGTCGGCGAGGGAGGCGACGGGCGGAGGCGTCAGTGAGGGAGGTGGGCGGGCGGGGAAGCGGAGGAAGCGGGCGGGGAAGCGGAGGAGGCGGGCGGGGAGGCGTCGGCGAGGGAGGCGACGGGCGGAGGCGGAGGCGTCGGCGAGGGAGGCGGGCGGGCGGAGGCGTCGGCGAGGGAGGCGACGGGCGGAGGCGTCGGCGAGGGAGGTGGGCGGGCGGGGAAGCGGAGGAGGCGGGCGGGGAGGCGTCGGCGAGGGAGGCGACGGGCGGAGGCGGAGGCGTCGGCGAGGGAGGCGAGCGGGCGGGGAAGCGGAGGAGGCGCGCGGGGAGGGAGGCGCGCGGGAAGGGAGGCGGGCGGGGAGGGAGGCGGCGGGGAAAGAGGCAGGCGGGGAGGGAGGCGATGGGGAAAGAGGCAGGCGGGGAGGGAGGCGCTCGGGAGGGGAAAAAAGAGGCGCGCCTCCAACAGAAATTTGAGGGCTTGGTCCAGAGCCCCTAGGAATGAGGGGTGAAGGGGGGATTTGAGGGGCTCCTCAAATTTGAGGGCTCTAGTAGAGGCCCTGCTGGACCTCTATTTTTGCCTCAAGCCCTCAAATATGAGGTTTGAGGGCTCAAGTAGGGGCCCTGCTGGAGTTGCTCTTAAAGCATGCTTGCCTCGTTAATGCTTGCAAGGTCAATCATAAAAGCATGACAGAAACAGTAGCAAGTACTAACTTTCTAAACAGTAGTGAGTACTAACTTAACCATGTACTAACTTGTTAAACACTAGCAAGTACTTCTTTAAACAGTACACATGCATGGCCTTCATAACATGTCCAAAACTAGCATTTAATTGCCATAGTTCATCACTACAAAAAACAGAGTCATCTCACATGATCATTCAATCTCTTATTTGATAAACTCATTGGCAATTTCCCAAAAACGTAATTTGGAGGTGGTTTTAGACAATAGAGGGGAGAATTTGCAAATAGAGCTCAAAATAGTAACAAAAAGCATGCAAAAGCTGAAAATGACTATATAAAACAGAAATAGACTGAAGCATCTGAATTTATCAAGTTTTCTACAAAAAGCTTCAAATCTACCAAATGAATCAGAAAGTCTCACTCTAGGTCCATATGAAAGAATAATTGTTCTATTTGATCTTGGTCATGGTGAGAAAAGATCAAAAGATCAAGAGAATCATAGAAAATCATTAAATCTCAAATTTAGCGAGATTTTTCACAAAAACTTCAAATCATGCTCTAAATATGTATTTTTACTGATCTTTCTCCCCTTTAACAATGGAATCATCAATATGAATGAAAAATAGAGCATAAATAAAATAAAGTGGCTGCATTATATTCATTTTTAGCATTGGGAGCTATGAAAATTATCCAAATTGACCCTACAAGTATTACATCAAGCTATATTAAGTGAAGTAGCTAGACTAGATCATGGCAACCCATATAAAACAAAGATAAAACCAAATGGGCAATAATATGAAATTAAATAAATTTTTAGCATATCAAGTAGCTCAATATTATAGTTTAGCTAAAGGTATCCAAAAATGAGCCAAGTTATGTCAATGACACTTGAATCACCTGATCCTTATCACCATAAATGTTAATGATAACTTTACTAGCTATAAGTCATATTAAATGTCATGCTAGTCTTGTCAAGTCTTAGGGCACTAGTATGCCCTATTCATCAATATTAAAACATGAAATCTTGATTTGGAACAGTCACGGGATGTAAGTGGCTGATAATTTGAAACCACATATTTTATACTTCTCAAAACTCTAAAAACTTGTTATAACTGTCTAGGCGGATGATAAGAGTGGTTGGTGTGGATGGAGCAGGAGAATATGTGGTTGTGGTATGACCATCCGGACAACTTAAGGACTTAATATTGTGTTCACCTCCTCATGTAAAACAGTACAACCACAAGCTGGTAAATTATAGGCTTGGCTGAATAATTTTCTAAACCCTTGAAGTCATCTCACAGATAGGAGAAAGGAGGGATTGTGCAAGAGGAATAAACATCCAACATTAATGGGACACCGAGTAATGGTGATGTTTGCCAGCTGTGCTAGACGTTGTGGAGAGTGGAGTCCAGTAGCACTAGATGTTGTGGTGGAACTTTTTGCACAATTTATAAGGCCTTTTTCGTGAGGGATAAGCCCATATGGGTGAGATGACGATATGGTGAGGTATTGTAAAAGTCTCGTGACGATATCTCGAACTACATGACCAAGAAATCATGTGAGCCCATAGAGCTGATTGACTGTTGTGGGTAAAGTTATAATCTCTACAGAGTATAAACTGTTCGAACAACCGTGCCTACAGTCAAGGGCGGACAGGGGAACTTCCTCTAGTTCTATTTCAAAACCTTTGTTGGCAGGATAAAAACCTATCAGAGGGAACTACTCTGACTTTGACTTTTTCTTGGAGGGAAGTACTCCAATGATAGAAACTAGCATCAGTGGAGGTAACCATGTACTGTAAAAAGTGGATTTAACCCGCGCTATTATTATTATTGCATTCTCACAATCAACTTTATAAAATTTATTATAGTTAAAATTGCCAAGTCTCATGAATTTTTCTATTTATGGTAACATCGAAATGATGCTTTTAGCAACTAAAAGAACCTAAGGCCTCCTTTGACAATTTTGCATCTATTATTATTGTATCCTATGTGGTGGCTTGCTAAGTACCGTTGTACTTACTCTTGCTTAATTACCGTCAATCAGTCAAGAAGGAAAAGAAGGACACGTCTTGTTGTGTGTGAAGGAATCGACAAAGCTGGAAGGCGATGAGACTAAGAACTAGGTTGTAAACCCCAGTTGGCTGGCTGTGGGCAAGTCCTGAGAGTCCCACATGTGTGAAGTTTTCGCTGCTGCATTTTATTGATTTCGGCCTAATCGGCCCATGAATAAGTTACTACCGTATTATCTACGCTTCCGCACAATATGTTTTGGTATACAGTAATGTATCTGTGAGCACTATCTACTGATTAGAGAATAGTACGATAGAATCACAGAAGATCTGGGTTACTAACCCGGGTCCGACAGTTATCATTTTTGTAATGGAATTTATTTAGTGTATCAATTAGCCCCCAAAAGATTGCATACTAAAAATTATGGCAGCTTTGAAGCCTATCGATCGGATCAGGTTTTCTTACCCATGTTGGTCTTTTTGTTCTAGTTAACGCAGCAATGTTGTATATGCCTAAAAAAAGCTATATTTCCTTCTAAATATATGAAGGAGATGTGAAAGCGATCTATCGATTGTAGGCTACAATAAAGCTGGAAAGTTGGAAGTCTAAAAATTGTTGAGACATAGAAGGTTTACATTGTTGGAGGTTAGATTTAACCAAGGTTCCCAGGTTTCCTCTCTTACAGGTGCCAACCTCTACTGAGTCTATTCCCTCCACCACTCTCACATTCATCAAAATTGGTAATGGACTGCTTGACACTATGGGTGGAAACAGATCGGATACGATTGAATAGTCTCAAATATGAATACGAATCCATACTTTTAAAACGAATATGAATACAAATTCGAATATTTTTAAATATGGATATGAATATTCTCGAATACGAATATAGATATTTTCGAATACGGATTTTCTCGGATACGAATATCGGATAAAACGGATTCCTAGTGGTTTTGCCGATTTTTCACCGGTTTTTGATTGGTTATTGGTTTTAAACCGCCTAAATTCAAATTTTGAATCACAAAATTTGTATGGATTTTTCATGGGTTCTAGAAACGGATCGAATACGAATCAAATAGTCTCGAATACAAATACGGATACAAATATTCTCAAATACGAATGCGAATATTCTCAAATATGGATATGAATATTCTCGAATATGAACATTTTCGAATACGGATTTTGCTTACCACATTCACGTTTTCTTGAATATAAATATCGGATAAAACGAATTATTTGTTACTGTTTTCCACCCCTACTTGATGCAAAGCAACCTTTTCCAAAGTCCAATGATCAAACACCATCAGGGCGAAGGGGATTTCATCAGCTGCGCCTTTCATATATGCACATTGAAATACCCTTTTATATAAAATCCGAGAGCTAATAAAAAATCAAGAAATATAACTTCGTTCCTTTTAAATGACGTAAGCAAATGAAATGGTATTCGTCTCTCTTGCATCGGTGCAACTCATTGATCACTACAGTATATGATGTCCGCTATAGTGTGCTAATACAACATAACACGATATCACATATCCATGGCGTTGCTACAATTTTTTTTTTGTCTTTCTATGCCTGCCTTGAAATGTTGTTTTCTCTGCAGTCCCGAAGCTCGAGGGATACGATCATATAAATCTAATCGAATTTATCGGAAGAGAAATTCAGGACAAGCCAACAGTGTTGCTTACTTGATAATAGACTTGCCCAAAATGGGTCGGGTCAACCGTGCCAGCCCAAGGTACGGTACTATTGGTCTAACCTAGACACAATATGGCACGAACCATAACGAATTGAGCTGATCCGACCCGACTGGGCTTACCATACTTAGGCCGGCACCTCGGTACGACGGTCGGCCTGGCCCGCACAGTACCACGCCGAGGCACGGTCTGGCCCAGTATGACACGCCATTTATCCTCAACCCTTCCAGGAGGTCGGTCTGCTCAAAAGAGTGTAATAACTCTTGTGTGATAGTACAGTAAAATTGCTTACAGATGGCAATAAAATTACTTAGGTTAAGGTTACTGCACTCATCTGAGCGCGGACGGGTGACTTGACAATAAAATTACATGCGATTGAGCTTATGACTGACAATAAAAATACTTACGACTGACAGTAAAATTAATCGCGACAAGTAGTAAAATTACTTAACTGGCACTACTTGCAATTAACACTAAAATTACTTGTAACTGACAGTAAAACTACCTATGGCTCATAGGGCTAAATGTGCTTGGGCCAGCCCGGCATGGCCTAATTCCTCTCCAAGCCATGTCTGGGTCAGGGAGCAAGCACGTGAGTGCCATGATACATCATGATATTTTATTCGAACCTATCGCACCAGGCTTAATTGGACCGTACCGTAGCCATGTCGTGCTGACGGCGCATTTGACTAGGTCTGAACATTAACATAAAGCGAAGAGAAAATTGCACTATGGCTCTCTGAACTTGTAGGGTTGTGCCACTTTACCCTCTGAACTCGCATTTTACTTCCTCAGCCCACTGATATTGTAAGGTTGTGTCACTTTACCCCCCCCCTAAACTTGTATTTTACTTTTTCACCCCTCTGAACTTGTAGGGTTGTACCATTTTACCCACTGAACTTGTGTTTTACTTTCTCAACCCCCTGAACTTAAGTATGTTTGCACCATAGGTTCATTAGGCTGTTTGCTAACAGAAAATGCTAAAATGACATAGCACATGGCTCATGCCATAGGGTTGGCCTTGATCACGTGGGCACAGTGTTAAGTCGACATAACGCCATCTTCTCCCTTGCAGCATGGCAGAGCAGGGGATAGAAGGCACAAGGTGACAGTGGGTATGATGGTGAGGAGGAGCACGGTGGTGGTGCTCTTTGGCGAGAGGGGCTACTGAAGGAGATGGGTTTTGGCTTCAGTGTGATGTGGCATACCTTGTGACACGGACAACCTGGCATGAGGATGATAGGGACAATAGTTATCTGGGAGTCGAGAGGGGAGAGGCGACGTAGCTCAATGCTAGTGGCCCATCCAATGAACTTTGGCTACCAGGGTGGCACTAATAGGACCACAATGAGGTAAGGATAGTTGTGGTATGGTCAATGTTGTAGGGGTGGCCCCCACCTAAACCCAGCAGGCCTGATAGGAGGTTATAAGGCCCAGACTAGGCCATGTGTAATGTCATAAATGCCCCTGAGGGGGATGATCAGTTGTAAGGGTATAATTGTAAAAGCACTCCCCACGTATATATATGGAATGCAGGCCATGGGGAGGAGGCAAGCCATTTTTACTCATCTCCATCACTCTCCACTACCATCTCTCTCTCTGTTTGGCCTGTAGCCACAACAGTTGGCGCCGTCCGTGGGGAGGACAAGGACAAACCTGAAGACCGAAGAAGAAGGATGGCACCGAAAAAAGCTTCATCAGCGGCGGCGAAGGGAAAGAAGACGGCTGGGTCGGAGCGGCGCGTGAATACCAGGGCTTCGGCATCGGCCGCCGAAGGAGCTGGCGGCGGCGCAGGCGCCGTGGTCGCGGGCATCGACGCTCGCGCTACAACAACCGACCCCGCCAGCGCCGCTACAACGACATCCGACCCCGTCGCTGGCACTACAGCGACCAACCCCGCCAGCGTCGCTACCGCGACACCCAACCCCGTCGCTGGCACTGCAACGACAGCCCCCGCCACCCTCGCCGGTAGCGCGGATCAGGCGGCCGGGGGTAGCCGCAATAACGCATCCGGCGGATCTGGAGATCGTTAGGCGATGGTCCCTGCATCGACCCGTCCGCTGGGTGTTCCGGCGGCCCCGACAGCACCTGCGGTGGAAAGCGCCATACTAGCAGCCCTCAACGCGTTCCAGCGGGAGCTAGGGGACCTTCGCGGAGCCGTCCGAGATATGCAAGAGGCTCGGAGCCAGCAGGCCGCGCCAGTAATCGCGCCCGAGCCCACGCCGGAGAGGGCGGATAGTCGCGAAGCCCCCACGTCTAGCCGCGTACCGTTGCGGCGCGTAGATCCGGAGTCCCCGCTTTCGGCGGGGCTGCAGCAGGCGGCATGGCCCGAAGACTTCAAGTTTTCTAGCGCCATCGACCCGTACAAAGGCGACACGGACCCCCGCGAGTTCGTGCGCGTGTACGAAACCGCGATCGAAGCTGCGGGCGGAGACGACACCACGAAGGCGAAGGGACTCCCCCTCGCGCTGCAAGGAGTGGCGCTCTCTTGGTTCTTTACCATAGAGCCGAGCTCCATCTACGCGTGGGAGCAGCTCCGCGATCGCCTTCACAACAACTTCCAAGGAAACTATGTCGAGCGAGTCGACGCGGACCAACTCTTCGCTGTGAAGCAAAAACCCTCGGAGAAGCTCCGGGACTACTTCAAGCGCTTCGCCAAGATTCGATGCCAAGTGAAGGACGTTAATGAAACCACCGTCGTTAATGCAGCCATACAGGGCCTTCGTCCGGGCCCGATGGCCGAGTACAATACGCGAAAGCCAATCAAGACGGTGGCGAAGCTCTTCGACAAAATGGAGGAATACGCCAGGGCGGAAGAAGAGGCGCGGCGAAGGCAAGGTGACGACTCCGACACCAACCAGGCCGGAGCCTCGGCAAAAGCCGAAGATCCGCCGAAGGACGGTTCTTCGAAGGGAAAACGTAAGCAGGAGTCGTCCAGGGATGCGTCCGACCGCAGGGACGCCTCGCACAAGGAGTCGTCCGCTCGGCCCAAGCGCGGCCAGCAGAAGTCGAGGCGAAACTGGTACATCCTCGACATTGAAGGCGGTTCTGACGAAGGCGCTCCCGCGGGCCGAGACGGTCGAGGGCGCCGTGGCCGGGGGCGCGGCCGGGGCCGGGGCCGCGACGATAAAAGTCGTGGAGATTACGACGACCAGCACCAGGGACTGTGGTGCGTAGTCCACGGCCGCGGCAACCACGATACCCGCGCCTGCACCTCCATCGCGGCGCTCCGCGATAGCGTCGCTAGGGACAGGAACCCGGACACGCGTCCGCCTGCGGTGGCTCACGTCCAATTCCCGTACGAGGCCCCCATGCAGGTACAGGCGCAAGGGATGCAACCCCAGGAGGGCCCCTTACGGATCCAAGCTCACGTATAGCAGCCTCGGGAGGGCCTCCTGTCACTGCAGGCCCCGGAGGCAACCCACCGCAGGGTCATTAACGTCATATCCGGAGGCTCTGCGCTGGAATTCGCCTCAGCACGGTAGCAGAAGGCCTATGCGCGAAGACTACATCACGTGGCGGCATACCCAGCGCAAGCACCGCTGGACTGGGCGCAGCACGAAGTTACATTCACACCCGACGACGCCCAAGGCGTGGACTTCCCTCATCAGGACCCCCTGGTCATCCGGGTCACTATCGCGGGATGCGACGTGGGGCGTGCCTTGGTGGATGGCGGTAGCTCCGCGAACGTATTGTTTGCGGCGGCCTTCGACCAGATGGGGATCCCTCGAAGCCGCTTAGGGCCCTCAGGAATCCCACTGCAGGGCTTCGGGGGACAGCCCCTGCGGGCGCTGGGCCAAATAGGTCTTCAAGTCTCCTTCGGCCGAGATGACAATGTGCGGGCCGAAGATGCCACCTTCGACGTGGTCGACCTTCCGTACCCCTACAATGCCATATTAGGGCGCCCAATCCTCAACTCCTTCGGCGCGGTACCACATCACGGCTATCTATGCATGAAGATCCCGGGTCCCCGGACCATCATCACCGTCCGAGGCGACCAGGATATGGCCCGGCGCATCGAGCCAGGTACCAGGTGCCCGCGTCGCGAAGCCCAACGGCGCTCTTAGAGCTGGCGTCACAGCGCGGAGGTCCGCGGGGCCATTCAGAGGCGCCTTGGCGGGCCCTGCAGATGTCTAGCGACTAGAGGCTTCGGCCGCACCAAGGACAAACGGTTAGTATATCCACCCCCCTGTAATTGCTTACCCGCGCAAACGGGGATGTAATGAAGATCGCCGTTTGTCACCAATCTTTCTTCATCACGCACAAGTACGCGGCGGAGGCGCGCGCAGGCTTGGCCAGCGCGCGCGTTCCCGCAGTATAAACAAAGACGCACATTCGCGTGTGCACTCGCCGTAGCCAAAGGTGACGGGCCTGAGTATAAACAAAGACGCACGTTCGCGTGTGCACTCGCCGTAGCCAGGGGTACGGGACTGAGTATAAATCGAAGTCGCACGTTCGCGTGTGCACTCGCCGTAGCCAAAGGTGACGGGCCTGAGTATAAACAAAGACGCACGTTCGCGTGTGCACTCGCCGTAGCCAGGGGTACGGGACTGAGTATAAATCGAAGTCGCACGTTCGCGTGTGCACTCGCCGTAGCCAAAGGTGACGGGCCTGAGTATAAACAAAGACGCACGTTCGCGTGTGCACTCGCCGTAGCCAGGGGTACGGGACTGAGTATAAATCGAAGTCGCACGTTCGCGTGTGCACTCGCCGTAGCCAAAGGTGACGGGCCTGAGTATAAACAAAGACGCGTGAGGGGACGCCCTCGCCGTAGCCAGGGGTACGGGACTGAGTATAAACCGAAGTCGCACGTCCGCGTGTGCACTCGCCATAGCCAAGGGTGACGGGCCTGAGTATAAACAAAAGACGCGTGAGGGGACGCCCTCGCACGCACTCTGCGGAGTATAAATAGGACGTGGATGTTGACCCCCACGCACTCTGCGGAGTATAAATAAAACTACGGAGGCCCCCCACGCGTTTCGCAACGCGGGCGGAGGACACGAGTATTAATCGCAGCGGAGCGAGGCTCACCCTCGCGTACCGCGGGAGGTGAGCGCAGCGCGCGTTGCCGAAGACACAGCGCGCCAGAGGCTACCCCCGCCATGAGGAGCAAGAGGAACGGAACGTGCGCGCACTTCCACCCTCGCCCGCGCTAGTCTACGGACTATAAAAAGGCAAAGTGCCGAGGTCTGCCTCCGCACACGCTAGTCTACGGACTATAAAAAGGCGAAGTGCCGAGGTCCGCCTGCGCACACGCCAGTCTACGGACTATAAAAAGGCGAAGTGCCGAGGTCCGCCTACGCACCCGCCAGTCTACGGACTATAAAAAGGCGAAGTGCCGAGGTTCGCCTCCGCACACGCCAGTCTACGGACTATAAAATGGCGAAGTGCCGAGGTCCGCCTCCGCACCCGCCAGTCTACGGACTATAAAAAGGCGAAGTTCCGAGGTCCGCCTCCGCACACGCTAGTCTACTGACTATAAAAAGGCGAAGTGCCGAGATCCGCCTCCGCACACGCGAGTCTACGAACTATAAAAAGGCGAAGTGCCGAGGTCCGCCTCCGCACACGCCAGTCTACGGACTATAAAAAGGCAAAGTGCCGAGGTCCGCCTCCGCACCCGCCAGTCTACGGACTATAAAAAGGCGAAGTGCCGAGGTCCGCCTCCGCACCCGCCAGTCTACGGACTATAAAAAGGCGAAGTGCCGAGGTCTGCCTCCGCACACGCCAGTCTATGGACTATAAAAAGGCGAAGTGCCAAGGTCCGCCTCCGCACCCGCCAGTCTACGGACTATAAAAAGGCGAAGTGCCGAGGTCCGCCTCCGCACCCGCCAGTCTACGGACTATAAAAAGGCGAAGTGCCGAGGTCCGCCTCCGCACACGCCAGTCTACGGACTTAACAGGTCGTAGTGCAAAGGTCCGCCTTCGCACGCGCCAGTCCACGGGACTCTAAACAAGTCGTAGTACGGAGGTCTGCCTTCGCACGCGCCAGTCCGCGGGACTCTAAACAAGTCGTAGTGCGAAGGTCCGCCTTCGCACGCGCCAGTCCACGGGACTCTAAACAAGTCGTAGTACGGAGGTCTGCCTTCGCACGCGCCAGTCCACGGGACTCTAAACAAGTCGTAGTACGGAGGTCCACCTTCGCACGCGAGTCCACGGGACTCTAAACAGGTCATAGTGCGGAGGTCCGCCTTCGCACGCGCCAGTCTACGGACTCTAAACAGGTCGTGGTGCGGAGGTCCGCCTTCGCACGCGCCAGTCTACGAACTTTCAGCAGGAGGCAGCGCTCGCACGGTTCGCACTAACGGCGAACTGGGAATATGGGGATCTCGGCTCCACACAGCACGCCCGCGCATGTCCCAATTATCAAGAGTTCTATACATCGAGAAATTTTCTCCCGTACAGAGGCCCGCCAACATCCCTGCCGCTCTGAATAGCTAATCGGCAGGTTCGTCCTTAACACGCGATAGGGGCGGGGTTCCGCCGGAAGAAGGTCAGCCCGCCCAAAAGTCCAGCGACTCTTCGGCCCTTCGCCAGCGTCGAAGGCGTCGCCGAGTCGCAAGGTCGGCCGCAAGAAGTCGGCCCCAGCAAGGAAGCTGCTCGGGACATAGGCGAAAGTCAGAATTTACAAAGCAAGCGTACAGTTCACTCGCAAAAAGAGGGAGCATTACAACACACGCCTACACCCAGGCGCCACGGCGTCAGACCTGCGGGTTCCCGGCGCCTTCGGAGGGCCTAGCGCCGCCCTCGTCGCATCGAGGGACCTCGTCCAGAAATTGGCCGAGGCTCCCCTTCCCGTAAAGTGACTTCCGGAGTTCGACCCGTGCAGCATCTGGCCTGACGTAGCCCCACATCCGGTCGAAGAAGGGCGTGAGGGCAAGGCGAGCGGAGCGGACAGCGCCGGACATCACTCCGGCCCCGCCAGGCATCTCTAGCTGGGGGTCATCTAGCCCGGTGACGTGCGTGCAACCGCGATGCTGTAGGAGCGCGCACACTAGGCATACCGCCGTGTACGCGCAGTGGTGGCCAAAGCTCGTCGCGGCACCGCGCGCGACGTCCGCGGCATCTCCGACCCAGCGGAGGGTCCGAGACAACTCCTCCGGGCCAGAGGCGCGGTCCAGCACCTCAGCTACCAGCCCTTGAAGATGGCTCTCCAGCGCTTGCATGGCGTCCCACGCAACCACCGAGGCGTCGCCAAGCGTCTGGTTACACTCCGCTGGAGTCAAGGCGAGCTCGCCTTTTTCCTTCTCTAACGAAGCGACCTGTTCTAGGAGCCCGTCCCGCTCCGCCGCAAACTTCTGCTGAGCAGCCTCCGCGGCCGACTCCCGCGTCGACGCGACAAGCCCCTCGGCGTGTGCCTTTGCTTCCGCGCATTCCGCTTCTAGCTGGAAGATGCGGGCGTCTTGGGCAGAACGGGCTCCAGAGGCTTCACGTAGCTCCTCCTCGGTGGCCCGCAGCCTATCCTCAAGCGCCCCTTGGGCACGAGTATAGGCCGTTTGCAAGGCCTGCCCCAGCACGAGTGTCAGCAGAATGGAGAGACTTAGCAAGCTCAGCCGGCCCTAGGCGGGGTCGTATGAGTACTTACCCTCACACTGGACACCTCGAAGGCGTCCACAAGGCGCCCCGCTTCGTAGGCCTGCAGCGCTTGTTGGTCGACGCTGGCAGCCGCGTCACCCACGATCCCGCGCCACGCCCTCAGTGTCTCCGGGGGAGGCACGAAGTCCGCGGGGCTCACACGTGCGGGGGTCCCGTGCTCCGCCAAGCGCTCCTCCGGAATGAGCGACGCTGCAACCAGGAATGCAGGTGAGCACCGCCACGCATAAAAGAATGTGTCAGGATAAGCTAGGCCAACCTACCTTCGGTAGCGGAAGGAGGGCTTCGGGGGTCCGCCTCCCTACTACCAGACGGGGCTGCGGTGGCGCAAGCCCCCGCAGAAAGCACGGTCCCGCAGCGCGCAGAAGCCTCCGTGTTCGGGGCCGGCGATGATCGTCCCTGCACGGCGGGCGGCGTGGCCAGAGGGGCAGAGGGCGCGCGCGCCGCAGGGTCCTCAGCATCCGCACCAGAGTCCCACAGGCTTCTGACGCCCGTCGCCACGACAAATCCTCGCGGCGTCTGATGAAGCCCCGGTCGCACACAAGGCCGCTTAGCCGGGGCAGGCAGCAGTGACACCGCCCCTACAGTCACTGCCGGTGAGGCCCCCGCGACTACAGCTCCCGGGGGCAAAGGTTTCGCTGTGGCAGTTTCCGTAGGGGGCACCTCGTCTTCCGTTGCTGCTGTCGGGGAAGGCAGCACGGCTCCTTGCGCCTCCACGGAGGGTGTCTCCGGCACAGCAGCGGCCACGGCCGGAGGCTCCACCTCAACGTCGCCGGCCTGCGCGGATTCTATCTCGGCGACTGCGGCAGGCGGCGAGGCCTCCCCTCTCCGGCCGCCGTCCAGGGCGCTCGCCGAAGACCCCTCGCCTCCGGCGTCCGCGCCATCCAGGCCTGAATTGGCATACTTCGCCGATCCCGACTCCGCGTCCGTCGCGCCCTCGGAAGCACCAGCAGCGGCAGTAGTAGCTACCGCACCGGGCACGACAGACGCCCCGCTTCGGCTCCTCTTTCGAGACGGAGTCTTCGTCTTCTTCTTCTTCGCTGCACCGTCGTCCGGAGCGACACGATCCGACACGGCAAGGCCCAGCGCCTCGCACACGCGGTTTATTCGCCCCAGCTCCACACCGTGAGATCCCAAGTCACCACGGGCGTGGCGGGGTTCGCGATGCGCGGGCATCAGCTCCGCTGCCACCCGTTCGAAGGGTAGGGGACGGAGCGCGCGCGCCTACTTCGGCTAGGCGCCAGCTCCGCTGCCACCCGTTCGAAGGGTAGGGGACGGAGCGCGCGCATCTACTTCGGCTAGGCGCCAGCTCCGCTGCCACCCGTTCGAAGGGTAGGGGACGGAGCGCGCGCGTCTACTTCGATTAGGGGTCAGCTTCGTGCGCCTACTTCGGCTAGGCGCCAGCTCCGCTGCCACCCGTTCGAAGGGTAGGGGACGGAGCGCGCGCGTCTACTTCGGCTAGGCGCCAGCTCCGCTGCCACCCGTTCGAAGGGTAGGGGACGGAGCGCGCGCGTCTACTTCAGCTAGGCGCCAGCTCCGTTGCCACCCATTCGAAGGGTAGGGGACGGAGCGCGCGCGTCTACTTCGGCTAGGCGCCGGTTCCGCTGCCACCCGTTCGAAGGGTAGGGGACGGAGCGCGCGCGCCTACTTCGGCTAGGCGCCGGCTCCGCTGCCACCCGTTCGAAGGGTAGGGGACGGAGCGCGCGCGCCTACTTCGGCTAGGCGCTGGCTCCGCTGCCACCCATTCGAAGGGTAGGGGACGAAGCGCGCGCATCTACTTCGGCTAGGCGCCAGCTCCGTTGCCACCCGTTCGAAGGGTAGGGGACGGAGCGCGCGCGTCTACTTTGGCTAGGCGCCAGCTCCGTTGCCACCCGTTCGAAGGGTAGGGGACGGAGCGCGCGCGTCTACTTCGGCTAGGCGCCGGCTCCGCTGCCACCCGTTCGAAGGGTAGGGGACGGAGCGCGCGCGTCTACTTCAGCCGCAGCCCCTGGTCAAGTTCAGAAAAATTCACAGGCCGTAGGGACAGAGGGGGCCAAAGGACTCGGCAACATGGCTTCGGCCCTGTGAAGCCCTTCCCCATGAGAGGCTCCTGTTGTAGGGGTGGGCCCCACCTAAACCCAGCAGGCCTGATAGGAGGTTATAAGGCCCAGACTAGGCCATGTGTAATGTCATAAATGCCCCTGAGGGGGATGATCAACTGTAAGGGTATAATTGTAAAAGCACTCCCCACGTATATATATGGAATGCAGGCCATGGGGAGGAGGCAAGCCATTTTCACTCATCTCCATCACTCTCCACTACCATCTCTCTCTCTGTTTGGACTGTAGCCACAATAGTCAATTTTGGGAGATGAACTGAATTAACAGAGATTTTAGGAGGTTAACCATCATGGTTTGGAGCAGTGGCAACTGTTCATTGGATTAGGGCCGAGTAAGGGGGTATAATGGTGTTGTGGCGGGATAGAAAAGTGGAAGGAGTAGCAAACATGTTAGGATGGCATGCTTAGACGTTAAGTTATCATCCTCCTCATCATCAATCTCACCAATGTCATCCCTGTCACCCCTATGGAGCCTCCTTGAGCCGCTCCTCCTTCCATGCACAACTTCACATGCCTCAGGAACACGTCACGTGCACAACATCATTAGATCCCTGCCATGTGTCAGACCCAGATTTTGCAATCCAGAATCCTCTGTGATTCCACTACACTATTCCTTATATCAGTAGATAGTGCTTACAGATACATTACTGAACACCAAAGTACATATCATGCAAAAGTGTAAATATATTAGTAGACTTACTCATGAACCGATCAGGCCGAAATCAATAAAAACAACATCAAAAATAAAAACTTCATATAGGTGGGACCCTCAAGACACACCCACAGATAGCAAACTGGGGTTTACGACCTAGTTCTTGGCCTCATCGTCTTCTAGTCTTGTTGACACCTTTAGATGATCACACGGCTTGTATTTTCTTCTTCTGACTTATTGAATAATTATAATTAAGCAAGAATGAGTACAAACATACTCAGCAAGCCAACCCAAAGAATGTAGTAATAATAGATGAAAGGCTGATCAAAGTAAGGCTTATGATTGTTTTATTTGTGAAAGGCCACTATTTTGAATTACAAATATAGGAAGTACCTGAGACTTCGCAATTTTAACTGAAACAGAGTTTTCTAAAGTGCATGAAAGTTTGCAATAACAATAGTACAAATTTCCATCCACTGTTACATAGTTACCTGTATCATATGCTAGTTTTCCAGTATCATATCCACTTATTACAATCACTGGGATCAACGACCCAAGGCAACACAAATCAAGGATTTTACTGCCCCTCACTTTTCAATTTTCCACCTGTAAAGTTTTTGAAATAGAACTATATCAAGTTAAGTTCCCATGCTCGCCCATGACCTTGGGCATGGCTATTTGAATAGTTTATACTCTGCAGAGGTTATACACTTTACCCCACAAGAGACAATCAACTCGTTACTCCATATGATTCCTTAGTCATACGGATGAGTAGACCATCATTGTAACTTTTCCAAATACCTCACCCCTTCCATCATCTCACCCATATGGGCTCCCACTTCACACGAAGCAGGTCCCATAAGTTGTTCGGGATGCCTATATAATGACTAGCCACAGCTGGACTATAACTTTTCACAATGACTAGCGCATCTAACAGACTTCGCCCTCCACATGGAGTTCCATCCAAGCCGAAACCGATTCCACACTTATACTACCTGACTCCCCCATTGATGAGATGAATTTTAGGGTCCGGTAAGTTTACTAAGACAAGTTGTACTTACAGACTTGGGGGTGTACTTATTTTACATAGGAGGTCATGACAAGATTCAATCCTTAGAGTTATTTAGATGGTTCAACCACAATCCACACATTCTCGTGCATCCACTGCACCAACCCCTCTTAGGGATGAAAACGGTCAGAAACGGTCGGAAAACTCCTCAACCGTTTTCTACTTCTACATTTGAATACGAAAACGAAAGCGAAAGCGGTAAAGCCGGACACGAAAACGAACGTGAACTTACGGAATATCGAGAATTTCGAAAACGAACCAATTCGAGCGGAATTATGTCGAACACGGTCGGTATACGAAAATTCAATACGGAATACCGACCTGTAGGACCAAGTGCATAACAATTAACAAGTGACCAAGTGCATAACAATTAACAAGTGACCTGTAGGAATACGCATTCTGTGGCATATTATTCTTCCCATTAACCACTAATTTAAGAGGGAAAAACTATAATGCAAAATGTTAAGATGTCAATCAATGAATCAAGTGTCAATAGAATGTATTCTAAACTTGCATAGACTGTAGCAGCTTACAAAATAGAGGAAAACACACTATGCTGATAAAATAAATTTGACAAGCACGTTGTAGTAAGTAGTAAGTAGTAACCAATGGCTTGTGAATTGTAACTAAAAGTAATTACAACAATAAACAAGAGCCTTCAGTCTTGACGTGTTCATATCAGTTTCCTAATAATCCCTACCATCATTGATTATTGTAAATTTGTAATATCATCAATTTATCGCTCTAAGCTCTGGACATGTGGTGCTGTATCTCCACAGTATGTTTTTTTAGTTATCATGTTCTACAAACGTAGAGCTGCACAAGATCGATTATAACATAGAGATCAACTATAGAGTTCAATATAGCTATATGATATTTTGAAGGGAAAAGCCATCTGCGGAGCTGCAGTGGACAGTGGTGCTATCAACAATGAAAAGATTCAAAGAAAGAAACACAAGAGTGCAGATTGTGTCACTAAACTGCTAAATTATGTTTATATCATCAGCCCAGCATCACCACATAGCTAAATTTCGATCGAAGGTACACTAAGTTCAGACGGAACGGTACAATCTTTAACCGCTTACGCTGGCTCGATTGGCATCACTACTTTCTTGGTACTTTTTTCCCTGTGGGTTTTACCGCATACTGATTCTTGGTTTCGATCCAAGAAACCGTGCATCCAAGGTCAATCCAAGAAACAAATACTCTCTGACTTGTCTCAGCGGCACTAGAGCCAACCCAGAATTGGAGCAGCTTTATGCAGAGAAGCAAGAAACGAGGCAGCAATCTCCAGGAGTACCTACTGCTGGAGAAGACGTTGCTGCCGGTGCCGATGCTGCCGGCGGCGCTAGAAGGTGGCGCACCGATTTGCTCTTGATCTTGCCCTTCCTCGTTGCTGCAGGACCAGATCCACCTTCTCCAGTGGGGGGCGCCATCGATGGGCTGGCGGCTGAAGCGCGGCGCGGAGGTCCGACGCGGGTGGGGCGGCCGCGCCCTAGGCCCTAGCTGCCTGGCTGGCGGCGCTGGCGGGGCGGCGGAGCTGCCGGGGTGGGACCGTGGGACGCGAGCGGCCGCCGGGAGCCCGGGCTGGCACGCGGGCGGGCGGCGGGGCAGCGGGGAGTTCGGGGTGCGGCCGTGCGGGAGACTGCGGGTGCGGCGCCGAGAGCAAGGGGAGGGGATCAGGGGAGCCGAGAGCAGACGGCTGGGGCGCTGGTCGTGTCCCTCGTGGGCATGTGATCTGCCGTCCGCGTGGGCCTAACGTGGGCGTGTGATCCGTTTGGCCGTGTGCGGGTTGGGCTGTAAGTGGGCCAAATTCGGTTTAAACCGTATTTATAATACGGTATATTCCGAATAAAATGTAGAAAAGTAGAAAACGGTCGGAAAACACCTAAACCGTTTTTGCTCCGTTTTCGAATTTGGTATTCCGTATTTCGAACCGAATTCGAATTTGTCCGAAAATACGAATTCGATCGGGTCAAATGTAGAAAACGATGCGGTTCGGTACGGAATATTTTCGTTCCGTTTTCATCCCTAACCCCTCTTACCATTTGCCTAGATAAATAAGCATGTTGGGGATTTTGAGAGCATAAAATAATCAAGTTACAACATACCAGTCACTTCCCATTAGTGACGCCCAAACCAATTTTCTCATGTTTGAATTGATGATAGGGCAAATTAATGCCCCTGAGTTTCTAAGCAAGACTAAGCATGGTGCTTAGGTATAGTCTTATAATTAGTACGCTAATCACTAACTCTAGGGCGACAAAGTTTCATGTCCAAAGCCTAGGAGTGGGATATAATTAAACAATTATTCATAAGGAATTAACTATGAACTAATGCAAATATACTTTGCATAATAAAATAAAGCATGCAATTTGATATTTTCAAATAAAATAACTTCCATTCAAAAGGTAGGTGCAAAATAATCAAAGTGATGACTTGCCTTGCTCAATTTACTGTAATCTCGATCTGTCTCAAAGCCTTTTCAATTGATGGTCTTGCATTCTTGGTCTTCATCTCTACTTATCTCTTGAGCCTGCTCGATCCTTTACTTCTTCGAGACTTTGAATTCTAATTACACAATAAACGATTGATTCCAAATAAACTCAAGTAACTCAAGAAGTCCAAATAAATCCAAATGAACCCAATTTAGGTTTATTATGATTTCGTGGGTGATTTGAGGCAAGGTTTATTAGGCATGGAGTATTGACGGGGTCAACTAGCTTTGAGGGAAGTGGGGGATGACAGAGGGAAATCCACCGAGACGGATGTCAAGGAAGGTTCCACAAATGTTGAGACCTGAATATGCAAATCCGAACTCTCTGTGTATACTGCACTAGTCCAGGATCACGCTAGTGTACACAATGAAAACATAGATGAAATATCGACCATATTCAGGATTAACTAAAAAAACTAAAATATTATTGCTTATCAGAATTGCAAACTTATGGCTAAGTTTACACTTTAACAACCAGAAGGGCTTAACAGAACTAGTAGCGAAAACACAACGAAAACAAAGTGGCCATTCAGTATGCCCACAGGCAATTGACTAGGAAATGAGATCCTAATCCGAGAAGTCATCAAAATATCCTCTTTCAAGTACCTCTGGTTGATATGGTTCCTCTTTTTCAATTGAGCAAATATGGATATAGCCATGAGTACATAGAATACTCAGCTAGTTATTTATAACAAGAATGCAATATAATTATGCAAGACTTACCAAATGATGGCTGGGTGGTTAATTCGCAGAAAGAAATAATTTAAAGTAAATACAATAAATATATTGAAAGCAAATCATGAAAATGATTAATAAGCATATAATCAAAGAAATTGAATAGACCATAAGTGAACTGACCATTCGACCAATGAACCACCTATGAACTAACCATTCACATAATGAACCACTAGTGAACTAACCATTCACTTCCCAAATTATCCAACCAGGTTTTAATGAAATATCTACCCCTTATGTGAAATCACTAAGTATTGTTCATAACTGGAGATACGACTATTCAAATAGTTTTACACTATGTAGATATTGCATAACTTTATCCACAAGATATGATCATTTCATAGTAATACTAGAGCAACACACTTCCTTAGGCATGATGACCAAGAAGATCGTAACAAGACCATTACAATACTCAATCCGGTGTTTCAACCAAACACCAACACCGGTAAAAGACTAGGAACATGTAACACCCAGATTTTTATTAAAATAAAAATAATACATTAATAAAAAATTAATTAAAATTAAATTTGAATTAAATAAGTAATTGTTTTGCCTAATTTTATTTTTGGATTTGCCCTGGATCTTTGTTTTTTGGGGAAAAAAGCTAGATTTAAAAACATAATTTAAGTGAAAACCTAAAAATAATTATTAACTAAAATGATATTTTGATTTTTTATAAAAATTCTACTTTAAATTAATTATTTGGATTTATTTGGCTTTTATTTGGTTTCCTGGTTTTTCTAGGGCTTAAAAATGTATTTTTAAAATTAAACAATATTTTTAAGTATAAAATTATATCACCAACATTAGTTGGAAGTATTTTTATTAAGTCCAAAATACGCCAGGAGATTTTGTGAATTTTTCTGGAATTTTTAGAAGTAATTTCATATTTTTCTGAGCTATATTTATTTTCCCAGGCTTTTCTAAAAATCAAAAGCAAAATTTAAAAATAATTTCCCCTCCTCTCTCCTCCGGTCACCACGTGGACGGCCAGATTGCGCCCACGACGCCGCCATCTGGCCGTCGCCTCCTTCCTCCCCTCCCCGCGCGCCACGTGTGCGCTCGGGATTGCGCCACGCCGCCACCTGGCTCAATCCACCCGTCCGCCCTCCCCCTTCCCCTCGCCCTCCGATCGCCATCCGACACCCACGCGTCCTCTCGTCCTCTCTCTCTGCCGCCGGGGCCCACCCGTCAGCTCCGTCTTCTCCACTGCGCCTCCTCCTTCCTCCCGCGCCACCCCCGGCCGCAACCGCCGCCCGCAACCTTCGGCCTCGTGCTACCCGGCCACGTCCCACTCCCCGAGCGCGCCGCCACTTCTCCCATGTGCCCGCGCCCCACGCGCCACCTCTTCCCCCCGCCTTCTCCACGCACGCCTCCACCTTCTCCCGTAACCGCCGCCGCCTCCGCGCCCTCTCCGGCGAGAAATCCCCGCCGGCCCGTTGCCTTCCGCCGCCTATAAAAGGGTCCCCCGGCTCCGCCTCCTTCCGCACAACCCCACCCCCCGTCCGCTCTCCCGCCCGAGCCTCCCACTGCCCCCGTGTCGTGCGCCACCGCCGCCTCCTCGGGCTCCGGCGAGCAATCGTCACCACCACAGGCCACGCCGTGCCTCGCCGTCCCCACCGCCGCCTTCGCCGCGCCCGTGCGCACCCCAGCCGCCCCTCGGCCGCGCCTCTCCGCCACCGGAGTCCCCTCGCCGTCGACGACCGAGCCACGGCAGCATCTCAAGGCTGACGCCAGCATGGCGTGATTAATCCTTTTTCCCGTTGAAAAATAATTCTGCCGAAAAAGAAATCCCTGCTAACGCCATAATTCAGATTTTTCTTTAGAAAAATAATTCCAGAAATTCCTTTCATTCATTTTCTCTGATTTTAAACTTCCCGGAGCCCGTTCTTCTTCGTCCTAACTCCGATTGAGCCCATTCAAATTTTTAAATTCATCAAAAAAAATTCCCCTCTATCTATTTTTAGCCTCACGTCAAATATTTGAAGTCAATTTGAATTTATTTTGAATTTATTTGAATTTGGTGGGTTATTTTCACGTGTAGACTTTGTTGGGACGACATGGCGACAGAGGGGGTGAATGTCGACTTAAAAATTAACCCCCAGGAGGTACTCTTCTCCAATAGCTACAAAACTATGAAGAAGGATTCTTGTTCACTGGAAACTCAACTAAACTCATTCAAGAGAGATGCAGCAAAGAATCGAAGAGAAACAAAAACAACAGCCACCAAGAACACAGGGCCGGTCTGACTGATGCCCATGGGCCGGTCTGACCGCTATGTGGCCGGCGGTCAGACCGCCACTGCCTGGCCGGTCAGACCGGTTCCCTGCGGCCGGTCAGACCGCTTCATTACCGCCGGTCTGACCGGGGTACGGCTTCCGGTCCGACCGCCTTACTCTGACCGGCCTTCCCCCGAAAATCTGAACAGCAGCCTGAATTTCTGTACAGGGGTTATGGGAACTTCAAGTTTTAAGCAAATTGAAGAATTGCTGTAGACTTCTCTTGCCCAAAGGTGTAGAGACCTATTCTAAACAACATAGAGGCTTCAAACAACACGGGAAACCACCTGGAAACATAAGAATTTCAGATTTGAAGAAAAATCTGAAAACTTACAGATGCAACACCAAAATCCAAATTCCTCTTCAATCCTTGAATCTTTGATCATGAGCTTTTGCAACTAGATTAGCAATGAGCACATGACTCTGCAGACCAACAATCAGGCCATCTCATGATGGAAATAAAGATACACATCAAAACCCTAGAAATGCCAAAACCCGAACAACTACAGAGGCTTCACCAAAATCCAATTTCCTCACCAATCTTTGATCCTCTGGCCATGAAACTTTGAGGGAAGCTAATTGATAGCCTCAGGACTTTAGACACCAAGTTTCAAGCCATCACACGAAGAGAATCAAGAACAGCACCAAAACCCTAGAAATGCAAATGAAGAACAGAGAAGGCTCCAAAGGGAAGAACTGAAATTAAACTTGGTTTGCTCTTAGGATCAACTAGCCAAATGGCTTTTGAGCATCTCCCATGTCAAAGCAACCCATTTTGGACCTTTCCAGCAAGAACCAACTTAAATACAGAAAATCAAGAAATTACTCCAAAAAAGATGAACGAAGAACGAACAGGAGATAGAAATAAAACTTCAGAGATTTCATTCCAGGGAACAAGAGGATTACAAAGGAGTCCCGATACGCATGGACATTAGAACAAGAGGAATGATTACAAGGCTCTCAACTCCAATATCCCCCTCTCCTCAAGCCAAGAACTTACCCACTCACTACACGCTTGGAGAGAGAGCACTCAAGAACACATCGAAGGGGGACAGAGCACAGACACACCTCTGCCTCTCCTCCACCCACTCTTAACCACTAAAGCCTCACCAACTAAAGCCTAAAGCCAAAACAAACTCTCAAAGCTTCTTTTGACTCTAGCAAACCCTAACTCTCTCCCAAAGCCATGAGGGGGCATGCAGCCACTCCCTCCTTTATATAGCCCTTGGCTAACGGGTCTCCAACCCGTTACGCCCGCCAGATCCAGCGGAACACGCCCCCGCCTGTGCAGCCTTGCGTTTTTACCGAAACGCCCCTCCTGCACCTTCCGGGAAGCTTCCGCGTTCCTTGTCGTCCACGACTCGCAACCACCTCGAGTTCATGCCGTCTTCAGCACACCTCGATCGTTCTGACCTCGGCACCACCTGCGCCTAGTCCGGTCCTCCGTGCCTCGCCACGACTCCGTCTCGACGTCCTGTAGCCATCACAAACAAGAAACACATCAAATAGCACCGCTCGATACATGAAAGCATAATGGCATCAACAAATCATACTTACCCATGATAGAGCCCAAACCTGTCGAAACAAGAGAATATGCATCCTGAGCACTTTGATCAGGTTTGACCAAGTCCGACCGAGCCCGATTGCACCCCGCAATGTCAAGGTTCGAACCACACAAGCCAAACTCAACTCTCCTAAACCGATGCCAATTACTCATCATACACACGGGATGACCTCCACAAGGTCTCTCAATCTCTCCCTTGATGAGTATATTGACAAACCCAGAAAAAGCGCAAAGTTGAGTTTGAGAAAGAAGTCAAACATGGTCCGAAGGAAGAAGCAAAAGAGCCTCATGACCATGTCGACAAAGGAGCACTAGAGCTACACAAGAAAGAGCAAATTTTTCTCCAAAGCTCTAGAAAGCTTCCCAAATGGCTTTTTCTACCACTATTCTCCCCCTTTTGGCAATAAACACATCAAGGATGCAAAAGAGAGAATATGAGATGGTATTGGATGAAATGGCTGAAGTTTGTTTATTTTAAGCATGTAGAGCCATGAGAATTATCCAAGATGACCATCAAGTATTACACCAAGCCATAACACATAAACATGCTATCTAGATCATGACAAGACATGTATAAGCCAGCTAAACCAATTAAGTCACAATCTGAAATTTTAGTGCAAATTCTTAGCATGTCAAGTCATCCATGATCATAGTCTAGCTAGAGGTATCCAAGGATGATGCAAACCATGTCAATAAGCTAAGCGGAACCAAGAAGCTAGTATTGAGTCAAATTAGAGTGCTACAAGCTCAAGAGTGAAACATTCGTTTAAGTACTTGTAACCTTTGAAATTTTAGCAAATTGAGCACAATTGACAAATTTTTACTTTGAGAAACTCATGATTGTTTTCAACCAAGATTTTTGTTTAGTTATGTGCTAGATCTCAAGCCTTATGCGACCACTCCAAGCAATGAACTTAAGGAGATAGTCTTGGTCATCCAAAGCTCCCCCTGAGTTCATGCCTAGTGCAATGGCAAGCAGTCTCATGAGAAAGAATTGGTGAGATCAGTTTTTTCGCACAAAAGAGATCTCTTTGCTTTTTAACATGTTGTACTAACTCATGCTGCATCAAGAGACTAAAATAGCTCAATCTAAGACTCAATAGAGATTCAACGCTCAACTCAGCCTATTTGACATGGCATGAATCATAAAAGGATAACTCAAGAAAGACTAGTCTCGAATGGTAACATGACAAGTTTTAGTTCAATTTGAGCAAGTTTAATTAACTTATCATGGCAAAAGCTAATCTACACATATGAAGATCATGATAAATCTAGCAAATAAGTACAAGTCATGGCAAGGTGTAGAGCATTGTAAACATGTCATAACAGGATAATAATCAAGGCTCAATGTAGTTATATTATAATGCAGAATGCTGAAAATGCAAGAAAATCTAGCTCCCCCTCAACATGAGATGCAACTTTTAGTTCAAGTTGAGTTATGTCAATATTAAGTTTCAGAAGCTCCCAAATGAACTCCCCCTGAACCAAAACAATAAAATCGAGAAGCTAGCAAAGCAAACCAAACAGGCAGTCCTTAAAGCATAGATAAGATATAGAGGATAGTATGGCTCAGACTGACTCTCATCTACCCCATATGACTCTAGGACTATCAACTGATCATCTAACAAACTAAGGAGCAAACACGTACCATGTCTACCCGAGAGTGGCCCAACCTTCACTAGAACCTACAAGCAGTGAGTAAGCTCAACCTAGTAAGAAGAGAACCAGCTAATAAGCAGCATCCTAGAATCATAAGATAAGAGCAAGAAGTCTAAGCAGCTAGACAAGAGTACCACTCTAGCCTATGCTAGAAGGACTAAACCCAATACACCCATATGCAATGCAACAGAAAGGAGTAAGAGCATAATTAATATAATAAAGCAGTAAAGCACAAAGCTCCAACTCACATCAGTCCATAAGGATAGACCACCCCAAGCTCTCCTCGCATAGCTGAAAACCTAGAGCTATCCAAAGGCTTGGTAAAGATATCAGCCAACTGGTGGTCACTCTCCACAAACTGGAGCACTATGTCACCCTTCTCTACATGGTCTCTAAGGAAATGATAGCGAATGTCGATATGCTTGGTCCGAGAATGCTGCACTGGGTTCTTAGCAATGTTAATCGCAGAAGTGTTATCACAAAAGAGTGTAACACTGTCTATGACTAACCCAAAGTCCCGCAGGGTCGAAGCCATCCAAAGCACTTGGCTACAGCAACTGGCTGCAGCAACGTACTCGGCCTCTGCGGTGGACTGTGCAACACCAGACTGCTTCCTAGAAGACCAGGAAATGAGAGAAGTGCCAATGAATTGGCAGGTGCCAGAAGTGCTCTTCCTATCTATCCTACAGCCAGCAAAGTCTGCGTCCGAGTAGGCTCTCAAGGAAAGACAAGAAGAGGAAGAGTACCAGATACCATAGTCAATGGTAGCTCGAAGGTACCGAAGAATGCGCTTCACCGCCTGACGGTGAGATACGCGAGGAGAAGCCTGAAACCGAGCACAAAGACATACGGAGAAGTGTATGTCCGGTCTCGAGGCAGTGAGGTACAAGAGGTAGCCGATCATACTACGATACTCCTTCTGATCAACTGGCTTGCCGTCCTCATCTGGGTCGAGTGAAGCTGATGTAGCCATCGGAGTGGACACCGGCTTACCATCACTCATGTCGAAACGCCTCAGGAGGTCTCGAGTGTACTTGCCCTGATGCAGAAAGGTACCCTCTCGGGTCTGCTTAATTTGGAAGCCAAGAAAGAAGCTCAACTCGCCCATCATGCTCATCTCAAACTCCGAGCTCATGACATCGGAAAACTGGAAAACGAGAGCATGCGAGGAGCCGCCAAAGATGATGTCATCCACATAGATCTGGACGAGCAGAAGATCAGTGCCATGCCGGCGGATGAACAAGGTCTTGTCTAATTTACCCATCTCAAAACCATGACTCAACAAGTAGGACTTAAGCCTCTCATACCAAGATCTAGGGGCCTGCTTAAGTTCATACAAAGCTTTGGAAAGCTTGAAGACATGGTTTGGGTATTTGGGGTTCTCGAAACCTAGAGACTGTCTCACATAGACTTCTTCCTCAATAAAGCCATTGAGGAAGGCACTCTTGACATTCATCTGGTAAGGCTTGAAACCCTTAGAAGCTGTGAAGGTAAGCAGGATTCTAATGGCCTCAAGTCTAGCTACAGGGGCAAAGGTCTCCTCGAAATCTAGACCCTCAACCTGGGAGAACACCTAAGCTACCAGTCTAGCCTTGTTTCGAATAACCACACCATCCTCACCCTGCTTGTTCTTGAACACCCACTTAGTCCCAATGATATTGTGACCTCGTGGGGGCTCAACAAGCGATCAGACCTTGTTTCTCTCGAAGTTCTCTAACTCCTCATGCATAGCATTGACCCAAGACTCATCAGAGAGAGCATGACAAACGTCCTTGGGCTCAAAGGAGGCAATAAAGGCAGAATGGAGACAGAAATGCGACATGCCAGACTTTGAACGAGTGACTCGCTCAAAGAGGTCTCCAATAATCTGCTCAGAAGGATGGTCTTTCTGGATATGTCGAGGAGGTCCTGGATGAGAAAAAGAAGTGGCCACTACCTCGTGAGCTGACGATGTAGGAACAGAGCCACTAGCTCCAGAATAAGCAGAGGGCATGGGCTGATCGCCTCGAGGTGCAGTGGAAGAAGGCACCTCAAGGGGTGGATGAGGGACTGGATCGGGTAGGCAACCCTCATCTCCATCGTTCTCATCATCCACAAAGATGGGCTCGGACTGCTCTAAAGAACCTGAGATATCAGGCCTAGTCCCCGGACTGGCCTCGTCAAAGGTCACCTCACAGGTCTCTACCATTTTACTAGACTCGCAGTTCCAAACCCGATAAGCCCGCGAAGAAGTCGAGTAACCTAGAAAGAACCCATCACAAGAACATGACTCGAACTTGTCTAGGTTCCCGGACTTCATAATAAAGCACTTGCAACCAAACACACGAAAAGGAGATATACTGGGCGGTGCAAGTGTGCCCGAAGAAAAACTCTGTTCGAAACATAGCCCGCGGTGGCAATAGCCTCAGCCCAAAACTTCCTCGGTGTAGAAAACTCATCGAGCATTGTCCTGGCCATCTCGACCAAGGTACGGTTCTTCCTCTCCACGACGCCACTCTGCTGTGGGACGTGCGAAGAAGAGAACTGGTGCTCTACACCCGTCTCATCACAGAATCTCTCAAAGTAGGAATTCTTGAACTCCGTGCCATTGTCACTGCGGATCGCTCGTAAGGCACCCGGAAGCTCAACAAAAAGCCTACTAAAAAGACCTCGGAAATGTGTAAACGTCTCATCTTTCGAAGCTAAGAAAAACACGCAAGAATACCTCGAGAAGTCATCGACCACAACAAGAACAAACCACTTCCCCCCTGCTGACAGCACTCGAGCTGGTCCAACTGTATCCATATGGAGTAGCTGTCCTGGTGCATCGGTCATAGTCACTGTGACTGGAGGGTGAGAAGCAACAACCATCTTGCCATGCTGGCAGGGAGCACAAACTAAATCTTTGACCATCTTGAGCTTCGGCAGACCATGAATAAGGTCGTGGCCGCTAACTCGGGTCAAATGGTCAAATCTAATATGACCAAGTCTCCTATGCCAGAAAGAAAGGTCGCGGGACTCAGAAGCAACTAAACACCTTAGAGGATCACCAGAAGACTCAGAAAAATCAGCACGAAAGATCCTCCCAAAACGAGAAATCCCGCAAACCAGACTACCCGAAGAGTCAAGAATTTTGAAAGCGTTTTTCTTAAAGCTCACCTCGAAACCGTCATCGGTAAGTTGAGAGACTAAAAACAAATTATACTGCAGCTTACTAACCAAGGCAACATCCTTCAGAATGAAAGAATCACTAACACGCACTGTACCTTTGGTGATGACGCACCCAGATGAAGCATCTCCGAAGGTGATCGTCTCATCACCTGGAGCACGGACAAGGGAAGAAAACCAACGGGAGTCTCCGGTCATGTGTCGTGAACACCCGGAGTCTACGAGCCAAACCTTTCGCTTCCCTGCCCGGCGAACCTGAGTCAAACAGAGAGTAAAGTCTCAGTACTGGGATAAATCAAGAGTGATTTTGGCACCCAATACTAAGTAACACGTCGAGCAGATGAAGTAGTCAAACACGACTGACCTCTATCTACCCTATGCTCTCTGTCACTCAAAGAAGCAGACGGTCTCTGTGTAGACCTGAAGCTATTGCTGGGTCCGACTGCTACGGGCGAGCGAGTCGGAGCACCGGCAACACGCTGAACACGCCGCGGGTAGTCATCTTGACGGGGAAAATGAGATCTACCCTCAGAACGGCGGAAGTCACGACCAAAGGGAGCATGAGGATGAAAACCAGAAAACTCAGAAAAACCAAGTCCTCGATGCTGCCCAAACCCATCAGCTGAAACAAACCTAGACCTCGTGTTGGTCTTAGGTGCACTCAAGGTCTGGGGCTGACCCTGAATATGCCTAAGAGACTCAACACGGTCTCTTCGCGCGATCTTGGCACGCCTGAAGCATTGATCGATCAGATGTTCATCCTTCTGACAGAAGGTGCAATGATACTTCACCTTCTGAGAGGTAGAAGTAGCATGATGAGGCTTCGCCTTCTGAGAGGCCGAAGCTGCAGGTGGAATCACCTTGCTGTCAGAGATCCCTTGGACAAAGCCCGCGGACTTAAATTGGACTTTCTCGGTCCTGGGCTCAGTCTCGGTCACACCTGGTGCTATGGGTCTGAGCACGGCAAGTGGATGCTTCCTCATGTCCTGATAGAAATCATATCCTAGACCCTGATTAAATATGTAAATCTTGGATTGGTCTAGAATAAGATTAAGCTTCTTCTTGCCTCCTACAAATCTCTCGAGAGTGTTCATAAAATACTGACACTCCCGAAAGAGAGAGGTGCAAGAAGAGCAGGGGGAAGAAGAGACAGCAGAAGGTAAGGGAGCAGAAGAAGAACCAACAGTAGAGGAAAGAATGGCTTGTGCACGCACAGCCGACTCTGAGGGAACAGTCCTACTACTAGTTGGTTGGTTCACATCGCTAAGCGTCTCCACCTTACCCTTGGGCTCCTTCCCCACCTCTGCACAGACATTACAAGCAGAAGGTGACTTCTCTAGAAGGTCCTTAGTTAGCTTCACACATTTTTCATCCAAAGCAATCAAATTAGATTTTAGTTTGTTACAATTAATGTATGGTGAGCTAACAGGGTCCTTAGAAGCATATTGAGCCAATCTATTGTTATCATCAACTAATTCTTGAAACTGCTTGGAGACAGAATCAAGTTCAGCAGTAAGCTTGAGACAATTCACACATGAAGCAATGGGCTCCAGAAGAAAAGCTTGTAATTCAGCAATTTTATGATCTGCCCGTTTTAGATTCATCTTCAGATTATTGCAATTTTCACAAGACTCGAGCAGATCCAGAAGCATGGTATAAAGACCTCTAACAGCATTATTCTTATCCTCACATGAGGTGCAAGCAATAGTCTCAACAATAGTAGATGAAATAGAAGCAACCCTACTCATCTCTAGTTCAGCTAAGAGACTAAGATTCTCCACCTTAACAATATCAAGCTCGGAGGACAGACTATCATGCGAGGTCCTTAATTTCTCCAGGTCACCCATCAGAGCACAACATGTATCACAATCATCACGGGAGGGAGCAGATGTAAGTGAAGTAAGCTCCCGTGATAGTCTATCTACTTCCTTCTCCAACTCGCTACACCTATCTCTAGATCTAGCATGGAATCTACCTAGCTTAAGAAAAGCATCATTAAGCTGGTCGTAGGTGGGGGATACCACGTCGGAGTCGGAGTACAACTCGTTGTCGCTCAGTTCGCCCTCAAGGGCCATGAAGCACATGCCGGAGAAGTCGTCGCCGCCCTTGGGTTCTTGCTCGTCCGTTCCACCGTCGTCGCTCCACCCCTCCACCTCGCTGAGATTGAGGTCGTCGAAGGCGGTGACGACGCAGTGGAAGAGCTTCTTGGCCTTTCCAAAGTCGCGAAACTTCTTCTTGCCTTGAGGACGCGTTGGAGGCTTCTTGTTGCGGTTCTTGTCGGTGTAGTCGTTCTTGCCCGAACCGCCGTAGTCGTTCTTGCCCTTCCCCACCACACTCGAAGTAGATCACGGGTCCTTCTCTCTTTCCATCCCTCCTCCTCTTGTAAGCATGGGAAAATCTCCGAGCTAGGAGGACTAACTGCTCATCCACAAGCTGCTCTAACTGATCATCAGTTATGTCACAGAGAGCAACAAGAGAGAATCCACACAGCGAATCAGAAGAGAGACCAAAAGCCGAACTGGGATCGGTGACTAGGGCCATCGACTGTGACTTCAACTTGCGAGAAACAATGTCAATCTCATGAGTCTTGAGGCGCGAGTACAGCGCATCAAGAGTCAAAGTCGAGAGGTCCGTGGTGTCCTTGATGGTAGTCACCTTCATCTCCCAAACACGAAGGTCGAGTGCAGCGAGCATCTGTCGAGCGTTATCCGAGTCGGGGTATGTGAGACCGACTGCTCGGAGGTTGCTCAGAAAACGCGCAAAACATTCATCGAGGGACTCGCCAGCGAGCATTTCAAACTTGTTGTAATCTCGCTTGAACTGGTCCTGTCGCACCGTCTTTATTTAGGTGGTGCCCTCATGGTAAGCATCGAGGGTCTCCCAAATATCGAAGGTGGACGAAAGATGAGATATGCGGTCAAACTCGCTACGACTCAGGCCCTGGATTATGATGTTCCTTGCTTTAGCGTTTGCCTCAACATCAGCCATATTCCCGGCGTTGATGTTCTCATCGGCGGGAACAACAAACCGGGCCTTGACCTTACGCCAGATGGCATACCCCTGAGCCTGGATGTATGTCTCCATTCGGCTCTTCCAGAAGGGGTAATCGATGCCATCAAAGACGGGAGGCTTGGTCGAGTACTTGTCCGTCGCCATGGCTCTAGAGACCGGTTAAGATCTATTGAGAAGAGCTAACCGGCTCTGATACCAATTATTGGACCGAAATGGCGACAGAGGGGGGGTGAATGTCGACTTAAAAATTAACCCCCAGGAGGTACTCTTCTCCAATAGCTACAAAGCTATGAAGAAGGATTCTTGTTCACTGGAAACTCAACTAAACTCATTCAAGAGAGATGCAGCAAAGAATCGAAGAGAAACAAAAACAACAGCCACCAAGAACACAGGGCCAGTCTGACTGATGCCCATGGGCCGGTCTGACCGCTATGTGGCCGGCGGTCAGACCGCCATTGCCTGGCCGGTCAGACCGGTTCCCTGCGGCCGGTCAGACCGCTTCATTACCGCCGGTCTGACCGGGGTACGGCTTCCGGTCCGACCGCCTTACTCTGACCGGCCTTCCCCCGAAAATCTGAACAGCAGCCTGAATTTCTGTACAGGGGTTATGGGAACTTCAGGTTTTAAGCAAATTGAAGAATTGCTGTAGACTTCTCTTGCCCAAAGGTGTAGAGACCTATTCTAAACAACATAGAGGCTTCAAACAACACGGGAAACCACCTAGAAACATAAGAATTTCAGATTTGAAGAAAAATCTGAAAACTTACAGATGCAACACCAAAATCCAAATTCCTCTTCAATCCTTAAATCTTTGATCATGAGCTTTTCCAGCAAGATTAGCAATGAGCACATGACTCTGCAGACCAACAATCAGGCCATCTCATGATGGAAATAAAGATACACATCAAAACCCTAGAAATTCCAAAACCTGAACAACTACAGAGGCTTCACCAAAATCCAAATTCCTCACCAATCTTTGATCCTCTGGCCATGAAACTTTGAGGGAAGCTAATTGATAGCCTCAGGACTTTAGACACCAAGTTTCAAGCCATCACACGAAGAGAATCAAGAACAGCACCAAAACCCTAGAAATGCAAATGAAGAACAGAGAAGGCTCCAAAGGGAAGAACTGAAATTAAACTTGGTTTGCTCTTAGGATCAACTAGCCAAATGGCTTTTGAGCATCTCCCATGTCATAGCAACCCATTTGGACCTTTCCAGCAAGAACCAACTTAAATACAGAAAATCAAGAAATTACTCCAAAAAGGATGAACGAAGAACGAACAGGAGACAGAAATAAAACTTCAGAGATTTCATTCCAGGGAACAAGAGGATTACAAAGGAGTCCCGATACGCATGGATATTAGAACAAGAGGAATGATTACAAGGCTCTCAACTCCAATCTCTCCCTCTCCTCAAGCTAAGAACTTACCCACTCACTACACGCTTGGAGAGAGAGCACTCAAGAACACATCGAAGGGGGACAGAGCACAGACACACCTCTGCCTCTCCTCCACCCACTCTTAACCACTAAAGCCTCACCAACTAAAGCCTAAAGGCAAAACAAACTCTCAAAGCTTCTTTTGACTCTAGCAAACCCTAACTCTCTCCCAAAGCCATGAGGGGGCATGCAGCCACTCCCTCCTTTATATAGCCCTTGGCTAACGGGTCTCCAACCCGTTACGCCCGCCAGATCCAGCGAAACCCGCTCCCGCCTGTGCAGCCTTGCGTTTTTACCGAAACGCCCCTCCAGCACCTTCCGGGAAGCTTCCGCGTTCCTTGTCGTCCACGACTCGCAACCACCTCGAGTTCACGCCGTCTTTGGCACACCTCAACCGTTCTGACCTCGGCACCACCTGCGCCTAGTCCGGTCCTCCGTGCCTCGCCACGACTCCGTCTCGACGTCCTGTAGCCATCACAAACAAGAAACACATCAAATAGCACCGCTCGATACATGAAAGCATAATGGCATCAACAAATCATACTTACCCATGATAAAGCCCAAACCTGTCGAAACAAGAGAATATGCATCCTGAGCACTTTGATCAGGTTTGACCAAGTCCGACCGTGCCCGATTGCACCACGCAATGTCAAGGTTCGAACCACACAAGCCAAACTCAACTCTCCTAAACCGATGTCAATTACTCATCATACACACGGGATGACCTCCACATGGTCTCTCATACTTCGATGATTTGGGAAAATTTTCGACGAAGATCCAAACCAAGTTGAAGAGCAAGGCAAGTTACACTCCTTGATCATGTTGATCCCAGTTTTCAAAATAAAACTATGTTGATTTAAATTATTCTGCATGCATATTTTTATTCAACGTATTTCATTTCAGTTTTAAATATAGTTAATGCCTACTTGTTAATTCCTCCATTGATATTGAATTCCTTATACCTTGTCTCCCTAGATCAAACGCTAGTTAGTACATTAGTATTGGCTAGAGGAATTTTATATCAAATGCTTAGACTGCTTAGATATAATCTTGATTTTGGGATACCTTTTCACATAAAATAATGACCCTTGTCACATAAAATGATAAGCTTTTCAAAGCTACTCTTGACTTTGGTGAGTCAAGGAGGTTTATGAAATATTTTGAAAACAAAATATAAAAACTAGTTTAGACTTTGGCAATTGGTTAGATTGGTGGGTGCAGGCATGCCCTGTTGGTCGGAGCCGTAGTGGTTGACTGTCGTGCACAGGGGTATGTGGTTGGGCCTAAGTCAGATTAAGGACCGGTCTGTGAGCTACTGTTGCAAAGCCCTATCATACTACCACATGGCTGGTATGGGACAGCCCTGGCTGAATAATTTACGAAGTCCCAACCTGAGTCAAGTCGTAGGTTGAAGGTGGGCGTGGTTGGTGCCATGTGAAGTCCCACTTGGGTGAGCGTGGTTGTAGCCATGAGAAGTCTCACTCAGGCTCAAGAGAGGGTCCCGGTATGGTGGATTCCTTATTGGGGTGAAACCTTAGAGTTGGCTTGGCCAGGTTGACGGCTTTGCATTGTAAAGGCCTTATCACGACTCCTCGCCGCACACCTAAGGAAGTGTGTAATCGCGTGGCAATCCGGGATGATCGTGTCTTGTGGGTAAAGCTGTACAACCTCTGTAGAGTGTATAATCTATCCTGGATAGCCGTGCCCACGGTCATGGGCATGCTGAGTAAAAGTTTTTCATGGATTAGATTTTGTTTTTCAAAAATATTTTCGAAAACCTTGTGGATGGATGGAATCCACGAGTATTTGAGAGTGTGTGGATGGAATCCATACGCGATCTTTTAGAAAAGATGATCCGGGTGGGATGCCCGTGGATAGGTTGGTGTTTGGTCGAAGCCTGCACTAACGGTATTATTTTCGATTACAATTATTGTTTGTACTTACTATATTAAATTCAGCAATTTCAATCTACTTATTGTATTTCTTAAATGTTGTTTTGTGCAAACTAACCCTATAAGCCTTCCATTGAAGCCTTTATCATTATGTTGTATTTCTCCGTGTGACTTGCGGAGTACAAGTTTGTACTCACCTTGCTATCTCCATACAGAGGAAGATGTCGCCGACTACGATGAAGATCAAGACGAGTAGGCCGCGTCTTACTGTCGTTTGCCTGTGAGCAAGCTTGGGTTTCGCTTTTATCAGTGTGCTTCCACAGTTATTTGCTTTATTTATTTTGCCAATGGGCGTTGATGTAAGACTTGGCCATAAAGTCGTGCTCTTTTATTTAATATAAGAAGTCATTTGTGCTTAGTATTTATCTTTGTTGTTACTGTGTGCACTAACTGATCCTGGACTAGTGCGATTTACACAGAGGATCCAGGAGTTGTTACTCCAGGTTCCGACAGAACACATCCTTAGCCCTACCTAGTCATACCTTTGCATTGGGTCATCTTCTCGATATGCATCAACTTATGATGCATTCTTTTCTGCAGCTCCATCAATACATGATGGTCTTCACTTGACTTGATCAACACATAATCATCACCATACGTCAACTCATGATGCGTCGTTTCTCTTCGAAGGCCTTTAACATATGAAGCCATCTTCTTCTTGATCTTGACTTGCTGATTTTTCAACCCATAAAGTCATCCCAAGTCATCCTCATTTGTGGAACCTAACCTATTCATCCAACTCATAGAAAATGTTAGTCTCACAAATCGATTGTCATTAATTACCAAAACTAAGCATTAACTCATAATGGAGGAACTAGATTCCCAATCTTTCCCTTTTGGTAATTGATGACAATCTCAACAAATAATGAGATAATAAATGGAATATAAAATTATTTGAATTAAAAGTGCGGTACTACCGCCGTTATAAACTCCGGTACTACCGCTCGCCGGTAGTTCCGCAAAGTCGGCGCGGTACTACCGCTTGAGCCGAAATCCCAAAAGTCCTAAAGTTGGCGCTCTCTGGAAAAAGGCTCCGCTCTACCTCCGGAGCTTCCGGACTCAGGAAGTACCGCTCTGGATAGCGGAACTACCACACCCTGCGGTAGTTCCGGCATTGAAATCGTCGGTACTTCCGCTGCACGAAAATTCAATTTGCATCCGGAGGGTGCTCTCTGGAAAAAAAGGCTCCGCTCAGGTTTCGGAGCTTTCGGTCGCCGGTAGTACCGATTTTGCCTGCGGAACTTCCGCTCTGCGGTAGTTTCGACGTTGAAACCTACGGTACTACCGCTCTTCCAGACAGAGCACAGTTTTGGCTTTTAAAACAGATTTTTAATGAATGCATAATCCTAGTTTGATCCCAATGTATGTATAAAAGAAAACATGGATCAATACTAATGAAACTCCAAAACATAGAGAGAGAGCTCCCTCTAAATGTGTGCATACAAGTCTATATGAAGAAAAACATATGCACATATTCATTTGAACTGTTTGAGGAGTTCAATCTATATTTTGGATCTAAGGAATGCATTAGCATATGAGAAAGTGATTTTGAATGCATACCTCTTTGATTTCACCTTTTCATCCAAATGAGACTAAGCTATAATATACTTTGAACAAACATATTAGTCTCATATATATATTTGTCATTATCACCAAAACAATATAAAAGTATTTATCATTAACATCAAAAATCTCATAATGGCATTTTTCATTAACACCAAAACTAACTTAAACAGAGCTTGATCATTCAGATGGCCGTGGCGTTGGTGTGATGTTGACGCAGCTCAGTCGACGGGAAAGCCGGCAGGGCATGGCTTGGCTAGGTATGATAGCGGTGTAGGGGCGGCATGGCTGTACGCGGACGTGTGCGTGGTGTTTACTGCGTGAGCAGCCAATGGCAGGGCATAGTCTCTAGCGTGGCCGCACGAGCATGGGCATGACATGGTGAGGCAATGGATGATTGACGGAAGTAGTTGGCGTAGGGCATGGGCTTCATAGGGCATGGTGATTGTAGCATCCTAAAAATTTAAATTTGAAAATATAAAAATTCTTGAATTATTTTGCAATATATTTTATTGAAATTTGGATTTTATGGTGTTTTCCTGAACTTGGTTGAGGTTCCAAAAATTGAAGAAATTCATAAAAGACAAAGACAAATATTAGTAAAAGGAAATGTGTAGATGCGAATCTGAAAAGATGGTCCAGTAGAAGAAAAGAGAAACTCGAGTTAAAAATATAAAATCTTATTTTGAAAATAATGGCATAAATAGCAATAAAGGCAGGTGAACAGAATACAAACACATATACATACATATATATGTGTGTGTATACAAATTGTGCAACAAAGAGTTTAGCAATAAGAAATAAAAATATGCAAAATTAAATAAGCCAGCAAAATAATAATGTATAAACATATAAATATATGTATACATCCATGTGCACACATAAATAAAAAAAAGAAATGCAGCGGCCGGCCGAATGGCCCGGCCCATTTCTCCTCCTCCCCGCTCCCTTTTCCCCTGCGCGCGGGCCCGACCCCGCGCCAGCTCGCTTTCTTCTCTCCCTTTCCTCTCTTCACTCCTGAGCACCGGACCCCTCCTCCTCTGCTTCGCTCGGTCAAAAGCCGCTCCCCCCGTGCGCCCGCGTCACCTCTCTGCCCGCGCTCAGCTCTCTTCCGCCCCGTGGCAACCATGCATTCTCCCTCTGTCATTCACAGCGCCAGCGTCCCGTCCCCTCACCCGGGTCACGCCCGTGAGCCGCTGCAACGCCCATGCCCTGCCGCCATGGCCGGCCACCTGCTCCGCACGTCGCCAGCTAGCCCTGCCGCCTATAAAGCCCGACTCCACCCCAGTCGCACCATCCTCCCCCTCTCACCCTCCTCCCTCGCGGAATCGAAGTTCCCCGCCTCAGAGCTTGCCGGAACGGCCTCTTCCCCTAAACAAGTCGCCGCCGCCATTAATGCCGCCGGCTCCTCCTCGATGGATTTCTCCCCGATTCCTCGCTATGGGAGTAACCTCTCGACACCCCGAACCCCCTCCAACAGCCGGCCAACGCCCTCCGCCGCCCGAGCTCTCCGGCCGCGGTGACTTCCCCTGCGCCGCCGCCTGTGCTCGCCACCGGCTCACCTCGGGCCCTATTCCGCTCGGCCAACTCTTGGGTAAGCCTCCACTGGACCTTCTAGTGCTCATGCGCTCTCTAATTCCTCCTCTCCTCCACCCCAGCTCGCCGGCGCTGAACCCCTCCTCAGCCCGCCGCCGCCGCATGTCGCCGACCAACCTCCGGCGTCCCTCAGCTCCCACTGGCACCTCCATCGGCTTCCCCTCGGCGTCGGGAACCCGTTTTGGCCATCACCGGCACCTCCTCGGCCGCCCCTCGCCGCCGGCACCGCCGCCCGTGCGCCGCCCCCGACCTCCTCTGTTTCACACCCCTACCGCTCGGCTCAAATGTATTTCTTCGCTTCCATCATCAGGTAACACCCTGAGAGCAACTGGCTAGCCGAGCGCACGTTCGGTTCGCTGACCCGAGTTCGATCCCCCATTCCGCAACATTTAGATTAGGTTTTATTTTGATTATTTTGGTAGTAATTTCAGAAAAAGAAAAATCAAGAAAGTTATGAGATTAATCCACAAATAATACAAAAATTGACTGAGGTATAAATGAGCTTATTAAATGTCTAATCATGGATCAAACATCATATTTTAATGACTAATGTGCTTTGAATACTTGTCTTAAAAGCTTAAATTATTAACTAAAGGCATGTTAAGAAATTGAGTAAAAATCTTGTTTAGGTTTATGCCTCCATGGAATGATAATAAATAAGGATGGTTTAAGGAATATATCATAAGCCATTGTTTACTAATAAACGTTATAGGACTAATCATTGCATACTTAAAATCATAACCCTCGTATCCATGCCCGCAATTTAACTTGCTTAATATTACACATCCCTTTGGAAGGTTTAATGTGTGAGTAGTTACCATATGTGCATAATTAATATGCCTTTATTTATCGTCATCTAAATGTTAAGTAAAGACATTAGTAAAAGATGGTTCTAAAATTTATAACGACATTCAAGCTAAAGTTTAGGAAAATAAATTTGACATCATGTTTAGCTATAATAATAATAACAATAATATACAGTCTTTTCTTTATTTGTATTCAGTCATTTAGCGTGTACCTAGATAGTGGAGTCCTGAAGAATTAAAGGATCAGGCGTGATCAAGAGCGAAGTGAAGATAAAGATCAGAAGCCCAAGTGAAAGCATTGTGTGAGCTCAAGACCGCGGTAAACCGCGCCAAGCGAGTCAATACTTTGATCATGTTGAACCTACATTTTCTGCAAATTATTTTGTTTTAAATTATCAAATTGCATGCTGTTATTTCATATGCAAATACATGTTTAATTTAAGATTTTAGTTATATGCCCATTGTTTGCTTGATTAATATTACACCTCCTTTGGAATACTTGAATATGTGAACCTTGTCGCCCTAGCAAAATTATAATGGTAACTTTTGAAAATAAGTCCCTAATTATATGACATGCTTAGTACTGCATAAATACTCAGGGGCACTGAAATGCCCCAAATATCATTGTCATTTTAAATCATGAGAAACTGGTTTGGGCAGTCATGGTGGGAATGACTGGTACATCTTGGTATAACTATTTTATGCTCCCAAAAAGCTCAACTTGCTTATTTATCTGGGCGGATGGTTTGGGGGTATGGTGCAGTGGTGCACGAGAGTGTGGTTTGTGGTAGAACCGCCCAGATAGCCCTAAGGCCTGAATCTTGTCATGTCAACCCATGTAAATCAGTACAACCACAAGCTGGCAAAATGTAGGCAGGGTTAACTAATTTGTGTAGCTCCAAGGTGGTTACGTGAAGGTATGACCACGAGCAAAGGGATGGATGCGTAATATTCCCCGCCTTTGCCCGTGATGGCTCACGAGGGACCCTTCCCGCGGTATGCGTAATATTACTACGGAAGGTTGACCTTAGCGGGCGTAACCACAGTGGACTATGCATTGTAAAGGCCCTGTGATAGTCTATTCAACCACATGGCTAAGGAATCATGTGGGGCAACGAGTGGATTTATCTCTTGTGGGTAAAGTGTGCAAACTCTGCAGAGTCTAAAACTATTCGAATAGCCGTGCCCACGGTCAAGGGCGGACATGGGAACTTAACCAGATATAGCTCTGTTTCAAAAACAACTTTGTGGGTGGGAATGGAAAGGTGAAGGGCGAAGGACTGCCCTGGTTTGGAATTGTCCTGGGTGTCGTCCCAGTGGTAAGTTAAGCGGCTATAACGCTGAAGGAGTTGCTATATGGTGCAGATGCCATGTAACGGTGGATGGAATCTGAATCGATATTAATAATGCATTTCCTGGTACATTATGATTTGTTCCAAAATTGCTAAGTCATAGGGCTTTTTAATTAATTATATTCAAAAGCACTCCTTGCAAAACAAAATAACCCGAGCCTCTCCTTTGTTAAGCCATGCATACTATTTATTTGCATTTTGTGTATTGGCTCGCGGAGCACGGGGTCGGAGTGCTCACGCTCGCTGTTGCAACAAAATTCAGATTCAGGAATCAAATCACCTCGCCTCAGCAACAAGATTGGACAAGCTGGCCGAGAAGATGAAGATGTCAAGGGCTAGGTCACGAACCTCCAGTTGGCTGCCTGTGGGCATGTCCTGAAGGTCCCACTTGCGTGCTTCGTTCTTCCGCTGCTGCAATTTCATGATTTCGGCCTAATCGGCCCATGAGTAAGTCTACTAATATATTTACGCTTCCACATGATATGTATTTTGATATTCATTTCTGTAACTGTGAGCACTATCTACTGATCCAGGGAATAGTGCAATGAAATCACAGTGGATTTGGATTGAAAAATCCGGGTCTGACAGTGATGGTGACATGGTATGGTGGTCGGAGTTATGGCGCACGACCGGGCTAGCTTGGCCGAGCCAAGAGTAGGGGAGATAAGGAAGAAGATAGATAAGAGAAAAGGAAAGGAAAGAGGGGCCTGGGCGCCAGAGAAAGAAAAGAGGGAGGGAGAGAGAGAGGAAAATGAGAAAAAGAAGAAAAGCTTTTAGCCAGAATTTGAAATTTGAACTTTTGTTTTGAAATTTACATTTGAATTAGGATTTCTGATTTTCGAGTTTGGAATGATATTCCAATTCAAGATTTGAATTCTCGGTTCAATTAATTAACTAGATGTAAAATTTAATGTTTTACTACCTTTGCTTTTATTTAATTAATTTTGATTTCAAATTCCCATGTTTCCGAGTTGTATTTCAATTTATCTTTTCATATTAGAATCCCTAATTTTGAATCTTCACTTTAAACCAGGTTTTGTTTTATCAAATAAATTTTGAATTCAGGTTTGGTTTTACTAACTTAAATTTAAACCCATGTTTTCAGATTTGTTGTTTTCACATTCCCTTATTTCAGCTTTTCCATTATTTTGTTAACATGATTATTGTTTACACTTGGGATTATTTTCCAATATATTAATTTGTATGCCACAAAACTCAAAAGATTACAAATAAATATTCAGAAGAAATTTTAATGCCAACAAAATACAAGAAAAAGTTTTTAAATTATCATAATTTTGAACATCTGAATTTCAGGATGTTACACTGTGACAAACCACTGTCACCCCACGCCCTCATCCCATGCATGCTCTGCCACGCTGCATGGGAGAAGAGGGCACTATGCCCACACGATTGAGCCCAACCCTATGACATCAACCATGTGGTATGCTAGCTCAGTATTTTCTGTTAGTAAACGAACCAATGGACCTGTAGTGCAAATAGACACAAGTTCAGATGATTGAGAAAGTAAAAATATAAGTTCAGAGGGTAAAGCTGTACAAACCTACAAGTTCAAGGTCTGAGAAAGTAAAATGTAACTTTAGAGGGTAAAGTGGCATAATTCTACAAGATCAAGGGGTAAAGAAAGTAAAATGCAAGTTAAGACAGTGGCGGATCCAGAATTTCACCACGTGATAGATCATGTGGAGGTGACCCCGGTTGTGTGATGAGTAATTGACATCTGTTTTAGGAAAGTCGAGTTTGGTTTGTGTGGTTCGGACCATATCGTTGCGCAGTGCAATCGTTTCGGTCGGACCTTGTCAAACTAGGTCGAACGTGCTTAAGTCGTTTATTTTTTGTTTCGATCGGTTTGGGCTTTGAGTATTTCTTCTGATGCTTATGTATGGTTACAATATTTCGAGCGGTGCTATGTGATTTGTTTCTTGTCTGTGATAGCTGTAGGACATCGATGTGGAGTCGTGGCGAGGCACGGGATGACCGGACTAGGCGCGGGCGGTGCCGAGGTCAGAACGGTCGAGGTGTGCCGAAGACGGCGAGGACTCGAGGTGGTTGCGTGGCTTGGAGGGCAAGGAATGAGGAAGCTTCCTGGAAGGTGCGCGAGGGGCGTTTTGGTGAATACGCAAAGCTGCACTAAAGGAAGTGGATTGTGGATAAAGCGCCATGAGTTGTTGAGAGCTAATGGGTAAAGTGTGTTGTAAACCCATTAGTAGAGGCTATAAATAGAGGATGCTCTCTAGTGGAGAAAGCGGTGAGAGTGGGTGTAATAGTTAGGGTTTTATTTAGCTCTCTCCATACATGAGTTGTAAGGGTTTTTAAGGCAGCACTTGTGTTTTTATTTTGGGCGTTGCTCTTGAGTTGTGAGATGGGGTGAATTGATGTAATCATTCCTCTTATTTAATCATCCATATCTCCTTGTCGCAATCTAAGAAATCTTTTGTTTGAGATGTTTTGGCCCTTCTTGTGCTTTGTGTTCTTTTTAGTTCATGAATGAACTTTGTTTGTTTCTTGCTATCTCTTTTAGCAAATCTGCTATCTCTCTGAAGTTTCTTCTTGTTATTTGTTGTTTAGCCCTTTTCTTTTATTTGAAAAAGAGATGCAGTCAAAGGGGTTTGATCATAATGTTTATCTCGGATGAGATGCTTCTAGTTTTCTTCTTTCTCAAGATTAATGTCCTGACGATTAGACTCTTTGTCATTTAGCCATCCTTAAGCATTCATGTATGTTTATCTTCTCTTTCTTCTTGCTGTTTTTTCTGTTAGTCTTGCTATTATTTTCGGCCCTCAAACTCCCAGTCTGATCAAAGTATTTCCTGCTGTCCATCCGACTACAAGCTTTGGCTGTTGCGAATCAAACCAGATTACTCTTTGTTCGGTAGTTGGTTTCTTGGAGATTATTTTCTTCCGTCAAAAGCATTGCTGCAATCTTTTTTTCCAGAAATTCAGTTCTTGCTTTCAGGTTGTACTCGGCTGGTTCTTTACCTTCTGCAGTAGCCTTTCTCTTTATTCGGACAGTGCAGTCTTTTGGGAGTTTCGGCTAAGTATTTCTTTTGGTAGTGCAGTTAATTTGTGTCTCTCTCTCGGTAGCAACTAATTCTCAATGATCAAGTGTGCCATTCTCTGATTTCGGTCAGTTTGGCATCACTTTAATTTCCGTAGGCTGCAGCTTGTGTTTTAGTTTGTTTTTCGGTGTTTTTTAGTTTTAGCCTCTTCCAGTGAGCACTATATTAGATGTTTCATAGCATTTTCTGCAGAGCCTATTTTTAGCCGTTTTGTTGATCGTTTTTTAGATCTCCAGTAAGCATCAATTTTCTATCTTCATAGCCTTTTAGCTAACGGAGAAGAAATATTGAGTGGATACTCGGGGGTGTTTTTTTTAAAGAAGCAACATTCAACCCCCCCTCTGTTGCCGATTTCGATCCAACATCACGCCTCGGGCTATGAAGGGCTCGAGACCACTACTACATAGGTTGAGAGGAAGGTTGTGCCCTGGGCTTCCTAGGCTTTGCACTGATAAAAATTCTATGCATTGGACTGGAGCCTAGGCTGCCATAGGTCTGAATCTGCTCCTGATTCAGAGGGTAAAATAGCACAGTCCTACAAGTTCAGAGAGCTAAAATGCATTTTTCTCAAAAGCAAAAGTATACACAACTAACTAGCCCATGTCGAGGAGGCGAGAACCATCATCCATCCATCTCGGAAGCATTCACATATATGGCACTATAGTGATGTTTTTTCAATTTTAGCTTCCAAGCACCTTTTTGTTTTTGCAAATCTAGCCCCTTCTCCGAGCTCGGCAGTCGTGGTAGGTGACATGTGTCTCCCGCACGACCCCCTAGCTCAGTAGAAGGGCATGACTGCGGAGGAGCACCAGAGCTCAGCACATCACATGACAAACGTAGTAGATGGCGGAGTGCATAGCTGGGCATAACCTGTCGAGAAGCCCACGCTCGGCAGGTCCACCTGGGCTTGCACGATGCCAAAGAAATAGAGGATGAGGCAACATGTTGCCTACTTCCACAATCAGTGCTCATGTGGATGAACTAGAGCACATCAATAGTCCTCACCTAGTTCCACTGTTAATTAATGGAGTATATGCTCTATCGCGTTAAGCTATCTCTGATGTGATGCAACATGTGTTAGTTGCATACTTACATAGTCCTGGAGTACTAGTGTATTACACATGCAGTACGTGGTGCTGCAGATCAGCGGAACCCACACAAGCACGCACTATGGTGTATTTTGTGATCAATAACTTAAGAGTCCGATCAGATTTCGTTCAAACATATATTCCGGTCAGTAACAGGTCGGTAATGCGAACTAGTTGAAGATTATGATTGGAACTATCTTCATATTCGTGATAGACTCTGCACTAATTTACACTATTATAGTGTCCAAAAGTATTTGCATCGACTGGAGTGAGACATGGCTACTCAAGGTGCTTTCGTCAACAACTCTTTCACCGTTATCTCTTGCAACTCTGTTTCGTCTTCGAGTGGGTTAACTTACTTGGAGGCGGGAACAACACCCTATCTTATTCTATTATGTGCTTACTAAGTCGTGACTCACCTTTATTTTTATTGTTGTTTTTATATGATCGTTTAAGACGGCATGTATGGGCGGGAAGTAGCACATAATTGATCCTGCACCGTTATAGTTTCTTTATTCACTTAGTGCCCAATTATTCATTGTTAGAAATAAAATTATCCTATTTATGTTACTCTTAGATGAATAATAATTCCCTTTGAAACATATTGATATTTTATTTTTGCTACTTGTCAAAGTTTCCTTTGAATAAATTTATAATTGTTTCTTCTTAATATTATTTATTGATTTCTATATTATTGTCATATCTGTTGTCATGATTATACTGTGTAATTATAATTGAAGACTAGTTGCTGGTAATTCATATTTGTTAGTTTAGGCCTTGCTCGGTTGGGCTGAAACGTTGTGGCTTATAGCTGAAATTTCACTGTAGCTGAAGGTGACTTATTTGGCGTACTTAAATTTAAAAAATTTAAAAATAGAAAAAATATTCTAGCTCATCACGGACAACGCAAACGAATACGGGAAAAAAGAACTGGCAAAAAAAGCTAAAAAAGCCAAAAGTTCAAAAAAAGACGAAATTTATGAATAGTAAAAAATAAGCCAGAAACCAGAAGCTGAAGGCCAAACGAGTGGGGCATGGTAGATTGTGTTTGTGGGTGATATTATGAGTTTTTGTTAAGCTAGATTGTTACAACCTGTGAGGCTAAGTGTGTCTGAACCGATCTAGCATAATCTGACTTCTTTCTAAACCACATCTATATTAGAGGACGGATTCATAACCTTATATGATATAACACAGTAACTTATTCCGATCATGCCGTGCCGGCCGGGCATTTGATCAGGTCTGATCGTTAAGACAAAGCAAAAGTACATGCCGAGGAGGCGGAGGACAATCATCCACCCGAGTTGCCAGGCCCCGCGTCCCGTAAGGATGTGTTTGGTTGGTGGAATGGCCAAGGGATGGAACCATCCCATTTCAATTTTGAGCTCATCCAGCTGTTTGGTTCATGGTATGGAAGGGAATGAAGTGGAAGCAAACCATTCCTCCTAAAGGAATATTCCTTCAAAATTCGGAATCCATCCATCCCCCAAAATTTCCCGGACGGATCCATCCCGAGCGCCCTCGCGCAGAGCCGTTCACCCCACTCCCTTTCTCCGTGCGCTCACCCCCCTCTCCAGATCCAAATCGGAGGAGCCTCCCGCGCCGCCGGCCTCCCGCGCGGATCTCCCTCCCGCGACGGCCTCCCACGGCGGCGGCAGCCTCCCGCGCCGACCTTCCTCCCGCGCCGGCCTCCCACGGCGGCGCCGTCGTCCTGCTCCGTCCTCCCGCGCCGACCTCCCTCCTGCGCCGTCCTCCCGCGCCGACCTCCCTCCTGCGCCGTCCTCCCGCCGCCGGCCTCCCGCCCGCGCCGACCTCCTGCGCCGCCGCCCGCGACGGCCTCCGTCGCCGCCGTCCGACCTCCCGGCCGCCGCGACCTCCCGCCCGCGCCGACCTCCTGCGCCGCCGTCCGACCTCCCGGCCGCCGCGACCTCCCGCCCGCGCCGACCTCCTGCGCCGCCGTGTCGCCCGACCTTCCGCCCGCGCCGACCTCCTGCGCCGCCGTGCCGCCCGACCTCCCGGCCGCGCCTCCCGCCCACGCTGACCTCCTGCGCCGCCGTGCCGCCCGACCTCCCCCCAGTGAAGGTATTGTCCTTACCTATGTGCAGTGGTAGGAATCTGTGGTGAAAATGTGAAGATATTTGTGTGAAATATGAGAAATATGTGCAGTGGTAGGAATCTGTGGTTGTGCTTGATTGATATGTTCCATTTCACCTTGAAGAATTTTGTGTACTGGAACAATTATCCTACTATGTAGTATTTAAGGACCTTTTGTGTACTGTTAATGGGTTAATTAGGACTGCTAAGTGTTGTAATGTATGAATTGATTAATGTGATGCAAACTCTATGAGTTGTTATCTATGAAATGGACCTATTTATATGCACTTTATTTCAATTCTAAATGTGCTATCACGTGCTAGTTAAACAAAATTATGGCAAGGGAAAAAAAATTCTAATAAAATGTCAAAGGGGTAACCTCACCAAGCAGGTTACCATATCTTACTTTTCATCCCCATCCCACCAACCAAACAAGAGACGGAACGGTTCCATTCTTCTCCATCCCACTAACCAAACAAAAAACAGAATCATCCCATACTATGAACCAAACACATAGACAGAACCATCCCATTCCATCCCATCCCAAAAAACTAGAATCATCCCACCCCATCCCAGCAACCAAACACACCCTAAATTCCTTGCCTTTCACAGCCGCGGCCTCGAAATCACCCTTTTCCAGATCAAGCCCAGCCGCTTCCCCTCCTCCCAGATCTCCCCCGCCCTCGCCCGCCGGCCGCCATGCCGTCCGCCACCGACCCCCCCGCTGCGCTCCCCCTCACCCTCGACCTCGAGGACTTCAAGGTGCCCCTTCCTCTCTCTCCCTCGATTCGATTCGGTTTGGTTTGGTGTCTCTTCTCCCAATCCAGCCGTAGTAAGCCTTGTGATGTGGTGTGGGGTGTGTGTGTGTGTGTGCAGGGGGACTTCTCGTTCGACGCGCTGTTCGGGAGCCTGGTGGACGAGCTGCTGCCGGAGTTCCGCGGGGATGACGCGGCGGGGGTGCCGCCGCCGCCGCCGGTCCTGGGGGCGGCGCCGCCCATGTTCCCCGCCGTCGACGAGCTGCTGGGGCTCTTCAAGCACTCCTGCAAGGAGCTCGTCGACCTCCGCCGCCAGGTCGGTTGCCCACGCCTCGCCTGCCGGTGGTGGCGGTGGTCTCCATGTTGCAGGCCACCTGCCCGCCCGCCTCCGTGAGTTGTGTGGGTGGGTGGTTGGTTCTGGTGCTGGTGTGCTAATGCTCGTCTCTATTTGTTTTTACCTGACAGATTGACAAGAGGCTCCAAAATCTGAAGAAGGAGGTGGCCTCGCAGGATGCCAAGCATCGTAAAACTCTTGGGGAGGTTAGCTAGTATGCTTACAAGCTTCTTATATGTTGATTAGTGTGCATGTTATTAAAGGAAAATAAAGAAAGACGCTTAAATGGTAGAAGTGGAAACCCTATATGTAGAAAGGAAATACAAATTGATTTGATATAGAGATATAAATGACCTGTCAACAACGCAAAAGACCCACTGAGGGAATCTTATGTCTGTGCATCACTTGTTCCCTCGGATCATGATTCTCACTGAGATGAAAGTGCTGCACTAGATTCCAGGACACTACTCAGTGTGTTATGGCTTGATACTCAGAACTTTCTTTTCTTTCCTTCTTCTATTGATATCCCTCCATCAAGGCATTACATGTATATATATAGCCATTAGGCCAACTCATTTCTACTCATTACTCTATCCTGTTTCCAACTCATATCCTGACAACCTCAACCACTTTCTAACAAACATGACATCCTCAACAAAACTCTCTAACAACTTATCCTCTCTCTTTAACCCTTTGTTGTGGACATGGCTTTCTTGTTACGGCGAGTATAAACCTTGCCAACAAAAGCGTCCACAACACTTCCGCCCTCCTGGAGAAACAGCTCGTCCTCGAGCTGGAACGCCGGATGCGCCGCTTTGAATCCCTCAAGCTTCTCCCATGTTGCTTCGGAATCGGGGGAACCCACCCAGCGAACCAAGAGCTCCCAGACACCCCTGTTGAGGCGTGCACGGACGACCTCGGCCGGTGTAGGAACTGCACGGCCGTGAACCACCGGCGGCAGAGGCACCACCTCTGTTGGAGGATCGCCATGGAACGGTTTGAGGAAAACCACATGGAAGACATCATGTAGCTTGGCTCTGGGAGGAAGGCGGAGGCGATAAGCAACAGGACCAACACGCTCCACGACTTGATACGGGCCATAGTAGCGGGGAGCGAGCTTCCCTCCAGTTTTGTCCACAATGCCCACAGCTGAGCGGTGATGCAAGCGTAACCATACCCAATCATTGGTGGCGAACTGAACATCACGGTGTTGCTGATCATAGGAGTGCTTCATATGGTCCTGGGCATGCAGCAAGCGTCCCGGATTTCCGCCAAGAAGACATCCCGTTCTGCCAGTTGCTTGTCGACTGCCGCCACTCGCGACAAGCCCGGCTGATAGGACATCATCGTCGGAGGCGGACGACCATACACAACCTGGAATGGAGTGGTCCGCAGTGCTGTTTGGAATGAAGAGTTATAGCAGAATTCCGCCCAAGGGAGCCAACGGAGCCAGCTGCGCGGACGGTCGCTGGCGAGGCACCGGAGGTAGACGCCAAGCACACGGTTGGCGACCTCCGATTGTCCATCAGTCTGAGGATGGAAGGCGGAGCTGAGGCGCAAGTCGGCTCCGGACAGCGCGAAGAGCTCCTTCCAGAAAGTGTTGGTGAAGACTGGGTCGCGGTCGCTGACTATGGAGCAGGGGATGCCGTGAAGCCTGACAATCTGGTCGACGAAGACGCGCGCCACAGAAGTTGCGGAATACGGGTGCCCAATAGCAATGAAATGTCCGTACTTAGAGAAGCGATCCACCACCGTAAGCACCACTGATTTGCCACTGACCTTGGGAAAGCCCTCCACAAAATCCATAGCGATGTCGGCCCAGACCGAGGTGGGTACTGGGAGCGGCTGTAGAAGACCAGCTGGATGAAGATGCTCTGTTTTGTTCCTCTGACAGATGGCGCAGCTTTGGACGAAATCGCGAACAAGCCGGTTGGTATGGGGGTTGTAAAATGAAGCTCGGAGACGATGCAGAGTCTTCTGGACACCCTCATGTCCTGCGCCATGGGCTGCGGCAAGAATGGCCGGCCAGAGGGCCGACGAATCGGGCACGAATATGCGGCCGCGGTGAAGAACAAGTCCATCCACCGCCGTCCAGGATGCACCCGCAATGCCCTGAGTAACCTCCATGCGCTTGGTGATAAGCTCCGGAAGCTGCTCGGCCTCACGGCGAAGGTCGGCGAAGAGTTGGAGATCAGGTCGGGTGAGGGAGTATACCGCAGCGCCCACCGCATCCTCATCACGGCGCGATAGAGCATCCGCAGCTGCGTTCAACCGACCGGGCTTGAATTCCACCGTGAAGTCGTACCCGAAGAGGCGGCTGACCCAAGTATGCTGTGGGATGGTGGAGAGGCGCTGATCCAGCAAGAACTTCAAGGCGAAATGGTCTGTGCGCACTGTGAACGGCCGTGCCCAGATGTAAGGTCTCCAGTGCCGCACCGCCTTGACCAGGCCGATTAGCTCCCGCTCATAGGCAGCCAATTTGGCATGCTGGGGGGCGACCGCTCGGCTGAAGAAGGCGATAGGGCCGGCGCCTTGGTGGAGCACCGCCCCGAAGCCTGAGCCAGAAGCGTCGCATTCCACCACGAAGGCGGCTGAGAAATCTGGGAGCTGGAGGACCGGTCCTGTGGTCAGAGCAGCCTTGAGCTTCTCGAAGGCAGTAGTCGCCGCTGGAGACCAGCAGAACGCGTCCTTCTTCAGCAAGGATGTCAGAGGAGCCGCCATGACCCCATAGTTGTTGATGAATCGCCGGTAGTAGCCGGTGAGGCCGAGAAAACCGCGGAGGGCGCGAAGGGTGCGCGGTGGCGGCCACTTCTGCACCGCCTCAATCTTGGATGGATCCATGGCGACGCCGTCCGCCGAAATGATATGGCCCAGGTATGCCACCGAGCGTTCCGCAAAAGTGCATTTGGAGCGCTTAAGGAAGAGGGTGTGAGTGCGGAGTGCTTGAAAGACGGCGCGGACGTGCTGAAGATGCTCCGACCATGACGAACTGTAAATCAGAATGTCGTCAAAAAATACCAGGACCGATCGCCGAAGGAAGGGTCGCAGCACTTCATTCATCATGGCCTGGAATGTCGAAGGAGCGTTGGTTAACCACGAACTCGAAGTGGCCGTGGTGAGTACGAAAAGCCGTCTTGGCAATGTCGTCTGGATGCATCCGAATCTGGTGATAACCGCTCCGGAGGTCCAGCTTTGTGAAGAAGGAAGCCCCCTTGAGTTCATCCAGTAGTTCGTCAACGACGGGTATTGGGAAGACGTCGCGGACGGTCTTGGCATTGAGGGCCCGGTAGTCGACGCAGAAGCGCCAACTAGTGTCCTTCTTACGGACCAAGAGCACCGGCGAAGAGAACGCCGACGTGCTCGGGCGGATGAGGCCTTGTTGCAGCATGTCAGCACACTGCCGCTCGAGTTCATCCTTAAGCAGCTGAGGATAGCGATACGGCCGCACCACAATGGGGGCCGTGTCAGGGAGCAGCGTGATCCGGTGGTCCATATGACGTTGAGGAGGTAGGCCAGAAGGAGCTTCAAACAGATCGGCGAACTCAGCCAGCAAAAGTGATAACAGATCCAATCGGGCCATGGCACATAGCGACGGCGGAGATGGAGCTTCCAGGCCGCGCCATTTGACAGGATGATCGTGTCGCCAAAAGGCCATGGTATGCTGCGCGAAGTCCCACAGAATTGGTCCGAGCGTCTTCAGCCACTGGCAGCCTAACACGAGCTCGTAGTCTTCCAATGGCAGGACGTAGAGGTCGATGAGGAAGTGTTCATTGTGAATGGCAACCGGGACTTGTTGGCAGACACCTGGTGATGGTACGCGATCGCCGTTCGCGACGCCCACCGTAAGCCCCGGCCGTGGCTCCATTGTGAGGCCGAGGCGATCGGCCGTGGCGGAGGATATGAACGAATGGGTGGAGCCGGAATCCACGAGGGCGCGCAACTGTGTCGTGACGACGGACACAGCGAGACGCATTGTATCCCCCGTCTTGATGCCGGTGAGAGCATGGAGCGAGATTTCAACTTCATCTTCGGTAGCGTCATCATCTTCCCCGGTACCCTCCACAGGCGCACTGTCGTCCAATTCCATCAGATAGAGCCCTTTCATCGAGCACTGCTTGATGTGCTCCCGTGAGAATTTCTCCGGGCAATTGAAGCACAGCCCATCCGCTCGGCGCTGCGCCATCTCCTGTGGCGTCAGGCGCTTGAAGCGGGTGCCGGCGGCCGGCGCACTTTTAACCGGAGCCGGTGGAGTAGGGATGGGCGCCCGACCCCCTGGCGCAGCCGAACGGGGCGTCATGGACGCCGCTGGCGCCACCGCACGATGCGACGAGAACGAGCGTGGGGGCACCCTGGAGCCGCTCTGGTCGTCGTCGTCGTTGAGTTCCAGGCGGCGTTCGAAGGCGCGTGCCAGCGCCATGGCGTCGTCGAGTGTCTCTGGGCTCTGGAGCTCCACATCGGTCTGAAGAGGATTCCGCAGGCCTGCGGTGAAGATGTCGATCTGCTGCTGTTCGGTGACATTTCTGCAGCGCGCCAGGAGAGGAAGGAAACGCTCCTGGTACTCTTCGACCGATCCCGTGCGGCGGAGCTTCATGAGGGTGCCGAGCGCGTTGCTTCGAACCGGCGGCCCGAAGCGGCGTTGCACCCTGTCGAGGAGCTGAGGCCAGGTGGGTACTCCGCGATTCTGCTCCAGGCGGTAGTACCAATCCTGAGCCGAGCCCTCCATGTAGAAAGAGGCGAGCCAGACCTTCTCTTCCTCCGGCGTGCGGTGGGCGCGGAAGAACTGCTCCGCCTTGTGCAACCAGACGATGGGGTCGGTGGAGCCGTCGTAGCGCGGGAACCGCAGCTTGTGGGAGGACTGGTAGGAGGGAGGAGGCGATGACGGCACCTCGGACTCGGGCTTCGCCTTGCCCTTGTCGGAGACGTCGCCGAGCTCGAGCTGGGTGGTCTGGAGGCGATTCACGGCGACCCAGAGGCGGCTCTGGTCGTTCTTGTGCGTCGCGAGGTCCTCTTTGACCGACTGGATCTCACCGAAGAGCTTCTCCATGGCCGATTTGAAATCGGCGGCAGAGAGAGGGGACGCCATGATCACGCGCACAAGTAAGACGGAAGAGGAGTCGCGCGGCGGAGGAACAGAGGGGAAAGATGCTGACGGGAAGAGGGAAGGCGAAAACGAAGGGAGAGGAGTGGTGGGAGAGCACGAGCGGCGATCGCCAGCGGCGATCTGGGACGACGGACACGCCCGCCGATCTGGTGCGACCGGACGGCGTGAAAAAGCTTTGGTGGAGAAGAGAAAAGGCGTGATGGACGAGAGTGGGTGGGGGGTGGCTCTGATACCAAAGCTGTTATGGCTTGATACTCAGAACTTTCTTTTCTTTCCTTCTTCTATTGATATCCCTCCATCAAGGCATTACATGTATATATATAGCCATTAGGCCAACTCATTTCTACTCATTACTCTATCCTGTTTCCAACTCATATCCTGACAACCTCAACCACTTTCTAACAAACATGACATCCTCAACAAAACTCTCTAACAACTTATCCTCTCTCTTTAACCCTTTGTTGTGGACATGGCTTTCTTGTTACGGCGAGTATAAACCTTGCCAACAAAAGCGTCCACAACACAGTGATCAACAACATACAGATCCACTGGGGGAATCTTAATGTATGTTGCTTACAGGTTTACCTTTGTTTCCACCGTTTTAGGATCCATATTAATCTTTGTGATCCACGATGAAGTGTTCAGTTCTAAGATCTCCACTCAATTGAATTCTGTCGTATACATTCAAAGTTTGCAACTGTATACATCATAGAACTTCTCTTACCAGCAAATGTTGGTACAGACAAACGTCGATTCCTGGCCCTCTTGTCCTGTTGGACCTGTCCAGTTGCTAGAAAGGACCTTTTTTTTCTTGTAGTAATCCAATTTTCAGTCCCAGACAGTCTAGTTGAGCCTGTGGAAAAGTTAATGAATAGTAGCTCAAAGGGGGTAATTCTGGAGGGGAGAAGAGACAGCACGGCAGCAGCAAACTGAAAAGTGTAAAGGCTGGCATCCAATGTGCTTCTACAAAGGAAATTTCTGACTAGTGAGGCTTGCAGAGGAAATTGGTGTTGTGTTGAAACATTCTTTCTAGGCATTTGGTTATCAATGTCTATCTTATTGTTAACAGCATCTGTGGAATGATGAATAGCTTGATGCACAAATTTTTTTCGACCCTTTCAGTGGAATGTGTGTAAAGGAAGGAAAATCCATGAACTTACCACAGACTGACCATAGACCCTGTTCAATAAGTAGAATGCATTAGCCGTCTACTCTTGGTTTGGCAGTTAGTAAGAGAAGGGCAAAGGTCAGAAAAAGGAGAAAACTCCCCTTTTGTAGTTCTCCTGTAGCTGCACTCCCCGGAACCACAAGAATCCTAGATCATTACGCAACTTTGTTTCAAAGTTACTGTCTCATCGAATTTAGAAGTGAAGCTGGTTGATTGATTTTGTCTTTCCTTTAAGGAATATAAGGTACAGAGAAGCTATTGGATATTCGTCCTATATTTTACAAGTTTTGTTTGACTCCTGATCCTTGTGCATTCTTTATGTACATTGTTTTATTGTCCTCTCCAGCTCGAGAAAGGTGTGGACGGTTTATTTGATAGCTTTGCTAGGTTGGATTCCCGCATCTCCAGTGTTGGCCAAACAGCCGCAAAAATTGGTGACCATTTACAGGTAATTTTATCTTCTGCAGTATCTTTGCCTGTAATTATTGCACATGTTCTGATTGTGACTTTACTCTTTAGTTTGATTTTTGTTGCTTTCTCCAGTTGTTGTATTTAACATCTATTTCTCTTGTCTGTCAGAGTGCAGAATCCCAGAGGGAAACTGCTAGTCAGACTATAGATCTCATCAAGGTAACAAAATTGTTTTAGTTTGAGGCTACTATTGTACCTTTGGCTGATATTTTTTCATGACTTATTTGAATTGAGAAATACTTCTTTTTTAGTATCTGATGGAGTTCAACAGCACACCTGGGGACCTTATGGAACTTTCTCCTCTATTTTCTGATGACAGCCGTGTTGCTGAGGCTGCTTCAATTGCACAGAAATTGCGTAAGCTCTCAGTAGCTTTTGTCTGATATCATGAACTGAACAGTTACCTTTTTTTTTTACTTTACGTCCTTTCTTTGTGCCTATGAGCTATGGCATGATCTTATAATATGTTTCATTTCTTTGTTTCTGTGTTGTGCACTTACTTATTTGCTTGATTTATTTTTTCCTAGACAAACACCATACTAAGTTGATATATTTGTGGAATTGTATATTTGTTCTTAGCTCTTGTATATGGTACCTTCAAAAAATACACTACTGCTAGAATTTACAATGGTAAAATGATTTCAGCTGCCATGAAAATGTTCTCCTACTTCTGTTGAGCATCACTTGTATGAATATAAATGAGATGCAGTCAAAAAGTCCAACATGGATGCAACTGTATACACTAATTCTTGAAAGTATATATTTTTAGCAGTATAGCTGGTCTTTTTTTTTTCTCGAACACGCAGGAGAGCTGCGTATCTTTGCATTAAAGGGAAAGGAAAAAGGTCCAAACAAGCACCCTTCTTACTAGGACCAAGGTAAGGGGGTGTGATACAACAAAAAACTTAGAAACGACCCAATTGAACCTCAAGGCTAGCCTAGAGATCTAACCGGTTTAGCCCAAGACCCTGAAGCTTGGAAGCCCCAGAGAGAGACCAGAGATGAGCTTCTAATTTCAGGTTTCTTAGTGTATTAGGGACACTTGGAGAATCTCCCTCAAAAACACACGCATTTCGCTGCTTCCATAACATCCAGGCACCCAAAATGATGAGGGTGTTGACCCGTTTTTTCAGAGCTTTGCAAACTCTTTTGCTAGCTCTCCGCCACCAATTAGCGAAACAATGTTCAGTATAGCTGGTCTTTACAACTATGTGTTATTCACAAAGGGTGGGGCATTTAGCAATATAAGCAAACTCTTTCAAGCTTCAAATAGTCATGTTACCTTTCATTTTTGCACCCAGCATGTTTATGCCTTGTTTACACCTAACGTGATGTTAAAAGATTTGCATGTTTTGATAATGTAGGATCATTTGCCGAGGAGGATGTTGGTAGACATGGTTTAACATCAGCCGTAGGTTCTGCTAATGCAAGCCGTGGATTGGAGGTTGCTGTTGCAAATCTTCAAGAATATTGTAATGGTCAGTTTTCTACCTTTCAGCTTCCCTGTAGCTATTCTGTTGGAATTTGGTTATAACTTCTCATCGTATGTTCAGAATTGGAGAATAGATTGTTAGCTCGGTTTGATGCTGCATCACAAAGGCGAGAGTTGTCTACTATGGCAGAATGTGCTAAAATCTTGTCACAGGTGTGTATTCTGTGCAATGAACATGGTACTGTTTTTCATGCTCAGATTGGCTGATTAAAGGAGACATCTTTTTCGTACCATTGCAGTGGACCGATGGAGGTCTACTGGGCTAGTACTATTAGAGCAATCACTGGTTTTGAAATCCTTGTGTTTACATTTCTTGAAGTGCTAAATTACAACTTGCAAGATTTAAATACAAAAAATGGTCCGCTACTCTGTACTTGTGATGGCCTGGTACATTTGTATGATGATGGCCTACACTTGTTAGTTATAAAATCGGGAGCACTTATGTGCAGGAAAAAAATGAGGAAAGATTGTGTTTGGCCCTGTTTAGCATAGCCTAGGCTCAGCTTTCCTTATCTTATAAACCAGCTTACCAGGCTTATGGCTTACAAGCTCAAGCAGTTTTCTGATTAGACTAGATATGAATATGACCTAAAGCTGTTTGGATAAAACTTATAAGCCTCTGCAAGCTTATCAGCCCTATAAGTAAACCTCCCACTGACTTCTAAATTTTAACCTTTTTGGTGGAAAGGAGCTTAGGCTTACGAGTTCAGGCTGAAAATAAGCTGGCGGTCTGGTCCTGGTTATGCTTGTTTTCCTGATAATTCTAAAGAGTAGGCACAAGGCCAAGCAGGCATGTAGTATTATTCAAGGGTTGACTTGATTTGACATACTTTTTTCTTGGTACATCAATTGTAGTTCAATCGGGGAACCAGTGCTATGCAACACTATGTTGCAACTCGACCAATGTTTATTGATGTGGAAGTTATGAACACCGATATTCAAGTTGTTCTTGGTGATGAGGGGCCACAAGCTGACTCCAGTAGTATTGCTGATGGTCTCTCCACATTGTACAAGGAAATTGAAGGTATCTATAATTTTACGTATACTCTTGACAATTAGTGTTTGTAAGTTATACTTTGATGTTTTTTGCTTATAGTAATCTGATTATCCTTCTGCTGTTTCAGATACTGTGAGGAAAGAGGCAACTACAATAATGGCTGTCTTTCCTTCTCCAAATGAGGTCATGTCAATTCTTGTGCAGGTATGTTTTATTAGGCAGTGCTCTTTGTGTGATCACCATGATTTATCAATTTTAAAAAGTATGTTTTATTAGGCAGTGTTCTTTGTGTGATCACCATGATTTATCAAATTTAAAAAGTAAGACTATTGTACTTTGCTTTTCAGCGAGTGCTAGAACAAAGGGTAACAGCAATTCTTGATAGACTTCTGATAAAGCCCTCTCTTGCTAGCTTGCCTCCTATAGAAGAAGGTGGCCTTCTAGAAGTAAGCACTGTATACATCCTACTTTCAAATTGTAGCCTTTTGCGAATCCTTCACTGAAGCATGAGATCTTGTTCTTGTCAAACTGAAATGGCAGTATCTAAGAGTTCTGGCAGTAGCATATGACAAGACAAAAGAACTTGCTAAAGAGTTGCAGTCTGTTGGTTGTGGGGATTTGGACATTGAAGGTACCTTGCATTGCATAATCTCTTATTTTTGTTGCTTCCTAGTATAGTATTTTTGACATAGTAGTCTTTTGGTTTGGTCTGCTCGGATGCCCTATAAATGTATCAACTTGAGTAGTTGAATTCAAGGTTCTCAGTGTGATTCTTCTACATTTGTAGTGCAGTTGCAGATCTGTTGATTACCATCATGATTCTCTCTCTCTCTCTCTCTCTTTCTTCTAGGTTTAACTGAATCCATTTATGTTGCCCACAAAGATGAGTACACGGAATTTGAGCAGGCATCACTCAGACAGCTATATCAATCAAAGGTTATATTTTTGCATTTGTAGGGTGTAATAATTTCATGTACCATATTTTGTAAAATTGAGCTTGTGTGCAGATGGCTGAGTTGAGAGCTGAGGCCAAGCAACAATCTGAGTCAACTGGCACAATTGGACGTTCAAAAGGAGCATCTTTGACTACATCACCACAGCAGCAAATATCAGTTACTGTGGTCACTGAATTTGTTCGCTGGAATGAGGAAGCAATATCCAGATGCACACTGTTGTTTTCTCAGGTTGAACTGATTTTATTTAAGCTTTTTCTCACCCCCATTCATTACTTGTGCTCGTATGTTAACAGATCTCTTGTGTTTGATGGTTTCATTTAGAGCTTCCATGTGCTGATTGTCACTATATTACTGGGTAAAGAATTTCTGTATTTGCATTAAAACTTTGAATATGTGGTATGCAAAATAGATTTCACTGGCATGAATAAACATGTTGTTTTAAAGTCCAGAAGGTCCCTGGGCTCTTATTGGTAAGGCTAGATTTTTTCTCAAGAATCTGAAAGCAGGTTCACAATTACTCCACTACTTTCTTTTTTCTACTCAAATAGATCCATGTAATTTTTTCGCATATAACTACTATTCTTCTGACAAGACTGATTTGAATTATTATCTTTTGCAGCCTACTACTGTTGCAGCTAATGTAAGATCCATATTTGCATGCTTGCTTGATCAAGTAAGTAAAGAGCTATAGACCATAATAACATATGAAAATCTTAGGAATATTATGCTCATCTGATGACAATGTTAATTTGTTACATAGGTAAGCGAATATTTAACTGAAGGGCTCGACCGTGCTAGAGAGAGTTTAAATGAGGCTGCAGCTTTGCGGGATAGATTTGTCATTGGGACAAGTGTTAGTAGAAGGGTGGCTGCTGCTGCTGCTTCTGCAGTATGTCTGCTTTCCTCTTCGTCGATTTACTGTTCATTTTGGCTGTCAAAATACATTTGTCTCCAATATTTATCATTGGATGGAAGAGTTAGCTAGATTTGAAATATTTGCAGGCAGAGGCGGCGGCGGCTGCTGGCGAGAGTAGCTTTAGATCCTTCATGATCGCCGTGCAGCGTTGTGCCAGTAGTGTTGCTATTCTTCAGCAGGTAATATGTATGGACAATTACTTAACATGCAACTTAGGTTGCTAGGCAATGAAGAATGCTCATTTTTGTCTTCTTCTCTGTAGTACTTCTCAAATACCATTTCACGGCTCCTGCTGCCTGTTGATGGTGCTCATCCATCTGCTTGTGAAGATATGGGATCAGCGGTATCTGTTGTTGAGGCTGCTGCTCACAAAGGCCTGCTACAGTGCATCGATGCTGTCATGTCTGAGGTTTGCACCTTCTCTTTTCCCTTTTCATATCTAAAACAAATTTATGGGGCCATGTTTATTAAAAAAAATATTAGTAATATGCACAAATAGTGAAGAAAAATAGTGTATGCGAATTTCTGAACTGATTAAATTATTGGATAGACAGACCAAGGATCGATCTATAATAGTATTTCAAATTGATCTCACACCTGAATGTTGGAAAGGTATGACTTGATGCAACCTTTGATATATTGATACATACAATCTCCAACTGCCAAACCATTTCCTTGTTAACCTGAGTTGGGGAACTATTTCCTTGTTAACCAACCCTTGATCCATGTATGGGCACATTATTTATCTGTTTCTATCTTGTTAGTTAGTTACCTCAATAAATGAATGAATCAGATACTAGGTATTATTAATATTTTTGGCAATGCACAAGCATAATGCTTCTGGTTTGGCTTCACAGGTTGAAAGATTGTTGTCTTCAGAACAGAAGGCTACAGATTATCGGTCACCAGATGATGGAGCTGCACCAGATCATCGGCCAACTAATGCTTGCATTAGGTGCTCTTTTGTATGTTTAATGTCTAGCATGGTCCAACATAACTAAATATAACTAATGTATGGTTATCTGTTATTTCAGAATTGTAGCCTATCTCTCTCGTGTTCTTGAGGTTGCATTCAGTGCTCTAGAAGGTCTCAACAAACAGTCCTTTTTGACTGAGTTGGTAAGTTACCTAATAGTAGATCTTGACTTTCAAACCAATTATTTTATTTTGTGAACTGCGGACATGCAAACTTTCAAAAGTCACAAGGTTATGAAAGACCAATATACTTCAAGACATGAGAATTTGACCATTTTTGCACTATTGTATAATGATTATGCATGCATATTGCCATATTCATTATTCCTTAGCACAACAGTGCTGCTTTCTGCCCTTAAATCTGCTGTATGTATTGTCTTGCAAGTAGGAAAGAGTTCATCATAGTTATAACATAACAACGTAACTTCTTGCACTAGTGACCATATCAAAATCTTTTGCTGTCCTCTGGGTATTAAATTCATACTACAAGCAAACACATGTGAGTACCTGAGCCAGCTTGTGCTAGTACTATACTGTAATTTTTAAAAGTATACTTGCACTGATCTTGGTAATGGTTACTTCTGGTTCTGATACTCAATGCAATTTTTGTCTGACATGTAAAATATGTACCATAAATAACCTGAGCTGTGGCTTTTAGGGAAATCGCATGCATAAGGGTCTGCTTAATCATTGGCAGAAGTTCACATTTAGTCCCAGGTACTCTTCTATCATTCTGAACAGATAAATCTCTGCATCTTTATTTTTTGGTCTTGTATTCATGACTTTTTGCTAGTTCAGTCTATTTTGTAGTGCAAAACTTAGTTCTTTTTCTGATAATTTATATTTATCGTTTGTTGGATTAATTATAAGTAAAGGAGAATAGTTCATAGTATTTACATACTTGCTTAAAATTATATATTGAACAAAGAAGACATTAAGTGACCTTGAATCTTGTGGGTTACAACATCTAAAAAAGTTTTGCGTTCATTTGCTTTTATGATCTATGGAAATCTGGTAACGAAATAGCTTCAGTAGTGAAGATTGCTTTAACCTCCCATCGCCGTTTCAGATTTCACCATCTAAGCTGGTTGACAACATCATTTAACCTCCCATCACCGGTACTGAATATTGCTCTAGATCATACTTGACCTCAAATCAAGAAGGCTTCTCTCCTACCAGTCTCAACTCTCAACATTTAAGCTTAGACAAAACCTCAACCTAATAATCAATTAACTCTGTTGACCTACTCAAGCAAGAATATATCTAGATCGGTGTTTGCCCCCCTCAGCTATCGGGTTAGGTTTTTGTTGTGTTGGCCTTCAATGAAATTTATGTAAGGTAGGTCACAATTTGGAATGATGAGTGGTCACATATGGTTTAGGTTAAGAGATAGCAAAACCAAGAGTTGCTCTATAGCAATATGGTCATGTCCCATTTTAATTGTTGTGCCGGCCAGATATACACAAAGTGGTTATCTTGGCAGACGCTAATTTTACAGCGTCTTGTTTATCTTTTGCAGCGGTGGCCTACGGTTGAAACGTGACATAACTGAGTATGGGGAATTTGTTCGTAGCTTCAATGCCCCCTCCATAGACGAGAAGTTCGAACTTCTTGGAATGTAAGCGTGCCTTGTCTGTAGTTTTTGTCCTGATGTCTAAATTCGTCCCTAATATTTATTTGTATTGTGTGTGCAGCATGGCGAACGTCTTTATTGTTGCTCCTGAAAGTTTAGCTTCCTTGTTTGAAGGAACCCCTAGCATCCGGAAGGATGCCTTGCGGTACTGCATCTGCATAGAATATATAATGAGCTGTCTCCAATCGATCGCTGTTTGTTAAATTTGAGACTGAAGTTGGGATCTGAATTGCAGGTTCATTCAACTCAGGGAGGACTATAAGACGGCAAAAATTGCTTCCATGCTTAACAGCATCATGTCTGAATAATTGGTACTTGAAGCATAATGATGTTTGAGCAGCAGGCACACTTATCTGCTGCCTCGCGGTGCAAGGCTATGAAATGCTTCAGAGTCATATGAAATGATTTCCACCATCGATGTCGCCTGTATAGGAGAGCTTCAGAATTATGTTAATTCTTTGGGTTCCCTTTGTTTTTTGCCCCTTTTCTTTCATTTTTTGGGCTTGCTGAATCCGAGTTGTACATGTATGGGTCAGAGACCTCTGTACTAAGCTGAATGTGTACAACAGTACAAGCATTAATTATGTAGAGAAACGGTAAATTGGTAAATTGTGTTGCAAAAAAAACATTTGTGGTCCGTACAGTCGATCACGATTGATCATCCTAGCGTGCTCTGTTAACAGCCAACTGAAATTTGAAGCCAAACGAAATAGTATAATTCTTCATATTTACTGAAACAAAGGGTACTTTGTCTTCGTGCTTCTTCAGATTTAATGAAACAAAGGGTACCTAGCCTTTATGCGTCTTCAACTCATCTTCCTTTTTTTTTCAAATAGACGAGCATTCGGGTGCAATTCACTATTTTCCACTTTTTTCTAATGTTGGACCCAAAAAAAATAATTCTATGATCAATAGTTAGCACATATACATATAGTATATCATTGCATCATATTCATATATGAAAAATTAAAATAGAATAAATATAATATTAACCAGTTGCACGTAGATCTATACGACCGGCGGGCCAAATAATTCACATCATAAGATACTTGCGGAAATAAACGATAATGAAAAAGATACTTGCGGAAATAAACGATAATGAAAAGGTAACAGGAGGCTAACGACTAGGTTAACACCCTAGTACTCAGCATCAACATCTTCACAAAAGAAATAAAATATAAAAGTAACCAATCGTGGGGTCTTCTTTCACTTACTCTGGTAGTGTTTAGCAAGCTAGCAAGCAATTGTCAGTATAAATTGTACTCCACAAGACTTTTAGCAACATTATAATATATGCAAACTGAGACAAAGGTAGTGGCTATCCTAACTAGGCTCTTTTGCATATAGCGAGTTTTTATTTACAATAGACTTAATATTTTGTAAAGAGCAAGTTATGAGAACATTTGACATTGATAAAAAATAATAAATGATAATATATGTACATAAATAAGAGGCCTTCCTTTGCCACAACTTTTCATATTGGCGATCCTTTGCTAAAACAATTCTAGCATGAATTCCCGCCATCCATACTCTTTTCAAACCATTTTTTAAATTAGAAACCAAAAAATCTAACCAAGTGTTGTATTACCAAGCGAAGTCCATGACCGATAACACAGCTATTCGAATAAATTTGAGATGTCACTCTCCAGAGAACGTATAAGTTTACCCACATAATATAATCAACTCATTATGTCAACGCAGACTACGCAGTTTCACTCAACAAGATAGAGTGCAACTAAGAGGTTATAACGAGCCATTTACAAATATCTTGCTCTAACAATAAACCATCCTATAAGCTATCTCATCTAGATATGGATGTCCTTTACCACGACCAAGAGAGTCCATAGTTGTGCATGTAAACCTTACGCTGCAATGTAAGAGCCCCTTCGAACATAGAGATCCATTACCATGCCTGCACAGCTAACAAGTAAACCTATTACTTACCACCTGCGGTTTAAAGCTAGCTCATGACAAAATTAATTAGCCAAATCCTTCCTATACAGGAACATGTGCTTGCACTGATTTGCTTGGATCAATAGCACTAAAGTTTGGTCCTTACTGACTCAGGTGAGACTACCACAAACTGAGATCCCGTGTAACCTACACCAGTCTCAACAATTACTTGTCCAAGTCTAAAACTATTTTTATTTTTATATTTTAACCAAAATATCATAGTAACCCCTCTGGCCAGAATTTGCTAAAAAAATTTCCCAAATTGTCCAAAATTAAGTTTTATCCATTCCTACCATTATTAACCTCAGCATGACTACGCATATGACACATATATTACTTGAAAATTTCACCAATATTTCTAACAATAGTGGATAATATTCCTAAGGTGACAACAATAGGTATATTAATTTTCCAAAGTAGGATCAATGCAACAAATAGGTGGTAACTAAATACCACACAAACTTATTCCTTCAAAAAAACACGCATAGTAGTTTGAGCAAACAATATATATAACATTGAAATATGAGATCAACATGGTTAGGGGAAGGTGCTTGCTTTACTTGTTGAACACTTGGTCTTGTTGTGGCATAACTTCGTATGATTCCGGCACGTCGGTATGATATAACTTGTTGGAATTTTCAAATTCATAAATTTTTTTGGACAACTTGTAGAAATAGATGATTTTACGAAATTTAAGTCATAAGATGATTTGGTTTAATCTAGGCCAGTGCATATGTGTTATATTATGTGTGTTACAACTAACGTGGGTTAAGTTGTGAAGAACGTATACCCAAAAATGATTTTTTGGTTTTTGGAAGTGCTGAGTCGCTTGGAGTCAATCATGGTCTGGTCGTCTATGACTATATACGGACTGGTCATGACCGACCACACACAAGTTAGTCGTCTTCCGCCGTTCACGACCACAGCTTGTCTTCGACCGTGTCTCGGACCACAGCTTGTCTTCGACCACACAAGTTGTCTAAGCACCGACCACTGTACTGTCGACCATGGTGCTACGACCACAACCACGGTCACCATAACTACGACCTTATATAGGCGCCATGACCACAGCGCTAGCGACTTCGACGCTGGTCATTACGACCACATACAACGTGGTCGTAACCGACCACTCACACATGCATCACGACGCTAGTCGTTACGACCACACACAACGTGGTCGTAACCGACCACTTACATAGGCGCCGGACGCTGGTCGTTACGACCACACACAACATGGTTGTAACTGACCACTCACACAGGCGCCACGATGCTGGTCGTTACGACCACACACAACGTGGTCGTAACCGACCACTTACACCTGTGCCACGACGCTGGTCGTTGTGACCACACACAACGTGATCGTAAGCGACCACTCACAAGAGCAACGACCATGGCCACTGTCCGACCACGGCCACTCCGACCACAGCCACTTCGACCACGGTCACTCCGATCATGGCTACTCTGACCACGATCATTCAAACCACAGCCACTCCGATTATAGTCAAATCATCAAGATTAATTCTAACAAAGCCGACCCCAGCGTGCGCCGCATCGCTCGTTGTTGCGCTGGTCCATCACCAGCGCCGCTACACGGTAATCTCGGCCGCAATCAGCGCGCGCCGCGTGCTAGCTCAAAGCCAAGCACGGCCCATCGCTAGCGCGGTCCGCCGGTCGGCCGCCTTCTGCTACCGCCACCTGCCTGCCGCCCTGCGTCACTACTACAGAAAGGCTAATAGTAGACGGCAAATCACAGACGGTTTTGTGAAACCGTCTGTAATGTAAACTATTACAGACGGTTTTAATTTGAAGGCCGTCTGTGGTATTTGTGGCGGGAAAAAGGAGTATCACAGACGGTTCTTACTGCTGAACCGTCTGTGATACTGGAATATCACAGACGGTTTTTATTAAAAACCGTCTGTGATAATCTGGGATTATCACAGACGGTTTTTTATTAAAAACCGTCTGTGTTGTGTCGACTATCACAGCCGGTTGTTGTTAAGAACCGTCTGGGAATGTTCACAGACGGTTTTTCACAAGAACCGGCTGTGATGTCCCTTTGTCTGTCATAATCTAGATCAGAGGTTAATATATAAGTACACATTGCTTCTAATAACTTAACTACAGAACTACTGAGAGAAGAGGTCACAAATTAAAGGCAAATTTATTAATTTCAATTAGAGGCAAATTTATTACAAAAGTCGCACAGGTAAAGAGTTTCCCAGATTGTATTCTTTTGGGCTTCGTAAGCTTCTTCTTCAACTTGGGGACTTGGAGGATCAACCGCTAAATTCTCGAACGCCGTTAAGATTGCCCTTGTCCTCAGCACTTCCTCGTGCAGCCTGGGCAAATGATCAGCAGCATCCATAATGTCGTACAGGATAGCATGAAAAGATTCCTCAGAATCTGCCGTTTTTGCTTGATTGGCAAGGCTATCCATCAGTCTCTGCAATGCGTGTAGAGCTTCTTCCGCATTGCGCACATTGTGGAGAAGAACCAGGGTGAGGGCTGTTTCCCTTTCTTGAGCGGCAGCGAGACGCCTCCGTCGACGGCGGAGGATCAGGTCAAGCTGACGGATGCAAGAAAGTCGGGGAAGGAGAGCAGGGTGGGTGCGGAGAAGCTGCTCCAGATGCAAATTGCTGGCCGCCTGTGTAAGGTTCCGGCCGAACAATTCGTGATTAACAGATGAGAGGAAGGAGATGATCACAAGAACAGTAGTAGAAGCCATGTTGTATTGTGTATTGTATTGTACGTACGTAGAAGAGACCTGGATTAGGAGCGCATATTTAACCTTTAGCACAAACGGTTCGTATACCCAAACATTAATGATATAGACACTTCGTATAATGATCGAGAGACGTTAATTAGACGATCGAAACACGAAGCGTTCTGGCATCGAACACGCGCGAAGCGTTCTGGTATGAAGCTTATCACAGACGGTTTTTTATAAAAAACCGTCTGTGATAATGACTACGGCATTTATTGCGCTGCTCAGACCGCATCGTCTTCATTTCGATCCAGATCTAGCCACTGTTGCGCACTTTTTCACTCGGGAGGAAGCTAGAGCGATTTCAGGCCAGTTAATTTGGTGGGAAGAGGCAGAGATTGAGCTTTGAATTAAGATTCAGACTTTCCTGGTTGCTGTAGATATGGTTAGTAATGAAATTTATTTATTTTTAATTGCATTACAATTTAGGTGTAAGTAATCCATGAGTGGTTATTGAAGATGGTTAATTAATTTGCAAAATTGTTGGTTATATAATAGCTATTGTGTTTGTAATATGAATTGAGCTAGGAAATTAAGTCTCAATATAATAAATGTGGCCGGTATATATGTAGTTATAATTAGTTATTCTAGATTTTAATACTAAGTTGTTATATATGTACGTAACGTAGGACCGAAGTTGGATATATGCCGCGAGCCGTGTGAGTGAAGAGTACATTAATGGTGTTTCTGCTTTTATAAGAGCCGCCGAGGAGGATATGTTGAATAAGGGGGTGGAATATATGTGTTGTCCATGCACTGACTGCGAGAATTTGAAGATGTTTAAGAACCGAGGGCAAATTGAAGCGTACTTGATTCGGAGGGGTTTCAAAAAGGATTATACGTGTTGGACCAGTCATGGCGAAGTGAATGATCATATGCCGCCGGATGACATCGCCGGTGAAGTGAATGATATGCCCCCGGATGACATCGCAGGTGAAGTGAATGACATGCCGCCGGCTGATGTCGATTGTGGCTCGGATTCGGATAGATTGCACGATGATAATCTGGATCAGATGCTTCGCGATGTAGAAGAGAACTATGATGAGAGAGAGTATGTTAAATTCCGTGGCTTGATGGAGGACTCAGCGAAACCTTTGTACACGGGCTGCAAGTACACGAGGTTGTCGGGCGTGCTTGAACTGTTGAAATTGAAGGCAAGCAACGGTTGGTCCGACAAGAGTTTCACGGCGCTGCTAGGTCTTTTAGCGGACATGCTTCCGGAGGGAAATGGGTTGCCTAAAACCACGTATAAAGCCAAGAAGGTTCTTTGTCCGTTGGGAATGGAAGTAGAAAGAATACATGCATGCCCGAACGACTGTATGCCCGAACCACAGCAACTTGCACTGGTGCCATCTCCACACGGACAGTGCGAACCACAGCTACCTACACCGGTGCTATCTCCACGGGTGCTATTCTCGCCAGAGCAACTTGCACCGTCTATACCATTACAGTCGACTAGCATAAAGTCGACCCACAATCGAGGCAGTGGCCAGGGCAAATCAAAGACGAATGATGATGACGATTTCCCGTCCATGCCATTGGCCCGTAAATTCGTGCTAGCTCAGCCGATGGTAGTCCAGGAAGAGCTCCAAAAACTAGGACTTGGTTGCCAAAGATTCCACCTTTGGTATATGGAAGAGTCCAATAAGCCAGCGGCAGAACGGCGCTCAGGTATAACTGTCAAATTCAAGCCGGAACATTTCTTGCACGAAGTTCAGGAATGTGTCTTCGCGGTGACCTTTGACGATATATTTCAACTTTTCACGCTCAACGCTCTCGACACCTCACTCGTTCGATGCTGGACGCTGTAAGTCTGCACAATCACAGTCTCTGTTCACGTAATACCGATATATGTCACAATTTGTTGCTTTCCTATGTTATATATAGATTCATGCTGATCGAAGCTAGATCATCGAAATCACAAATTGGTTTCCTGGACCCACGCTTGGTCGCCATTGATACCATCATCGAGAATGCATCCTTCGTCGAGGACTATATTACAAAAGCACTGCTGGCTCACCAAGATAAGGAATTTGTTCTTATGCCATAAAATGAGCAGTTCCATTGGATTTTAATTGTAATTATACCAAAATGGAACAAGGCTATATACCTTGATTCTCTAAGTAAGAACAAATCCAAGTACACAGCTATCGCCCGAATACTCGATAGGTACGTACATTGTACATTGTACTCTTTCTTTCCTTCCGAATAACTAATCTAACTTTTTCGAATAACGAAGGTCGTTCGCCACATACGTTCAACAAACACGTGACTCGACGACAGGGGCCAAGGCCTTGAAACATGATCGCAAGTTTCGGGTATTCGCTAGCTACACATTAATTAATCATATACAACACATAGTAGTAATGCCACTTGATTTAACACATTATATTTTTTGCAGTGCCACCAGCAGGAGCCGGGCAACACATGTGGATACTACGTGTGCCACCATATGAGACTACTCCTCGATTCCACCAAGATCACTAATTCTAAGGTTTGTCAATCTTCCCACATTTATTTCATACATGTCAGTTTTATATATGCGCGCGTTGATATTCCTATCGACAGGGTGCGTCCATCTCTACATCTGCATTGACACAGCCGGATTTTGCAAAAATTCGAGGAGAGCTCATTTGGTTTTTGTGGTCAAAAGTCGTAAGATCAGATGGAGAGTTCCACTGCCCAGAATGATTTTTTATTGTAATTCTAAGAGCAAATACAGTGTAGATCTTTTACAATTGTGTATTTGTTAATGGATATTTTATTTCAACACAATGAATTGATTTGCGAAATGGATGCTTTATGTTTGTGAAATGAAGTGCGTTGTCAATTGGATGTTTTATGTCTGTGAAATGAATTGAGATGTGAAATATATCTGAAATGAAATGAGATGTGTAAATTGTATATGTTTATGTCTGTGATTATCTGCTTGTTTCAGAGGGCATGGCTATCATTTCCTGAGGCTAGCTATAAACAGAAATAGATTCTGCTGGGGGGAGGAGTATCACAGACGGTTTTTAATGAAAAACCGTCTGTGATTATGCGATATCACAGACGGTTTTTAATTAAAAACCGTCTGTGATTATCCGATATCACAGACGGTTTTGTACTAAAAACCGTCTGTGATTATCCGATATCACAGACGGTTTTTTCTAAAAACCGTCTGTGATATCGGATAATCACAGACGGTTTTTAGTACAAAACCGTCTGTGATATCGGATAATCACAGACGGTTTTTAATGAAAAACCGTCTGTGATATCGCATAATCACAGACGGTTCAAAAACCGTCTGTGATAACTTGGATTATCACTGACCCATAATTTCAGACGGTTCAGAAAACCGTCTGTGATGACGTTTCTGAACCGTCTGTAATGTGGTTTTCTGTAGTAGTGCGTGTAGCCTTCTCCCGCATGGAAATCCCTGTGCTGTCCACCTGCCCGTGCGAGCGCAGCGTGCCATACTGCCATCTCACCACAGCCACGCGTGCGTTGCGCTTGCTTCGGCTCGCGCCACGCGCCAGCACGTGCGGGCGAGAGCAGCTGGCCATCTTTTACCGTGTCGCCCACGAGCATGCATGCTGCCGTGCCCTGGGATTAAGTGCTGTCCGCTATGTGCGTGTTGTAGGGCTGGATGGTGCTGCATCATGCGAGCGTTGTTCTGCCGTACGTGGCTACATTTGGAGTGTGCATGGGCTGCTGAGTCTGCGTGGAGACTGCCTACTAGAAGTGGTGTGTGCATACATGCGCACATCAGCGTCGCTGCTAGCTGCCATGGAAAATTTCATGTGCGGCCGTAACAAACGCACGTGTTGCCGTAACAAGGGAAGGAAGACAAAGAGTCCATGCTTTAGGTATTTTTTTACCGGAGTAATGATCAGAGTTGGAATTACGAGGGTAGTAGCTTTTACGGAACCTAGAAGATTATGTTATGGGCAAATATCAAAATTACCACTGAGAGACTTAGACTATAAATAGATAAGCATATGTACAATAAGAAACGATGTGAAATCAATAAAGACTATGTTATAGTGTTCTTTCTCAATTGTTTCGTAGTGATTGATCTCTCTAGTGTTCTTGTGATTAATTGCGTGGATTTGCATCGCCGTTCGTCTATTTCTTAACACGTTATCAGCACAACTCGCTTTACAAGGTGCACGTATGCAAATCACGAATCAATCTATTACGCATTGCGTTTCATGTGTCAATCTAGATTGATTCTATATTCATTTGTAATGCAATAATTAGATCAGATGTGTTCTAATTGTTTCTACCCCAGATTGATCTTGAATTGCTAGCATGTTTTATGCATTGTTTCTACCCCAGATCGATCTTGAATTTGCTAGCATGTTTTTATGCAATTCTATGAACCTGTTAGATGAATCTTCGAGTATCTAGATTAATCTTATAGATAGATTAGAAATTGGGTTTGCTGGGATATCACACATGATTTGGCACTGTCAGAAATCACGGACGGCAACCGCACGGCCGTCGTCGTCCAGCCCCGGTCACCACACCAGGGGCGGATCTACTGTAGGTCAAGGGTGTTCAGCTGTTCAGCTGAACACCTAATTTTTTTGACAAAAAACCTAGTATATATGAGGTATAATACATGTATATATATAGTTGGGATAAATCAGTTGTTTATATCACAATTTGGCCCGAGAGGCCGAGAGAAACAAAGCAGCCCGCCGGATCTGTCGCGTGTGAAGCCCAGCCGGCCCATCTTCTGTCGCGCGGCCTGCCTGTCCCCCGCCCCAGGTTCCAGTCCCCCCTCCCGCCGATCCCATTGGCAAATCGCGCGACCCTAACCCTAGCCTCGTCGCCTCCGCTCCGCTTCGCCGCGACGCTGCCTCTGCCCTCCGCTCCGCCTCGCCGCCTCCGTTCCACCTCCGCCCTCCGCCTCCACTCCGCCTCGCCGTGACGCCGCCTCCGCCTCGCCGCCTCCGCCTTCCGCCTCCACTCTGCCTCGCCGCCTCCGCCCTCCACTCTGCCTCGCCGCCACCGCCCTCTGCCTCGCCAACTCCGCTCCGCCTCGCCGCCTCCGCCCTCCGCTCCGCCGGCGACCGCCTCGCAGCCTCCGCCCTCCGCCTCCGCTCCGCCTCGCCACCTCCGCCCTCCGCTCTGCTGGCGACCGCACCTCACCGCCTCCGCCCTCCGGCTAGATCTGGGCGCCTCGCTTGTGCCGGCCTGCTTCCCGGAGCCGCCGAGCCGGACCAGTTTGCCGCCTCCCCGTCCTTCTGCGCCGGCGTCACCACCGCCGAGGAGTACGCGGCCGTCGTTGGGAACGAGTCAGTCACCGCCCTGGACTTCGCCTGCGGCCCGATTCGTCCCCGCCGGGCGCCGGCCCTCTGCCTCCTACTTCAACAAGGATCAATTCTCTGCAATCACCATTTCAAGGTTTGCACCTCACCCATCTCAGTAGTCAGTATTATTCTTACCTTGTAACATTGTCAGAAACAACTTTTGAGATATTCAGAATTGTGCTATTTGTTATACATTTTGATATGAAACCTTCTTTTGCTGAACCAATACATAGGCCTTCACATATTTCATTATTTGGATAGGACCTAATGGATTCTTCAACAGATTACTATTCCGGTTGTTGAATTGTTGCCAGAAATTTGATGGCATGAGTTCTGGATCAATTAGCAGTATGTATGAATTGATTTAACCCTCGTAAACTGATCATAAAATGTAGCTTCTAAAGAAAACACTTTGATAAAACATGTAGACAGGCTGGTTTGCAAGAAATTAAGCAAAACTGAACTCCATGGAATGTAAAAATCCACTAAATTTTGATCATGCCGATCTGTAGCGAACTTTTGCAATTGTTTTGTAATTTCTTTATATTATTTGACATGTTATCCCTAGTACGAACACGAACAATTGTATGTTAACTATTATTACTGTAGATCTTTATGTTTTGTACTGAAAAATATTTTTACAACTTCGAACACCCATTCCAAAATTCCTACGTCCGCCACTACACCACACGATTGCCACCCGGCCTCGGCCGCTGAAGACGCCGGCCGCCGAAGCTTGGTGCCTTCGCCCAGGTCGATGCGTCGCCGCTCGATGCCGGCCACCCATAGTAGCACCTCACCGGCACCTCAGCCGCCACTGCCCAAAGACTTGCACACCGACGGCCTAGAGTCGCTGCTTCCTGCGCTAGCCGCCCAAAGTTAGCCCGCAGCTGCTCAGCCTCTTCCTCAATGGAAGCTACTGCGGCTGCTCGAAGCCACGTCTCCGATGCTAGATTTCCCACCGGGAACCGACACGCCCGCGGCCGTCATGCCCATGGGCACCTAAAACCGCCACCACCATCATGGCTGCCTTCACGCTTGGCTTCTCCCACGCTGTCACTTCTGGGCCCCGCACTTAAGGAAACACACTTGAAGCCGGCCGCTGCCTCGCACTCCCGCGCTCCACAACGACTGCACGAAGCAAGTCACCACTTCCGCTCGATCCCGCCGCCCCGAAGCCGCTGGCACGTCACCCGCCTCTGGCCTGAAGCCGTCGGCGCAACACTAGCTGCCCACGCCCGCGCTGGTGCCGCTGGCCGCCCGCTCGGTCGAGCTCCTCACGCCCAAACCTATCCAATGGGCCATGTTGGGCTGGCACAGCACGGGCCCAGTGCAGGCACAGCCCGTTTAGGCCTGCCAAATAAATGGGTCGTGTCGTGCTGACCACAGGCCGCGGTCTGAGTCCAGGCACGGCCCACGACCACGCTGTGCCGGCACGGGCACGGTTAGGGTTCAACGGGCCGTGCCGACACGGTCGGCCCGTTAAGCCAGAAAAAAGAGAAAAAATTCAGAAAATTGTTGAAAATTAAGAAAAAATGTAGAAAATTACCTAAAAATTATAGACATTGTCAATCATCAAGATAATTATTTTCAATGATATAATGAGCTTTATTAACTTGTTAAATTACATGAGATGACTGTCTCGTTAAAAATTTTACCAAGTAAAAACTCAATGTGAGAAAACATTGGTAAAGAAAAAAGAGTAGAGCCTATAAAGCTTACTAGTGACTACATCTAAAGAAAAATATTGAAAATCCTATTCATTGCTATCTAAAGATAAATTCTCAAAAGATTCTTGTATGTCTCTATTCTCTGCAGTATGTTGGAGTCTTGATCCAGCTTGTTCCCAGTCTTTGACGCTTAGAAGGATTTCGACCATCTTGTTCGAGAGACTTGTTCATCGCTCCTCGATTATTCTTCTAGATAGACTGAAGGCTGACTCCGAGGAGACTGAAGATTTTTGATTTTTCTAAATTTTGCACGAATTTCTCACTAATTTTGCCAAATTTGCGCAAACATTACTAGAATTTTCATAGCTAAACAGAGAGATGAGAGTTAGGTTTGACGTGTGGAGAATGGAGGCCGGATGCCCCCTATTTACAGTAAAAATTCCATATTTTTGATTTTTTTGCTATTTTTTCTAAAAATTTTACACCCCAACGATAAAAAAATGGCTATATTCAACGGGTTGTGGCGTGCCGTGCCATGTCGGCATGGCCCACGACTGTAAATGGGCTATGCCATGTCGGCTCGCCGTGCGAGTCCGCCGTGCCGCCCTCTCGGCCTAGGCACGACACGGTCCACTGGGCTGTACCAGCACGGCCCGTGAACTAAACGGGCCATGCCATGCTTAGGTCGGGCCAACAGTACCGGGCCGCTGGCCGACATGGTAAGGCCTGGCCCATTGGTCACCTCTACTCGCGCCGCCAGGAAGCCCGGTGGCTAGTGTTTTAACTCTAGCCATCGGCGGTAATGGGCTAGGAGGCCGTGGGCCACACAGGCCAAATTGGGCCCAAAAATAGCAAAAGGAAAAGAATTTCGGTCAACGGCAAATTTGCATTTTAACCCTCAGATTTTCAGTAAATTAAGTAATTCTGCTAAAAATAGAAAATAATTATAAAGTTGACCATGAAGTTTGCCAAAATTGCATATAAGTCCAGCAGAACGAATTTATCTCTAAGGAAATTAAATTTTAGATTATATGAGCTTAATTATAGTCTCTTTAGCACTTGGCATTATTATTTGTTTTGTAGATTTTCTTTCTTCATCATATTATTTCTGCTTATTAGTAATTCCAAAAATTGCTTATTAATTAGCAAAAATTCATTAAAGATTACCAGAAATTTTAGAAAATCCTAAAAACATATTTTTTACATATATGAGTTTCCGTAAATTTGTGAAATCTTAGACTTAGTACACCTTGGAGGCATCATGTTTCTTTTATGGTTTATTTCTTGACATTGTGTGTTTGGGATTTATTTAATGGATTTGTAATTTTGAAAATTTCTTAAATGCCTTAATAATTATCAGGAAATTCCAAACATTGCTAGGAAAAAATCTAAGAAATGATAAATTATCTACTGAATAGATAAAAGTAAATCTTTACTATTTGCACTTATTTCATGCACTTGAGATTACTTACGAGCAGTAAGCATGTAGGAAAATGCATGAATATTGTAAGACTTTGGGCATCGCTAAGTCGATATTCACCTACCCCAAATTGCTGCAATTGTATCACCTAGACTTATTTCATTGTCATACAATCATACCACTGTCAAGCCTGACGCTGACATAGCTATACTGCTTTTGCCACTGAAAGGTAAAAAGTTTGTAGTTTATGAGGTATTGCCTCTACTGTATCCTGAAGAATGACTATATGATTTAGATTGATTCGTTGGGCCTAAGGGCCTTCTCTGAAAGAATGGCCAAACCTGTAAAAGGTCACTGGTGCTCTGTAGGTACTTTGCCAGGATCTACTTATGTTTTCCAGGACTAGAAGTCCACACGTGAGTATTACTCTGCCTTGCACCATATTGTCTCTAGAATAAGTTTATATAACCCGTATGTTACTAATAAATAGGTGTATTCATAAATAAGAATATGCCCACGGTGAACAATATGGAGACTAGTAGCATTCTCATAGTTATCCCTTAGCTTTATTTAGATGCCATTTCCTTGCATGAGTAGCGTCAATAGTATAGATACAACTCATGTCGAGCTTGATCTTGATCATGAGGAGCATCTCTTATCTTTTGCTTTAGGCTGAAACTGTGCATTAGATAATTATTTTCCCAGATACCATAATATTTTTGGTCTAAGTTGTTCTGTTAAAGTCTTACCGTGCTGAATAGTTGCTTAATAGAACACATTGCAAGTAGCATATCTTACCTTCAGTAAAATAATTAATTATACATGGAATAATTTTTTTAAATATTATGCCTAACATTTAAAATAAATGATATGGCTCAGTTCACTAGTTGTTTGTGCATTAATGCCCAGATGGCAATAGAAAAATTATCCTTTTTGACTACACAAGAAATCTAGTCAAATGTTAAGGGCCTGTTTGTTTCAGCTTCTGGCAGCTGCAGCTACTCCCAGAATCTGCAGCTCCCCCAAACAGTCCAGATTTTCATCCAGATTCTAAGTAGCAAGAAGCTACAGAATCCAGAAAATGAACTAGTAGCCAGAAGCTGGGGTTATCCAGCTTCTCCAGATTCTGACTAGCTGGATACTCACCAGCTACTTCTCAGAATCTACAGCTGAAACAAACGGGCCCTAAATCTTAGAAGGATTACCTTGACTAGAAAACACTATGAACTTCAAATAAGTACGGGATAACTTACAACCAAAAACTTGAAGTTTATATATAACCCCTATCTTCTATATTACAAAGTATATGTCGGTTTCACGTCAATAAAATTTAAATCTTGAAGTAGTATAATAGCAATTTATTGCTAAAACTCTGGGTTAATTCAAAGCAAATGCTAGAAGTAGGCATTTTCACTCGAAATTTTATGGTTGGCGTGAAAAGGGGGAGGAATTTGGGCATATGAGAAATATTGAAACCTTCAAGGCATATCCTAGGTCAAATCCAGAAGCAGATAAGCTTAAAGCTATAAATAATTTAGTTTATTTGAGAGATAATGGGAACTACTATCAAAATTGTTGGCAAATGAAAATCTTTGCAACCTTCAAAGGGTAATTGATTTGTCTCCAGTAATATGTTAGTCACCAGCATGTGACCACATATATGGGAATTACACGGTAGCATGAAGCTGCTGCACATATGCCGTTGGTAGCTATAGCCATTTGCCTGAAGAAAATATAACTCTCAAAATACTAGATGAACTATTGGATTTTAATGATCCCGAATGATCTAAATCTATCATACTTGTTTGGCATCATAAATTATAACAGACATATAAATTACCTCCCAATTAATTGCATATTTTGCTGGCGAATAATTGTTCCATCTGGGTGGTTAAACTAGAATTATATTATAGTAGAATATATTATATTCCATGCAGATTAATATGTGGTCGTGTTTTATATAACAATGTTATATTTATGCTCTTGTGAGCATCCAGAAGATGTATATCATATTGTCAAAACATAATACTCTTGACCAGGTCAAAACATGTTGCATTATCATAAAACTTGAAGTTTGAGTTATCCAAAATTTAATGCATAGTATGAGTAATTGGATCATAATATTGGGCAATATATAAGAATCTAGAATTTTACTGCTGTCGTAGATTAATACCCACCAGATGTTTGGGATAATCTACTAGTAATAGAGATGTTTAGTTGTCATGCCACTACATTAATAAATGTCTAGCTCATTGCATTAAAAAAACCCCAATCAAGGATTAGTGTGTATTAGAAGAATTAATCATTTTACATATAATATCACCACCGTAGCATATACCATTTGGGTCACCACTAGTAGTTGGGATCAGATTGGATATGAAATTCCATCTATCATGTGTCGACACTAAGGGGATTTTGAAGTATGCTATTTAGCAAGATCAAATCTCGGCATCAGGGGCAGAGAAATGCCCAAAATCTTTGAATGTTATGATATTGTCCTGGAGAAAGATTTACTCACTAACCAAGCTAAATTTAAGTTTAGTTACTCCTGTATGCTAGAACGGGGAGACTGACAAATTTCTTTTTCCAATGCATGGAGGAGTTATATAGTATTTACTTGAAGTAAATGTGTCGCTAAGTTTGAAATACCCCAGGTTGAATAGTATATCCATCTTTGCGAAGTTGACTTATTAGTCAGTGATCTAAAGTCTACGGGGACGCCTGTGGATCTAAGGTCTAATGACACTAGTCAAAATAATCATTAAACACTCCTTAAATACTCTAGAAGAGAACTCACCTTAAAGGTGAAATACTTCATGAAGAGACTCATCATGAAGATAAAAACCCCAATAATTAGGTGCGCACATATTACAATATTGGGGAACATGGAACAACCAATAAGCTTTAATTTGGAAAATGACAAAGATTTGGTTAACACTAAAAGACACTCAATTATGAGGATATTTCGAGAACAGTTGTTGACAACCAATTTGCCTCTAAAGTTGCTGAAGTTCTTGTATGAGAACATAAATATAGAACTAAAGTCCATGGTCGAACACTTGAAGTGTTCATGTCGGGTAAAGAAAATGAAAGGAAGCAAGCAATGGTTCACGGATCCCAGTAGAGATCAATATTCTCCTGATATAAATGAAATAATGTTATGTTATATAATAACTCTGGCAGATGACAAGAATAAGATATACAAGTATCGGATTCTAAAAATCCTAGATGGGATCTCTTAAGGGACTCAAAGCTCGATCCTTGAAGGACTCAGTGTTTTAACAAGAAAACAAATTACAACATGTGTGTATATATATAACTCATATATGATAAACTTTTACTTAAAGAAAGTGTCTCCTAGAAGAGGAAATATCTCCTAGAAGAGAGAACACCTCTCTGAAGAGAAATTAAATCACCTGTTGATCGAAAATTCACCAACGATATTCGATCCCTAGAAGTGGATAAGGACCCATCCAAGACCCGAGGGAATGGAATGAGGAAACTAAAACCTAGAAATGCGCCACATAAACACATATGAAGTCCATCTCCTACCAGAAGTTGATGGAGTGACCATATCCTTTATTACCATGAAGGTATCATATATATTGGTGTTAATGGCAAATTTATTAATCCCCTAAGTGCCAAAATTAAGAGTGGTTATATTGATTCTATGGTTGTATGACCATGCTTTTAGTTTTGCAGAATAGACTTTTGGTTGTGTAGTACTACTCAGATATGGTTGCTAAATATTAAGACCCTAAAAGGTTTTGATAAGTCATATCCTGAAGAAATGTGGAATTGCAATTGATTACCCCCATATCCTGATTAGGATAAATTTTGCTTGTGTTGCATATATAGATATGTGATATTTTGGAAAGTTAAGTATATTTCTCCCAAATTGTTTTATTGCCTCTTTATCTAGATGAATAGTGAGACAAATATCTAGAAGACTATACATTATGGTAATCCAGTAAATATACTCATAATATACTCGCTTGTATTCATTTCTTAAAATTTATTAAAGGCATTGGAATAATAAGACTTCGCCGGAAGTGGTCTTCAGGGGCAGCAGACACTAAACCTTTATAGTTAAACTCGAGATTCAGAAAATCTCGACTTTAGTCTAATCTAGAAGGTATTGACTTGATGATCACTACCTTAGAGGTTTTACCACCTATCGGTATGAGTCCAATCGATGGACATGATAAAGGTCTTGAAGATCACAATAAATCCCGAAGATGGGCGTTGTACTCATTTTTCCTTAGTAAGTTTTTCTGTTGGGTTTCTCTTGAAGGTTTTTAATGAGGCAACAAATGCAATACAATTTTAACATGTGCTATATACTCTTTTCTCCATTCATTTTTTACCACTAGGTTTTTGGAAGGAGTTTATAATGAGGCATATGCATATCATGGTATGAAGCCTCATAAGAATGTGCTTGGCTCAGGCGAATGATTAGCAACATTAAGATGTCATGTGTCATAAACACCGTTGATAACCCCACTATAATCTATGAAAACAATGCAGCTTGTGTGGTACAAATGCAAATGGGTTATGTTAAAAGTAATATCATGAAACATATTGCTCTTAAATTCTTTTATCCTCATGAGCTCCAAAAGGGCGGAGAGGCAAAGATATTGAAAGTTAGGTCTTGTGATAATCTAGTAGATATATTTACGAAATCTCTTCCAACCTCTAGCTTCCAGAAGTGTGCGCGAAACATAGGGATGAGACGACTTAGAGAATTGTAAGGTTCAGGGGGAGTAAATCCCTGAACCCACTGGAAGACTTATATGATCCTAGAGATCTAATGTTGTACTCTTTTTTTCTTTTGCGAGTTTTCCTGAAGTTTTCTCACGTGAAGGTTTTTAATGAGGCAATAAGTGCGACACAAGAAACGGATGCGATGTACTCTTTTCTCTATCCCTTTTTCGCACTGGGTTTTTGGGAGGAGTTTTTAATGAGGCATATGCATATCATGGTATTCACCCAAGGGGAAGTGTTATGAAACCTAGAAGGTTATGTTGTGGGTAAATACCGAAACTATCCCTAAGAGGTTTAGACTATAAATAGAGAAGCATATGTACAATGAGAAATGATCTGAAATCAATAAAGACTATGTTCTGGTGTTCTCTCTCAATTGTATGCTGGTGATTGATCTCTCTTGTGTTCTTGTGATTGATTGCGTGGGTTGCATTGCTGAATTGTTGTACTATTTTTACAGGTTGTGTATGGTCATAATTTAGGAATCTCTTCTACTATAAAGTTTTAGAAAATTTCGGTAGCTTCCCATAGAATTTTTATTTATATCGATTGGATGAGTAGATTGTGAGATATGAATTTTATAATCTTGTTGTCCGGTAAATTTATCATGTTTTGGTGGCATGTGTTAACTTTTAGATTAAAAATAGTAAATGAACTAATCTTGGAATTTGGTCAACATGAACATTGTAGGTAATTTTTTAAAGTTTCAACAAAATCCAAGAATACAATTTTAGACAAGCAGATTAGGAGTTATGAATTTTGGGAGGCTGTTGTCCAGTACCGGGTTGCTGCTGGACGTAGTCATGGGGAAAATATTAATTTGACTAACTTAATGGAAGAATTAAATTTTAAAAATAACTAGAAAGTGGTAGATAATTTTCTGTTGTTTTTGAAAATGCCATAGTTCAATATATTTGCATGTGTAGATTAAAAGCTATAAAATTATTAAGTTTGATGTTTAGAAGATGATAGATTTGTCTTCTAGGTTAAAATGGGGGTTTAGATGATTTAATCTGAACATTTGGTCGACTAAGAAAACTTAGAGAATTTGTGTAGATTTCAGAACTGATATGATTTGCTATTTTACATTGTGGGAATTGAGAGTTACGTTATTTTTGTACCACAACAGCAAGGGGGACTGTCCAATAAAGGGGGGAAATGGTATATTTGGAAAGTGTGTAGGAACGTTATCAATTAAGTGTTATCTTGTGCTGCAACGGTTGGTATTGAGGCTGAATATTTGCTGTAGGAGGAGTAGCATTGGTTGTATTGTCATCTCCTAATCAAACTGGTCGTCGTAACTAGAAAGCAAGTGCTTAGTAGAATGATAGATGATGATTAATAATTGCTTACTAATATTGAATTATTCATGTCGTCACATAATAATTTTCACTATTTCTTTGTTTAGTATGATATTAATTTGAAGGTAATTGTGATATGTGGTAAAATGATGGAAAGTGGCATTCACGACAATGATATATACATTACGAGCCAGGGTGACGAGAAAGTCAATAGTTATGACTAAAGCTATGTGACTATTCTGACGTGCTCTTGAGAAAGACGTACTTCGGTAGGCATATCTATGGGATGGAAGAAAGACCTACTTTGGTAGGCACCTCCACAGGATAGAGGTAGAGGGTGACATTGATATGTGTGTCCTCCGCTATACCTGTATAAGCTACAGAGAAGACATGGGCATGACCATTGCTTTGCATTAAGAGAAATTGAGATGAGATATTGAGACATGTGGATGAGAATTGATGAGAATGAGATATGAAAATTGAGTTAATGGTAAATGATTAAAAACTGTTAAAAAGAGGTGGATTCATTTATTTGTTCTGCTTTGTACTTGTTAATTTGTGGACCCACTCTTATTGTTGTTTTTAGGTAAATGTTGAAGGCGTCATACATTCGGTGAAAGTAGGACATAGAACAATTGCACTGTTGTTACTCTTTACTCCACTTAGCGAATCATTCACTTCATGTCATAAACAATTTAGCTTATCCATATAATAATTAGATGCTTAATGTTTTTCTTAGTTCTTTAAAATTCATAATGTTGCTATCTAATAGTTCCTTGGATGGTTTATCAATTAAAGTCATCTTAGTGAATATTTAGTTCATCTTAAGTTCAGTTTACTGTTTACCATATTGCTGAATTTTATACTTATTATCATGTTGAAGGCTTGTTTTTGAAGTCTAGAAGATGTTGATGTTTGATTATTTGTTAAAATTGATAGAGATAGTAGTTGTGAGTGATATTTTAGGTTTTTAAGAAGTCAGAGTATTACAGTAGGGCTGCGTCGATGATGGAAGATGAGCTGTTGCGGTTAGTTGAGCACCATGATGAGAGAACGAGCACATACTGTACTGGCAGCTTTGTTGAGTCAAATTCATCGCTTTTAAATAAAGCAATCAAGTGACTACATCAATCTTGATGGATTTGAGCGGATACATAATCCAGACATGGCAGAGCTCCTGCCCTCGTTCCATGCCTCCCAAGCCCATTGCCACTTGCAAGATAGACACGTTTAGCGTCAGTATCTACAATTTGCCAAACTCAAATGGTTAGCATCTCTGATCTCCCTGTAATTTCAGCTTTGTTATTGTAACGTCCAGACCTTCCACAGGACATACAATGTCACTACTACCATCACTACCATTCTAATTACAATTATAATATTAAATTCCTGCATGGAAGTAAGTTCTGAGAACTGAAATTTTAGATCTTTAATAATATTAACAAGTTATACAACAATTATGTAATTAATGGGGAAGCTGATGAGCAATTTATGAAGTAAAAGCTGAGCATTTTAACAACTATACAATACCACATGTGTCTCAAGATTTGTGTAAGGGCATCTGTAGTGTATGAAAATAGAGGATCTTAAGCCACCTTAAGGTCAACCTTATACATTACAGGGGTGACCTTAAGCAGGCTATAAGCAAAAAAGGCTTAAGGCTGGTCCTCAAGCTAAAGACCTGGCCATAAGCATTAAAATACAATTTTTCTTTATCTGCCAAGTGGGACCGTCTTAAGGCCCCTTAGGTTATATACACTGTGGAGTCAGCCTTAAGGTTTAGATGAGACCCACCTTAAGACCCCTTGGGTTATATACACTACAGATGCCCTAAGGGATATTCAATTATTAGAAGATAAGATGATGTTTTGAATTTTGAAAGTTTGCATCAATCGCAAGGCACATTTGATGATGGTAATAGTACATGTACCCATATATACATGTGGAAGTGGAACCACATTCGCATTTCAATTAACAAAAAAAGCTACAAGTAATTCAGGTGGTGATCGGTTCGGCTGAAAAGCTCGTGGCTTATGGCTGAAAACACTGTAGCTGGCTGAAAAAAGCACTGTACCTGACAGAGGCTTATTTAGCATAATTAAAATTTAAAAAATTTAAAAATAAAAAAAATATGTTAGCCCATTACGTATAATACAAACAAATACGGGGAAAAAAGAACCGACAAAAAAGCTCAACAAAAAGCCAAAAGTTCAGAAAAAGACGAAACTTATGAATAGTGAAAAATAAGCCAGAAGCCAGAAGTCGAAGCCGAAGCCGAGTTGATGAGGGCAAGTCTGTGTTCCCAGTGGTTGGGAGGTTGCTTCCTCATCCCCGAGGTGGCAGGGTAGGAAACCACCTAGTCCAATGACATGTTGGTTACCCGTGAAGCACACGCTATGACTTAAGGAGGTTTATCAACTCTTTGATAATTAACTATACATTAAAATGCACCATAGGTCGAAAAATTTGGATGGGTATGCGACTTGGGTCTCTGAAAATGAAAATCGTGTATTCAGATCTCTAAACTTGTATATCTTGTTAGGTCCAAACCCTGCTTAATTAGCACTTATTAAGTACATAGCTGCGTAATAGTTTGACCTTGTGCTTGTTAAGTAATATGAAAGGAAAACTAGCTAAATTGGTCGGAGATAAATATAAACTTCTCTTCAAATCTGAAGACATTAATATTCCATTGATTTCACTCGACAATCACGTGGTAGCCAACGGGTTAATTACCAATTAAGTAGGTTTGGACCTTTGTTGACACACTTGTGAGGTGCTTTTGGTCATCTAATATTCATTTTTGGTTACATTTTATTAGTTTCCATTTAAGTGAAATATTTGTGAAGCTTTTTATATTTCTCAAAGTGGTATCTTAAAGCATGCCATTTCTTTGAGAAATCCCGTTGAAGTGGAATAATGGGTAGGTTCTAATATCTGTGAAAATGCATTTTGAGCATAATTATTTTCTAAGAATATTGGTCCTGTTTATATTGAATTCTGCTTCTGGTTTCTGCTTGGAAAAGTCAAAACCCAATATGAACATCCGGCTTCTCGAAACGACTTCTCTACTCCTATCACATGAATGCATCTCTCACTTGTTCCATTGTTCGCCACCTCCTTCTAAAAGCCACTTCTTTCAGCTTTTCAACTAAAAACCATCAACAAAATCCAATACAAATGCCCCATTGTTTGACTAAGATTAATTTGTGAGGTTTTCAAATCGTTTTAGTTCATAATAATTTATAGTTTTTGTAAAGCAAGGTTTGGCTTTGGAAGTTCATCTCGTATAAAAGGGAAGGGAGAGTGCGGAGTTGAAGCATGCACACGTTTGGTCATCATGTTCATTGTAGATAGCTAATAGCTGTTGGAGAATCTTGGAGTAGACATGGCCTGTTTAATACAGCTTTCGTTGATAACTTTTGACTACAACTATTGATTTTTTTATTGATTTTTGTTAAAATGGATACTATAGCGGTTGTTAACTTTTGGTTAGGGCATTCAATTAAAGGAAAAATAAAGAAAAAGCATGGAAAGTGAAAAAAAACATTATATCTCCATAGGTAATGTAAAGGAAAAAAAGAAGAAAGAAAAGAATAAAACCGTATTAAAAACCAACATATTCAAAATAACTTTCGGGTTCTGGAAGCTAGAAACCAAAAGCCAAAAACCATTTTAAACATAGCCTGATTTATAAGCTTGTTCAATCCAGCTTACACTTCTGGCTTTGACTTCCAGAAGCCGAAATGACGGCGTCGGCTTCTTTTTTATGGTTTTTTTGCTTTTGCTTTCTCCCTTTTTCCTTCACATTATCCGTAGAAATATAACAATGTTTTTTATTTTTTCTGTATTTTTTAATTGAATGAATAAGAAAAACTACAATTTTAATCGAAAGCCGCAGCTTGCACGGACGTTTATATGGATGGCCTCTACGGAAGTCATGTCAAAGGCCTGTGCGGAAATCCTTCATTCCCGCTTAGTCCTTTCCCTCTCGTTTCAAGACTGGTATCTACTTTCTGTATGGACGTTCAGTGGCAACAAAATTTAAATATTACAGATCAAACTTGATCAAAACTACATCAACAAGCGGCACAAAGAAATATAATAGTACGCAATAGTAAAAACAATTTTTCTCATGTCTTGATAATTTAATCGAGTTTAATATTCATGATTTGCATTTACCTAAAAACCCCCATGGCAGAGAATCGCTGACTGAAATGAAACCACGCCAACTCCCAAATATGTTCTATGGACAAAAGAGAGTGAGCATGTACAAGATTGGCACCAACTCCCAATCATCTGAATGAACATACCGAATCTACACGGAAAATACAACGGCCACTAGATTAACAAAAGAATATCCATGCACACTTATGTGCGATGCAACTGCCAGATCTACTTGAGACCAGTGATGTTCTTATTAAACTCGAACAGCCAGACTTTAGATTTCCTGCAACACAACACGTAACAACTAAGGAGCATTCATTTGCTGAATTTTCTGATAGAAACACGTACATAACCAGTAAAATTCATAGCAAGTTAAGCAGCATGCTTATGGCATGCCTCACTAAAGTAACAATCTGGTGTAAGGGTTTGAACCTACTAGCCAATGTTCTGAATGGAACCCTACTTCACAGACTGGATTTACCCTATTAAAAGTATAGAAAGTTGGCTTTGCTTAAAGAACAATTTATCTAAATAAACAGTATTTTGACTGCTTTAGTACAGTGACTACCAATAAATGGCACTGGGAAACTGTTCTCTACTTTTATGATACATAAATACATAATAGACCCCTTTTTTCAGCTTATAGCTTATGGCTTCCCTTAAACAAAAATAAATAGGACGGCTCCTCCATCACCTTTTTGAAGCGGCTTATCGGGAAGCCTTTTAAAGTGGCTTATCAGTACTTGGTTCGTTCGCATAAGCGCTCGTGCTAAAGCCAAAACCTATCAGCCTCAGCCATAAGCCATCAGTCTCAATTATAAGCCACCAGCCATAAGCTATCAGTCTCAGTCATAGGTCATCAGCCTTAAGCGCTCGTGCTAAAGCCAAAACCTATCAGCATCTAAAAGGTTTGGAGAAGATACACCAAGTGACAATGCAATAGTGAATCACACAATTTCCTTACTTTAGGGGCACAAACTTTAAGTTGCACAAAATTCGAACAAATATACTAATTCAAGGAAAATCCAACAAATATAACTAATCTGCAATCTGGGATAGCATTTCCTTATTAGATCCTACTACTTGAATTTATTTCAAACTCAATGATCAATTTATATGATTTACCTTCAAATGATGGACTTGACCTGGTTGTGATCAGTAAAGAAAACATGCTTTGAAGTGATACATTCATCTTGCAAGAATTGATACAAATTGCATGCTTGCTTCTCTGCGCATAGATCAAAATTTGACAGTATTCTATCAGATCAATTACATGACCTTGATCCATAGTTATGGTAAAACTTCAAGGCAACTGAATAGATTGCATGCTACAATATTTTACTTTGGAAAACAATGAAAACATATAAAAGCATTGTTAATGGTACCTTATTTCAATTCAGGAGCAAATGGAGCAGGGCAAGGCGATACATCATGGTCAGGCAAGTCACTTATGAACTCGTTAGCAGCCTGAAGACAGCCATGCAGCAATTTCTTCTCCAACCTTGTAAGCCTAGTAGCAACTTCCTTCTTTGGTTCCAAATTGCCACCTGCCAACTGGCAAACACCAGAGTAGTGACAAGTAGAGTAAAGGTAACAGAGAAATTTTTAAAAAGAACATATATAGAACTCTACAGCTCGTTACCATAGCTTCATCCTCATCCAAAGTTGTTGGATAACCAGCCAATCGTGACTTCAGGTATCCAACAAGTTGGTCCAGTACTGCTCGCTCTGTGCATGGACTAACCTACAAAATCACAGTTGTAAGCAACATGTTGCATTTTAGCCAAATTACCATGCCATAATACTAATGTTACAAGCGCCGCCGGACCGCCGGTTCAAGCGGAAAAAACTGGGACCAGCGGCTGGCCTGGCTTTTAAAGAGAAGTAGACCGGGGAGGGAAAAAATGGACAAAAATAACTATTTAATTGCGAATCTGCCGATGATATCGTACCAAAGGCCCAAACCAAAGGCTCACAAGGCCTGCAGTGAATATTAGCAGAAATATTAATGAAAGGAGCGCATGGATGGGCTGGTTTTGAATGTGAGTTGGGGTGATGCATCTTGCCTAAGTTCACCACCCTGCTGGCCAAGTGTTTGTGTCAGGCCTGGGATATAGCCTATAGATAAGATTATATTGAACAGCGGTCCAACCGTCGTACCGGACCGTAGTCCAACTGTCCGACCGGCAGGTCAACCGCTGGACAGTGAACAAGGAGCCAGAGAGGTTCACTGACCTATCTGGTTTTTAAAACTATGATCTACCTCATGCTATAAGTTCAACCAAATGGCAAATTTGTATTTCGCATGTTCACAGCATACAAAATGGTTCTCTAGAGTCTAGAGCAAGGGCCTATTTGGCCTAGCTTCGATTTATAGGCTTATAAACAACAGCCAAGGCTGGCATAATTTTGGGTTTATTCAATAACTTTAAGGCCTGCAGCCATCCTTCCAAATAGAAGCCCCAATCCCCATATAACTGGAGCCATTGGAAGGTGCCTTCTGAGGATTATAAGCAGAAACAAAAAAAAATGGCTGAGTGGAATCACAAATTAGGTCAAACATCCCCTAAATAAAACGGTAATGGAATGGAGAAATATGGTTATTTTGTCTCACATCAAATCTAAGTTCAGAAAAATAGATAACTGGTCATGCACAATCCCGTTCATGTCAAACGCATATTCTAACAGTACCCAAGTAAATCAAGAATTCAAATAATTTACCAAATGCAACAGGTAGCAAGATTAAGAAAGGGTAAGCAGACTTACTGGACACGTATCACCTTCCGAAGAAAGTATGGATTGCATTTCATCCGGATCTGAAATGTATCCGAGTCTCAAGTAAGGCAGCATTTCTGAAATAGTTTCTTTCTCTTTACCTACACAGACCTGATCCACTGAGGCATATCAATATACAACACTTTCTAGTCTCAAGTCAATTCAATGGGAAAAAAGGAATTAAAGTTCCCACATGGAAATTTTGGATAGCGAGCTTTCCATTTCTCTGAGCAACCATTCTCTTTTCTTGGTATTGAGGATCTTCTGTGTTTAGGGATGCCTGTGAGAATGAGAAGAAGAAATTAAAGTTCCACATGGAAATTTTAGGCTGTTACACAACCAAATAAGAAAAAAGATTGTAAAACAATTAAAAAATACACCTCAATTACTATACGATCGTAGGGATTGTCTTCATCAACAAAACCATAGTTGAGAAGCAGCCTGGAGTTTGGTTGTGGTCCACACCTGTATAATCTACATAATTTGAGATTATTGCACACATGCACAAAATCTGCCTACAGAGTAAATCAGCATCCCGTATTGCTAAATATGATGAGGTAGAACAAGAATATTTGTGCAACTGAACCAAACAAAATACCAAACGATAATTGGTTCTCCTGCTTTGTACGGCCGGTCCACCACCAACCGAACGGAATCACCAACTGCTGTCAGCATTGCTTTACAGTTGCTCTTGTAGGTCAATAGTGGTGGGCACAAGGGAACTAATGCAAACCTTCGAGCTAAACTAACTTTCTGTTCATGAAAAAGAAGTACAACCAAGTCAGTGGAGACCAGATTTGGCATTTATACAACAATAAAAGGCTCGGCAAGCTATGCACTGTTTGTTTCACACAAGAGTATTAAACAAATCAGAAATATTAAACACAAAAATATGCACAGAATAAATCTACAGAATTTGGAGGAGCAAATCTAAAAATTGTTGATTGCGACAGAAATACTGTGAGGTTTTCAGAACCTATGATCTGCCCAAGATGTTTAGCACTAACTAGTTCTATATTCATAAAATTTCCCACGCTACTAACTTGCAGAACTAACCTTAAGACTTGTGTTCAACAGCGAGGGAAAATAAATCAAATTCACAAGCAACAAGTTGGAGAACCATACATGTTTAGATAATAACACAAATCCATTGCATAACATAATACCTGCAAATGAACCACACAAGACTGTACTGCAACAAAAGCCTGCTTGAAGATCTCAAACGGAAAAGCCTCGGTAGGTATATCAAAAGGGTATTGCTGCATAACAATCAATAATGAGAACAGAACACCTAATGCAACAGCCTCTCACAAAGAAAATTTTGGAAGATCGAAAAAAGGACCTGAAACAGTGAACCTGCCATAAACCACAATGTGTCAAGCTCATTATACTCTCTCCTTATTCCCTCATCTCTAGCAACAACTTCATCCTGAATTATTAAAAAATCAAGTTGGGATACACATGTTCTCATTAAATATATATTAATCGTGCATAAAAAAGTGGTGATGACATGTTTGACCTATAATAGATAAAAAAAAAAACACTAACCCTCGTGGGGCTGCCATTCAGGTAATCCAGTTCACTTTCAGTCCATAAAAGAGGTGATTCAACAGCTAGCTGCCCCCTTCCTCGCTGCCGATCAAGCTCCTTAATGTATGGATACCAAAATGAATCCTTTCCTTGCTTTTTCTCATACATGAGATACAATGCCAAGCATGCCAGCTCAGACAATTTGTTTGTCGTTAGCAATTCAGCTGCATGGTGCAAAAATAACAACAGATTACCATAGCAAATAAATGACAGATAAATCAGTTTACATATTCTCTTGGTGTTTGTGCGACATGACAGACATAAAGCACCAAGAAGTATTGCTGATTCAGAGATGAACAGTTAGGACATAAATGTAATGCATGAAACACCTATCTAACAGAAATATTACATCAATTTCAATGTATCCAGTTCAACTATTTTTAACCACACAATAATCATAGTGCTACTTTCTTATACCACTCTAATAAAAATTGACAAAACAAATAAACATCCAAATGAATGCTGTAGATATAAAATGCATTCCCATGAAAGAGCAAATGACAAAAGAGTCAGCGAAAAGTCTCAACTCCCTGGCTCCTAATGCTCTTTTGGCTTCATAACCAGAATCAGCATTCAAGTCAAGGTTGAAATACATAGCTCTTGTTCTTTAATGCTAAGCAAAAAACAGAATCTTGTGTCTTTGCTTTCTAACTTTATGAATGGGACGTGACGACCTCAAAACAATTTCAACCACCCGAATTACAGAGATTGCTGGTACTTGAATCTAACATGAACATGTGCAAGCATAAAGATGCTGGATACAGCGATGCTAAAGTTAAATATCAAACGGAGCAGATTCACAAATTTTTGGTCCAGTTGAATTGTTCTTAAAGAACCCCCACAAATATTAAACCACAATTAGTATCTTTCAAAGAACATTCCCCGAACCACACACATAATGTTGGTGACAAGATTAAATTCAATACCTACTCATTTCCCACCTATACATAACAAGCCCTACACTAACCCCACCTATAACTTAGTGCTTCTATAAATTCCTTCCCGTGACTAAAATTATACTCCACTCATTTCATCATGCGAAGGATACTCAGGACAAAAATGAATTGGGCATATCATCTCAAAGCAAAGCGAGTCTGTCATTGCAGTGCTAAATTCATGTCAATTGTGAAATGTGCACCCAAGAAATGAAAATTTGCTACTTCCTCAGCCACAAACCGACCAAATGAAAGAATTCAAGGGTACTACGGCAAGCGGCCTTCTCACCGACGGACTCGTCCCCGAGCACCCTCTCCAGCGTGACGACGAGCGACATGGGCACCACGAACGCCACATCCCCCACCTGCCAAAACAGGAAGCCATCCAGCCAAATCAACATCGAGATGGCATCTTTACCACCGGAATCAGCTACGAACGCTGCTTACTCAGTACCTGGAGGTCCTGGCCGGCGGCGACGTAGTGCACTGGCCGGTCCTTGCCCCCGCGGGAGCAGGGCACGGGGCGCTCTAGGATGGCCACCCTGCCCGGCGGCAGCCCGTGCGCGCGCAGCCAGTCGGTGAATCCGCCGGCGGAGGAGGTGGACGAGCACGCCGCAGGGGTGGGCGGCGTGTAGGCCCCGGAGGGGGAGAGGAGAGTGTCGGCGTGGCAGGCGGAGAGGCGGAGGCGGGGGCGGAGGCGGGGGAGGCGACGCGGGGAGCAGGGGAGGAGGCGGCGGTGGTGGGCGCCGGAGACGACGGCGGCGGGGGAGACGGAGGCGGAGGAGGCCATGGGCGGGTGGCGTTAGGGACTAGGGCGTCGGTTGGGGGAATGACGCCGGTGGAGCGGGGGAGGAGGTCGGTGTGGTGTGGATCAGGGGAAGCCGTTGATTGGGCCAGGTGGACCGATATTTCCCCCCTAGATTTGATTGTTATTATTTTTGTTTAGAAGGCCGTATCTAGATTTCACTACAGTTCGATGTATTTCAAATTTTCAATTCAAAGGGACACAGAAGAGCGTGTCTCAGCGAAACTTCAAATTTTGTGCTCCCCACTAGAAACTTCTAAGAATTTCAACTCGAAACCCTAGATTTTCACCTTGAATTTTTATATGAACGCCAACTTGAAAAACCAACTTTCAAGCTGCAACACTAAAATTCTACTTTCAACTCAACAGTTCTACGAATTTCAACACAGAATACCAACTTTCAACTTGAAATTTCAATAAAAATTCAACTCAAAATTCCCAATAAAGCTTTCAAACTCAAAAAATCAACAATTATCAAATAATGGTTGGATCTTTCACCTACCCGTTCCACTCACTTCCTGCAAGGCCATGGCGCTAGCCAGTGCGGGGGTGCACAAGGCTTAGCGGTGCCACGGTTAGATTTGAACCTAACTATCATCTTTCTTAATTATAATACATATAATTAGAAGCAAATACCAACCTCAAATCACCAAGAGCAAATTAATCTACAAGCACACATGCAATTTTGTGATATGCTTTCACCAAACTTCCCAAAGCTGGCCGCCTCATTCAAAACAGCGCAATCCAAGCAGATCTATCGAGACTAGCCTAGTGAGGTATTTAATAACGCAATGTATCATAGACATTTCCAACCACGAACCATCTGTGATACATAATTATCACATATGGTTCTTGTTAAGAACCATCTGTGAATTATTACATATGGTTCTTAATAAGAACCACCTGTGATAATGGAAGACTTTATAAACAGTTCTTTTATTTGAATCATCTATGATAATTCATAAACGGTTCTTGTTGTGGGGGTGGCCCAACCACCCGTAACTGGGCCTTGCAACTAGCCCAATATGCAATAGACCCAATAGTGTAGAGGAATATACCAATGTATCATCATCCTTTGTAAGTGTTAGAAATTAATCTTGTTGTTTAGATGTTTAATTTATGGTCATTTGGTTTCTGAGTAGTAGGGCCAGAGGCATGCTTGTTCATGGCATGGCCCAAGTCATTAGAGAGTCTGCATGGGTTCACGTAGCTGCATGGCACTGTACACGGATACGTATTGGCACTGTTCACGCATACGTATACGCGCGCGGCGTGCACGGGAATAACTCGCGACGAGCCTGAGTTTGTGGGCATGTCGGTGGCGCCAAGAGGAGCGGCACGTCGTGCTTGTGGCGCAAAGAATGGGCGTCGGGAGCTTGCATGCATCCATTCAGTTAGTTGAGTCAGTTCGTGGCCAACAGAGTTAGCGCAGTCTGTTGCTTGGATTCCGGAAGGTGTGGCCGAGTCAAAGAGTGGACGTTGTGGCTTGAGATACGGATCAAGCTAGCTGTATGCATGCGTGTGTGTTTATTTATAGCTTGCATTTAGTCATCTGTAACCAGAGTGGAGAAATACAAGAGAAAAGGTATCGTTTGGTGCCGCAAAAGCTCTCTGCGTGTGTTCTTCCTCCTTGAGTTTTTCCCACGAAAGTGTGAGCTGAGTCCACTGTGATCGCGTGGGTATTTAGCTGAGCCAACAATTGGTATCAGAGCTTCAAGGTGATGGCGCGTGACAAGTCGCCGGAGAGGACGCCAACAAGCGGCGCGAGCGGTGGCGACGATAGCGGCAGAGGCCATGGTGCTGCAATGGTTGCAGCGCGTCCGACGGGGAGAGTTGTCGCGATGCATTATCCAATGCTGAACGACACCAACTACGGCGTGTGGGCCGTAAAGATGAAGATCATTCTGCGTCATCTTGGCGTGTGGGCGGCGATCAACGGTGAAGCTTCAGCCGGAGAAGAGAAGGACATTGAAGCCTTCGCCGCCATTTCCCAGGCTGTGCCCGATGCTGTGATGATGGCCATCGCTGACAAGGACACAGCTAAGGAAGCTTGGGAGGCCATAAAGCAGATGAACGTCGGGGAGGATCGAGTCAAGAAGGCGCGAGTTCAAGCATTGAAGAGGCAATTCGACCGTATGTACATGGAGGATTCCGAGACCATTGCGGAATTTTCACAGAAGCTTACCACACTGGTAGGGGAGATACGCTCCCTTGGAGCCAAGTTGAAGGATCGTGTTGTTGTGGAGAAGTTGTTTGGTGCTGTCCCTGACAAGTTTCTTCACATCGTCGGCACCATCGAGCAATGGGGTGACGTGTCGAAGATGTCCGTGACGGAAGCAATTGGACGGTTAAGGGCGTATGAGGAATCATTGAAGGGTCGACGGCATGAGCGAGAAGGTGAGCAATTGCTGTTAACATGTTCTGATTGCAAGGCAAAACTGACAAAGAAGAAAGATGCAGAACCAAGCGACTGTGATAATAATGGTGACCAAGGTCGCATGAATCGCAAATTTGACATAGCAAAAGTGCGATGCTACAATTGTCAAGATTACGGCCATTTTGCTAAAGAATGTCCTAAGCAAAAGAAGGAGGAGGAGGAGGAGGCGCTTCTTGCAACAGTTGATGACGAGCCGGCATTGTTGTGAGTGATCAATGAGGTAGAAAAATAAACCAACAAGATTAAGGAGGTGATTGTTAGAAATTAATCTTGTTGTTTAGATGTTTAATTTATGGTCATTTGGTTTCTGAGTAGTAGGGCCAGAGGCATGCTTGTTCATGGCATGGCCCAAGTCATTAGAGAGTCTGCATGGGTTCACGTAGCTGCATGGCACTGTACACGGATACGTATTGGCACTGTTCACGCATACGTATACGCGCGCGGCGTGCACGGGAATAACTCGCGACGAGCCTGAGTTTGTGGGCATGTCGGTGGCGCCAAGAGGAGCGGCACGTCGTGCTTGTGGCGCAAAGAATGGGCGTCGGGAGCTTGCATGCATCCATTCAGTTAGTTGAGTCAGTTCGTGGCCAACAGAGTTAGCGCAGTCTGTTGCTTGGATTCCGGAAGGTGTGGCCGAGTCAAAGAGTGGACGTTGTGGCTTGAGATACGGATCAAGCTAGCTGTATGCATGCGTGTGTGTTTATTTATAGCTTGCATTTAGTCATCTGTAACCAGAGTGGAGAAATACAAGAGAAAAGGTATCGTTTGGTGCCGCAAAAGCTCTCTGCGTGTGTTCTTCCTCCTTGAGTTTTTCCCACGAAAGTGTGAGCTGAGTCCACTGTGATCGCGTGGGTATTTAGCTGGGCCAACAGTAAGTACTAAGGGGTAGGATGAGAATTTTCCATCCTACCCCACTCATGTATATAAACCCCCAAGAGGGGCAGGAGGTGGGCATCCTCTCATTCTTACTCACCAACTCTTCCATACGATCCCTGTGTTGGCTCTCCTCTTCTTCCACTAGTCCCCTTCTTTACTGATTGGCTTGTAGCCACAACAGATGGCGTCGTCTGTGGGGACCGGGCAAGAAGTCATGCAAAGAAGAGTCACCATCGCGAGGAAGATTTGCTCCATGGCCGGGCTGGGATACATCTCGGCATGCTGGATCCCGTTCGGCTGGAACAAAAAATAGTGCCAAAAATCCATCGATCTATCGTCATGAGCACCGCAGATAAGTTCATCTTGACGCTAGCCTGTTCGCTTCGGGGTATGTATACTTTGCATGAGAATATCCTTATGATATACGACCGCATATTATACATGCACAAGCGTATAGAGTAGAACTACAGTAGATGGATGGGTCCCTGGGTGTAGCAAGATCCAGATGCACGAAATGCTTCGTGGACTTGTAGCCATCACGCGCATCAGCACATTGTAGGAGACGATGTCCGATCGAAGCCTAGCCTCCTTGCGCATGGCCTGGGAATCGCGGGAACAGGAGGTCCGGGTGATCCGTCTCCGAGATGGGGGAACAGGAGGTCCTGGTGAACCGCCTCTGAGACGCCGAGGCAGGACGACTCCGGGCTGCCTCTCAGCTGCCGCGTCGCCATGTTCCAGTACGTAGCGTGAGTACGCCACGGCCTCCGCAACGGCGAAATCTTCTCTGAGCCATGTACGTAGCGTGAGTCCTCTGCGCCACAGCTCCGCGACGGCGAGGTCGCCTCCACGCCATGGCCTTCGCAAAGGCGAAGCCTTCCCCGTAGCGTGAGTCCTCTGTGCCATAACTCCGCGACGGTGAGGCCGCCTCTGCGCCACGGCCTCCGCAAAGGTGAAGCCTTCCCCGAGCGGGAGGCCCTAACGAGAAGCTACACCGGTAGTGAGGTGCATGCACGTAACCATGCATGCAGGCATGGATACAACGTGCGGCGTTGAGATGGGCCATGGATGCCACACGGACGAGGCTCTTCCTCCGCTCTTGACTAGCCTCAGGCCCGCACCGGTGAGGTCTTCCCTGACCTCGACGAAGGCTCTGCCTCCGCAACGGCGTCTTCGGCCTTCACTTCGTCGGAGTATGAGCCGGTTGCACCGTCCTCCGCAGTCACTCCGTTCGCCGGCCCTTGCTTCGCCAGAGTTCGACCTGGCTGCACCGACCATCGTACTGGCTCCACCTCCGCACCAACGAGGTCTGCTCCGACCTCGACAAAGGCTCACCTCCGTGATAGTGCCCTCAGACTTCGCTTCGCCGGAGTCCGAGTAGACCTCGCCGACAACCTTTGTCGACCATGGGTCTCCGTGTGTTGAGCAAGGCCTCATACGCCCCCGCGTCGGACTCCACGTCCTCCGTGCCTCTGTGTCGAGCGCTGCCACGGCCTTCACCTTCACTGCGCCAGAGTTTAAGCTGGCTGTGCCGACCTCACCGCAACTCCGCCTCCACGACTTCATCGGCCTTCGCCACCAACTTCGCCATGACGGACCCCGCGACGACTTCGCCGGCCTCCGCTCGGCCCCGCGACGACTTCGCCAGCCTTCGCTCGGCCCGCAACGACTTCGTCGGCCTACCAGCGCCACTTCGCCTCGGCTTCGGGAAGTCTTCGCCAGCCCTCGCTCAGGAAACACAGAGTGCACGTAGGCTCACACTACATTGCACACATGGCCCATGCACGTGCATGGTGCACGCGCTTCATCTCCACGACGTCAAACTAGGTGTCATGCCAGGGGACCACAACCAGAGCATTTGATTCACGGTGTCGGCTCCACACCTCACGATGGGGCCTCCGCTAGCTTCGCACAGCCAGGGTCTCCACACCTGCGGGGTCTACTCCACGTCGCCACCGTCCCGCCCGGTACGCACTGCATGTGATTACGTGTGAGGCTTTAATAATCGCCGCTGCATTTCTTGCGTGCATGGCAATAAAGAAACGGTTGTGCATCATATCATTTATTGTGGCTTTAGTTCCATTCTAAGAACATTTAATGTGGCCATGTTTGCTTCTCCAGTTTTGGCCTGCTCTAGGTTACCACAGCATCTAATGCTTTCCCAGTGTACCATTCTGAAGCATTTTGTTACTGTAATTCTTCGGCCGTTTCTTTTGTGCCTCTGTTTTGGTCCTCTCTTTGACTTATATTGCACAATGGCCTCGCGCCTCGACGTACTCTTCATGAGTATAAATAAGCCACGCGGTCTCCACGCGCACTCTTCGTGAGTATAAATAAGACACGCGGTTTTCGTGCGCACTCTTCATGAGTATAAATAAGACACACGGTCTCCGCGCGCACTCTTCGTGAGTATAAATAAGACACGCGGTCTCCGCGCGCACTCTTTGTGAGTATAAATAAGACACGTAGCCTCCACGCGCACTCTTCGTGAGTATAAATAAGACACGCGGCGTCTGCACACACTCTTCGTAAGTATAAATAAGACACGCGGCCTCCACGCGCACTCTTCGTAAGTATAAATAAGACACGCGGCCTCCGGCACACTCTTCGTGAATATAAATAAGACATGCGGCCTCCGCGTGCACTCTACGGAGTATAAAGAAGACACGCGGCCTCCGCGTGCACTCTACGGAGTATAAATAAGACGCGCGGCCTCCGCGTGCACTCTACGGAGTATAAATAAGACGCGCGGCCTCCGCGTGCACTCTACGGAGTATAAATAAGACGCGCGGCCTCCGCGTGCACTCTACGGAGTATAAATAAGACATGCGGCCTCCGCGTGCACTCTACGGAGTATAAAGAAGACACGCGGCCTTCGTGTGCACTCTACGGAGTATAAATAAGACGCGCGGCCTCCGCGTGCACTCTACGGAGTATAAATAAGACGCGCGGCCTCCGCGTGCACTCTACGGAGTATAAATAAGACGCGCGGCCTCCGCGTGCACTCTTCGGAGTATAAATAAGATGCGTGGAGGGACACCTCCGCGTGCACTCTACGGAGTATAAAAATCGCACCATGGCTGAGGCACCAAGGAGTGCCTCGCTTTAGCGGCGCACCACCTGGATATCGCACCTTCGCGCGCGTTGCACCAGGGAGTGCATCACTTTAGCGGTGCACCACCTGGATATCACGCCTTCACGCGTGTCCCACCAGGGCGTGCTTTAGCGGCGCATCTTTTAGATGACGCGCCTTTGCGTGTGTTGCACCAGGGCGTGAATCGTTTTAGCGGCGCATCTCCTGGATAATGCGCCTTTGTGTGCGTCGCGCTAGGGAGTGCATCGCTTTAGCGGCACACCACCCACGCCACTTGTCGGAACCCGGAGTAACAACTTATGGATCCTCTGTGTAAATCGCACTAGTCCAGGATCAGCTAGTGCACACAGTACAACAAAGATAAATACCAAGCACAAATGACTAATTATATTAAATAAAAGAGTAAGGCCTTATGGCCAAGTCTTACATCAACGCCCATTGGCAAAATAAATAAAGTAAATAACTGCGGAAGCAAACTGATAAAAGCGAAGCCCAAGCCTGCCCACAGGCAAACGACAGTAAGACGCGGCCTATTCGTCCAGATCTTCATCGTAGTCGGCATCATCCTTCTCTGTAGGGAGGGTGCAAGGTGAGTACAAACTTGTACTCCTTAAATCACACGGAGAAATGCAACATAATGATAAAAGCTTCAATGGAAGGCTTATAGGGTTAGTTTGCATAAAACAACATTTATAGAAATACAGTAAATAGATTGAAATTGCTGAATTTAATACAGTAAGTAAAAACAGTAACTGTAGTTGAAAATAATACCGTTAGTGCAGGCTTTGACCAAACACCAACCTATCCATGGGCATCCCACCGGAACCATCTTTTCCAAAAGATCACGTATGGATTCCATCCATCTACACGTTTCCAAACACTCGTGGATTCCATCCATCCACAAGCTTCCAATCTCTCTCATGGGTTCCATCCACCCACAAGGTTTTCATTCTCTCATGGATTCCATCCATCCATAAGGTTTTCAAAAATCATTTTTGAAAAACAAAGTTTAATCCATGAAAAACTTTTACTCAGCATGCCCATGACCGTGGGCACGGCTATCCAGGATAGATTATACACTCTGCAGAGGTTGTACAACTTTACCCACAAGACACGATCATCCTTTTGTGCCACATGAGTTACACATTTCCTTAGGTGTGCGGCAAGGAGTCGTGACAAGGCCTTTACAATGCAAAGCCTTCAACCTGGTCGAGCCAACTCTAAGATTTCACCCCCAGTAAGGAATCCACCAGACCGGGACCCCCTCTTGAGCCTAGACGAGACTTCTCATGGCTTAACCACGCTCACCCAAGTGAGACTTCACATGGCACCAACCACGCTCACTTTCAACCTACGACTTGACTCAGGTTGGGACTTCGCAAATTATTCAGCCAGGGCTGTCCCATACCAGCCATGTGGTAGTACGATTAGGGATTTGCAACAGTAGCTCACAGACCGGTCCTTAATCTGACTTAGGCCCAACCACATACCCCTGTGCACGACAATCAACCACTGCGGCTCCAACCAACAGGGCATGCCCGCACCCACCAATCTAACCAATTACCTAAGTCTAAACCAGGTTTTATATTTTGCTTTCAAAATATTTCATAAACCTCCTTGACTCACCAAAGTCAAGAGTACATATCCAAAGCATATCATTTTATGTGAAAAGGTTCATCATTTTATGTGAAAGATATCCCAAAACAAAATTATATGACTATGCAGGGCTAAGCATTTGATTAAACTCTCTAGCCAACACTAATGTATTAACTAGAGTTTGATTCTAGGGTGACAAGGTATTGAGGAATTCAAATTCAATGGAGGAATTAACAAGTAGGCAATAACTAAATTTGAAACTGAATTGAAATACGCTAAATAAAAATATGCATGCAATATAATTTAAATCAACATAATTTTATTTTGAAAACTGGGATCAACATGATCAAGGAGTGTGACTTGCCTTGCTCTTCAACTTGGTTTGAATCTTCGTCGAAGAATTTTCCCGAATCGTCGAAGTCTACACGTGAAAATAACCCACCAAATCAAATAAATTCAAATTGACTTCAAATATTTTAATTGAGGATATAAATGGATAGAGGGGAATTTTTGATGAATTTAGAAATTTGAATGGGCTGAATCAGAGTTAGGACGAAGGAGAACGGGCTCCGGGAAATTTAAATTCAGAGAAAAAGGAAAAGAGGAATTTCTGGAATTATTTTTCTACAGGAAAATCTAATTATGGCGTCGGCATTGCGTCAGCCCTGGAATTTTCTTTTTTGGCCAAATTATTTTTGAACGGGAAAAGAGGGGGAGGGGCTGACATGTGGGCCTGGTCCATGTGGACCATGTCCACGGACCCGGGAAGACGCTGAGGTGGCATAGCCGCACGGGTGGCGCTGACTGGGCCGGGGAAGGCCGAGGTGGCGGCCACCGGGCGCCACGTGGGCACATGGCTGACGCGGGCGAGCCTGCCGGAGAGCGCACGGGAGGCGAGCCTCGCGCGGAGCTCCGGTGAACAGCGGCCGGCGGCGAGGGCGGCGGAGGGGAGAGGAGGCCGAGGGGAGGTGGGCTCACCGTGTCGCAGGCTCGGCGGGCACCGGAGGCGGCCGGCGGCGAGGAAGGTGGCGGAGGCGCTCGGGTGTTACGGCGCGGCGGCGGTGGAGAGGCCGGGAGAGAGAGCGGAGGTGGAGCAGGTTGTGTGGAAGAAGGCGGAGCCGGGGGAGGGCTTAAATAGGGGAGGGGAGGCCCGGCGGGAATTCCTCGCCGGAGCGAGCGCGGGGGCGGCAGCGGTTATGGGGAAGGTGGGGAAAATGGGGCGCGGAGGAGGCGGGGAGGACGTGGGCACGTGGGCGCGGGTTGTGCGGGACGGGAGAGGGAGGTGGGCGGCGCGCTCAGGGAGTGGGGGTGTGGCCAGTTAGGGCGGGCGGCCGGTTGCAGACGGCGGCGGCTGTCAGCGGGAGGGGAGGCGCAGGCGGCTGGATGGCAGCGGGAGGATCGGACGGTTGGCGCATGGGGGCGGGGTACGGGCCATCTAGGCCGTACGCGGGGAAGGTGGCCGATCTGGGCCGTTGGCCTGGGAGCGGTGGCGATGGGCCGAGGGGGCGACTTGGGCGTGATCTAGGCCACCCACATGGCAGCCGGGTGGAGGGGAAGGCGGGATCGGGGCGGATCTGGGCCGTCCACGTGGCGCCCGGAGGAGAGGGAGGGGATTTTAATTTTTTTAAATTGATTTTCTTTTTCAGAAAACCCGAATAAATTCTATAAAGCTCAGATAAATATTAAATTAACTCCAAAAATTCCAGAAAAATTCATAGTACCTCCTAGACACATTTTGGACTTAATAAAAATATTTCCAACTAATGTTGGTATTATATTTTTATATTCAAAATACTTTTTAATTTCAAAAATATATTTTAAACTCCAGAAAACTCAGAAAAACCAAATAAAATCTAAATAACTCCAAATAATTAATTTGACTTAGGATTTTTATAGAAAAACAAAATATAATTTTATTTAACAGTATTTTTAGGTTTTACTTGAAATACTTTCTAAATCTAGCTTTTTCAAAAACAGAAATTCATGGCAAATCCAAATTTAAAATTTAGGCACAAAAATACTTATTTTAATTTTATTTTTATTTTAATTAATTTTTATTATTTATTTTTTATTTTCATAAAAACTTGGGCTGTTACACCACTCACGCTCGCCCTCCGCGGGCACGGGTTTTTCAAGGTAGGGGAACGGCGCGGCGTCTCCCTCCCTCTGCGTGCGTAGCGCCCTCGGCCTATGCCGTTTGCGCCCGTCCTCCGCAGGCACGGGTTTTTGAAGGTAAGGGAATGACGTCGTCGCCTCCCTGCCTCCGAGTGCGTAACGCCCTCGGCCTACGCTGCTCGCGCCCGCCATCCGCGGGCGTGGGTTTTTCTAGGTAAGGGAACGGCGGCGTCGCCTCCCTCCCTCTGCGTGCGTAGTGCCCTCAGCCTACGCCGTTCAGGCCCGCCCTCCGCGGGCGCGGGTTTTTGAAGGTAGGGGAACAACGCCTTCGCCTCATCCACCCTACATGCGTAGAGCCCTCGGCCTACGCCGTTCGTGACCGTCCTCTGCGGGTGCGGGTTTTTGAAGGTATCCGTCTTACAGGCATCGCCTCGGCGGGGCGACCTGGCTCCGGCGCAGGACTTCGTCGTCCGCTTTGTAGGCATGGTCTCGGCAGGGCGACCTGGCTCCGGCGTAGGACTTTATCGTCCGCCTCGTAGGCATCGCCTAGGCGGGACGGTCTGGCTCCAACGTAGTACTTCGCCGTTCGCCCCTGTAGGCATCGCCTCAGCGGGACGGTTTGGCTCCGGCGCAGGACTTCGCCATTCGCCCATGTAGGCATGGCCTCGGTGGGGTGACCTAGCTCCGGCGCAGGACTTTGCTGCCTACCTTGTAGGCATCGCCTTGGTGGGACGGTCCAGCTTCGGCATAGGACTTCGTCGTCCGTCTTGTAGGCATTGCCTCTGTGGGGCAACTTGGCGCCGGCGCTGGACTTCGCCGTCCGCCTCATAGGCATGGCCTCGACAGGGCGACCAGGCTCCGGCGCAGGACTTTGCCGTCCACCTCGTATGCATCGCCTCGGTGGGACGGTCTGACTACGGCGTAGGACTTCGTTGTCCGCCTTGTAGGCATGGCCTCGGCGGGGCGACCGAGCTCCAACGTAGGACTTCGCCGTCTGCCTCGTAGGCATCACCTCGGTGGGATGGTCCGGCTTCGGCATAGGACTTCATCGTACACCTTGTAGGCATTGCCTCGGTAGGGCAACCTAGCGCCGGTGCAGGACTTCGCCGTCCGCCTTATAGGCATCACCTCGGCGGGATGGCCCGACTTCGGCGTAGGACTTCGCCGTCCGCCTCTTAGGCATCGCCTCGGCGGGACGGTCCGGCTTCGGTGTAGGACTTTGTCATCCGCCTCGTAGGCATGGCCTCGGTGGGGCAACTGGGCTCCGGCGCAGGACTTTGCCATCCGCCTCGTATGCATCGCCTCGGTGGGACGGTCCGACTTCGGCGTAGGACTTTGTCGTCCGCCTTGTAGGCATGGCCTCGACGGGGCGACCGAGCTCCAATGTAGGACTTCGCCATCCGCCTCGTAGGCATCACCTCGGTGGGACGGTCCAGCTTCGGCGTAGGACTTCATCGTACACCTTGTAGGCATTGCCCCGGTGGGACAACCTAGCACCGGCGCAGGGCTTCGCCGTCCGCCTCGTAGGTATCACCGCGGCGGGATGGCCCGACTTCAGCGTAGGACTTCGCCGTCCGCCTCTTAGGCATCGCCTCGGCGGGACGGTCCGGCTTCGGTGTAGGACTTTGTCATCCACCTCGTAAGCATGGCCTCAGCGAGGCGACCTGGCTCCAGTGCGGGACTTTGCCGTCCGCCTCGTGGGCATCGCCTCGGTGGGACCGTCCGGCTTCGGCATAGGACTTCGTCATCCGCCTTGTAGGCATGGCCTCGGTGGGGTGACCTGGCTCTGGTGCAGGACTTCGCCGTCGCCTCATAGGCATCGCCTCGACGGGATGGCCCAGCTTCGGCGTACGACTTCGTTGTCTGCCTTGTAAGCATCGCCTCGGCTAGACAGCCCGACTTTGATGCAGGGCTTCGTCGTCCGCCTCGTAGGCATCGCCTCGACAGGATGGCCGGGCTTAAGCGTAGGGTTTCGCTGACCTCTTCGTAGGCATTGCCTCAGGGCTGCAAGCTGCTAGTTGCATCGGCTCACCAGTTGGCACCCTCGCGCTTGCTGTCGGGGAACAGGGGACTGGGATAGTTCGTCACGTTAGCTCGCCCATCGGGACCTCTGCGTTTGCTATCGAGGGATTACTGTTGTGGGGGTGGCCCAACCCCCCGTGACTGGGCCTTCCAACTGGCCCAATATGTAATAGGCCCAATAGTGTAGAGAAATATACCAATGTACCCTCATCCTTTGTAAGTACTAAGGGGTAGGATGGGAATTCCCATCCTACCCCACTCATGTATATAAACCCCCAAGAGGGGCAGAAGGTGGGCATCCTCTCATTCTTACTCACCAACTCTTCCATACAATCCCTGTGTTGGCTCTCCTCTTCTTCCACTAGTCCCCTTCTTTACTGATTGGCCTGTAGCCACAATAGTTCTTAATGAGAATCATCTATATATGGCCCATTAGCATGTACTCTAGAGTTGTATATGTATATGTATATGTATATGTATATGTATATGTATATGTATATGTATATGTATATGTATATGTATATGTATATGTATATGTATATGTATATGTATATGTATATGTATATTTCTTCGACATGCTCCATTTATGTCACCATAGTATGGCACTTTCTTATCTTATCCTAATAGACCCACAAATTGAGCGAATCATAGTATGGCACTTTTTTATCTTATGGTCTTCTAGGATGGTTCTTCATAACTCCTTATAGCTATTGGAGTGTGAGAACTATGGTCTTCTCTTTCCACCTGTTTATAACGTGGAGAAGGACGAAACACCCTTTCATAAATACCCATCCTGAAACCACAATAGGAAGAGTTCAAGGCGATGAAGACGACCGAAGATTTCAAAAGTACAAGTGCGACGCACAAGGCCCTCCAGGCAAAAAACACACACCCCCACAGACTTGGCACAGCTGGGTATGCGGGTAAAATCCCGCAATGGAGGAGGGAGGATGAACTGGTAGTCCTGCAGGACACCGCCCCGCTATTTGCCAATATCCCGGATGACCGCGCTCGAAATTGGATTAGAGCAAGGTCATCTACAACGACATCGGGGGACGTCTCCTTTCGAAACCCTGTAGACCAGCAAGTGTCCCAGCGCCTGGTAAGATATCGATCGAACTACGTAGCTTGTAATTACTCCACAACTTCGTACGAAGTGAAATGACATGTCGTGCTCTTGCAGGAAGCGCTGAGTTTTGAATCTACCCTGGGATCATTCCATGGAACAAGGGAGAATGATATGCTCTCCGCGGCCCTGGGAAACAAGGAGCACCCGGGTCGTACGAGAGGCCTTGGGCTTTACGTTACTTGGAAATATGGTTTCCAAGATGACTCTGAGCAGTATCGGCGTAGGAAGAGAACCAAAGCTGAGCGTGAGGCACGGCTACGAGAAGAGATCAAGACATCTCTTAGAGAGGAGCTGGCTGATTATGTTAGAGATGAGGTGCAGAGAATTACAGAAAATCAGCAGGCCGCCGCCGCTCCTATGCTAACTAGCCCGCCCAACCATCTGAGTAGTTGCGCGTCCAATCCTACAATGGAGAACGAGGCCAGATTTCCTGTCGATGACATCCTAGTAATAATTATTATCTCTGGAATGCTCGATCCGTTGATAGGCCTATTAATTGGAGTAGCTAATTTTGTATCGTTATGTAGGAGCCTACGAAGTGCAAGCTCCAAGTGAGATATGCCTCCGTTGCCTTGTGCGCTGCTTGGGGCATAGCATATCCGTCTGCTCAAGGGGTCATGCTGCATCGTCAAGCTTTAGCACCAGGCTTCGGAAAAGTGTCGGTAGATGGTGTACACGCCAATTTCGAGGTTGTCCCACTACCGAAGCCCATCAACGACGAGTTCGTGACTCTAGGGCAAGCCATTGGAACCTTCATCCAGTGGCCCAAATGCAATATCTGCCTGGAGGCTTCTTCACCAGTGGCAGATCAGCTACGTGCACTGGTGCTATCTCCACAAGGGCAACCTGAACAAGATCAGCTACATGCACAGGTGCCATCTCCACAAGGGCAACCTGAACCAGATTAGCTACATGCACTGGTGCCATCTCCACCACCGCTACCTGCACTAGTGTCATGTTCACGGGCGCTATTCTCGGTGCAGCAACTTCCACCAGTGCAACTTCCACCACCGGTGCTACCTTTAAAGTCGACCTACAGCCGAGGCAGCAAGGGCAGCAAGGGCAAAGCAAACAAGACCAATGATGATATCCCGTACCTGCCATTGGCCCACAAATTCGTGCTTGGCGAGCCGTTGCTCGAGAAAAAGGGCCTCCAACCCCTAGCAATTAGTTGCCAGCAATTGCACAAGTGGTATACGGAATAGTCCAATAAGCCAGAGGGAGAACGGAGCTCAAGTATCACTGTCAAATTCGCGCCGGATCATTTACAGCATAGTGTTCACGAGTGTGTCTTTGTGGTCACCTTTGAGGATTTATTCGATCTTTTCACGCTCAACGCTCTCGACATCTCACTCATTCGATGCTGGACGCTGTAAATGTGTACAATCACAGTCTCCGTTCATGTCATACCGATAAATGTCATATATAATTTGTTGCTTTCGTGTGTGTGTATATATAGACACATGCTGACTAAAGCTAGATCATCCAAATCATCATCGGTTGGTTTCTTGGACCCACACTTGGTCGCCAAGTATACCATCGAGGAGGATACACCCTTCGTCGAGAGGTGCATTGCAGCAGGACTGCTGGCTAACCGCAATAAGAAATATGTACTTATGCCCTACAATCAGAATATCATTAGATTTTAATAGTAATTGTACCAAAATAGAACAAGGTATATTACCTTGATTCGCTAAGTAAGAATAAAATAGACTTCACAGTTGTCAGCCAAGTGATCGATAGGTAAGTACATTTTCTCCATACATACCTATATTGTACTCTTTCTTTCCTTCCGAATGACTAAGGTTAACTTTTTCGAATCACGTAGGGCGTTCGCGATGTACGTTGCAATGGGAGGTGTCTCGATGCAAGGGGCCAAAGGCCTGACACATGCTCGAGATTTTAAGGTATTCGCTATTACACATTAATTAATCCTATGCAACAGTTGGTAGTAATGCCTCTTGAATTAACACATTCCATTTTTTTGTAGTGCCACCAGTAGCCGCCGGGCAACACATGTGGATTCTACATTTTCCACCATATGGAACTACTCCTCGATTCCTCAAGGATCACCAATTTCAAGGTTTGTCAATCTTCCCATAATTACTTCATACTTATCACGTTATATATATACGCACATTGATATTCCTATCGACAGGCTGCGTTCATCCTGTCAACTGCATTGAAACAGCCCGACCTTTCACGAATTCGAGGAGAGTTGGCGTACTTTTTGGTGGCTGGAGTCATAAAGTCAGAAGGAAAGTTCCACTACGCACAATGATTTTTTATAGCTCTTATCACTCCGGAATCGAGGTCTCGCGAAACGAACAGTCCATAATCAACGAACTTTGTCAGGCTACACAAGTAATACTTGGATGGAATGCCATCCAAGTATTGCTTGTGCAGCCTGACAAAGATCGTTGATTATGGCTCTGTTCCTTTCGCGAGACCTCGATTCCGGAGTGATAGAGCAATAAAAAAATGCAATGTTACCATCTAAGTGCAAATGCAACGTACATCTATTGTAATTGTATATTTGTTAATGGATATTTTATTTTATTTTAATTAATTAATGTGCGAAATGGATGCTTTATGTTTGTGAAATGAAGTGCGATGTGAATTGGATGTTTTATGTTTGTGAAATGAATTGAGATGTGAATTGGATGTATACATGTACATGTTGGTCTGCTTGTTTTAGAGGGCATGGCTAGCATTTCCTGTGGCTAGACAATAAACAGAAATAGATTTAGGGGTACAAAAGAATATCACAGACGGTTTGTAAGTAAAAACTGTCTGTGATATGTGATAATCACAGACGGTTTGTAAGTAAAAACTGTCTGCGGAGAGGGAGCGGAAGCAAGAGGAGCAGGAGGGGAGGGAGGCGAGAGAGGCCGGGTAGAAGAGGAGGTGGGAGATGGTAACTGTTGGTGGAAGTGGAGAGGAGGTGGGAGATGGTAACTGTTGGTGGAAGTGGAGAGGAGGGATAGTTAGATATGAGAGAGAGGAAGAGGGAGGTTAGATAGATGGTCAAGATTTCAGTATTCAGATCGGACGGTTGAGAAGGGAGGAAGGAGAATGCACCAACCACCAACTCAAACTTATTAAATAGTAAAGATTATTTATTTCATCGTAATTTTTAATATGTAGTATTGTAGTGCCATTATATATGTATATATTTCATCGTAATTGTTAAATTGTAGTATTGTATTGCTATTATATATGTATATGTATATTTATGTAATTATTTATTTCATCGTAAATTTTAATTTGTAAAAAGTGCACTACTAAACAACAATTTATCAATCTAGCAATTAAAAACGTGATGCTCCATATTGCTACCATTATATATATATATGTATGTATATATATATATATGTATATATATATATGTATGTATATGTATATATGTGTATGTATGTATGTACATATGTGTATATATATGTATATATAATATACAATACATATATGTATGTAATGTTTATTTCATCGTAAATTTCAATATGTAGTATTTTATTATCATTATCAATTTTCACACGAATATTTCATCTATCCCTTTTTTTGGAAGGCATGTCTTTACCGGAGCTTCTTGAACAGTTCTACGATGAGAACCACCGGTGCCACTCATAGATGACGCTGACACGAATGGCCCTCCGCCCTTCAAGCTGTAGGGATGGAGGGATCATTGGGAGTTGGACGATTGCTATGTCCCAATCCCGCGGGCCACGGGCTTGTTGCCATTTGTGATACTGGCCTCCATTGGATGCTAGTTCACCCTCAATTGCAGCCTATTAGCGACACTGGTGGATAGGTGGAGGCCCGAGATTTACACAATCCACTTTCGGTGGCATGAGATGACGTTCACTCTTCAGAACATCTCGTTCTTAACCAGTCTCCTTCTCCGGGGTGACACAGTTGTTCCAACCCTTGCACCGGCAGACTAGAAGGAGAGGCTGGCATATCGGTTCGGTTCGGTTAGGCTCTCCGGAGGGTTCTCATGGCGTCCCCCGCACTTGGCTGAAGCATCTCGGTGTGTCCCCGTAGGATGCACTAGTTGGGGTCATCAAGATGCACCTCGTTGTGTACCTTATTCAGCTCGTCGGTTGGAGCATATTTCCAGTCACATACAGCGATATTTCCAACCTTGAGTTCATCCGCCTCGCTGAGTCTTTGTTGATGCAAAGGTTGGGGCGATGCCTTAATACAGCTAGGGATCAGTTGTCCTATGCGCCACATATTGGGGGTTGTTGGCACTTGCCAGCATGGCATTGGTGATTGCCCCAACCTGGCTATCTGCTACGTGCTCCTGCAGCTGTGAAGTTGGGAGCACTTCCCTGTTAAGTGTCAGCCATCCTGAGGCCAGTACACCCGTTTGCGAGTTCGCTGACATGATAGATGGGCCCACTATGGGCTTCTGGTGGACTGGTGCCCATCTGTGTTGGGCCAAGGATAGACCATCGAGGTGCTACTTGTTGTGGCACAACCAGTTCGAGTCATTGCATAACAGCGACATCATTTGGGCTCCATGGACTCCAGAGTATGTGGTGAGTGAAGCGCTGCATGGGCTGCCTGTGCAATGCTTGTAGGACGCCAAGTTATGGGCGACGACCTACTATCTAGTGTTCTCATACATGATGGAGGCTTACACGCTGCAGCGAGTAATGCGACAATTCGGTTTGTACTAGGTCATGCCCCTTCGGACGGTAGGTTCCTACCACAAGCCGTACACCGGTGAGTCAAACTCCATCTGAATAATTTTTACACTTTGTATGTATTCCTATGTAACATCGATGATTCCAAAAATGCAGGCAATCGAGGGCGGGTCACCATGGTACAGACTGGTAGCCCCTACAGTAGGAGTAAACGACGGCATGGACGGACAAGACGCTATTGGATGTTGTAATGGAGCAATATCAGTATGACATTTGGACAGACAACACGTACAAGTAGTGGTACGTACCCCAGTCAGGTGGCAGACTCACCATTCCTCCACCAGATCGCCCGGAGCAAGTCATACAAGATGACAACCTACAAATTTTGATCGTTTCATTTACAATGGATCGGGCACTGTGCATTGCAAGCATGTTAGAAACCACCATCAGCAGCCTAGACACACCACCGGCTCTGCAGAAAACTTTCAAATACATTCTATCACAGGCAAAAAAAAAATAATGAACAATCTGAGTTGCGCCAGATTGACTGACCATGCCATGCGCATCGGGCACCCAGTGGGGGCACCGTGCTCACCTGCCAGGTCATTACGACCTAGCGAGTTCGGCCAGCCATCGTAACCTACCAAATTTGCCCGGCGTCGTAGTACTAGTTATTGATCATCCACATGCCAGATTGACGAAGAGATAACTTACGTACAATCCCACATTTTGTTTTCCTATTATGCCTTACATTCCGCTATCATCATGGCATTCTCCCACCACAGGATCGTCATGGAGATGCATCACTTCTGCCCTCCGCACCACCTACACAGACTACTTCTCCCCACCATTCATCTTTGTTGCACATCCGAGAGGTACGAAATTCGCATTCTACATCTGAAATATTTATCGTGACTAACATCGTTGCATCTTGCAGCCTTCAATTCAACGTGGGGGTGACGTCCAGACCACTGATAATGATATGGGCCACCCGGCTGTTTCCAGGAAGTGGTACATAGCATCAAGGCTTGCATCGTACGGAGGGTAGAGCTTATTGATCACACCATACGCAGGGTTTGGGGACTTCAGTGGGTAGAGCGAATTCGGCATTGCTGCCACATTATACGTTGAAGGCCAGAGCTCCTCCGCACACTGAGGATTCCTAGAATCCTTCGTTCACAACTTCATATTTGCCAGCCCCTAATTTGGCATGTCGATGCAGGAGCACATCGATGCGTACCACCAGATATTGTCTGGTGTACCTCAACCTACTGCACCACCGTCGGCTACTCAACAAACGCAACAGTCTCTTTACCTCCTCTAAATCGACATGCAAGCTCCGGACCGGCTGTCATACCCCACGGGACATGCTCATGTTTAACGGAAGACAAGGCCACGAACGCAGAGGCAAACGAGGCGAGGAGTGAACCATGTCGCATCCCATGCGATATGTTTTTTGTACTATTATATGTACTCCTTGCGTAATTCAATAAAAAATTGCACCATTAGGTCCATTGCTATAATTTTCCATCCCGTTTCCTATATTCAGATATTCCTACAAATAGTTTACATAAATAAAATTTTGAATAAAATTCATAATGGAAAAAAATTACGAGTAAATTACACAATTAACTACGCTGCGTCGGAAAGCTCCACAAAAAATTTTGTAAGTTTTGTGCTCATATGCTATATCTAAAAATTTCTATGAGCAATGCATATTAAATTTTCTAATCATACAACTAAACTAATTAATTGCGGGTACTAATCACCTGGAGCCCTGCCACCGGGTGGCAGGCCGCCTAGAGTCCGGTGGTCAAGCGGCAGGTTGCCTGCCGCCCAGTGGCCGGGCTCCATATGTCATGTGTCATGTCTATGGTGTCGCCGCCCAATGGCGGGGCGGCAAAAATGATATTTTTGCTAATATCGTACGTATACTGATATTTTTTGTAATTATAGATTCAAACAGTGGTATATATGCTAAAAATTCCTGCATTGGATAGGCCAATGCTCAGGAGCACAACAAAGGCAAGGGCTGCTAGCTTTCTGGCCATTATTACTTGAAAAGATGAGATGTGTTGACATGGATACCATGTACTGGATTGCATGCATATTTGTAGGGTAGTTTGGACTTGGAGCGAGTATACAGCTTTGCTATTGGCATACAAAGTGTAGTAGTTCGGGAAGGTCTTGTCGTTGAGCATGCAAGTCTTTCACACTAACTCGTTCTTTCTTTTGGAGACGGCAAACACGTGAGGAGCAATGTAGCGCAGACGTCTTCCCTGAACCCAATCCGAGTTCTATAATTAAGTTCGTTGTTTCACCATCGCCGATTGTAATGGAGGTGGCTGCTGTGAATGAGGGATTATCATGCCTAATTCAATCAGATATGTTACTTATACCAATTACTAATTAGACTGGTGCTATCTGAGTGCCGACATGTATGCACATCTGCGTCATGAGTCGGTCGGTCAGACCAATAGCAATGCTTAACTCTCAGGCTCTGAGTCTGCATCACACCAAACCATTTTGCATGTGTACAAGGTTTTGGGTCCGTGTTTTTCTATACCATGGACTTGCATGTCCAGTAGCAGTGTTTTCTAGTCCCTAGGCAGTCGTCTGCTTCCTGCTTATCGATTTCTGATGAAAGAATGCTTGGAAAAGATATTGCTAGCGTCTGATTTTGCTTGTTGATAAGTCCGGCAGATCTAGAGGAGGCTGGACTTGGACCATTCACAAAACAACGGCACAACATATGCAGTTCTTGTTGAAGATCGATGCCGATTATATTATACATGAGTCTAAATTTAGCTTTTGATGAAATATATGAACGTGGTGACACTGGCGACAAAATTTCATGCACTGAATATATAGATATATGTGCACGAAAGCGCACTAAGGCACAAGTTGTAATTTGCTGCCAAGCATATCTATAGATTACTCTTTTTTTGGTAAATTGCATTCCTCAATTTGTAGTGAAATTTTAGTTATGCGCCTATATTTCAAAATTAACTTGGTATGTCACTAAAGTTGCAAATTTTAAACTTTCACTTAGGTAAACATGCCAATCTAACGGTAAAATAAGCATTCTAAGCCAATATGAATCATTATGTGACCCCAAATTGCAGCGTTGATCACTCATTTGGGTTTAAATGCCATGGCTTATGGCTTATTTTACACTATAGCGGTTGAAAATGCATTATTGTAGCTACTGGTAGATTGTTAGCGTTATTAACTTAAAAAATGAAAAAAGTGATTTAATCATGAACAATGAAAAGAAATAAAGGCAAAAAGCCCAAAAAACCATATCATTAGAAAAAGACGGACATAAAAGCTAGAATCTAGAAGTAGAAACTCTAATGAGCAAGGCAAAAGATAGTACTCCGTCCTTTTTTTTATTTTGCTGTCCTAGAATGCATGCATCAACCATTTAAAGCGCTGAGTATTATTATACCCAAAAGTATTTAGATTTTTCATATGAAAGCAATATTAATAGAGTTTTCATTTTAAGTACATGGTTATCATTATATGAAGGAGTATGTGAGAAGGTCCAAGTTTTGGTTGCAATGAATCATGTCATGTTGGAGGTTTTGGGATTTCAATTTTGCAAAAAAAATAATAATCAATTTCCAGTTTTGCTACAGCCCTGGTAGTCGAACATGGCAGAAGGACTTTATTTATTTCGGCTAAATTGTGGTTTTAGGGAATTTGAGCAATAGGATGATTTGGTTTGACTTGGATCAGCGCATGTGTATTGCATGATGCATGTAATAGCTAACGCGAGTCAAGTTATGAAGAATTTATACCTGAAAATGATCTTCTGGAGTCAACTATGGTCAATAATGAGGATCGGAGCTACGCTCATAGATGAGCTGAGTCCCATAACAATCAAGAACACCAGATGAGATGGCTGAGCTCAAGTATAATACAAGAAAAGTAAAAAATATTGAAGAGAAGCTTGTGCTATGGTCGATAGCCCGTCGAGAGGGAGCCAGCCAGCCACAATGGAAGGTAGAGGGAGATTGCCAGATGGGAAGAGGAAGAGTGAAGAAGATGGAATAATGATGCTTTGAGGTTAGTTTTCGTCACATGTCCTGTCCTTAGGAGAAGTCCTACAGATCCAGAAAGGACCTGGTCCAGCATAATTATTTTCTTTTCAATCAACCTACTTAGAAAGTAAAGCATTGGAATTTAACGCCCTCTGATTGGCAACACATAAGTCGATCACGTTTTATTTATATGTACGATATATAACATGATGCATCAAATTAATTCACAAACATTGAGGAGAACACCATGTATGTATCATAAAATGGAATAGCCTGTTGCAGAGAAAAGGGCCCGTTATTCCTGATCACAGTTTACAAGTATATAGTACGACAACTTAAAGACCTTATGTGTGCATTACATGGAAATACTAGTGGGTTTTTTTTTATTTCATATATTCCTTGTGTCCAAGATTGAGCTCTATGGATTTCCACCGGCACCACCGCCATATCCAAATCTATAACCTGAGCCACTGCCAGATCCACCACCTTGCCCATAGTCACCACTAGAAACCCCACCACCTTGACCATAGCCAGATCCATACCCAGATCCATAGCCAGATCTATTTCCACCACCTTGTCTGCCACCGCCAGCACCACCTTGTCCACCTCTAGAAGCTCCACTACCCTAACCATACACAGAACCATACACTGATCTATACTCAGATCCACTTCCTCCAACTTGTCCACCACCACCTCCGCCGCCTCCACCTTACCCATAACCAGCACCACCTTAGCCATAGCCAGAGCAATACCCAAATCCATACCCAGATCCACTGCCATCACCTTCACCCAGATCCAGTGCCATCACCTGCGCTCCCTCCACCACCACCAAAACCAGGCAAAAAAGGGAAACCTTGATCTGCTCTTGCTCATAAGTCCTTGATGATTTAGATGACCTTGGATGGGCTCTCACATGTTGAACTGTTTGCATGTTAGGAACTATAGTGGAATTTTTTTTTCCAATTTTGGCCCATAGACGCCCATTTTTTACGATTCTAGCATAGTCCCCAAGCTCAGCAGGCGTGGTAGGCGACGTGTGTCTCCTGCCATGCAACTAGAGCTCGACAGGATGGCACGATAGTGGCAGGTGGGCCGAGCTGGCACATGAGCACACAGTGCAAGAGTTGACGGGGCCCATAGGGCTACCAAGCTCCCCTAGCTCAGTAGCTCCTACCGAGCTGCCCTAGTTTGGTAGGCGCCCCATTTAGTCTTTTTTTAGTAATTAGCTACTTTTTTCTTTGCTACGGATAAAAAATATCTATTTTTGTTAGAAATTTTTTAGGGAGGTGTAAGGGGGAGTTGGGATTGGTAAATGAACTACCACTATATACCAACTTGCTCTTTTAAGTAGTACAGATTCACTATTGCAAAAATTATAGTAATGAACCATGACTAGCTTGACATAATACTTTGCAATGAAGGTGCAAATTATATGGCGCGTAGTGTTTAGTTATGGGAGTATGTTTGCCTCATAGTACAAATGGTAACATACACAGACCATCAATCCTAACTACATTGTAAGACACTTGTGGGCCTAGCCTAACAGAAATGGCATCAATCGAAACTACTATAATTGGGCTGGGGGAATGGTCCTATGGCGAAAATGTGAAACTGTATGGCACCCACATGGCGTGGTAGTCTTCTGGGTGACATGGACGTGGTTGGTTATCACGGTAGTGGCGGGCGCAATTGCAGCTCGGATTGGCACAACAACAATACAGGTGGCATGGACATGGCTGGTTATCATGGTAGTGGCAGGCGCAATTGCAGCCCGTGGAGCTTGTTGTTTTTGCTCCTCTCAGTTTGGAGCTCATCCCACAACTCTTGCAGGCAGATTTAGAGAGTGTGGACATAAACCAGGACAGGTATTGGATACGATGGATCCATCCACGTGGTGAACATTCAATCTGTGGTCAGTAAGGAAGACGAGATGACTACAGGTGATCCATGCATGCAAGTATAGGTCGCTAGCGAACTACTTACCATAAATAGAGGTCAGTGAAAGAATCGATATCCTAGGTGTGTGCTGTCTTCACAAACTGAACCACCACATCAAGTTTGTGCTTGTATTGCGACCAAGGCTCGTGAATATGTGAGTAGTCATGGAGGGGATTTCTAGGGGTGTACAACTCCTTGTTTTCGAGTGGTAGATCGAGGCTCGGGGTCGCTTGTGTCTTTGAGGTAAGGGTCACGGCCCCAAAACCCAGCCCATGCTAGTTATCCCCTCCCACGCCTTGACCTTCTAGGACTGTCCAACATGCTTTAGTTGACAGAGGGTGATTCCTTGCAATACAAAAAGGATGTGGTAGCGTCTGTATGAAATGTACATTAAAAGAATGTGTCAATGTCTATACAAAAGTTACATTACAAGTTGCAAAAAAGAACGTGGAAACATTATGACTGAACTTAATTTAAAACACATGAAAATTTGCATTTTGGAATAATACTTCATTGAGAGTTACATAAAACGACATGCTGCCCTTACAAAGCATGAATGAGTACACATGAGAAGGTGGTACAAATCACCATGTTTGTAGGGCTGCCGATGAAGTAAGCCTATTTGGGCAATTCCTTATGGAGTGTCCTGTTGTCTTGCATGTGGTATGGTCTGTTGGCCACGTTGATTATCATCCATGTTGTTTCGAATGCGGTGGAACTTACGTCTTCCACACCTAGGCTGCTTCATTGTGTCGTTAGGCACCTACTTCACTTTCCTTGGGCAAAAGTCTCTATAATGCATGTCCACCCCATAGGAGTTGAATTCAACACTCCAAGTCCCACACAAATGATGTATGTCATAGTACTTCAAAACATACTGCGCAGAGGATTGCTGCCACACAGTGCACGCGATATAGACATGCGAGCAAGGCTTATGAAGGTGCTTTGGCTTGTTGCACGTGCAGGTCACTACTTTGCCGATGGTCCATACATATTTGCGATCGCCTATGGCATGGCCCATGACGTACTTCTTGCTGAAATAGAACTCGATCTTCTTCCTCATCCCGTCTATGGTCCAAGCAATATGCGAATGAGCCTTCACTATTTTCTGCTACATGTACGCTAACATCCCTGAAATGTGACCATTTTACCCCTCCCTGTTCCCCTCTGGACATCTCTAGTCAGCCAGTATCGCGTTGCCATGCAGGCAGGTATTGTTGCGGCCTTCTCTCTTTTACACTCCGACGTCTACACCATGGATGTCTTTTGCCATGTCAATGTTATTAACCTCCTTGTGATCTCACTTGACTTATAGCTCCATCCCTCCCTATGCTCTCTCGATGGTGAGGTAAGACCATAAGAGATGGTGCTTGCTCATTTCTTTCTTTCTTTCTTTCTTTGTTGATACAATTGAGAAGAGCCAAAGAGGGGAAAGGAGTGGAGATAGGAGAAGAAATGAGAAGCAGTGCAAGTGAGCAACTACAGTGGTGAAATAGTGAGGATGTCATGTGGTTCAGTGTCGTGATATTAACAGTGAAAACAAAGCAAGAGAAGAGTAAGAACATCTTTGATGATGGAGTAGCGACGTACTAGTGTAAGACAAAGAGTGATGCTTTATCAAAAGATGTAAATGCAGAGTTAGTTTAGGGGGCACGCATAGAGAGATCCACATTTTGTGTATAAGATAATAGAAGTCAATTAGAAACAAAAGTGCCCTTTTATTTGATTATCACAGTTTACAAATACACACACACACACATATGTAGCAACATGACAATAGGATAATACTTGTGCATTACATACGAATGCACATAGTGCATCAATCACATTATTCTCATGCTAAAGACTGATATTTATGGCTTTCCTCCGGCACCACCACCATATCCAGATCCATATCCGGAGACACTACCAAACCCACCACCCTGGCCACCACCTCCGCCACCCTGTCCATAACCTCCACCGGAAGCACCACCTCCCTGACCATAACCAGATCCATAACCGGACCCATAGCCAGATCCATTACCACCACCTTGTCCTCCACCACCGCCTCCGCCGCCACCTTGCCCGTAGCCTCCGCTAGAAGCTCCACCACCCTAACCATAGCCAGATCCATAGCCAGAACCATAACCAGATCCGCTCCCACCACCTTGTCCTCCACCACCACCGCCGCCTCCTCCATGGCCATAGCCTCCTCCAGAAGCTCCACCACCCTGACCATAGCCAGATCCGGACCCAGATCCATAGCCAGATCCACTCCCACCACCTTGGCCTCCACCGCCGCCACTGCCACCACCTTGCCCGTAGCCTCCACCAGAAGCCCCACCACCTTGACCATAGCTAGAACCATATCCGAATCCATACCCATATCTGCCGCCACCACCTTCACCCCCTCCGCCACCTCCACCTTCACCACCACCACTTCCACCTCCCTCAAGAGCACAACGAAGGCAAGAGCTGCTATCTTCCTAGCCATTGTGTTACTCTTGAAAGATGAGATGAGTACCCAGTGCTAGAATGCATGTGTATTTATAGGGAAACTTGGAGGGACAGTAAAGCCGGCCATGCATTGTGGGCATGCAAGTGGACTAGTTCGGCAAGCTGTTGTTGTCATAGTCGGCAGCACGGTAAAACTCTTGTAGCGTCGACACTTGTAGCGTCGACATTAATTGGCGCAACTTCTATTTAGAAGAAAACAATAGTGAAGTCAAAAACGATTGCTTGCTTCCATTTAGCTGGTCACAACTCGCCGAGGACTCCAACAGCACAACTGTTAACAGTGCTTAGCGGTCACTAATTCAACCAAATACCACAAGGTGAGAGTTGCTAGGGTTTACGAGTCGTTTAGGAGACACTTGGGGGAGGTTAACCGTCGTTTCCGGTTTAATTAGAACTAAGCAAATGCCGACATGTGTATCAAGTCAAGAACAATAGAGACGCATATTGCTCCGGCCATTCTGACTCTGCACAGCCATATGTAGTCTACAAGCTCTAGTTGGACTAAAATGCTCACTTCAGTTTCTCGATGCATAAAGATAATCTGTTGGATTTGTAGTAAAAGTTTATAACCAGTGTATGTTGTTGGAGCGTAAAACAATTTGTGAATTTTTTAAGAATGATTGAACTTAAAATGATCAGCAAGTACGATGGCAAGTGATATCGTGATGTAACTGGGAATTCGTACATGTAGGGAAACTGGTATGGTAATATTGTCGGATGACTTGCTATGGAAATAATTGAATGCGAAAAGAAGAGGAAATAAACTTATCTGAATTTAAATAGACTTCATAATACAGTTGGGAGTAATATGTCGTGTACGTTTTGGTTACATGCATAACATAAAACATCATGTGCCACTAACCAATCGAACTGCTCGTATGACTTACTGTATGGGCCGAAGCCATTTTCCCCTCCTTGCGAGCTTGACGTTGAACTTCTCGGTGGCCTCTTTTGCCTTGGTAGCTATTTCCCTCTTTTTCTCGTGCTCTCTCTCGCGAGCCTCCTTCTCCCTACGCTTGCAGGCCTCGAGATGAGCTTTTGCCTTGCATTGTAATAACTTGCTTTCACATGATGTTCTGTATTTAAGAGGTACCTGTAACAGCCCAAATTTGGGGTAATTCAAAGCTTTTGAATAAATTTGACATTTGGTTCTTCTTCAATTTTCTTGGCATTGGAGGTTGAATTGGAAACCAAATTCAAATTTGAAATTCAAAAGCAAATTCAAAATCCAAATTGGACTTTGGGCCGGCCCACTTCTAGTCAGCTCAACCGGCCCAGCCCAAGTTCTCTCTCTTTCTCTCCTCCTGTCCCCTCTGTCCCGTGCGCACGCCAGACCCACGGCCACCGCACCAGGTGCGCCCATGCTGCCGCACGCGCCACTCCGCGCCTCACGTAGCTTCTCTCGCGGTTGTTGCTGTTGCTGTTTTGCCTTTCCTCCCTTTCTGTTTTCTTTGTTTTTTTATCCTGTTGCAGTGGTCGTCACTACAACATAGAAGGTAATCAAAGGCAATTTCATAGAGGCGTTCTAAGAATACGCCTAAACTTGCTATCTTTTGAGGCGATTTCTTTAGGTGCCTAAAAAATTGCATGATCAAAGGCATTCTGCCAAAAGACCATAATATGTCTTCTTATGGGGGCGGCGTTGGAAAAAATGCCGATAGATTTTGCTAGGCGTTTCGTAGCAAAACACCTTAAGGCCATGTTCGTGTTGGTTTCTACTTCTAGTTTTTGCTTAAAAAAGTTAAAAGCCAATACGAACACTCAGCTTCTCAAAGCGGCTTTTCTACTATCTCATTCCAAGGATAAGGTAGGAGATCACGGGTGCATCATGCGCACACATCTCTCCTTCAGTTTTTTCACCTATTGCTCTTTCCTTTTAAATCCACTTCTTTCAGGCACTATTATTTATTTTCAGCTAAAAGTCATCAACAAAAGTCAATATGAACGCCTCCTAAAATACTATGTGTTATTTTTAAATAAGACCCTTCAATATAGAATATTTTGTAAAGAACCCTCTACCTTCTCAATTATCCTTTTACGCCAGATTATTAGATCTCATAAAACTAAATCAAAGCAACCCCAGCCTGCTAATTCCCCACCTCCTTGCCCTCCTAGGTCATGGCCGCCACTTTGGCCTCGCTGCCGCAATGCCTTGCTCATCACCAAACCCCACAGCCAAACCCACCCCTCCTTGCTACGTACGGCAGTTGGGATGCGCTGTGCATCACTAGGAATGGAGCAACCGCATCGATGCCTCCCTCATCATCTACCTCACCAACAAGCTCCACAGCCAGACAGGCGCCCTCCACATCGCCGAGCTCCATGATGCACCATATCCTACTCGTTGCCGAGCCCCACGTTGCCATCGACCTTCGCGATCCTGACCACCTCAACCTCAACACCTCCTCTGGTGAGGAGATCCCATGCGACCTCATCAGCATCAACTAAGTGAGGCGGGGAGGCGAAACTGAAGGTACTAGTCACTATCGTCGTTGCCATGAGGATCCTGCACTAGGTCATAGATATCTCACAATAAGGCCTCTCTGCAGTTGCTTTCCTCTCTAAATTCATGTGTGACTGGATATGGGGGGGGGGGGGTGATCCATGGTGTGAGTATGCTTCATGGGTGTTTATTTTGATGAGTAGTTGCAACTTTAATGGAGGATTTAGGTGTTGGTGAAAAATGGTGTAAATGGTTTGATTAAATTGGCTTTAATTTTGATGATCACAGTGGCAGAGCTAGGATTTTGATGATGGAGGTGTGAACTTAAGACACATCGGTAATTACAAGCAAAGGGGAGTAATTATAAACATAACAAAGCTTCTTCAGCCTAACAAAGCATGAACTTAAAGCAATACAATAACTACTACTAATCCTAGGAAGACTCACATTAAGAAGAGAAGATACCTACATAACACTGAAGTATTGAACTAAAACAAGAAGCAAATACTGTATTGCTAGATTCCCCTGTGGTTAGCCTTCAAGAAACTCAAATGACAAATATTTACTCTGTTCTCTATCAAGAATAGCAATTAGGTACCAATGTACCACAAATACATTGGTATTCTGGTAATCAGGCACCTATACATGATTTGTACAGTAAAGAGTAAGGACAATCAATGTCCTTCAAAAAGGAGTTAGCCCCTGATGAATCATCTTCACTCCTGTGCCTTCCTAACTATGAGCAGCATTGAACCAAATACAATATAATTAGATAAAGCAAAGGCTAACTTCTAAGCTCTACTAACTCAGAAACCCTAGATAGGATCTCATTTCAGTCTTCAGATTTGAGAATTAAGAATAGAGCTATACTAGTACACTAAGTCATTGTGTCATTGATAGCCTCATCTGGTCCCTCATATTTCAGATTTGACTCATTTGATAACAGAGCTACATTTGAGAATAAACATGGACCATGCCGATGCTTGTTGCCTGTTAGGCCTAATGGAGTAATGGCCTACTAGGAGTATATATAGTGTATAGGAGTATATGTAGTATATACTTTATATATTAGGGGGTTATATACTGGATTTTTTGGCAAAAACTTTGGGGGTGCAACTATACCCCATCCGTATACTCTCCCTCCGCCGCTAGATGATCACAAGGTGTTTGTGGTATTGCCTGAATGAGGCTGTGCAGCTGTTCACTAGATCTACTCTGGTGGTGTGATGATTTTTACCGCAACACTTGTTTTCGAAGTAGACAAGGTGTTTGTGGGAGTGCTTATTAGGTGCTTACTGCGTCTATTTTATGCCTTCAATTTTTTGCTGACCAGGAAACTTCATGGGCGTGGTCAACAAATGGGTGGTAGCAATATAGCATACTTTTCTAACAGAATGATTACTATTTTACATAGATTCAAGCTATAGCAGGTGAGTACGTAATTCCTGTTGGCAGACTGATGTTATATTCTTTGTTTTCCTTGATTCAAATGTACCTTCACATACGCGACGGCATGACCTTTACATGACTGAAATCTTGCCTCTTGGAATGCTATTTAATGCTGATCATCTTCCTTTACAGGTAATCAGCTTCTGCTTTGGTGATGTATCCGACTGTGTTTGTCCCTTTGTTTGGTGTGTGTGTTGGGGGGGGGGGGGGGGGGGGGGTCAAATATATTAAAGAAATCCTACTGCTTAGATATGAAAATGAAAATTTCTTCAGTGTTTCAGAACTGTAACTTCAATGTTTAGCTTCAGAAGTATCCGACTCTCTTGTTCTCATCGCGCTTTGTCATGATTAAACTTTGTTGATCAGGCAAATTGATCATATTGCCATCAAATTTCTAATAGCTTGAACTCTGTTTCTCTAAAGGGTAAGACGATTACTGTCCTGGGAGGGCACGTAATGTGTAGGCAGCCTCTCCTTTGTTTCATTTTTCTGATGGTGTGCTGAGGAGTATTACTTTGCAGAACCTATTACATGAGGATATTGGAGGCTATACTCAGATGTTTTTAGAGCTCCCAAGCTGCAAGATCATGGTGTCTGTTATACAATTTTTCATACTGAATGGCCATAGGCGTACCAATTTTCATGGCTATACATTCTTTTCGGAATAGATCAGAACGCATCATGTGGTCTAATAATTTCGATTGCAACCATTTGTATTTCATATACATAATTTTGTTTGTATTAGTACTAATTGACCCCTCTCATCAAATGGAGTTAATGTAATGTATAACTTATTTGGCCCTCTCATTAATGCATGGGTTTGTAAAGAAACCTAGAATTAATGTATAGCACAACATCAGACATTGCATATGTATTAAATGGGAATGCATACTGTTGTAGGGGTGGCCCCCACCTAAGCCCAGCAGGTCTGTTAGAGGAATATAAGGCTCAAAATGGGACATGTATAATGACATAAGTACCCCTAAGGGGAAGACTCTGATGTAAGGGTATAATTGTAAATGCACTCCCCATATGGATGTATATATACAACACAGGCCATGGGGGAAAACCCTAAGCCATTACTCACCTAACTCTCCACTACCATACTCTCTCTCTGTTTGGTCTGTAACCACAATAGTTGGCGCCGTCCGTGGGGAGGACAGGAGCAAGCCTCCAGATCCGAAGGAGGATGGCACCAAAGAAACCTTCACCGTCGGTGGCGAAGAAGAAGAAGGCGGAAGTGGCGAAATCTCGCGTCAATTCCAGGGCTTCGGCTTTAGCAGCTGCAGGTACGGGTGGTGATGCAGGTGTGACGGCTGTGAGCACCGGCGTTCACGATGGGACACCCAACCCCGCCACCGCCGCGACGAGCTACCCCGCCACCAGCGACACAACTCCCGACCCCGCCACTGTCGCCGCGCCGCCAGACCCCGCCGCCCCGACGACCAACCCCGAAGGTGGCAACCCCGGCACGTCCACTTTCCCACCCGGCGCAGGAGTGGTGAGCGGTCCCGGCGTCCACGTGGGTCTCGTCACCAGCCCCGCGGTCCTCTAGGATAACACGGCGGGCAGCCTGGGTGCGCAGGCCGTGGTCACCGCCGCACCCATCGCAGCGATACAAGGTCTCCGCTCGGGACCAATCGCCTGCTGGCGGCCCTTAGCGCGTTTCAGTGGGAGCTGACAGACCTCCGCGGAGCTGTGCGCGACATGCAGGAGGCCCGGAGCCAACACGCCCCCCCCGGCGGTGGCATCCGGACCCGCTCCGGAGAGGGCGGACAGTCGCGACGCCCCTACGTCTAGTCGCGTCCCATTACGGCGCGTAGACCCGGAGTCCCCGCTCTCCGCGGGCCTGCAGCAGGCGGCGTGGCCCGAGGACTTCAAGTTCCCGAGTGTCATCGAGGCGTACAAGGGTGACTCCGACCCGCGAGAATTCGTGCGCGTGTATGAGACCGCTATCGAAGCCGCCGGCAGAGATGACACCACGAAGGCAAAAGGACTCCCTCTCACGTTACAAGGTGTGGCGCTATCCTGGTTCTTCACCATCGAGCCACAGTCCATCTACGCGTGGGAACAGATCCGCGATCGACTCTACAACAACTTCCAGGGAGAGGCTCCGGGATTACTTCAAACGCTTCGCGAAAGTATGTTGCCAGGTCAAGGACATCAACGAAACAACCGTCATCAACGCAGCGATACAAGGTCTCCGCCCGGGACCGATGGCCGAGTATAACGTGCGCAAGCCCATTAAGACGGTCGTGAAGCTCTTCGACAAGATGGAAGAATACGCCAGAGCGAAAGAGGACGCGCGACGGCGACACGGCGATGACTCCGACACCAACAAGGCGGAAGGCTCGACAAAGAGCAAAGGCTCGCCGAAGCAGGGCTCCTCGAAAGGCAAACGCAAGCAGGAGCAGTCGAAGGGCGCCTCTGAACGCAAAGATTCCCAGCACAATGACTCAGGCGATAAGCCCAAGCGCGACCAACGCAAGTCCAGGAAACCTCGTTACGTCTTTGACATCGAGGGCGGCTCCGAAGACAACGCCTCCGCAGGTCGCGGAGGCAGAGGGCGCCGGGGCCGCGGACGGGGGCGTGGGCGGGGCCACGACGATTGAACCCGCGAAGAATACAACGACCAGCACCACGGGCAGTGGTGCGAAGTTCATGGCCAAGGCAACCATGACACGCGCGCTTGCGCCACTATCGCGGCGCTCCGGCAGAGCGTCGCCAGGGACAAAAACCCGGAGGCACGCGCGCCCATCGTGGCCCACGTCCAACACCCCCAAGACCAGGGAATGCAGCCCCAGGAAGGCCTCCTGCGAATCCAGGCCCATGTGCAGCAACCTCGGGAGGGCCTCCTGCAGTTACAAGCCCCGGAAGGAGCCCAGCGCAGAGTCATAAACGTCATTTCCGGAGGCTCCTCGTTGGAGTTCGCCTCACGTGACAACGGAAAGCCTACGCGAGGAGGCTGCACCATGTCGCCGCGTATCCAGCGTAGGCGCCGCCAGAGTGGGCACAACACGAAGTCACATTCACACCCGCTGGCACGGAAGGCGTGGAGTTCCCCCACCAAGACCCTCTGGTCGTCCGGGTCCTCGTAGCAGGATGCGAGGTCAGGCGCGTCCTGGTCGATGGAGGAAGCTCCGCGAACATCCTGTTCGCCGCGGCCTTCGACCAGATGGGGATCCCTCGGAGTCAGTTGGGCCCTTCAGGCATCCCGTTGCAAGGCTTTGGAGGGCAAGCTTTGCGCGCTTTGGGCCAGATATGCCTCCAAGTCTCCTTCGGCCAAAACGACAACGTGAGAAGTGAAGACGCCATCTTCGACGTGGTCGACATTGCATACCCCTACAACGCCATATTGGGGCGCCCGCTCCTAAACACTCTCGGGGCAGTTCTGCACCACGGTTTCCTATGCATGAAGCTTCCCGGACCGCGGGCCATCATCATCATCCATGGCGACAAGGACATGGCTCGGTGCATAGAGCTGGGTGCCAAGGGTCCATGCCACGCGGCTCGCCAGGGCACCTAGGCCGGGGTGCGGATGCGAAGCCCCCGGGCGCCCCCGCAGAGCATATCGCACTCTCCGGGCACGAGTTATCTCAACAAGCAGTGGCCCGTCAGCGGTCGCCCCCGTCCTAATAGCGATTAGTGGTCGATGTCTCCCCTTTTCTGTAACTGCTCACCCGCGCAAATGGGAATTTAATAAAGTTCATCGTTTGCACAAATTTTTCTTGTTTCCCGAAACAAAGACACGCGTTCGCGCGCGCACTCTTCGTCAAAGATACGGGTATGAGTATAAACAAAGACACGCGTCCGCGCGCGCACTCTCCGTCAAAGATACGTGTATGAGCATAAACAAAGACACGCGTCCGCGCGCGCACTCTCTGTCAAAGATACGGGTATGAGTATAAACAAAGACACGCGTCCGCGCACGCAGTCTCTGTCAAAGATACGGGTATGAGTATAAACAAAGACGAGCGGAGGGACGCCTCCGCACGCACAATGGAGTATAAATAAGACGTAGCGTTGAGGTCCGCCTCCGCACGCACCTCACCACCCGCAACGCGCAGAGGCTTGCCTTCGCGCGCAGTCCACGGACTCTAAACAAGACGTAGCGTTGAGGTTTGCCTCCACACGCACTCTTCGGAGTATAAAAAAAGACGCGGATGCTATCCCTGCGCACTCTACGGAGTATAAACAAGACGCGAACCCCGCGCACGCATGGGTGTTGCTCCTATGCGTACTCTTCAGAGTATAAATAAGACGTGGAGGTCGATCCAACGCACTCTCCGGAGTACAAAAAAGACGCGGATGCTATCCCTGCGCACTCTATAGAGTATAAACAAGACGCGAACCCCACGCACGCATGGGCGTTGCTCCTATGCGTACTCTTCGGAGTATAAATAAGACGTGGAGGTCGATCCCACGCACTTTTTGGAGTACAAAAAAGACGCAGATGCTATCCCTGCGCACTCTACGGAGTATAAACAAGACGCGAACCCCGCGCACGCATGGGCGTTGCTCCTATGCGTACTCTTCGGAGTATAAATAAGACGTGGATGTCGATTCCGTGCACTCTCTGGAGTACCAAAAAAAAAAGACGCGGATGCTATCCCTGCGCACTCTACGGAGTATAAACAAGACGCGAACCCTGCGCACGCATGGGCGTTGCTCCTATGCATACTCTTCGGAGTATAAATAAGACATGAAGGTCGATCCCACGCACTCTCCGGAGTATAAAAAAGACGCGGAGGCCACCCCCGCGCGCACTACGGAGTATAAATAAGACGCGGATGTCGATCTCGGCGTACTCTACGAAGTGCAAAGCGCACCACTGGGGCCCACCCCTATGCGCATCCCGCGAAGTCCCAAGGTAACGCACCAGAGACTAGCTCCTGCGCGAACGCACCCCCGGGCGAAAGGCACCAGAGGCTAGCTCCTGCGCGGATGCACCCACGGGCGAAAGGCACCAGAGGCTGTCCTTGCACAATCCCAAGGGATGGAGCGCTCGCGCCGCTACTTCAGCTAGGGCGCCAGCTCCGCTGCCACCACTTCAAAGGGTAGGAAACGGAGCGCTCGCGCCGCTACTTCGACTAAGGCGCCAGCTCCGCTGCCACAACTTCGAAGGGTAGGGGACGGAGCGCTCGCGCCTCTTCTTCGACTAAGGCGCCATCTCCGCTGCCACCACTTCGAATGGTAGGGGACGGCGCGCTCGCGCCGCTACTTCGACTAAGGTGCCAGCTCCGCTGCCACAACTTCGGAGGGTAGGGGACGGAGCGCTCGCGCATCTACTTCGGCTAGGGCGCCAGCTCCGCTGCCACCACTTCGAAGGGTAGGGGACGGAGCGCTCGCGCCGCTACTTTGACTAAGGCGCCAGCTCCGCTGCCACCACTTCGAAGGGTAGGGGACGGAGCGCTTGCGCCGCTACTTCGCCTAAGGTGCCAGCTCCGCTGCCACCACTTCGGAGGGTAGGGGACGGAGCACTCGCACATCTACTTCGGCTCGGGCGCCAGTTCCGCTGCCACCACTTCGAAGGGTAGGGGACGGAGCGCTCGCGCCTCTTCTTCGACTAAGGCGCCAGCTCCGCTGCCACCACTTCGAAGGGTAGGGGACAGAGCGCTCGCGCATCTACTTCGGCTAGGGCGCCAGCTCCGCTGCCACCACTTCGAAGGGTAGGGGACGGAGCGCTCGTGCCACTACTTCGACTAAGGTGCCAGCTCTACTGCCACCACTTCGAAGGGTAAGGGACGGAGCGCTCGCGCCTCTTCTTCGACTAAGGCGCCAGCTCCGCTGCCACCACTTCGAAGGGTAAGGGACGGAGCGCTCACGCCTCTTCTTCGACTAAGGCGCCAGCTCCGCTGCCACCACTTCGAAGGGTAGGGGATGGAGCGCTCGCGCATCTACTTCGGCTAGGGCGCCAGCTCCGCTTCCACCACTTCGAAGGGTAGGGGATGGAGCGCTCGCGCCGCTACTTCGACTAAGGCGCCAGCTCCGCTACCACCACTTCGAAGGGTAAGGGACGGAGCGCTCACGCCTCTTCTTCGACTAAGGCGCCAGCTCCGCTGCCACCACTTCGAAGGGTAAGGGACGGAGCGCTCGCACGTCTTCTTCGACTAAGGCACCAACTCCGCTGCCACCACTTCAAAGGGTAAGGGACGGAGCGCTCGCGCCTCTTCTTCGACTAAGGCGCCAGCTCCGCTGCCACCACTTCGAAGGGCAGGGGACGGAGCACTCGCGCCGCTACTTCGGCTATGGCGCCAGCTCCGCTGCCACCACTTCGAAGGGTAGGGGACGGAGCGCTCGCGCGTCTACCTCGAACTAGGGCACCAGCTCCGCTGACCCCATTTAAAGGGATAAGGGACAGAGCGCTTGTGCGGCTACTGCAACTACGCGTCCACCTCGACCACCCTACCCTCGCGAGGCGCAAACCGTCGTATACGGGCGAGTGTAGTAACCTTCCGAGTTTACCACGGGACAGCGTAGCCGGAGGGGCAGAGATGCACTTCGCAAGTTCCAATCAAGACTATTCTTTGCATTCGCTAAGGACGCTTACAAAAGCGCACAAACACCTCCGGCGCACGAAGCTGCTACTCGGCAGGCTCATCCTTAACATGCGTCCGTGCCGAGGCTCCACTCGAAGATGCCCGACCCGCCCAAAAATCCAACACTTCCTCGGCCCTTCGCCAGCGCCGAAGACGCCGTCGGGTCGTAAGGTCGGAAATTAGCAGCCGGCCCCGGCTGTGTAGCTGCTCGGGACAAGGGGGCAAAAATCAGAACAACGGTGAAACAACTTCGTACTTTACTAAAAAAAACCCCCGGCATCGGTTACAACGCACGCCAACACGCGACAACCTCCCGTCACACCTGTGGGTTCGCGGTGTCCTCCGGGGCCGCCGCGCCATCCTCGTCACGTCGGGGGACCTCGTCCAGAAACTGGCCAAGGTTTCCCTCGCCGTGCAAGTTATTCTGTAGCTCGACTATGGTTGCAGCCTCGCCGCAGTACTCCCATACCCGCTCATGGAAGAACTTCACTGCGCGGCGAATGGCACGCACGGCACCGGACATTACCCCGCCTCCGGCGGGCATCTCCAGCCCCGCAACATGTCCACAGCCGCGGAGTTGCAGGAGCGCGCATGTCAGACACGGCGCCACGTAGGCGCAGTGGTTGCCAAAGGTCATCGCGGCGCCGCGTGCAATGTCGGCCGCATCTCCGATCCACCGAAGCGACCGCGATAGGTCCTCGGGCCCGAAGGAGCGTGCCGGCACTTCGGCGACAAGCCCCTTAAGGGTGTCTTCCAGGGCCAGCATGGCGTCCCAGGCAGCTACCGAAGCATCGCCCAAGGCTCGATCCCGCTCCGCGAGAGAGGCAGCAAGCTCGCTGTTCTCCATCTCCAACGCGGCGACTTGCTGCAGCAGGCCGTCTTGCTCCGCAGCAGCTTCCTGCCGCACCGCTTCGGCGACCGACTCCCGCGCTACGGCAATAAGCTCCTCGGTGCGCGTCTTTATCTCCGCGCACTCCGCTTCCAAGCGGCGTATGCGAGCGTCCTGGGCAGAGCGTGCCCCAGCAGCTCCCCTTCGGCGGCCTGTAGCCTGCCCCGTAGCGCTCCTTCCTCGCGAGCGTGAGCCGCTTGCAGGGCCTGGGCCAACACGAGTGTCTGCGCGGCGGAGGGGTTAGCAAGCGATAAACGGCTGCGAGTGGGCCAAACGGCGGACGCTTACCCTCACTCCCGACACTTCTAATGCGTCCCCAAGGCGCCATGACCCATAGGTCTGCAACGCCTGCTGGCCAATGCTGGTGGCCGCGTCGTCCGCAATCCCGCGCCAAGCCGTCGGAGCATCCGATGGAGGGACGAAGTCTGCCAGGCCCGGGCGCGCGACGTCTGTGTCGCCAGCGCTAGAACCCCCACGCTCAAGGGATGGCTCCTCCTCCGGGATAAGTGCCGTTGCAAGACGAAGTATAAGATTGTCGCACAAACGCAAAAAAAATGTGCTAAAGGTATGCCGTCCCAGCCTACCCTCGGTGGCAGATGGAGGACTTTGCTGGGAAGCCTCCCTAGCCCCGGGTGGGGCCGCGGCAACTTCGGCTCCTACGGGCGGCGCTGACCCGCGGGGCTGAGGGACCTCCGGGTTGGGACCCAACGCCAACCGATCCTGCGCCACGATCACTGCGGCCCGAGGGGCCAGGGGGGCGCGGGGCAGGGAAACTTCGGTGCTCAACACGCAGTCCCACAAGCTCCCAACACCGGTCGCCACGACAAACCCTCGTGAGGTCCGCTGAAGGGGGGACTGCAGGCGTGGCCGCTTCACCTGAGGGGGAGACCCCACCTCGGTAGCCGTTACAAAAGGAGCCACTGCGACAGCAATATTCGCCGAAGGCGTCTCCGCAGCTACAACGTCGGAGGCTGGGGACTCCGTCATCGTGGCCTCCGCGTGGGGCACCTGCGCCTCGGTCGCCACGGTCGGTGAAGACCGCGCTCCGCATACTTCCGCGGAGGGCATCCCCGCCACGGCCGTGGCTGTGGACGAGGCCTCCGCACCGGTGCCACCAGCCAACACTAGTGCCACCTCGGTGTCTGGCGCGGGCGACGAGACCTTCCTCTCCTGGTAACTCGCGGTACGCCTTCCGTCCCTGGCGCCTTCGCCCTCGACGCCTGCGCCCTCCAAGTCTGAGTCGGCGTACTTCGCTGAATCCGACTCCGGGCTCACCGCGCCGGTAGGAGCAGCGGCAATCACCGTACAGGGCGTGGTCGTAGTGGTTCGGGCCCTCTTGCGGGACGACGCTTTCGTCCTCGCGGCACCATCGTCCTGATGTTGCGGGTCCGGGGGGTGCGATCCGGCACGGGAAGCCCTAAGGCCTCGCACACACGGTTTATCCGCCCCAATCCCGCCTCGGCAGTCGCGGCGGTGCGTTGCCCGTGCTCTCTGGCGATGTAGGGCCCAAGGAACACGCGCGCTGCACGCTCTGCGTCCTCCAGGCGAGTTCCTGCGCGGAGCAGAAAGCACAGTTACACACGATGCAACACGTACGAATGGAAGGGAGGGCACGGTCGAGCCTTACGAGGACCAGTCAGCACGGGCAGCGAGCGAATGGACGGTTGAACGTTGTCGTCCCGATGTTCCCCGGCCATGAAGCGCCAATCGCGGGCGAGCGGCGTCGCACCGTACATTATGAACTCCTCGGCGAGGTCGCGCATGTTGAAGCGGGCGGTCACCCCCACAAGTCTTCGCATCCTTCGCCTATCCTCCTGGTCAAGTGTTAGGCCGGGTGTGGTCTTGAATGCAATCAGCTCGCCCGTGCACTCAAGGCCACTACCACTCGCCACACGGTGATAGAACCACCGCCTCGCCCAGTTGGACTCCCATTTCCCTCGTGTCGAGTTCGTAGGGAAGAGCCTTTCGCACGATGCCCGCAGAACGAAGTTGACGCTGCCAAACTTCGACAGCGTCCCATCCTTCCGCTCCTTCGGTTGGCACCGGGCTTCGTGCAAATAGGCGAAAAAGGAGGCGCTGGGCCAACATGCTTTCGAGCGAAGGGCAAGCTGTACACGGCAAGGCGAGCCACCGCGTTCGGAGTCAGTTGTGACAACTCCAGCTTGAAGGTCCGCAACACGTCCCCAACAATCGCTGCGGACGGTATGCGAAGTCCGGCTTCGAAGTAGGCGACGAAGACGATCGCTTCCGACTTCTTAGGGCGCGGCTCCATCTCATCATCGGCGGGTAGCCGCACCGCTTGGCGGTCCGAGAGCCTCCCCTCGCGCAGCAGTGACCGGATCGTATCCTCCGTCACGAGCGTGTGGCCCAAGTCGCCGGAGTACGGACCTTCCCTCTTCTTCACCGCCCACCACTTGTCTACAACCGCCGGATCGCGTTCCTCGAGCGCGTACTTCACCTCGAGCGGCGAGGACCGCCGGCGGATGGCGTAGCCGCCCACCTGAGCATGCTCGTCACAAGTCGCCATTAGCGCCCACGGAGTACTCGACGGCAAAAAGGAGCGCAGGAACATGACGAGCAAATATAGGAGGCAGCGTGAATAACCAGAAAGCGTATGGAGGAGGCGCAGGCATAGCACCATGGGGGGTATTTAAAGACCCCTCGCCTCCCACCATCGGTAAGCGCCGATGGCAAATGACAACCGTTCACCTCCCCATGTTCGAAGCCGAAGCGTCGCGATGGCACACGTAGGCCACATATGACCGCGGTCGTACAGTGTCATGTCACCGCATGACGTGCCGCTAGCGTCCCGCCACGGGTCGGTCAGCGCAGGTAATAAATGCAGGTTGCACGGCCCGGCACAGCTTCCGGCGCGTGTCGGCGTGGTTCTTCGGACCCATCATTCGCAATAGTCCAAACGGGGTCTTCGCCCCGGTAGCGAGGCCCGGACCCCGACTCCGATTGCACCCATGCGAAAAGGCACCGCTGCGAAGGTGTCGGAAGCCGCTCTGACTCCAAAACATGCCACACCGCCACAAGATTGCGCCCGCGGGAGTAGGGACAACAGTGCCATACGGAGACCGCAGCCTACATCCCGACCTATCGAGGTAGCCAACCAGCAGGCCTCTTCGGCTTGCGCAACTCCGCATGGGCAGGCCCCCGCTCTGGCGGGGAGACTCCGGCCACTTAACCCGACTTCGCCCGGAGGCGGCTCGCTTCCGGCCCGGCCCTAGGACCGTGTCGGTGCGCGTCAGTGTAAAGCCGCGGGTCGTTAAACCTTAGCGGCAACGACTTCAAGATCTCCGCCCAAGAGGAGGCACTTCGACTTCGACTTCGAGGAGCAGGCTCGCGCAGGGATTTCCTCGTCTACATCCTTCGCGTGTGGTAAAGGCGGAGGCCACGTCACGTAACGTTTTGGCTTGTTCTCGTAAACAGGCCACCTTCGGTCAACCAACATTCTTGTAAAAGTAATGTTGAGGGGTCCAATCAGAAAACCCGACTAAAGGTGGGCCTATCTATGAGAACAGGGCAAACCTTGCCGCCATATGCAGAAACGCAGCGTGAAGGTAACAAGTGCGAACAGTCGCCGGTAACAGCCGCTAACCAAGCTCCCAAGAAAAATAGGCCTCCATCAGTGCATCAATATCCCCCCAAGCCGTGTAACGCCGCCGTGGCATGTGGATGCACTAAAGGGGCCCATTTTAGGGGAGCAGCACCTATTCAATCGCACAACGCAGGTACAATGCCGCACCAGTGCGACATATATACCCCATCAGCAGGGGAGCCCAATCGGCGGAAGTCTAACCGGCGGAAGGAAAGTCCAACCGACGAAGGAGCGTCGCAGAATCGTACGTCCGCGACGCTTCAAGATCTGCGCCGCGTCAAGCACATCTCGCCACGTGGACGACCAGAAGAAGTAGCGTCGCAACATGCTATGGCCACGACACCTAAGTCTCGTCCCGCGTAACCCAGGCCTCGCTAGGCGGGCCGGCGGTTACTCGGCGTCAGGGGCACTCGGCATCGGACTCCGCCAACACCTCCGATTTGGCTAGGGCAACTGCAAACCCCGCCAAATCGGAAGCGATCTCGACCTCGCTTTTGACCCTACGCCAACATCGGACACCTCAGTCTCTACATCGACCCCAACCTCGACCCCACTACAGTAGAACCGTGGGGGCGATGAAGACCTCGCCAAGCCGCCCGGCGCCACACCTTCGCGATAGGACAAACACTACACCAAGCAGCAAGGCTTTGAAAGACATTGTAAAAGCTCACAGGCCGCAGGGACGGAGGGGGCCAAAGGGCTCGGCAGCATGGCTTTGGCCCGTGAAGCCCTTCACCATGAGAGGCTCCTGTTGTAGGGGTGGCCCCCACCTAAGCCCAGCAGGCCTGTTAGAGGAATATAAGGCCAAAAATAGGACATGTATAATGACATAAGTACCGAAGACTCTAATGTAAGGGTATAATTGTAAATGCACTCCCCATATGGATGTATATATACAACACAGGCCATGGGGGAAAACCCTAAGCCATTACTCACCTAACTCTCCACTACCATACTCTCTCTCTGTTTAGTCTGTAACCACAACACATACAATGCTTTTATTTATTACATATATAGATTACATCTCTATGCATTTTCGCCAGCACCATCGCCATGCCCAGATCAATAACCTGAGCCATCGTCTCCACTGCCTCCTCCACCACCTTGACTATAGCCATATCGATATCCACTTTCACCACCTTGTCCACCACCTCCACCTCCACCATCCTGTCCATGCCCTCCACCACCTTGATCATAACCGCATCCATACCTGGATGTACTACCATTGTCGCCTCTACCACCACTTCCTCCTTGCCCTTGTCCTCCACCATTTTTTTTCCATTTCCTTGACCATAATCATACCTATATCCAGATCCACTACCTTCACCTACTCCACCTCCACCGCCGCCGTCACCTCCCCCGTGGTCCGCTACTGTATCTAATTACTGATGCAGCATTAGATAGGCCAATGGTCAAGAGGAGAACAAAGGCAAGTGCTACTAGCTTTTTGGCCATATTTACTTGAAAGATGAGATCAATGAGTACCAAGTTCTAGATTGCATGCGTATTTAAGGGATAATGTGGAGCGACTGTACACCTAGCTAGCGAACTATTGGCATCCAAGTGGAAATGTTCGGCAAGCTCTTGTCGTGGAGTATGCAAGTTTTTCAAACAAGCTTATTAATTTGCCATCAGTCAAAAACGATGCATCTCTGTACTGCTATTTCTTCCTGCGGTTTGATTTGGCCCAAGTAGAAAGTGAAAAACATTTATCGGTTTATTTAGGTCAAGTGTTTTATAATTCTGAATCAAACAACACGAACAACAACTAACTTCTATTTAAATTGATTTATCATTTATCAAAGGTAGCACATTTAATTACTATAAATCATGTAGAGTCGTATTTAGACTTTTTGAGTTCACTAATATTAGCTAGGACTGTCTGGAGATAGATATGCATGTGCACACTTTTGGTCAGACCAATGCAACGTAGTCTATTTTTAATGTAGGAAACATTATCGTATTATAGTTTACCCATGTAATATTGTGTACAAGTTGGTTCATGTTTTTTTTCCTATACAATGGACATTACTTGCCCAGCGGTAGGCTTGTGAGTGGTCCCTTTCCCAGGCAGTTTAATTAGGGGAGAATAGCTTTCCCTAGAAGCCAACTTCTCAGATAAACTAATGCCAACCTTACCTAGAAAACTTAAGAAGCCATATCCCATTTTGAGAGAGTAAGGGGTGTTCTTTTAGGGTGGCTGATAGCTTATATCTATGCTTTTCAATATGGCAGTAGACGACAGAGGCGTCAACATGGATGGCATACATAGTTTTGGGCTCGGGAAGCCATTGGGAGAATCCACTTCAAGCGGCCATCCCATTTTAATGTTTGGCTTTTTAACTTTTGGAGAAGCTAAAAGCCAAAGGTAGAAGGCAAAAGCCAAAAAGGACATGGCCTTAACTTTTGGTTCTGCATTAAGCCAAATTTGAAACTCTCCTAAGGGCTTGTATTGAATGCAGGAATTTTACATTAATTTTACTAGGAATAGTTCAATTCCTGTGATAGTCTCAAAAAATACCGTGTTTCAAGTGCCGCCTAAACAGACCTATATAGAGAGCCTTAAATATATTAAGGCTAATGGTTAATTAAAGTATATTAAGGCCACTGGTTAATTAAAAATTATGAAGTGCTTAATTAACTTTTAGTGAACCAATATTTACAAAATGAAAGCACCTCTATACGTTCTAAATTTTATGCACAAACAATGCACTAGCTTTGTGATAAAATTATTTGTGGTTTGTTGATTAGATGTAAATTATATCTACAACTTCAAGATGTAGGGATAATTACCATATGTATATTGGTTTTCTAAGTTTATAACGCATTATATGTATATTTGATATCCATTACAATGCGCATGCGCTCGGCTAGTCCATTGATATACCAGAACTACTGATACTTTATACTTGTGCGTAGGGGTATACAATTTTGGGCCAGCTTCCATATACAAGCATCCTAACTTTGTTTGTGCATTCGATGGACCAAATTTCATCCCACTCAAAGTGCCCTTCCCCCAATAGTGCTACAGCCTCCCGCTCTGTCCAACTTTGGACGCAATCCTGAACATAAACCTGCTAAGAAGAGGATTGAGAGTAGCGTATCTGCTTAGAAGACCTCATGTGCAAGCGACCCATTGCACTATCAGTGGTTGGATCAATAAGTTTTGCCGCATTTAGAAGCAAGTTTGGCCTAGAATTGAGATCGATTTCCTTGTCCAGTCTCGTGGCAGGCAAGGATCTTCCCAAATACGAACTGTGATGTAACAAAAGAGATTGCAAATTAAACCTTGTGCCTTTTATAACAAATCTACTAATATCATTACATTACAAATTTGAATGATTTTATCTACGTTAGTAGTTAAAATTTTAAAAGTTTATTGCACACGTTCTAATGCTGCATTCACTACATTCTGCTTAGGAACAGAGAGATTATATGACACTGTTTAGATGAACAAACAATTTTTAGGTAGGGATAACCTCATGAATTCAAATAAGGCAGGGTCGTTCAGTTCCACATCCATGTTTCAATTGGAAAATGACAATGCAGGACCCTGGTCCTTCTAGATCCGTAGGCATAGGCGGAGGCACCTCCTGGCGACCTCAGGTGGCTGCCTGGGTTCACTGGTGAGCAACTCCATTGAACTCAGGCTAGTCTCCCACTGCACGACAACTGGCTTTGCCTGGGCTCCCATACGATAGCCAGCTTTGCTCAGGGACTGGTCGCTGGCTGGCTCCACCATTATCTAATCTTGTTCCTACGCACACTACTACAGAAAAGGTCATCACAGACGGTTCGAAAACGTCATCACAGACGGTTTTATGAACCGTCTGTATTTATGGGTCAGTGATAATCGAAGGTCATCACAGACGGTTTTTACTCAAAACCGTCTGTGATATTCCCTTCAACCCCTAAATATATTTCTGTTTTTTGACTAGCCTCAGGAAATGTTAGCCATGCCCTCTGAAACAAGCAAATAATTACAGACATAAAACATATACAATTCACACATCTCATTTCATTTCAGATACATTTCACATCTCAATTCATTTCACAGACATAAAACATCCAATTGACAACGCACTTCATTTCACAAACATAAAGCATCCATTTCGCAAATCAATTAATTGAATTGAAATAAAATATCCATTAACAAATACACAATTACAAAAGATCTATACTGCATTTGCACTTATAATTACAATAAAAAATCATTCTGCGCAGTGGAACTCTCCATCTGATCTTATAACTTTAGTCCACAAAAACCAAACTAACTCTCCTCGAATTTTTGCAAAGTCCGGCAGTGTCAATGCAGATGCAGAGATGGGCGCAGCCTGTCGATAGGAATATCAACGCGCGTACATATAAAACCTGACATGTATGAAATAAATGTGGGAAGATTGACAAACCTTAGAATTGGTGATCTTGGTGGAATCGAGGAGTAGTCTCATATGGTGGCACACGTAGTACCCACACGTGTTGCCCGGCTGTTGCTGGTGGCACTACAAAAAATAGAATGTGTTAAATCAAGAAGCATTACTACTAAGTGTTGTATATGATTAATTAATGTGTAGCTAGCGAATACCCGAAAATTGCGAGTATGTTTCAAGGGTTTGGCCCCTGTCGTCGAGCCACGTGTTTGTTCAACGTATGTGACGAACGACCTTCGTTATTCAAAAAAGTTAGATTAGTCATTCGGAAGGAAAAAAAGAGTACAATGTACAATGTACTTACCTATCGAGTATTTGGGCGATAGCTGTGTACTTTGATTTGTTCTTACTTAGAGAATCAAGGTATATAGCCTTGTTCCATTTTGGTATAATTACAATTAAAATCCAATGGAAGTGCTCATTGTATGGCATAAGAACAAATTCCTTATCTTGGTGAGCCAGCAGTGCTTGTGTAATATAGTTCTCGACGAAGGATGCATCCTTGTTGATGGTATCAATGGCGACCAAGCATGGGTCCAGGAAACCAATTGGTGATTTCGATGATCTAGCTTCGGTCAGCATGAATCTATATATATACACAGAAAAGCAACAAATTGTGACATATATCGGTATTACGTGAACAGAAACTGTGATTGTACAGACTTACAGTGTCCAGCATCGAACGAGTGAGGCGTCGAGAGCGTTGAGCGTGAAAAGTTCAAATATATCGTCAAAGGTCACCGCGAAGACACATTCATGAGCTTCGTGCACGAAATGTTCCGGCTTGAATTTGACAGTGATACCTGAGCGCCGTTCTGCCTCTGGCCTATTGGACTATTCCATATATCAAGCGTGGAATCTTTGGTAACCAAGTCCTAATTTTAAGAGGTGCTCGTCCGGGAATATCATCGGCTCGCCTAGCACGAATTTGCGGGCCAATGGCAGATACGGGATATCGTCATCATCCTTCGTCTTTGATTTGCCATGGCCACTGCCTCGATTGTAGGTCGACTTTGTGGTAGTCGACTGTAATAGTACAGACGGTGCAAGTTGCTTTGCTGAGAATAGCACCCGTGGAGATAGCACCGGTGCAGGTAGCTCTACTTCGCACTGCCCTTTTGGAGATGGCACCAGTGCATGTTGCTCTGGTTCGCACTGCCCTTTTGGAGATGGCACCAGTGCATGTTGCTCTGGTTCACACTGCCCTTCTGGTCCTGCCACCGGTGAAGAAGCCTCTAGGGAGATGTCGCTTTTGGGCCACTGGATGAATGTTCCAATGGCCTGCCCTAGAGTCACGATCTCGTCGTTGGGGGCTTCGGTAGCGGGACGACCTCAAAATTGACATGCACACCATCCACATTAACTTTTGCGAAGCCTGGCGCTAAAGCTTGACCGTGCAGCATGGCCCCGATACCAGACGGATATGCCTGGCCCCAAGCAGCGTGCAAGGGAACGGAGGCATATCTCACTTGGAGCCTGCACTTCGTAGGCTCCTACATAATGATACAGAATTAGCTAGTCGAATAGGCATATCAATAGAGCAAGCATTCGAGAGATAATAATTATTACCAGGATGTCGTCCACAAGAAATCTGGCATCGGTTTGCGTCGGATTGGACGCGCAACTACTCGGACGGTTGTGCGGGCTAGCTAGCACAGGAGCAGTGGCGGCGGCCTACTGACTTTCTGTCTATTTCCGCACCTCATCTCTGACTACACCAGCCAGCTCATCCATTAGCTCCTCTCTAAGAGATGCCTTGATCTCTTCTCGTAGGAGTGCGTCACGCTCGGCTTTGTTTCTCTTCCTGCGCCGATACATGTCAGAGTCATCTTGGAAACCATGTTTCCAAGGAACTAAAAGTGAATTCGTTTCTTCAACTTCAACACATTTTAAATGAGAATATGATGCTACCTAATGATGAAAATATATATATTTGTAGCACCACATCACTTTGGAACCAATTGAAGCGAGGGTTCAAGTTGGACAGGTTTTGGAATCCAATTTGGCCTTCAGATCAATTCGGATTCAGCATGACAAGCCAACTTCAAATAGCCATAACTTTTGATCCAGAAGGCTTCTCGGGGCCCGTGAGTACTTGTTGGAAAACTCTTGCAGTCTACTTTCAGATGGATCTAGTCTCGCCTCCAAACTCTATCTGAGCGGATCAAAAACTGCTAAACAAGTCACATCACTTTTTCAGTCCGAGTCAAAGTGGGCCGAGGGCCTTGTAACTTAGGCTATTTGGGCCGGTACTGTTCACATGAACAGTACCACGCACCACGGCTGTGTGAACAGTAACCAGGAATAGTACCACATCCCTTTTCATTAGATAAGTGTGGCTTCCCCCTCCCCTATTTAAGGAGGCCGCACCCCTTTAGTTTTCCTTGGGTTTTTCTTAAGAGTTTATTCTGCTTAGCAGTTTCGCCGCATGTTCGGTTGAGGAACCCCAACTTGTGAACTTAATCTTTATTCACAATATTTCAGATTGCATCTTGAACTCTCTTGCTTGTGTTCTCGATTCGCTTGCAGGAGATAGCCTTCTTGGCGAGGTCAACCGTGTTCGGCACGGTTGATAACCAACGGAGCAGTGGTGTAGTGATTGCGAGGGATTCGATCTGTTTTGGTCGGAGCCTTTGGATCATCAACGTCGAGATCTTCACAATCGACTTATCAGTACCTCTTGGAAGATCGGGCCATCGTCAAATCAGTTGGTATCAGAGCAACGGTTGCCCGTGAGGTAATTCTTGTATCCCTAGTTAGTAGATTGGTTTTTATTTCCTATAGTCTAGAAAAAAAATTGCCCCACAAAAAGATTTAATTTCCGCTGTCCAAACCCGTTGTGCCTTTCAATCTGTTAGTTTTGGTTTGCTAAATTGAATTTGTATCCATATTAGCATTGTCTAGTTGCTGGTCATATCTTTGTTTCATTAAAAATCCAAACAAAAGGAAAATTCCCCACCCCAAACCCTAATTTCCAAATTCGGCTGATTTTTCCTTTCTCTGCAGCCGCCACCAAAAACACCATAACTTTTGATTCCGAGATTATGTTTGAGTGAGACCACCGCCATTAGATTCATAAATTCATTATCCATCTATCTGTAAAATTTCACGTCATTCCACAAGGCAGTTAAGAGATATATGCGGTGGAAGTTGACCCAATTATCAGTTTTGAATCTGCAACAGTTAGCAGTTGGGATTTTTGTGCAAATTTTTGTGTCGGGTTTTGGTAGTTGGCCCCAAAAGAAAATCTGTAGAAAAATCCGTCAGAAAATAGAGAAAAAAATAATCAGTAAAAAATAGGCATATAACAAAAAGTTACGGCCAAAATACCGACGTACTGTCCAGTGGACAGAAATCTTCAGTTTTCAGTTTTGGGTCAATCCTTGTGTTCTTCAATTCCAGGTTGCATTGGATTGAATTATCTTGTATTTACCACTCCTACACATTGCCATACACTTGTTTTAGCCTTCTTCCATTCTTGGTTGATCAGCAACATAGGCTAAATGCTAGATACGAACTATAATTCAATTCTATGCAATTTCTGAAATTAACTGATTGTTCTCCATTGCTACATATTGTGCCTTCCAAGCTCCACATACTCTTGATCAGAACAGGGTCCCTCTTGCAATTGTACCCACGCTCAACATGGTATCACGAACCAGCCACCGGTTGTACCACCTGTTGCATTGGTAAGAACACTTGTAAGAGTGTGCTAAGACGCTTGAGAATGTGTGATTCCACCTCTCACCACCTAGTAGTTGATAGGGATAATACCTTTGTGTTGTCTTTTGTTTTGTACTAACCATGACAGGTGGGTCGTTTGATGATCAAGAGTGTGTTTTAAAGGGAGAATTCATGAAGCTCTTGGATGAACCACGCATTGATAGGAAGCTGGATACATTGCAGCGCTCCATCAATGAGAGTATTGCAGCACTCACTGCACGCATTGAAAGAATGGTCAATCGGCTGCCAAACAATGGACGTGAGTATGATCACTATGCAGGCCAAGATCTCGAAGAGGGAGATGATAAAGAGAGACAAAACCGTGACGCCGACGCTGCATTTGCTGCCCAAGATGCACGCCAACGACACCGTCTACATCAAAACCGTCACAGTATGGGAGGTACTAATTTTCAGCACCACAATGCTCATGCTAATGATGACCCATTTGCTAAAGTCAAATTTACCATACCATCTTTTGTGGGTACTTATGATGCTGAAACTTATCTAGATTGGGAGATGATAGTTGAACAAAAATTTAACGCTCATCTAGTTCCTAAAGTGCATAGAGTCGGACAAGCTACTAGTGAATTTAAAGATCGTGCTATCATTTGGTGGACTCATGTAGTTAATTCTGGTTTAACACCTGATACATGGGATAAATTGAAGGTAGCTATGCGTGCTAGATTTGTTCCTCCTGCTTTTAAACATGAAATGCATAAGAAATTGCAGCACTTAGACCAAGGTAATAAATCTGTCGAGAAATATTATCAAGAACTACAAATAGGCATGTTGCGTTGTAATGTTGTAGAAGATGAGGAGGATAAGATGGATCGTTTTTATGGGGACTTAAGGTGTGAAATTCAGGACATAATGATTACAAAAAGTATAATGATATCAATGAATTGCTCCAGCTTGCTTGTTTGGTAGAGAAGGAATTGCAGGGTAGGCGACAAAGGACTAGGAGCAACTTTGGAAGTACGTCTACATCGAGATCGACACCAGGGCAAACCAAGACAGCCCCACCTCCTGTTTTTCCAGCTGCTGCCCCCTCTGTGAGTAGGGCGCATTCAGCAGCACCGCCGCCACCATCACGCACATCCAAGACGAGCAAATCTACTAGTGTGCAAGCACCAGCAAAGAGCTCTTCATCGGTTGCTTCCACGGGCCGTACGACGGGCATTGTGTGCCACCGTTGTAAAGGGATGGGCCACGTCATGAGAGATTGTCCAAGTCAGCGGGCGTACATTGCGACAGAAGATGGTGGATATGTAAGTGCTAGTGATGTTGAGGATGAATATGCTCTTGCAGCTAACCTTGCAGGCAATGGTGATGATCATGAGAACAAACCTGTGTTTGTGCCCTTTTTTGTGACTAACAACTTGCAGGTAGTTGAGAACCATGCCGAAGAGGAGCATGAGCTAATTGAATCACTGACCCCATTGGTTGAGAATGAAGATAAGGAGATGGATGCACTTACATCATCTGAGGAGAGCCAAAAATGTAAAGAACATGGTGCTATCATCGCTCACGGTACTGATTTGGTGCTACAACAAGATATAGAGCAACCTTGTGAGTATAAACCTGTTGTAGTGCAATCTTTTGATATTCCTTGTATTGACTTAAATGAATCATGTGCTGATCTAAATTCTCATAATTTTGCACATGTCGAATTAATAACACATAAAGAAGTTTTGACTAGAATTTCTCCTGCTAATTCATTGTGTTACATCATGTTGGATCTACCTATGAAATTGTCAGATGCTATGGAGAAAGTTTCTGAACTTGCATGTTCGAAATTCTTATTTAGTGCCTACACCTCTGAATATAAGTTTAATTTGATTGGAGATTATGGTGTGAAAAATCAATTTCTTGTATATCGAATATGCATAACTTGCGAGCACATGGATGAATTGAAACTTGCTGTTTGGGACAACAATTCTTGTATGCTGAATCATGTTCAATGTGAGAGGGAAGTAAAATTTAGTACTCATCCAATGCCTATGTATTCAACTCTTTTTGCACCATCTAGTATGGACAATCTGAATAAAGATGATGAATTATGGCAGAACATACAAATCTCTTCACCCTGGCTAGATGAATTTGCTATTGTTCGATTGAGATATGATTATATGGATGAACTTTGCTTGATTTCAAAAGTTGTAGTTTTGCCCATATGTGCCACCACTACAAGTTTACAAATTCAAAGATTTGAATTGCATAAATGCTTCACTTACATTTGCAAAACAAGTAGCAATAATTACTGTGTGAGAAATTTTGAATTGCTCATTAACATATATGATTACTCTTGGGTTAATAATACAATGAGCTTTTATGATCATTGTTGTTTTATAACATTAATTGTGCAACAACGAAGAACTGTTAAAACAGATGACATATACATATACCATGCATACACCTTGGCTTCTTTATTACCATATTTTTAGCTTATCAAAAGCCGAGGACGGCTTTGTTTGCAAGAAGGGAAGGATGATAAGAACATGTACCTTATGGATACAACCATATTTGCTATACTTGTTGTTCCAATTACAAGAGCTCCTACGCATCACATAAATTATGAGGTGAGCTCGTTTCAAAGAGATTTTACTTTATTTGATAAAGAACTTATGATATTACATAATGAGAGTTTGTTGCGTTTGTTATCATGTACCAAGATTTATGATCAAGATCATGCAATACATGACACTACACCTATGTTAAAACCGAGGACGGTTTTCTATCAAGAAGGGGAGGAAAATGTGACCACGCCACCAACACATACGACCATAGCGGCCAATATCAAGATTGAACTAAAGGTGAATTCGTTTCTTCAACTTCAACACATTTTAAATGAGAATATGATGCTACCTAATGATGAAAATATATATATTTGTAGCACCACATCACTTTGGAACCGATTGAAGCAAGGGTTCAAGTTGGACAGGTTTTGAATCCAATTCGGTCTCCAGATCAATTCGGATTCAGCATGACAGGCCAACTTCAAATAGCCATAACTTTTGATCCCGAAGGCTTCTCAGGGTTCGTGAGTACTTGTTGGAAAGATCTTAGAGTCTACTTTCAGATGGATCTGATCTCATCTCCAAACTCCATCCGAGCGGATCAAAAACTACAAAACAAGTCACGTCACTTTTTCAGTCTGAGTCAAAGTGGGCCGAGGGCCTTGTAACTTAGGCTATTTGGGCAGTACTGTTCACATGAACAGTACCATGGCCACATGAACAGTAACCAGGAATAGTACCATATCCCTTTTCATTAGATAAGTGTGGCTTCCCCCTCCCCTATTTAAGGAGGCCGCACCCCTTTAGTTTTCCTTGTGTTTTTCTTAAGAGTTTATTCTGCTTAGCAGTTTCGCCGCATGTTCGGTTGAGGAACCCCAACTCGTGAACTTATTCTTTATTCGCAATATTTCAGATTGCATCTTGAACTCTCTTGCTTGTGTTCTCGATTCGCTTGCAGGAGATAGCCTTCTTGGCGAGGTCAACCGTGTTCGGCACGGTTGATAACCAACGGAGCAGTGGTGTAGTGATTGCGAGGGGTTCGATCTGTTTTGGTCGGAGCCTTTGGATCATCAACGTCGAGATCTCCACAATCGACTTAGCAGTACCTCCTGGAGATCCTTCAAGATCGAAGAATGTCTACTCTTTTGACACTGAGGTGGTAAATTACACAACATAAAGTCACGACTAACAACTTGTTTTTGATTTAGATGAATGATGCCCACATATTTTATGTTAACACTAATATAGTTTTGCACACCCCCACAATTTCAATGAGCTAGAGACAAAGTCGGATCCCATATCACACTTGACAGCTAAAACTCTGTCAGTCGGAGTAGTAGTTGTTTTAAAACACATTTTCAATGATAACTTGTAGCAACAATATGTGCCAAGATGAGAAAAAGAGGACCAATTGTCCACTAATTATTCTGAAAAGTAGTTAGGTTGCTTATGTTGCTATTTCTAAATAACTACAAGAGAAATATTAAAGCACTATACACTTGGGCTTGAAAGGGCATGAAGCAAATCACACACTCTAGTGTGTCAGATTCTATGAAGTAGGTTACGGCTGCTGTCTCTTCCTCTTCATCATGCTGCGTGTTGGGCTTGGTTGCTATCTTAGGCATATGTCACTGCCCCCTTCGCGACTATCCATCATTTTCTTTGGACCAGAGATGAAGAAAAGGAGTACGAAGAAGCTAATGGATAGCCGCGAAGAAGGCGGCGAGTACGCATAAGATAACATCTAAGCCCAACACGTTGCATGATGAGCAGGAAGTGACAGCAGCCATAACCTACTTTATAGAACCTGACACACTGGAGTGTGTGATTTGCTTCATGCCATTTGAAGTTCAAGTATACAGTGCTTTAATGTTTCTCTTGTAGTTATTGAAAAATACCAACATGAGCAGTATAACTACTTTTTAGCAGAATTGGTGGATAATTGATCATCTTTTTCTTATCTTGGCATATATTATTACTACAATATCTCATTAGAAGGGTGTTTTAAAACAACTAGTACTTTGACTGATAGAGTTTTAGCTGTAAAGTGTGATATGGGATCTGACTTTGTCTCTATCGCATTTAAATTGTTGGGTGTGCAAGACTATGTTAGTATTACCATGAAAATGTGGGCATCATTTATTTAAATTAAGAATAAGTTATGAGTTGTACCTTTATGTTGTCTAGTTTATGAATTTACTCCTCCTAGCGATAGGGCATGGCAATCAACTCAAGTATATTTGATCTTAAGGAACTCTTTGATGTTCAAGAATGGATCTCCACCTTCCTGATGACATATGTTGTTGACCCAAAGGGAGAGTTTAACTCCGACGATAACAATTAATAGATGTTCAAACATTTGATTCAATTCTAATTCATTCAATCATAACTCATTCAGTTGTAATTTATTTGTGAAATCTGTGTAATGATTATTGTGTGCTATAAGATCTATAATTATCTGTGATCTGCTTGCTTATTTTCAAAGGGTATGGCTAGCATTTCTGAGGCTAGCCGAAAAACATAAATTTTTCTATATATAGAGCGAACTATCACAGATGGTTCTCTGCATCAACCGTCTATGATAGTTGGTCTTCACAGACGGTTCTTGATACGAACCATCTGTGATGTGACTTATCACAGATGGCTTAAAACAGTCTGTGATAATCATCTGTTATTATAGACATAATAAATCAGATGGTTCAAAAACTATCTGTGAAGACAGTTTCAAACCGTCTATGATTACCCTTTGTGTGGTAGTGTAACCACCACTAGAAGCTCCACCACCTTATCCCTAGCTGGAGCTGTACCCAGATCCACCACCTCTGCCACCACCACCTTGACCACTACCACCTCTCTCTCTCACTTGTGCATCTAGTTACTCTTGCTACATTGGAGAATTTTTTGCACACATGGCAGGTGATTAGCACTACCCTTAATAGTTTGTTATTTCATCGTAATTTTTATGTAGTGTTGTACTGCCATGAAATAAATATTTATTTATTTGTAGTAATGTATTGCCATGAACTAAATATGCTCAAATGCTCTACATAATATATACATATATAGACATGTGTGTGTGTATACAAATATACACATATATATACATATATATGTACATATGTATGTATATATATATGTGTGTGTGTATGTATATGTATATTTATGTAATTATTTATTTCATCATAATTTTTAATATGTAGAATTGTGCTACCATTATATATATATATATATATATATATATATATATATATATATATATATATATATATATATATATGTAGGTATATGTATGTATGTACATATGTATATATATATCAATTTGTAGTATTTTATTATTATTATCAATCTTCACACTAAAATTTTGTCTATCCCTTTTTTTGGAAGGTATGTCTTTACCAGAGCTTCTCAAACGGTTCTACGATGAGAACCACTGGTGCCACGCAAAAATGATGGCTGACGCAAATGGCCCTCCGCCCTTCAAGCTACAGGGACGGAGGGATCATTGGGAGTTGGACGATTGCTACGTCCCAATCCTGTGGGCCATAGGCTTGTTGCAATTTGTGAGACTAGTCTCCATCGGACGCCAGTTCACCATCGACGGCAGCTTGTTGGCAGCACTGGTGGACAGGTGGAGACCCGAGACGCACGCATTCCACTTTCGGTGGGGTGAGATGACGGTCACTCTCTAGGACATCTCGTTCTTGACCGGTCTCCTTCTACGAGGTGATGCAGTTGTTCTAGCCCTTGCACCAGCTGACTAGAAGGAGACATTGTCATATCGATTCGGTTAGGCTCTCCCGGAGGGTTCTCAAGGCATCCCCCACACTTGGGTGAAGCATTTCAGTGTGTCCCCGCAGGATGCATCGGTCGGGGTCAACAGGACGCACCTCATTGTGTACCTTATTCAGCTCGTCGTTTGGAGCATGTTTCCAGTCACACACAGTGATATTTCCAACCCCGAGTTTATCTGCCTCACCGAGTCTTTTGTTGATGCAGAGGTTGGGGCGATGCCTCAGTACAGCTAGGGATCAACTGTCCTATGCGTCACATATTGGGGGTTGTTGGCGCTTGCCAGCGCGGTGCTAGTGATTCCCCCAACCTGGCCATCTGCTACGTGCTCATGTAGCTATGGAGTTGGGAGCACTTCCCTGTCAGGTGTCGGCCATCCTAAGGCCAGTGCACCTGTTCAGCAAGTTCGCCGACCCGATAGATGGGCCCACTACGGGCTTCTGGTGGATTGGTGCCCATCTGTGCTAGGCCAAGGATAGACCATCGAGGTACCGCTTGTTGTAGCACAACCAGTTCGAGTCGTTGCATGATGGCGACATCATCTAGGTTCCATGGACTCCAGAGTATGTGGTGAGTATAATGTCGCACGGGCTGTCTGTGCAATGCTTGCAGGACGCCAAGTTATTGGCAACGACCCGCCATCTGGTGTTCGCATACATAGTGGAGGCTTATGCGCCGCAGTGTGTAATTCGACAATTCGGTTTGTACCAGGCCATGCCCCTTTGGACGGCAGTTCCTACCGCAAGCTGTATACCGGTGAGTCGAACTCCATCCGAGTAATGTTTACACTTTGTATGTATTCCTCTGTAACATCGATGATTCCAAAAATGCAGGCAATCGAGGGCAGGTCGCCATGGTATGGACTGGTAGCCACTGCAGCTGGAGTGGATGACGGCATGGACGGAGAACGCGCTATTGGATGTTGTAATGGAGCAACGTCGGTATGACGTTTGGACAGACGATGAGTACTATAGTGGTACGTACCCTGGTCCGGTGGCAGACTCACCGTTCCTCCACCAGATCGCCCGGAGCAAGTCATGCAAGATGACAGCCTACAACACTCGATAGATCATCACGGTGCTTTGTGGCGCCACGACACTGTAAGTTGGTTGCAAATTTTGATTGTTCTATTTACGAAATTCATACTAGTCATTACTAAACCTATTTCGTATGTCACTTCAGTTAGAGCGGGCACAGCACATTGCAAACACATCAGAAACCACCATCAATAGCCTAGACATGCCACTAGCCCTGCAGAAAACTTTCAAATACATTCTATCACAGGCAAAAAATGAACAGTCTGAGCTGAGGCCGATTGACAGACCACACCATGCGCATTGGGCACCCAGTGGGGGCATCGTGCTCACCTGCTAGGTCATCATGATCTAGCGAGTCTGGCCGGCCATCGCAACCTATTGAATCTGCCCAGCATCGTAATACTAGCTGTCGATCATCCGCGGGCCAGATTGACGAGGAGGTAACTTACGTACAAACCTAAATTTTGTTTTCCGGTTATGCTTTATGTTCCGCTATCATCATGGCATTCTCCCACTGCAGGTTCGTCATCGAGATGCATCACTTCTGCTGTCCGCATCACTCCCCGTCATTCATCTTCATTGCACATCTGGGAGGTACGACATTCGCATTCTACATCTGAAATATTTATTGTGACAAACATCGTTGCATCTTGCAGCCTTTAATTCAATGCGAGGGTGACGCCTAGTCCATAGATAATGATATGGGCCACCCGGCTGCTTCTAGGGAGTGGTACATAGCGCCAGGGTTTGCATCATAAATAGGGCAGAGCTCATCGTTCACACCATATGCAGGGTTTAGGAACTTCAGTGGGTAGAGCCAATCTGGCATTGCTGCCACACTGTACGTTGAAGGCTAGAGCTCCTTCACACACCAGGGTTTCATAGAATCCTTCGTTCACGACTTCAAATCTTGTAGCCCCCAATTCGGCTTGTCAACGCAGGAGCACATCGACACTTACCACCAGACATTGTCTGGTGTACCTCAGCCTACTGCACCACCGCCGGCTACTCAACAAACGCAACGTTCTCTATACCTCCTCAGAATCGACACGCAAGCTTTGGACCAGCTATCATACCCCTTGGGACATGCTCATGCTCAACAGAAGATAAGGCCATGCATGCGGAGGCAGACGAGGTGAGGAGATAGCAGTGGCTCAGATGAGTGAACCATATCGCATCCTATGCGATGTGTTTTTTTGAACTATTATATGAACTCCTTGCATAATTCAATAAAAAAATTTGCAACAGTATGTCCATTGCTATAATTTTTTCATCTCGTTTCCTATATTCAGATATTCCTACAAATAGTTTACATAAATAAATTTTTGAGTAAAATTAATAATGGAAAAAATTACGAGTAAATTACACAACTAACTACGCTGCGTCGGAAAGCTCCACAAAAAATTTTGTAAGTTTTTGTGCTCATGTTCTATATCTAAAAAATTCTATGAGCTATGCGTATTAAATTTTCTAATCATGCAATTAATGCGGGTGCTAATCATCTGGAGCCCTGCCACTGAGCGGCAGGCCCCTAGAGCCCGGTGGTCGGGCGGTAGGTTGCCTGCCGTTCGATAGCCGGGCTCCATATGACACGGGTCGCATCTATGGTGTCGCCGCCCGGTAGGCGGGCAGTAAAAATGATATTTTTGATAATACCATATACATACTGATATTTTTGTAATTATAAGTTCAAACAGTGGTATATGCTAAAAATTCCTATATTGGATATGCCATGCTCAGGAGGACAACAAAGGCAAGGGCTGCTAGCTTTTGGCCATTATTACTTGAAAAGATGTGATGTGTTGAGATGGATACCAAGTACTGGATTGCATGCATAGGAGTTTGGACTTGGAGCGAGTGTACAGCTTTGCTACTGGCATACAAAGTGTAGTTGTTCGGCAAGGTCTTGTCGTTGAGCATGCAAGTCTTTCCCACTTACTCGTTTGTCGTCAAGCCAAAAGGTCGGCACCTCTAGTATTTAGTGAAGTTCTTCCTGCCGCTAATTAAGGTCACAGATTTACTTACCAAAAACAATCTTCGTAACATATAATTAACAACGATTAATTTCCTCTATTTATCTGACTAAGTAGTTAAAAGCGTTAATTAAGGTCACAGATTTACTTACCACATACAGCGTGGTGGATTGGGTTTCAGGGTGGCCAAGTGATTTCTGCAACTTGTCTTTAGGTTAATTTATGGGTTAATTACTAATTATAGACTGGTGCTATCTTAGTGCTGACATGTATGCACATCTGCGTCATGAGTCGGCCGGTCAGACCAATAGCGATGCTTAACGCTCAGGCTCTGCATCACACCAAACCATTTTGCATGTGTACGAAAGTTTTGGGTCCATGTTTTTCTATACCATGGACTTGCATGCCTAGTAGCAGAGAGTTCTAGTCCCTAGGCAGTCGTCTGCTTCCGTCTGATATTGCTTGCGTCTGATTTTGCTTGTTGATATGTCCGGCAGATCTAGAGGACGCCAAATGATCACCACATATGCGCCTAAATTTCAAAATTAACTTGGTATGCCACTAAAGTTGCAAATTTTAAACTTTCACTTAGCCAAACATGCCAATCTAACGGTAAAATAAACATTCTAAGCCAATATGAATCATTATGTGACCCCAAATTGCAGCGTTGATCACTCATTTGGGTTTAAAAGCCCTAGTTTATAACTTACTTTACACTGTAGCGATTAAAAATATATTATTGTAGCTACTGATAGCTTTTTTAGCGTTATTAACTTTAAAAATGAAAAAATGAAAAAAGTGATTTAATCACAGACAATGAAAAGAAATTAGAGAAAAAAGAAAAGGTAAAAAAGTCCAAAAAACCATATCGTCAGAAAAAGACGAACATAAAAGTTAGAATCTAGAAGTAGAAGCTCTAATGAGCGGCGCACAAGATAGTACTCCATCCTTTTTTATTTTGTTGTCCTAGAATGCTTGCAACAACCATTTAAAACGCTGACTAATATTATACCCAAAAGTATTTAGATTTTTCATATGAAAGCAATATTAATAGAGTTTTCATTTTAAGTACTTGGTTATCATTATATGAAGGAGTATGTAAGAAGGTCCAAGTTTCAGTTGCAATGAATCATGTATAGGAGGTTTTGGGATTTCAATTTAAAAAAATTAGTTTTTAGTTTTACTACAGCCCTGGCAGTCTAACCGGCAGAAGGATTTTTTATTTTGGCTGAATTGTGGTTTTAGGGAATTTGAGTCATAGGATGATTTGGTTTATACCCGAAAATGATCTTCTAGAGTCAACCATGGTCTACGATGAGGTTCGGGGCTACGCTCATCGATGAGCTGAGATCCATAACAATCAAGAATACCGGATGATATAGCTGAGCTCAAGTATGAGACAAGAAAAGTGAAAAATATTGAAGGGAAACATGTGCACCTATAGTCCATAGCCAGTCGAGAGGGAGCCGGCCAGCCGCAATGGAAGGTAGAGGGAGATGGGAAGATGGGAAGGGGAAGAGTGAAGAAGATGGAGTAAGGATGCTTTGAGGTTAGTTTTTGTCACATGTCCTGCCCATAGGAGAAGTCCTACAGATCCGGAAAGGACCTGGTCCTGCACGATTATTTTCCCTTTCAATCAACCTAGTTAGAAAGTAATAGATCTGAAAAGGACCTAGTCCAGCACAATTATTTCCCACTGACCACTGATCTGACCACTAGCCAACAAGTAGTTTGACTGCTTGCCAGTGTGACCGATTACTGAAAAATAGTGCAGAATGCATTGCACACGATCCAAGAAAATAGCCTACTTTTAAACCACTAGTCTAAATATAGTGAAACTTAGCACAAGTCCTCCCTAGGATATCAAAAACCTATTCCAATCATAGATCTTGAAGATCAAAGCCAATGTTCTGACATTTATCTAAAACGAGGAAGATTGCACCAAAACCAGTCAAAAAAGGAAACCTTAATCTACTCTTGCTCGTAAGTTCTTGATGATCTACATGACCTTAGATGGGCTCTCACATGTTGAACTGTTTTCATGATTGGCACTATAGTGGAATTGTTTTCTAATTTTGGCCCACAGACGCCCATTTTTAGCGATTCTAGCCCTGTCCCCATGCTCAGCAGGTGTGGCAGACAACATGTGTCTCCTGCCACGCCACTAGAGCTCAGCAGGATGGCACGATAGTGGTAGGTGGGCCAAGCTGGCATGTGAGGACATGGTGCAAGAGTTGATGGGGCCCACAAGGCTACCGAGCTTTCCTAGCTCAGTAGCTCCTGCCGAGCTGCCCCAGTTTGGTAGGCGCCCCATTTAGTCTTTTTTGTAGTAGTTATCTACTTTTGCTTTGCTACGGATAAAAATATCTATTTTTGCTAGAAATTTTTTAGGGAGGTGTAAGGGGGAGTTGGGACTGGTAAATGAACTACCACCACCAACTCGCTCTTTTAAGTAGTATAGATTCACTATTGCAAAAATTATAGTAATGAACCATGTCTAGTCTAACATAAAACTTTGCAATGAAGGTACAAATTATATAGCGCGTAGTGTTTAGTTATGGCCGTATGTTTGCCTCACAATACAAATGGTAACATACACCGACCATCAATCCTAACTACACTGTAAGACACTTGTGGGACTAGCCTAGCAGAAATGGCATCGATCGAAACTATTGTAATTGGGCTAGGGGAACGGTCTTATGGTGAAAATGTGAAACCGTAGGGCACCCACATGGCGTTGCGGTCATCCGGGTGATGTGGACATGGTTGGTTATCACGGTAGTGGCAAGCACAATAGCAGCTTGGATTGGCACAACAACAATACGGGTGGCATGAACTTGGCTAGTTATCACGGTAGTGGCAGGTGCAATTGTAGCCCGTGGAGCTTGTTGTTTTTGCTCCTCTTAGTTTGGAGCTCGTCCCACAACTCTTGTAGGCGGATTTACAGAGTGTGGACATAAATCTGAACAGGTATTGGATACAATGGATCCATCCATGTGGTGAACTTTCAATCTGTGGTCAGTAAGGTAGATGAGATGACTACAAGTTATCCATGCGTGCATGTATAGGTCGCTAGTGAACCACTTACCATAAATAGAGGTCAGCGATAGAATTGACATCCTGGGTCAAGTTTGTGCAAGTAGTGCGACCAAGGCCCACGGATATGTGAGTAGTCATGGAGGGGATTTCTAGGGGTGTACAACTCTTTGTTTTTGAGTGGTAGATCGGGGCTCAGGGTCTAGGGGACCATAGATGCTTGTGTCTTCGAGGTAAGGGTCACGGCCCCAAAACCTAGCCTGTGCTAATTATCCCCCTCCCGCGCCTTGAGCTTCTAGGCCTATCTACCATGCTTCAGTTGATAGAGGGTGATTCCTTGCAATACAGAAAGGATGTGTTAGCGTCTGTACGAAATGTACATTGAAAGAATGTGTCAATGTCTATACAAAAGTACATTACAGGTTGCAAAAAAGAACATGGCAACATTATGACTGAACTTAATTTAAAACACATGAAAATTTGCATTGCAGAACAATACTTCATTGAGAGTTACATAAAACAGCATGCTGCCCTTACAAAGCATGAACAAGTACACATCGTGAAACAGTAAGTCATGTGGTTCAGTGTCATGATATTAGCAGTGAAGACGAAGTAGGAGAAGAGTAAGAACATCTCTGATGATGGAGCAGCGACGTACTAGAGTAAAACGAAGGGTGATGCTTTAACAAAAGATGTAAATGCAGAGTTAGTTTAGGGGGCATGCGCAGAGAGATCCCCGTTTTGTGTATAAGATAATAGAAGTCAATTAGAAAAAAAAAGTGCCCTTTATTTCATTATCATAGTTTATATAGCAACAGGACGATAGGACAATATTTGTGCATTACATGCGAATGCACATAGAGCATCAGTCACATTATTCTCATGCTAAAGACTGATATTTATGGCTTTCCTCTGGCACCACTGCCATATCCAGATCCATAGCCGGAGCCACTGCCAGACCCACCACCCTGGCCACCACCTCCACCACCTTGTCCATAACCTCCACCGGAAGCACCACCTCCCTGACCATAACCAGATCCATAACCGGACCCATAGCCAGATCCATTACCACCACCTTGTCCTCCGCTAGAAGCTCCACCACCTTGACCATAGCCAGAACCATAACCAGATCCGCTGCCACCATCTTGTCCTCCAGCACCACCACCGCCTCCTCCTTGGCCATAGCCACCTTCAGAAGCTCCACCACCTTGACCATAGCCAGATCCGGACCCAGATCCATAACCAGATCCACTCCCACCACCTTAGCCTCCACCGCCGCCACTGCCACCACCTTGCCCGTAGCCTCCACCAGAAGCCCCACCACCTTGGCCATAGCCAGAACCATATCCGGATCCATACCCTGATCCACTGCCACCACCTTCACCCCCTCCGCCACCACCACCTTCACCACCACCACCTCCACCTCCCTTAGTAGCATATCTAGCTACTCTTGCAGCATTGGATAGGCCAATGCTCAAGAGCACAACAAAGGCAAGAGCTGCTATCTTTCTAGCCATTGTGTTACTCTTGAAAGATGAGATGAGTACCCAGTGCTAGAATACATGTGTATTTATAGGGAAACTTGGAGGGACTGTAAAGCCAGCCATGCATTGTGGGCATGCAAGTGGACTAGTTCGGCAAGCGGTTGTTGTGAAATATGCAAGTATTCCACACCGGCATAGTCGGCATATTATCTGGTAAAACTCTTGTAGCGTCGATTTTAATTGGCGCAACTTGGAGAGGTTAGAAGAAAACAATAGTGAAGTCAAAAACGATTGTCAAAAACGATTGCATGCTTCTATTTAGCTGGTCACAACTCGCCGAGTACTCTACGAGTCATTTAGGAGACACTTGGGAGAGGTTAACCGTCGTTTCGGGTTTAATTAGAACTAAGCAAATGCCGACATGTGTATCAAGTCAAGAACAATAGCGATGCATATTGCTCCGGGCCTCCGGCCGACTCTGCACAGCCATATGTAGTCTACAAGCTCTAGTTGGGTCATGTTTTTCCACACGATGGACTAAAATGCTCACTTCAGTTTCTCGATGCATAAAGTGATGATGATGTGTATCTTTGTGTGCACTATGTTCTAATAATTCGATTCTACCTTGTTGATATTCTTGAGCTGCTCAACTTGATCAAAACAACGGCGCAATGTATACATATGATTCTGGTACAGCTTTTTTTTTTTGATAAGGATTCTGGTACAGCTGGATAGAGGGGCACCAAATTGCGTGAATACAAATTTTAGCCCGTGGGTATCGTGAAGTGGGGCCAAAAATTCCCAGTCGTTTACGGCGGAGTTTTTTTTTCTTATAGCTTCTCTTAAACAAATAACAAGATAACTTCTTCGTCGCTGTTTCGAAGCGGTTCTCTTAAATAAATAACAAGATGACTTCTTCGTCGATGTTTCGAATCGATTTATCAAGATAACTTTTTTAGAACAGTTTATTGGTTTATCGACATTCAGTTTGTTCACACAGGTGCTCGCACTAGTGCCCAAACCATAAGCCACAGTTATAAAATATAAGTCGTAGTAAAAAACAACCAATCGTATACCTTCAGTGATCCATGAAGAGGGAAGGCTACGACCAACCAAGCGTATCTCTTGTTTCAACTTTTAACAAATGAAAACTTCAATATTAATGATACATACTCTTTCTCGTCACAAAAGAGTGAACGTTTTGGGATTTTTTAAATTTTATGAACTTTTGCTATCGTTATTTCTATGAATATTTTGATTGGACATATGAAAATGATTGTGTAGATTTTTGTTTTGAAAAGTACTTTCATAACATTATAATTCTATCATGTTATATAAATATATTACAGTAGAAATTAGTAGTCAAAGTTATGTTTTCGAGACCGTGTCGATGTCTAAATTGTCACTCCTTTGTGATTAGAGGGAGTATTTAGGGGGAGTAAAATTTGCTAGATATTTAACTAACATTAATTGTCAATCTTGTCCGTTCCTCTTCCTTTCTCTCTTGTCAAATTTTGTATCATATGCATATTGTGATGTGTTTTTCTCACCTTGTACCACACAAATGGTTAACCCAGTATTCTAAGTAAGAGTAAACATTGTCGTTCATTGTTTTTTCAAGGAATATACATCTATGTGTATATATATATATATATATACACGTATATATACTAGCTGAATGCCCATGCATTCCTATGGATTTTTAAAATTTATCATACTACATGTTTTAAAACTCACGGATGGTAAAATTTTTTAGAATATGCATACAAACATGTTCTAAAAGTTTTTAAATCTGTCAAGTCAAAAGCCATCGATCACACCTCGTAGTCATAAAGTCAGAAGACATCGACCACACCTCATGGTCGTAGGTCAGGAGCCCTCGAGCACACCTCGTCGTCATAAGTCGAAAGCCGTCGATCATCGCGCGTGATCGTAGGTCGGGAGCGTTGACCATCACTGGTGGTCGTAAGTTGGTAGCGGTTGATGATCGATCGTGGTCCTAAATCGGGAGCCTTCGACAATGACTCATGGTCGTACATCAGAAGCTGACGACCATCGTTCGTGGTCGTAAGTCTAAAGCCATGAAGGATACCTCATGGTCGTAAGTCAGAACACATTGACCAGTGCTCGTAGTCGTAAGTCGAAAGACATCGACTACACCTCATGGTCGTAAGTCGAAACACATCGACTAGTGCTCATGATCATAAATTAGAAGCCGTCAATCACACCTCGTGGTCATAAGTTAGAAGCCGTCGACCATTGCGTCTAATCGTAGGTTGGGAGCGGTCGACCATAGCTGGTGGTCGTACGTTGGCAAGCCTTCAGTGCGCTTGTGCCCTGTCACCCGACTGCCAGCACCAGCCTGCTCGGCCTCGATTTCGACCATGGCTTGGACTTCAACCACGACCATTCGACTTCGATTACGACCCTTCGACTTCGACCACTGCCCCTTCGACCACGGTTTGGACTTTGACCATAACCCTTCGACTTCGACTATGGCCTGACTTCAACCACAGCCCTTCGACTTCGACCGTGGACCAACTTCGTCCACAGCACTTCGGCTTCTACCACTGTCCCCTTTGACCACGGCTTGGAGTTCGACCACTGCCCTTCGACTTCGACCACAGCTTTGACTTAGACCACAGATCTTTGACTTCGACTACGGCCCCCTTCAACCATGGCTTCGACTTCGAGCACGGCCCCATTCGACCACGGCACCGACTTCGACGATTAACTAGGGCGACTAAAATCACCAGACAGCGTGACAGGCTCTGAGTGAAGAGCAAGAGGTAGAGAGACTCACCGGGCGAGCGTCGACTGCTGGGCGGCAGCGGTGGCGGGGGTGAGCCCCGTGGGCGAGTGTAGTAAGAGGAAGTCACTGCCATCGCCGAGTGCCCTTCTCTTTGATCCACCGGCCGCTGTCGCTGAGCGACATTCTCTCCGATCCACCGGCCACTGTCGCCGAGCATCGTGCCGCTGGTTAGAGGGGTAATGGGAGATGGAATTAGTGGCGGCGCCCTGGGGAAGTTGGGGGATTGCGACTAAGATGCTGCCGCGTGGGGAAGAAATTGGTGGCGGCGCTGAGGAGGAGGAGGTACGATACGAGAGTTCGGGGGAGAAGGAGGCGGCAGTTGCGGGAGGTGGAGGTGGGGAGGCGGCGACGGGCAGATGGGGAGAGGAGACGGCGGGCAAATGTGTTGGAGAGGCGGTGACGAGGGGATGCGACATTGCTGGGGGAAGTTGGGGACTGTGACCAGACGCTATCGCACGGGGAAGGAATTGGTGGCGGCACTGAGGAGGAGGAGGCACGGCACGAGGGTTCGGGGGAGAGAAGGAGGCGACGGTAGCGGGAGGTGGAGTGGTTGTGGGAGGCGGAAGATGCAGGGGAAGAGAAGAGGAGGAGCGTGGCCCACGCGTCGACCCGACCTTTTCTACAAGGAGCGGAAGAACTGTCTATATGCGGATCTGGACGTCTGATCTTTGATCGGATGGCTAAGAAAAGAGGAGGAAGAATGAACTGACATCCACTAACTTTTATTTTTATAATAGTAATATATATATATATATATATATATATATATATATATATATATATATATATATATATATATATATATATATATATATATATATATATATATAGGAAAAATACCTTTTACTCCCGGGTGTAATTACACCCACCTCTAATATACCACCTAAATAAATTTGAAATACTCCTTTATCACTTTAGGTATACTCATATACTAATTATAAGATATTCTAATGTGAACCACACGAAAAAATTGCAAGGGAGTCCATAGTTTTTAGCGTATTTTGTAAATACCTTTATATACGTACATAAAAAGGAGTATGTTGAAAAAAAATGTACATACCACCTCTGAAAAATTGTTCATACCACCTATATAGTCTTAAATACTCGTATACTACATGTACATACTCCTCGTTACGCGAGATACTCCCTACGTTGTGAGATATGACATAGGGTGTAATTACACCCGGGAGTAGAAAAGAGGCTTCCTCTATATATATATTCCTATATATATATATATATATATATATATCCGTGTGTACGTGTATAGCTTTAGTACGTGCGACGAAATTGAAGTCCTACCACTAGCTCACGCTACTACAGCTGGAAGTCAAATATTTTTGGATGATTACGACGGCAGGGGGTGCTCTACCGATGCTGGTCGAGCACTCTTATCCAATCTTGCCAACCATGTTTGGAAATTTGGGACACAGCTGGGGCCGAATAATCTAACGCCGGCAGTCATGCATACAGGCATAAGTCAAAACCATCATATGTCGAATTTTTTTACGAATGGTCTATTTTCTCTTTAAAATAATAGAAATATATTCGCGCTAATATTTTTTTTATAGAAATAGGCTCCAGTCGCCTGATGACTGGAGCCTATCGCCCAATGGCCAGGCGACAACAAAGTTGTCTGCAAACCGTTGGGCGACAGATTCCAGTCACCCGACCATTGGATGACTGGAACTTATCGCCCAGCCACAGGACGACAGCATCAAGAGTCGCTCAGCCTTAGGGCAACTGCAAACTAGATGCAACTCCGCTCTGTAAATTTTGTAGATTATAACTAGAAGATAATCTATTGGATTTGTAATAAAAGTTTATAACCAGTGTATGTTGTTGGAGCGTAAAAAAATTTGTGAATTTTTTAAGAATGATTGAACTTAAAATGATCGGTAAGTACGATGGCAAGTGATATCGTGATGTTACTGGGAATTCGTACACGTAGGGAAACTGGTATGCTAATATTGTCGGATGACTTGCTATGGAAATAATTGAATGCGAAAAGAAGAGGAAATAAACTTATCTGAATTTAAATAGACTTCATAATACAGTTGGGAGTAATATGTCGTGTACGTTTTGGTTACATGCATAACATAAAACATCATGTGCCACTAACCAATCGAACTGCTCGTATGACCTACTGTATGGGCCAGAGCCATTTTCCCTTCCTTGCGAGCTTAACGTTGAACTTCTCGGTGGCCTCTTTTGCCTTGGTAGCTATTTTCCTCTTTTTCTCGTGCTCTCTCTCGTGAGCCTCCTTCTCCCTACGCTTGCAGGCCTCGAGATGAGCTTTTGCCTTGCGTTGTAGTAACTTGCTTTCACATGATGTTCTGTATTTAAGAGGTACCTGTAACAGCCCAAATTTGGGGTAATTCAAAGCTTTTGAATAAATTTGACATTTGGTTCTTCTTCAATTTTCTAGGCATTGGAGGTTGAATTGGAAACCAAATTCAAATTTGAAATTCAAAATCAAAACTGAAAATCCAAAAATTCAAAAGCAAATTCAAAATCCAAATTGGACTTTGGGCCGGCCCACTTCTAGTCAGCTCAACCGGCCCAGCCCAAGTTCTCTCTCTTTCTCTCCTCCTGTCCCCTCTGTCCCGTGCGCACGCCAGACCCACGGCCACCGCACCAGGTGCGCCCATGCTGCCGCACGCGCCACTCCGCGCCTCACGTAGCTTCTCTCGCGGTTGTTGCTGTTGCTGTTTTGCCTTTCCTCCCTTTCTGTTTTCTTTGTTTTTTTATCCTGTTGCAGTGGTCGTCACTACAACATAGAAGGTAATCAAAGGCAATTTCATAGAGGCGTTCTAAGAATACGCCTAAACTTGCTATCTTTTGAGGCGATTTCTTTAGGTGCCTAAAAAATTGCATGATCAAAGGCATTCTGCCAAAAGACCATAATATGTCTTCTTATGGGGGCGGCGTTGGAAAAAATGCCGATAGATTTTGCTAGGCGTTTCGTAGCATAATATGTCTTCTTATGTTCGTGTTGGTTTCTACTTCTAGTTTTTGCTTAAAAAAATTAAAAGCCAATATGAATACTCAGCTTCTCGAAGCGGCTTTTCTACTATCTCATTCCGAGGATAAGGTAGGAGATCACGGGTGCATCATGCGCATACATCTCTCCTTCAGTTTTTTCACCTATTGCTCTTTCCTTTTAAAATCCACATCTTTCAGGCACTATTATTTATTTTCAGCTAAAAGTCATCAACAAAAGTCAATATGAACGCCTCCTAAAATACTATGTGTTATTTTTAAATAAGACCCTTCAATATAGAATATTTTGTAAAGAACCCTCTACCTTCTCAATTATCCTTTTACGCCCAGATTATTAGATCTCATAAAACTAAATCAAAGCCACCCCAGCCTGCTAATTCCCCACCTCCTTGCCCTCCTAGGTCATGGCCGCCACTTTGGCCTCGCTGCCACAATGCCTTGCTCATCACCAAACCCCACGGCCAAACCCACCCCTCCTTGCTACGTACGGCAGTTGGGATGCGCTGTGCATCACTAGGAGTGGAGCAACCGCATCGATGCCTCCCTCGTCATCTACCTCACCAACAAGCCCCACAGCCAGACAGGCGCCCTCCACATCGCCGAGCTCCATGATGCACCATATCCTACTCGTTGCCGAGCCCCACACTGCCATCGACCTTCGCGATCCTGACCACCTCAACCTCAACACCTCCTCTGGTGAGGAGATCCCATGTGACCTCATCAGCATCAACTAAGTGAGGCGGGGAGGCGAAACTGAAGGTACTAGTCACTATTGTCGTTGCCATGAGGATCCTGCACTACGTCATAGATATCTCACAATAAGGCCTCTCTGCAGTTGCTTTCCTCTCTAAATTCATGTGTGACTGGATATGGGGGGGGGGGTGATCCATGGTGTGAGTATGCTTCATGGGTGTTTATTTTGATGAGTAGTTGCAACTTTAATGGAGGATTTAGGTGTTGGTGAAAAATGGTGTAAATGGTTTGATTAAATTGGCTTTAATTTTGATAATCACAGTGGCAGAGCTAGGATTTTAACGATGGAGGTGTGAACTTAAGACACATCGGTAATTACAAGCAAAGGGGAGTAATTATAAACATAACAAATCTTCTTCAGCCTAACAAAGCATGAACTTAAAGCAATACAATAACTACTACTAATCCTAGAAAGACTCACATTAAGAAGAGAAGATACCTACATAACACTGAAGTATTGAACTAAAACAAGAAGCAACTACTGTATTGCTAGATTCCCCTGTGGTTAGCCTTCAAGAAACTCAAATGACAAATGCTTGCTCTGTTCTCTATCAAGAATAGCATTTAGGTACCAATGTACCATAAATACATTGGTATTCTGGTAATCAGGCACCTATACATGATTTGTACAGTAAAGAGTAAAGACAATCAATGTCATTCAAAAAGGAGTTAGCCCCTGATGAATCATCTTCACTCCTGTGCCTTCCTAACTATGAGCAGCATTGAACCAAATACAATATAATTAGATAAAGCAAAGGCTAACTTCTAAGCTCTACTAACTCAGAAACCCTAGATAGGATCTCATTTCAGTCTTCAGATTTGAGAATTAAGAACAGAGCTATACTAGTACACTAAGTCATTGTGTCATTGATAGCCTCATCCCTCATATTTCAGATTTGACTCATTTGATAACAGAGCTACATTTGAGAATAAATATGGACCATGCCGATGCTTGTTGCCTGTTAGACCTAATGGAGTAATGGCCTACTAGGAGTATATATAGTGTATAGGAGTATATGTAGTATATACTTTATATATTAGGGGGGTATATACTAGATTTTTTGGCAAAAACTTTGGGGGTGCAACTATACCCCATCCATATACTCTCCCTCCGCCGCTAGATGATCACAAGGTGTTTGTGGTATTGCCTGAATGAGGCTGTGCAGCTGTTCACTAGATCTACTCTGGTGGTGTGATGATTTTTACCGCAACACTTGTTTTCGAAGTAGACAAGGTGTTTGTGGGAGTGCTTATTAGGTGCTTACTGCGTCTATTTTATGCCTTCAATGTTTAGCTTCAGCAGTATCCGACTCTCTTGTTCTCATCGCGCTTTGTCATGATTAAACTTTGTTGATCAGGCAAATTGATCATATTGTCATCAAATTTCTAATAGCTTGAACTCTGTTTCTCTAAAGAGTAAGACGATTACTGTCCTGGGAGGGCACGTAATGTGTAGGCAGCCTCTCCTTTGTTTCATTTTTCTGATGGTGTGCTGAGGAGTATTACTTTGCAGAACCTATTACATGAGGATATTGGAGGCTATACTCAGATGTTTTTAGAGCTCCCAAGCTGCAAGATCATGGTGTCTGTTACTCTGTTATACAATTTTTCATACTGAATGGCCATAGGCGTACCAATTTTCATGGCTATACATCTTTTCGGAATAGATCAGAACGCATCATGTGGTCTAATAATTTCGATTGCAACCATTTGTATTTCATATACATAATTTTGTTTGTATTAGTACTAATTGACCCCTCTCATCAAATAGAATTAATGTAATGTATAACTTATTTGGCCCTCTCATTAATGCATGGGTTTGTAAAGAAACCTATAATTAGTGTATAGCACAACATCAGACATTGCATATGCATTAAATGAGAATGCATACAATGCTTTTATTTATTACATATATAGATTACATCTCTATGCATTTTCGCCAGCACCATCGCCATGCCCAGATCAATAACCTGAGCCATCGTCTCCACCGCCTCCTCCACCACCTTGACTATAGCAATATCCATATCCACTTTCACCACCTTGTCCACCACCTCCACCTCCACCATCCTGTCCATGCCCTCCACCACCTTGATCATAACCGCATCCATACCTGGACGTACTATCATTGTCGCCTCTACCACCACTTCCTCCTTGCCCTTGTCCTCCACCATTTTTTTCCATTTCCTTGACCATAATCATACCTATATCCAGATTCACTACCTTCACCTACTCCACCTCCACCGCCGCCGTCACCTCCCCCGTGGTCCGCTACTGTATCTAATTACTGATGCAGCATTAGATAGGCCAATGGTCAAGAGGAGAACAAAGGCAAGTGCTACTAGCTTTTTGGCCATATTTACTTGAAAGATGAGATCAATGAGTACCAAGTTCTAGATTGCATGCGTATTTAAGGGATAATGTGGAGCGACTGTACACCTAGCTAGCGAACTATTGGCATCCAAGTGGAAATGTTCGGCAAGCTCTTGTCGTGGAGTATGCAAGTTTTTCAAACAAGCTTATTAATTTGCCATCAGTCAAAAACGATGCATCTCTGTACTGCTATTTCTTCCTGCGGTTTAATTTGGCCCAAGTAGAAAGTGAAAAACATTTATCGGTTTATTTAGGTCAAGTGTTTTATAATTCTGAATCAAACAACACGAACAACAACTAACTTCTATTTAAATTGATTTATCATTTATCAAAGGTAGCACATTTAATTACTATAAATCATGTAGAGTCGTATTTAGACTTTTTGAGTTCACTAATATTAGCTAGGACTGTCTGGAGATAGATATGCATGTGCACACTTTTGGTCAGACCAATGCAACGTAGTCTATTTATAATGTGGGAAACATTATCATATTATAATTTACCCATGTAATATTGTGTACAAGTTGGTTCATGTTTTTTCTTATACAATGGACATTACTTGCCCAACGGTTGGCTTGTGAGTGGTCCCTTTCCCAGGCAGTTTAATTAGGGGAGAATAGCTTTCCCTAGAAGCCAACATTTCAGATAAACTAATGCCATCCTTAGCTAGAAAACTTAAGAAGCCATATCCCACTACGAGAGATTAAGGTAGTGTTCTTTTAGACTGCGGCTGATGGTTCACGTCTATGCTTTTCAATATGGCAGCAGATGACAGAGGTGTCGACGTGGATGACACACACAATTTTGGGCTTGAAAAGCCGTTGGGAGAATCCGCTTCAAGCAGCCGTCCCATTTTAACATTAGACTTTTTAACTTTTAGAGAAGCTAAAAGCCAAAGGTAGAAGGCAAAAGCCAAAAAGGACATGGCCTTAACTTTTGGTTGTGCGGTAAGCCGAATTTGAAACTCTCCTAAGGGAATGTATGTAATGCGGGAATTTTACATTAATTTTACTAGGAATAGTTCAATTCCCGTGATAGTCTCAGAAAATACCCATGTTTCAAGTGCGGCCTAAACAGGCCTATATAGAAAGCCTTAAATATATTAAGGCTAATGGTTAATTAAAGTATATTAAGGTCACTGGTTAATTAAAAATTATGAAGTGCTTAATTAACTTTTAGCGAACCAATATTTACAAAATGAAAGCACCTCTATACATTCTAAATTTTGTGCACAAACACTGCACTAGCCTTGTGATAAAATTCTTTGTGGTTTGTTGATTAGATGTAAATTGTATACATAAATTCAAGATGTAGGGATAATTACCTCATGTATATTGGTTTTCCTAGTTTATAACTTATTATATGTTTATTTGAGATCCGTTACAATGCGTAGGCACTCGGCTGGTCTATTGATATACCAGAACTTCTGATACTTTATACTTGTGCGTAGGGGTATACAATTTTGGGCCAACTTCCATACAATTTTGGGCCAACTTCCATATACAAGCATCCTAACTTTGTTTGTGCATTTGATGAACCAGTTTTCATCCCACTCAAAGTGCCCTTCCCCATTGTTGGATGGTGAATAGTGCTACAGCCTCTCCGACTTTGAACGCAATCCTGAATAAACCTTATAAACTGATTTTACTGTGAAGAAACCTTTTAGATCATAATGCCAAGCGACGACATCTTCCAACTGGTTGCGCAGTGGCAGGGAAGATGATTGAGAGTACCATATCTACTGAGAAGACCTCATGTACAAGTGACCCATTATATTGCACTTTCAGTGGTTGGATCAATAAGTTTTGCCGCACTCGGAAGCAAGTTTGGCCTAGAATTGAGATCGATTTCCTTATCCAGTCTCGTGGCAGACAAGGATCTTCCCAAATGCGAGCTGTGATGTAACAATAGAGATTGCAAATTTAACCTTGTGCCATTTATAACAAATCTACTAATATTATTGCTATACATATCAAATTTGAATGATTTTATGTACGTTAGTAGTTAAAGTTTTAAAAGTTTATTGCACTCATTCTAATGCTGCGTTCACCGCATTCTGCTTAGGAACGGAGAGAGTATGTGACACTGTTCAGCCCCCCATCGCGTAGCTCCTCCTCCCGGCTCCCTGTCGGCATCACACGTGGTAATATGTGTAGTTTGTTGCATCCGTTTAGGATCTGCAGCAGACTCTAATACATTTGCCATCCTTCTCTATTCCTATTGCACTTTCTTACTTGAGAATATTGCTGCAGTTTGAAAGAGTTGATTGGGAATAATATTGCGAAGCAAGGAAATCTAAGTTTCACTTTTGCCAATCAACCAAGCTCAAGGTATGCATCATGTGCATGCCCACATTGATTTCTAATGCATTTCCATACTTATGTGTGTGCCATGACATGTATGAATAGTTGATATGTGCATAAGTGTGATGCTACATTTTCGTAGGTGATCTAATTTAATAAACTACCATGTGGTAATTTATTTGGGATTCTTTACTAATAGAAGGCAAGTAATTAAAAATGGAATATTTGACGTGCATCGAGAATACAACTTGAAAAATGAAATGCTACATGAATGTCACTGTTTTTCATAAACTAAAATAATAGGATTGGCCCAAACATTAGTATGAATAGGGTTTTCTTTATGTCAAGCATGTCCTTAAAGTTATGACATTTCTAATATCCACTTGAATAATTCTAGATGATTATCACTCTATGATCAAGGTCCTATAAACATGATTGATTAATCAATTCTAAATATAGAAGTATACTAGTGTGATTCAAACCAAAGGAGCAGCTAAGTGAGAGGGCTGAGGCATACTGAAAATGTCTGGGAGCCGAATGACCATCATGGACGTTCCGCTATCATCACGACATTCTCCCGCCGTAGGTTTGTCATCGAGATGCATCATTTCTACCCTCCGCACCATCTATACAAGCTACCACTCCTCGTCATTCATCTTCATTGCATATCTGGGAGGTACGACATTCACATTCTACATCCGAAATATTTATTGTGACAAACATCGTTGCATCTTGCAGCCTTTAATTCCACCGATAATGATACGGGGCGACCCGGCTGCTTCTAGGGAGTGGTACATAGCGCTAGGGTTTGCATCGTACGCAAGGCAAAGCTCATCATTCACACCATATGCAGGGTTTGGGGACTTCAGTTGGCAGAGCCAATCCAGCATCGCTGCCATACCGTATGTTGAAGACCAGAGCTCCTTCGCACACCAGGGATTCCTAGAATCCTTCGTTCACGACTTCATATCTGGCAGCCCCCAATTCGGCATGTCGACGTAGGAGCACATCGATGCTTACCACCAGACACTGTCTAGTGTACATCAGCATACTGCACCACCGCTGGCAACTCAACAAATGCAACGGTCTCTATACCTCCTCTAAATAGACACGCAATCTCCGAATCAGCTGTCATACCCCACGGGACATGCTCATGCTCAACGGAAGACAAGGCCATGCACACGGAGGCATATGAGGCAAGGAGATAGCAGTGGCTCAGATGAGTGAACCATACCGCATCCCATGCGATGTGTTTTTTTGTACTATTATATGTACTCCTTGCGTAATTCAATAAAAACTTGCACCATTATGTCCATTGCTATAATTTTTCCATCTCATTTCCTATATTCCGATATTACTACAAATAGTTTACGTAAATAAATTTTTGAGAAAAATTCATAACGGAAAAAATTACGAGTAAATTACACAACTAACTACGCTGCGTTGGAAGCTCCAAAAAAATTTCGTAAGTGTACATGAGCTTTGCTATTGGCATACAAAGTGTAGTAGTTCGGCAAGGTCTTGTCGTTGAGCATGCAAGTCTTTCACACTGACTCGTTCGTCGTCAAGCCAAAAGTCGGCACCTCTAGTATTTAGTGAAGTTCTTCCTGCCGCTCTGTATGCACATCTGTGTCATGAGTCGGCCGGTCAGACCAATAGCGATGCTTAACTCTCAGGCTCTGCATCACACCAAACCATTTTGCATGTGTACAAAGTTTTTGGGTACGTGTTTTTCTATACCATGGACTTGCATGTCTAGTAGCAGAGAGTTCTAGTCCCTAGGCAGTCGTCTGCTTCCTGCTTATCGATTTCTGATGAAAGAATGCTTGGAAAAGATATTGCTAGCGTCTGATTTTGCTTGTTGATAAGTCCGGCAGATCCAGAGGATGCTGGACTTGGACCATTCACAAAACAACGGCACAACATATGCAGTTCTTGTTGAAGATCGATGCCGACTATATTATACATGAGTCTAAATTTAGCTTTTGATGAAATATATGAACGTGGTGACACTGGCGACAATATTTCATGCACTGATGGATACCAAGTACTGGATTGCATGCATATTTGTAGGGCTACAAAGGCGAGGGCTGCTAGCTTTCAAGCCATTATTACTTGAAAAGAAGAGATGTGTTGAGATGGATACCAAGTACTGGATTGCATGCATATTTGTAGGGGAGTTTGGACTTGGAGCGAGTGTACAGCTTTGCTATTGGCATACAAAGTGTAGTAGTTCGGCAAGGTCTTGTCGTTGAGCATGCAAGTCTTTCACACTAACTCGTTCGTCGTCAAGGCAAAAGGTCGGCACCTCTAGTATTTAGTGAAGTTCTTCCTGCCGCTCTGGCGCAAGTAGGAAGTCAAAAACAGTCGTCGAGTAACTTAGGTCAAATTTTGACAACTACAAATTAACATATAATTAACAACGATTAATTTCCTCTAGTTATCTGACTAAGTAGTTAAAAGCGTTAATTAAGGCCCCAGATTTACTTACTACATACAGCGTGGTGGATTGGGTTTCAGGGTGGCCAAGTGATTTCTGCAACTTATCTTTAGGTTAATTTGTGGGTTAATTACTAATGATAGACTGGTGCTATCTTAGTGCCGACATGTATGCACATCTGCGTCCTGAGTCGGCCGGTCAGACCAATAGCGATGCTTAACGCCGAGGCTCTGACTCTGCATCACACCAAACCATTTTGCATGTGTACAAAGTTTTTTTTATCAGGTAGGAGTATTGTCGTATATTAAAAGCCGAGATGGAAGTTTTATATACAGGAAGAGGTGGTGGTAGGCCTAGGAAAGGCCACACCCAAGAGAAGAAATTAAGGTGTCATAGAGGAAGAAATGAGCTCCGCTAGTCTCTTTGCTCCCGCTAGGATTCAGGAGTGAGACTTGTCCTTAATTTTGAGGAGCAAGGATGTGGGGAGGACGCTATGGAACAAAAAATGCGAGAATTTCGTACTTTCCAGATTTCCTAGGCGACAAGCATCATTAATGAAGCTAGTGGCTTCCGAGCACATCTGGTCTCAAAATAGCGGACTCCCACCAGTGGCGAATAGAAATGGCGATGTGCCAAGATGAATGGTCTATGGAGTCTGAAGCAATCCAATGGGCGATGAGGGTTCATACTCTTTTCGTGTAGTGGCGTTCGGCAAAGAGGTGGATCGCTACTTTCAGGAAATTCTTGCAAAGGGGGCAAACCGATTGGTTTGGCCAACCTCTCAAGGAGAGGTAGTTAGCCATCCACAGCCTATTCTGCAGCGCCAGCTATGCGAGGATTTTGCATTTTTGGGGTGCCCAAGTCTTCCAGACTAGGGGCTTCATGGAGGTGTTTAAAAAGCCAAAGAACTGCGCTTTGTAGATTGGGTACACGATATAGCTTCCATGCAGAGTTAGCTTGCAGGTTATACTGTCCCCCACTCCTTCCGGAAGGTTCAAGGAAGATATGTTGCCCCAGAGGGCGATGAGTGTTTTGTTAGCAATTAATCCTGCGCTCGGGCGATTCGTTCACCATCCACTACGAGCTGGTTTCCTCCTCTGTGCCATCCAGCATGGCGCCGGGAGGCCAGGCATCAACACCGGAACACTTGGAGATGGCGGCTCCCAACGACCTTGCTTCGCCACGCACTTCGGAACCCGCCATCGAGTTCGTATCGCCCCCAACTGCTGAACCCGACGTCGACGATGATCACGGGGCACCGCGGCGCTACAAAAGCATGGCCAACATCTTCGTCACTTCGAAGCCGGTGGAGCTCGACTCTGACGAGCTTCATTTAATTGCCACTCGAGCGCATCAGGTTTCATGAACTTTGCAAGAAGGCGGGCATCATCGAGGTCGTCACACGGCAGCAGGATTAGGGGGAGAATTGTTAGCAATTAATCCTGCGCCTAATTCTTTTGGTAACCGTGCACATTAGCTAGTATCTTAATTAGCATATGCATGTTTCCTTCTTGAATGAGCCCACAATATGTGTGAGAGCCATGCAGCCATTCATCATTCATTGCCATGTAACTCCCATCTGTTTCATGCATGTAGTGTTGCTTGGTATACTTGTAACTGTATGCATTACATCCACATCTATTACTAGGAGTTAGTAAGTCTTGTTTTGCATTATAAAAGGAAGAGAAAACGCTGCAGTTTGTGAGTGGTACGCAGCACCAAAACATCTGTGTTCCGTCCTATGTATGCACTCCATTTGACGCGAGAGCTAGAAAATTGAGAGATTCGCAAGGGCTGCTGACAATTAGTATCAGAGCAAAATGTCGGCCCTCGTCCTTGCCGTAGGCCACTCCCGTACACCGCAGTGACATGGCCGTGGACGCTCGCCGTCCCCACCGACGCGCCGCCCGCAACGACGCAATGGCGGCCAGCGTGAACTCGTTGTCCAGCGGGTCGTGAAGGAGAGTAGTGGCTCCATCTCCTACCCCACGCTCACACGCTCAAATTACTCCGATTGGGCGGTGTTGATGCGAGTCAACCTGCAGGCTCAAGGCCTGTGGGACACCGTCGACACCGGTGATGTGCCATACCAGGAAGATCGCCAGGCCCTTTCGGCGATCCTGTGCGCGGTTCCTCCGGAAATGTCCGGCCGCTCGCCGAGAAGGACAATGCCAAAGAAGCCTGGGACGCCCTCAAGGCAATGAGGGTTGGGGCGGATTGAGTGCGTGAATCCAAGGCTCAGAAGCTACGCTAGACATTTGAGTCGATGCGATTCAAAAATGGCGAGCACGTGGAGGACTTCAGTCTCCCGCTCCAGGGTGTCGTCAGCGACCTTCGCCTCCTTGGAGAGGAGTTGTCGGAGGAGAAGGTGGTCCGCAAGCTACTGCGTGTTGTTCCCTGCAGGTATCGCCAAATCGCCTTGTCGATTGAAACCTTTATTGACCTTAGCACTCTGTCCATCGAGGACCTCACCGGCCGGCTCCGCACTGTCGAGGACCGTGGAGACTCAGACGATGAGGAAGGAGACCAGGTTATACTCACGGAGAAGGAATGGTCGTCATACAACACCAAGGAGACTGGCATGTCCGCCTCTCGCGCTGCTGCAAACAGCGGGAACACGTCGCGCTCACGCCAGCGCGGTCGGCGCAGCCGTGGGCATGATGGGGGAGACGGGGAACCAAAGTCTGGGCCATCCCAGGGCGCGTGTCACGACATCTCCAACGACAAATGCCGCTATTGCGGCAAACTGGGCCACTGGGCCAAGGAGTGCCGAAAGGCGAAGCGAGATCGTGAGAAGTTGGCTCAGGTGAATCTTCTCCAAGCCGAACTAGAGCAGGCTGAGGGTGAAGACGAGCCCACATTGTTAATGGCTGAGGTCTGTGATCTCTCTCCCGCCATCAACATCGAACCAGCAGGTGTCGAACTCGTCATAAACGAGGAGCGTGCCCTTGTCACTCTCCGCGACGAGGGAGAACCAGTCGATCCAGAATGAATCCTGGACACCGGCGCATCGAATCATATGATGGGCGCACGAAACGTATTCTCTGAACTCGACACCAGCGTGCGCGGTTCCGTCAAGTTCGGTGACGCCTCGCGAGTCCGCATCGAGGGGTGCGGCACTGTGCTCTTCGCCTGCAAGAACGGCGATCACTGCGCGCTCACCAGCGTCTACTACATCCCACGCCTCCGCAGCAACATCGTCAGCCTCGGTCAGCTGGACGAATCTCGCTGCAAGACGGAGATCGAGAATGGCGTCCTCACACTGCGCGACCCCCAACGCCGGCTGCTGTGCCAGGTTCGGCGGACCGTCGGATGTCTCTATGTGCTCAACGTCGACACTGCATAGCCTGTTTGCCTCGCGGCGAGGGGCATGGAGGAAGCCTGGACATGGCATGCGCGTTTTGGCCACCTCAACTTCGACTCGCTTCGCATGCTCGCTCGGCGCGGGATGGCGCGAGGCCTACCAGAGCTTGAGCACATAAATTAGGTTTGTGACAGTTGCCTGATCGGCAAGCAGAGGCGAACGCTGTTCCCTGCCGCGGTGGCGTACCGCACGTCAGAGCACCTCGATCTCGTTCACAGCGATATGTGTGGGCCCATAACGCTGGCAACCCATGGCGGCAAGAGGTACTTTCTGTTGTTGATCGATGATCTAACCCGCTACATGTGGCTCTTTCTGCTGGCGGTGAAGAGTGATGCTCCTGCAACCATCAAGCGCTTCAAGGCCGGCGTCGAGGTGGAGAACGGCTGCAAGCTACGTGTACTTCGCACGGACCAAGGAAGGGAATTCTCCTCCGTGGAGTTTGGTCTGTACTGCGCCAACGAGGGTGTCCAGCGGCACCCCATGGCGTCGTACTCCCCTCAGCAGGACGGCGTGGTCGAACGCCGCAACCAGACAATTGTGGCCATGGCACGCTGCATGATGAAGGCGAAGGACATGCCGGGGGAGTTCTGGGGCGAGGCGGTGTCCACTGCCATCTTCATCCTGAACCGTTCACCGACGAAGAGTGTTCGCAACAAGACCCCGTATGAGGCATGGCACGGTCGAATACCTACCGTGCATTACTTCAAGACATTTGGGTGCGTTGTTTATGTCAAGGACGTGAGACCGCATTTGAAGAAACTCGATGACTGAAGCAAGGCCATGGTGTTCCTCGGCTATGAACCGGGAGCCAAGGCATATCGCGCTTACAACCCGGCGTCCCGGCATGTTTGTGTCACCCGCGATGCCGTGTTCGATGAAGCGGCGAAGTGGGATTGGGCGGCTTCAGGAGAGTCCGTTGCGGCCTCCTTGGGCGATTTGTTCACCGTCCACTACGAGGTGGTTTCCTCCTCTGTGCCATCCAGCATGGCGCCGGGAGGCCAGGCATCAACACCGGAACACTTGGAGACGGCGGCTCCCAACGACCTTGCTTCGCCACGCACTCCGGAACCCGCCATCGAGTTCGTATCACCCCCAACTGCTGAACCCGACGTCGACGACGATCACGGGGCACCGCGGCGCTACAAAAGCATGGAGACGGCAAACACGTGAGGAGCAATGTCGCGCAGACGTCTCCCCTAAGCCCAAGCCGAATTCCAGAAATTCGCTCTTTTACCATCGCCGATTGTAATGGAGGTGGCTGCTGCGAATAAGAGATTATCATGCCTAATTCAATCAGATATGTTACTTATACCAATTACCAAATACCAAATTACTAATTAGACTGGTGCTATCTGAGTGCCGACATGTATGCACATCTGTGTCATGAGTCGGCCGGTCAGACCAATAGCGATGCTTAACTCTCAGGCTCTGCATCACACCAAACCATTTTGCATGTGTACAAAGTTTTTGGGTACGTGTTTTTCTATACCATGGACTTGCATGTCTAGTAGCAGAGAGTTCTAGTCCCTAGGCTGTCGTCTGCTTCCTGCTTATCGATTTCTGATGAAAGAATGCTTGGAAAAGATATTGCTAGCGTCTGGTTTTACTTGTTGATAAGTCCGGCAGATCTAGAGGATGCTGGACTTGGACCATTCACAAAACAACGGCACAACATATGCAGTTCTTGTCGAAGATCGATGCCGACTATATTAGTCTAAATTTAGCTTTTGATGAAATATATGAACGTGGTGACACTGGCGAAAAATTTCATGCACTGATAATATAGATATATGTGCACGAAAGCGCAGTAAGGCACATGTTGTAATTTGCTGCCAAGCATATATGTAGATTAATCGATCTTTTTCTTTTTGGTAAATTGCATTCCTCAACTTGTAGTGAAATTTTAGTTATGCGCCTAAATTTCAAAATTAACTTGGTATGTCACTAAAGTTGCAAATTTTAAACTTTCACTTAGCCAAACATGCCAATCTAACGGTAAAACAAACATTCTAAGCCAAGATGAATCATTATGTGACCCCAAATTGCAGTGTTGATCACTCATTTGGGTTTAAAAGCCCTGGCTTATGGCTTATTTTACACTGTTGCGATTGAAAATGCATTATTGTAGTTATTGGTAGTTTTTTAGCATTATTTGCATTAAAAAGTGATTTAATCACAGACAATGAAAAGAAATAAGGGAAAAAGAAAAAGTAAAAAAGCCAAAAAACCATATCGTCAGAAAAAGACGAACATAAAAAGTTAGAAGCTAGAAGTAAAAGCTCTAATGAGCAGGGCAAAAGATAGTACTCCATCCTTTTTTTATTTTGTTGTCCTAGAATGCATGCATCAACCATTTAAAACGCTGACTATTATTATACCCAAAAGTATTTAGATTTTTCATATGAAAGCAATATTAATAGAGTTTTCATTTTAAGTACTTGGTTATGATTATATGAAGGAGTATGTGAGATGGTCCAAGTTTTGGTTGCAATGAATCTTGTCGTATTGGAGGTTTTGGGATATCAATTTAGCAAAAAAAAGAAAATAGTTTTCAGTTTTGCTACAGCCCTGGCGGTCTAATCGGCAGAAGGATTTGTTTATTTCGGCTAAATTGTGGTTTTAGAGAATTTGAGTCATAGGATGATTGGTTTGACTTAGATCAGTGGATATGTATTGCATGATATGTGTTATAGGTAACATGAGTCAAGTTACGAAGAATTTATACCCAAAAATGATCTTCTGGAGTCAACCATAGTCAACAATGAGGGTTAGGGGCTACGCTCATGGATGAGCTGAGACCCATAACAATCAAGAATACTGGATGAGATGGCTAACCTCAAGTATGAGACAAAAAAAGCGAAAAATATTGAAGGAAAGCTTGTGCGCCTATTGTCGATAGCCCGTCGAGAGGGAGCCGGCCGGCCGTAATGGAAGGTAGAGGGAGATTGCCAGATGGGAAGAGGAAGAGTGAAGAAGAAGGAATAATGATGCTTTGAGGTTCGTTTTTGTCTCGTGTCCTACCCATAGGAGAAGTCCTACAGATCCGGAAAGGACCTGGTCCTACACAATTATTTTACCTTTCAATCAACCTGTTAGAAAGTAACAGATCTGAAAAGGACCTTGTCCAGCACAATTATTTTCCCTTTCAATCAACCTAGTTAGAAAGTAAAGCATTGGAATTTAACGCCCTCTTATTAGCAACACATAAATCGATCACATTTTATTTATATGTACGAGATATAACATGACGCATCAAATTAATTCACAAACATTGAGGAGAACACCATGTATGTACGATAAAATGGAATATCCTGTTGCAGAGAAAAGGGCCCGTTATTCCTTATCACAGTTTACAAGTATATAGTACGACAACTTAAAGACCTTATGTGTGCATTACATGGAAATGATAGTGGGTTTTTTTATTTCATATATTCCTTGTGTCCAAGATTGAGCTCTATGGATTTCCACTAGCACCACGGCCACATCCAAATCCATAACCTAAGCCACTGCTAGATCACCACCTTGCCCATAGTTTCCACTAGAAACCTCACCACCTTGGCCATAGCCAGATCCATACCCAGATCCATATCAAGATCTATTTCCACCACCTTGTCTGTTACCACCGCCACCTCCTTGTCCATAGCCTCAACTAGAAGCTCCACCACCTTGACCATTGGCAGATCCGGATCCAGATCTGTAGCCAGATCCACTACCATTGATTTGTCCCTCGCCACCGCAGCCGCCTACGCCTTGTCCATAGCATCCTCTAGAAGCTCCACTACCCTGACCATACACAGAACCATACCCTAATCTATACTCAGATCCACTTCCTCCAACTTGTCCACCACCATCTCTGCCGCCTCCACCTTACCCATAACCTCCCAGAATTATACCCAAATCCATACCTAAATCCACTACCATCACCTTCGTTCCCTCCGCCGCCACCACCTCTCTCACTTGTGTATCTAGCTACTCTTGCTGCATTGGATAAGCCAATGCTCTAGAGGACAACAAAAGCAAGGGCTGCTAGCTATCTATCCATTATGTAGGATGGGGTATGACAAGTCAGGGGGGCGAATGACTCTTTCAAGATCTCCCCCAGGTGTTAACAACACTACAAAGCGAAAACACAAACTCATAAGCTCATTAAAGCCAAGAGCCAATGATCACAAAGATCGCCTGAGACTTTAGTCTACACCAATCTGACCACTGGCCAGCAAGTAGTTTGACCGCTTGCCTGTCTGACTGATTATAGAGAAATAGTGCAGACTGCATTGTTACGATCCAAAAACATATCTAAATTTTAAACCACTAGTCTAAATATAGTGAAACTTAGCACATGTCCTCCCTAGGATATCAAAAACCTATTCCAATTATTGATCTTGAAGATCAAAGGCAATGTTTTGACCTTTATCTAAAACAAGGAAGATTGCATCAAAACTAGGCAAAAAAAAGGGAAACCTTGATCTACTCTTGCTCGTAAGTTCTTGATGATCTACATGACCTTAGATGGGCTCTCACATGTTGAACTGTTTGCATGTTTGGCACTATAGTTGATTTTTTCCAATTTTGGCCCGTAGATGCCCATTTTTTGCAATTCTAGCCCTGTCCCTATGCTCGGTAGGCGTGGCATGACAGTGGCAAGTGGGCCGAGCTGGCATGTGAGGACACGGTGCAAGAGTTGACGGGGCCATAAGGCACCAAGCTCCCCTATCTCAGTAGCTCTTGCTGAGCTGCCCTAGTTTGGTAGGTGCCCTATTTAGTCTTTTTTTTTGTAGTAATTAGCTACTTTTGCTTTGCTAGGGATAAAAATGTCTATTTTTATTAGAAATTTTTTAGGGAGGTGTAAGGGGGAGTTGGGACTGGTAAATGAACTACCACCATCAACTTGCTCTTTTAAGTAGTACAGATTCACTATTGCAAAAATTATAGGAATGAACCATGTCTACCCTAACATGATACTTTGCAATGAAGGTGCAAATTATATGGCGCGTAGTGTTTATTTATGGGCATATGTTTGCCTCACAGTACAAATGGTAACATACACAGACCATCAATCCCAACTACATTGTAAGACACTTGTGGGCCTAGCCTAACAGAAATGGCATCAATCAAAACTGTTGTAATTGGGCTGGGGGAATGGCCCTATGGCAAAAATGTGAAACCGTAGGGCACCCACATGGTGTGGCGGTCATCAGGGTAATGTGGACGTGGTTGGTTATCACGGTAGTGGCAAGCACAATTGCAGCTTAGATTGGCACAACAACAATACGGGTGGCATGGACATGGCCAGTTATCACAGTAGTGGCAGGCGCAATTGCAGCCCGTGGAGCTTGTTGTTTTTGCTCCTCTTAGTTTGGAGCTCATCCCACAACTCTTGCATAAGGATTTAGAGAGTGTGGACATAAACCTGGACAGGTATTGGATACAATGGATCGATCCACACAGTGAACTTTCAATCTGTGGTCAGTAAGGAAGACGAGATGACTACAAGTAATCCATGCGTGCAAGTATAGGTCGCTAGCGAACCACTTACCATAAAAAGAGGTCAGTGAAATAATTGACGTTTTGGGTGTGTGCTGTCTTCACAAACCTGAACCACCGTATCAAGTCTGTGCTTGTATTGAGACCAAGGCTCGTGGATATGTGAGTAGTCTTGGAGGGGATTTCTAGGGGTGTACAACTCCTTGTTTTCGAGCGGTAGATCAGGGCTCAGGGTCTAGGGGACCGTAGATGCTTGTGTCTTCAAGGTAAGGGTCATGGCCCCAAAACCCAGTCCATGCTAGTTATCCCCTCCCATGCCTTGACTTTCTAGGCCTATCTACCATGCTCTAGTTGACAGAGGGTGATTCCTTGCAACACAGAAAGGATGTGTTAGCGTCCGTACGAAATGTACATTGAAAGAACGTGTCAATGTCTATACGAAAGTTACATTACAGGTTACAAAAAAAAATGTGGCAACATTATGACTAAACTTAATTTAAAACACATGAAAATTTGCATTGCAGAACAGTATTTCATTGAGAGTTACATAAAACGACATGCTGCCTTTACAAAGCATGAACGAGTACACATCATGAAACAGTGAGGAAGTCATGTGGTTCAGTGTCATGATATTAGCAGTGAAGATGAAGTGGGAGAAGAGTATGTACATCTCTAATGATGGAGCAGCGACGTACTAGAGTAAGACGAATAGTGATGCTTTATTAGAACATGTAAATGAAGAGTTAGTTTTGGGGGCATGCGCAGAGAGATCCTTGTTTTGTGTATTAGATAATAGAAGTCAATCAGAAACTAAAGTGCCCTTTATTTCATTATCACATTTTACAAATATATATATGTAGCAACAGGACAATAGGACAATACTTGTGCATTACATACGAATGCACATAGAGCATCAGTCACATTATTCTCATGCTAAAGACTGATATTTATGGCTTTCCTCCGGCACCACCACCATATCCAGATCTATAGCCGGAGCCACTGCCAGACCCACCACCCTGGCCACCACCTCCGCCACCTCCACCACCTTGTCCATAACCTCCACCAGAAGCACCACCTCCCTGACCATAACCAGATCCATAACCGGACCCATAGCCAGATCCATTACCACCACCTTGTCCTCCACCACCGCCTCCGCCGCCACCTTGCCCGTAGCCTCCGCTAGAAGCTCCACCACCCTGACCATAGCCAGATCCATAGCCAGAACCATAACCAGATCCGCTCCCACCACCTTGTCCTCCACCACCACCGCCGCCTCCTCCTTGGCCATAGCCTCCTCCAGAAGCTCCACCACCCTGACCATAGCCAGATCCAGACCCAGATCCGTAGCCAGATCCACTCCCACCACCTTGGCCTCCACCGCCACCACCGCCTTGCCCGTAGCCTCCACCAGAAGCCCCACCACCTTGGCCATAGCCAGAACCATAACCGGATCCATACCCAGATCCGCCACCACCACCTTCACCCCCTCCGCCACCACCGCCTTCACCACCACCACCTCCACCTCCCTCAGTAGCATATCTAGCTACTCTTGCAGCATTGGATAGACCAATGCTCAAGAGCACAACAAAGGCAAGAGCTGCTATCTTCCTAGCCATTGTTACTCTTGAAAGATGAGATGAATATCCAGTGCTAGAATGCATGTGTATTTATAGGGAAACTTGGAGGGACTGTAAAGCCAGCCATGCATTGTGGGCATGCAAGTGGACTAGTTCGGCAAGCTGTTGTTGTGTAGTATGCAAGTATTCCACACCGGCATATTGGTTTCGGTCATAGTCGGCAGCACGGTATTACCTGGTAAAACTCTTGTAGCGTCGACTTTAATTGGCGCAACTTGGAGAGGTTAGAAGAAAACAATAGTGTAGTCAAAAACGATTGTCAAAAACGATTGCTTGCTTCTATTTAGCTGGTCACAACTCGCCGAGGACTCTAACAGCACAACTGTTAACAGTGCTTAGCGGTCACTAATTCTACCAAATTCCACAAGGTGAGAGTTGCTAGGGTTTACGAGTCATTTAGGAGACACTTGGGGGAGGTTAACCGTCGTTTCGGGTTTAATTAGAACTAAGCAAATGCCGACATGTGTATCAAGTCTTGAACAATAGCGATGCATATTGCTCCGGCCATTCTGACTCTGCACAGCCATATGTAGTCTACAAGCTCTAGTTGGGTCATGTTTTTCCACACGATGGACTAAAATGCTCACTTCAGTTTCTCCATGCATAAAGTGATGATGATGATGTGTATCTTTGTGTGCACTAAGTTCTAATAATTCGATTCTACCTTGTTGATATTCTTGTGCTGCTCAACTTTGGCAAAACAACGGCGCAATGTATACATGTGATTCTGGTACTGCTGGATAGAGGGGCACCAATATGCGTGAATACAAATTTTAGCCCGTGGGTATCGTGACGTGGGGCCAAAAATTCCCACTCGTTTACGGCGGAGTTTTTTTTCGGTTTATGGTTTCTCTTAAACAAATAAACAGCATAACTTTTTTGTTACTGTTTCGAAGTGGCTTATCAAGATAACCTTTTTTAAACGGCTTATTGGTTTATCAACATTTAGTTCGTTCACACATGTGCTCGCACTAGTGCCGAAAACATAAGCCACAGCTATAAACCATAAGTCGTAGCAAACAAGAATCCATAGCATACCTCCAGTAATCCATGAAGGGAAGGCTATGACCAACCAATCATATCTCCAGTAATCCACTATCTTCACCTGCTCCACCTCCTCCGCCGCCGTCAACTCCCTCGTGGTCTGCTACTGTATCTGATTACTCTTGCAGCATTAGATAGGCCAATGGTCAACAGGAGAACAAAGGCAAGTGCTACTAGCTTTTTGGCCACATTAACTTGAAAGATGAGATCAATGAGTACCAAGTGCTAGATTGCATGCGTATTTAAGGGATAATTTTGAGCGACTATACATCTAGCTAGCGAACTATTGGCATGCAAGTTGAAATGTTTGGCAAGCTCTTGTCGTGGAGTATGCAAGTTTTTTCAAACATGCTTATTAATTTGCCATCAGTCAAAAACGATGCATCTTTATACTGCTATTTCTTCCAACAGTTTAATTTGGCCCAAGTAGAAAGTGAAAAACATTCGTCCGTTTATTTAGGTCAAGTGTTTTATAATTCTGAATCAAACAACACGAACAACAACTAACTTCTATTTAAATTGATTTATCATTTATCAAAGGTAGCACATTTAATTACTATAAATTATGTAGAGTTGTATTTAGACTTTTTGAGTTCACTAATATTAGCTAGGACTGTCTGGAGATAGATATGCATGTTTACATAGTCTATTTATAATGTGGGGAACATTATCGTATTATAATTTACCCATGAAAATCTTCTGTGTAATTTTCAGCTCATTCGAATAACAAATACTTGCTTGAATGGTTGACGGAGACGAATGGCGTATGAAAAAATGCGTGTGATGAGTTCCATTAATTTTGTTTCTCAACACGGAAAGAATTCCAGGGGCGAATTTGTACGGCATGTTAGCGGTTTAAGTGAAAATCTTGTGTGAATTTTTCAGCTTATTCGGAAAATAAATGCTCGATTAAATGGTTGATGGAGACGAATGGCATAGGAAATGCTCGCTTAAGGCTATGATCGTATTGGCTTCTGCTTAGAAAAATGAAAAGCTAATATGAACACTCGGTTTCTCAAAGCGAGTTCTCTATTCCTCTCGCTACTATCTAACTCCGAGGATAATATAGGAGGTTACGGGTGCATCACGCACCCTACTCCTCTCACTTCCATCATACGCACATATCTCTCCCTCACTTTTTCTACCGGTTGCCCTCTCCTTCTAAAATCCACTTATTTTAACCACTACTATTCATTTTCAATCAAAAGTTATAAACTACAGCTAAAAATCATCGCAAAAACCAACATGCCCCTAAAATACTATGTGTTATTTTCAAATAAGGCCCTTTGATATATAATATTTTGTAAAGAACCCTCCCACCTTCTCAGTTATCCTTTTACGCCCAGATTATCAGATCTCATAAAACTAAAGCCCACGGCCGAACCCACCACTACTACAGAAAGGCTAATAGCAGACGCCAAATCACAGACGGTTTTGTGAAACCGTCTGTAATGTAAACTATTACAGACGGTTTTAATTTGAAGGCCGTCTGTGGTATTTGTGGCAGGAAAAAGGAGTATCACAGACGGTTCTTACCGCTGAACCGTCTGTGATACTGGAATATCACAGACGGTTTTTATTAAAAACCGTCTGTGTTGTGTTGACTATCACAGACGGTTGTTGTTAAGAACCGTCTGGGAATGTTCACAGACGGTTTTTAACAAGAACCGTCTGTGATGTCCCTTTGTCTGTCATATTCTAGATCAGAGGTTAATATATAAGTACACATTGCTTCTAATAACTTAACTACAGAACTACTGAGACAAGAGATCACAAATTAAAGGCAAATTTATTAATTTCAATTAGAGGCAAATTTATTACAAAAGTCGCACAGGTAAAGAGTTTCCCAGATTGTATTCTTTTGGGCTTCGTACGCTTCTTCTTCGACTTGGGGACTTGGAGGATCAGCCGCTAAATTCTCGAACGCCGTTAAGATTGCCCTTGTCCTCAGCACTTCCTCCTCCAGCCTGGGCAAATGATCAGCAGCATCCATAATGTCGTAGAGGATAGCATGAAAAGATTCCTCAGAATCTGCCGTATTTGCTTGATCGGCAAGGCTATCCATCAGTCTCTCCAATGCGTGTAGAGCTTCTTCCGCTTTGCGCGCATTGTGGAGAAGAACCAGGGTGAGGGATGTTTCCCTTTCTTGAGCGGCAGCGAGATGCCGCAGTCGACGGCGGATGATGAGGTCGAGCTGATGGATGCAAGAAAGTCGGGGAAGGAGAGCAGGGCGTGTGCGGAGAAGCTGCTCCAGATGCAAATTGCTGGCCGCTTGTGTAAGGTTCCGGCCGAACAATTCGTGATGAACAGATGAGAGGAAGGAGATGATCACAAGAATAGTAGAATCCATATTGTACGTACGTAGAAGAGACCTGGATTAGGCGCGCATATTTAACCTTTAGCATCGTATACCCAAACATTAATGATATAGACGCTTCGTATAACGATCGAGGGACGTTAATTAGACGATCGAAACACGAAGCGTTCTGGCAATCGAAACACGAAGCGTTCTGGCAATGGAAACACGCGCGAAGCATTAATGATATAGACGCTTCGTATAACGATCGAGAGACGTTAATTAGACGATCGAAATACGAAGTGTTCTGGCAATGGAAACACGCGTGAAGCGTTCTGGTATGAAGCTTATCACAGACGGTTTTTTTATAAAAAACCGTCTGTGATAATATTGATCACAGACGGTTTTTAGTTAAAAACCGTCTGTGATAATGACTAAGGCATTTATTGCGCTGCTCAGACCGCATCTGTTTTCATTTCGATCCAGATCTAGCCACTGCTGCGCACTTTTTCACTCGGGAGGAAGCTAGGCGATTTCAGGCCAGTTAATTTGGTGAGAAGAGGCAGAGATTGAGCTTTGAATTAAGATTCAGACTTTCCTGGTTGCTGTAGATATGGTTAGTAATGAAATTTATTTTTTCTTTAATTGCATTACAATTTAGGTCTAAGTAATCCATGAGTGGTACGTTATTGAAGATGGTTAATTTGCAAAATTGTTGGTTATATAATAGCTGTTGTGTTTGCAATATGAATTGAGCTAGCAAATTAAGTATCAATATAATAAATATGGCTGGTATATATGTAGTTATAATTAGTTAATCTAGATTTTAATACTAAGTTGTTATATATGTACGTAACATAGGACCGAAGCTGGATGTATGCCGTGAGCCGTGTGAGTGAAGAGTATATTAATGGCGTTTCTGCTTTTATAAGAGCCGCCGAGGAGGATATGTTGAATAAGGGGGTGGAATATATGTGCTGTCCATGCACTAACTGCGAGAATTTGAAGATGTTTAAGAACCGAGGGCAAATTGAAGCGCACTTGATTCGGAGGGGTTTCAAAAAGGATTATACGTGTTGGACCAGTCATGGCGAAGTGAATGATCATATGCCGCCGGATGACATCGTCGGTGAAGTGAATGATATGCCCCCGGATGACATCGCCGGTGAAGTGAATGACATGCCGCCGGCTGATGTCGATTGTGGCTCGGATTCGGATAGGTTGCACGATGATAATCTGGATCAGATGCTTCGCGATGTAGAAGAGAACTATGATGAGAGAGAGTATGTTAAATTCCGTGGCTTGATGGAGGACTCAGAGAAACCTTTGTACACGGGCTGCAAGTACACGAGGTTGTCGGCCGTGCTTGAACTGTTGAAATTGAAGGCAAGCAACGGTTGGTCCGACAAGAGTTTCACGGCGCTGCTAGGTCTTTTAGCGGACATGCTTCCCGAGGGAAATGAGTTGCCTAAAACCACGTATAAAGCCAAGAAGGTTCTTTGTCTGTTGGGAATGGAAGTAGAAAGAATACATGCATGCCCGAACGACTGTATCCTCTACCGTAAAGAGTATGCAAACATGCATGTATGTCCGGTGTGCAATGCGTCCCGATAAAAACGTAACAATCAATCAGATGATGGCGAGGGAACAGAGGCGAAGAAAGGACCTCCTGCTATGGTGGCATGGTATTTTCCTATAATTCCCCGTTTGAAAAGGTTTTTTGCAAATCTGCTGCGTTGGCACTCGGAGGAGCGCAAGAAGGATGGAATGATAAGACACCTTGCTGATTCCGTGCAGTGGAGAAACATCGATAGGAGTTTTGCAGAGTTCGGTGCAGAACCAAGGAATATAAGGTTTGGACTGAGTACAGATGGAATGAATCCTTTCAGTAGCATGAGCAGCCGACATAGCACATGGCCCGTGACTCTCTGCATCTATAACCTTCCTCCTTGGTTGTGTATGAAGCGAAAGTACATTTTGCTGTCGATACTTATCCAAGGGCCAAAACAACCTGGGAATGATATCGATGTGTTCTAGCACCGTTGGTGGAAGATCTAAAAGTGCTGTGGAACGAAGGGGTACAGGTATGAGATGCATACAACCGAAAGAACTTCACTCTGCGCTCCTTATTATTCTGCACCATAAATGATTATCCTGCCCTTGGTAACCTATCGGGCCATAGTACAAAAGGTGCCAAAGCTTGTACTCACTGTTTAGATGGTACCGAGAGTGTGTGGCTGAGACACTCACGCAAAACCGTCTACATGCGTCACCGCCGGTTCCTTCGGAGGGCTCACCCATACCGCAAGATGAAGAAACAATTTGACGGAGAGAAGGAAGACGGTTCAGCTCCAAGGCATTTAAGGGGACACGAGCTTTATGATATGGTTAAGGATTTAGATGTTGTCCTCGGAAAGGGACGTAAATTGAGGGCTCATGAGAAGAACACCTGGAAGAAGAGATCAATATTTTGGGACTTACCTTATTGGGAGTACCTAGATGTTCGGCACTGCATCGACGTCATGCACGTAGAAAAGAATGTGTGCGACAGCTTGATTGGTCTCTTACTGAACATCCGTGATAAAACAAAGGACGGTGTCAACGCACGGCTTGACTTGGCAGACATGGACATCAGGCCTGAGTTAGCACCGACAAGCACTGATAATGGACGAACGTACCTTCCCCCTGCGTGTTACACTCTGTCCAAGGCTAAGAAAACAGAACTGTGCCAGTGCTTGCATGGTGTCAAAGTTCCGTCTGGTTACTCCGGCAACGTGAAGAAACTTGTTTCGATGCAAGATTTGAAGTTAAATGGCATGAAGTCTCATGATTGTCATATGCTGATGACACAGATGCTCCCTATTGCAATTAGAAATATTTTGCCGATCAAAGTCCAAGAGACAATCATGAGGCTATGTTATTTCTTTAACACAATTGCTCAGAAGGTCATCGATCCCGAAGGACTAGATGCTCTGCAGGACGAGGTGGTGATGACTCTATGTCACCTTGAAATGTATTTCCCTCCTTCGTTTTTCGATATCATGGTCCATCTCATTGTTCACGTTGTGTGGGAGATAAAAATATGCGGGCCCGTATTCCTACGTAGCATGTACCCATTTGAGAGGTTCATGGGAATTCTCAAGTCCTACGTACGGAATCGTTCTCGGCCGGAGGGTAGCATCGTCGAAGGTTATGCAAGCGAAGAGGTTATTGAGTTTTGTGTCGATTATATGGCTCAGATTCAACCGATAGGTGTCCCTCAATCTCGTCATGAGGGGAGGCTGAAGGGTCTCGGAACTATTGGAAGGAAAGCAATCACTCCAGATATGGACACGTACACTCAAGCCCATTTCACGGTGTTGCAACACATGACTGAAGTGGCGCCTTATGTGGACCAGCACAAGGATGTGCTACGGCAACAGAATCCAGAGCGGCCGGATGTTTGGATCATGAGACAACACAACCGTTGGTTCAACCAATGGTTGAAGGAGCAAATCGCTAGGAGCTCATCGAGTGAGACACTGACATGGTTGGCAAAAGGGCCGACATTTACAGTTGTGACATGGCAAGGATATGACATAAATGGGTACACATTCTATACGCAGTCTCAGGATGTCAAGAGCACTAACCAGAACAGTGGTGTCCGCATAGATGCATTCAGTACCGATGGGTCGAGAAACTCGTACTATGGCTTCATAGAAGAGATTTGGGAGCTCGACTATGTGGTTTTCAAGATCCCCTTATTTCGCTGCCGTTGGGTGCATCTCCCACAGGTGAAGGTTGACGAGTACGGTGTCACGACCGTGGACCTCCAACGTGTCGGGTACAAAGACGAACCATTCGTACTCGCCAATCAACTTGTTCAAGTTTTCTATGTAACCGACCCGACAAATAAGAAACGCCATGTAGTTCTTCATGGAAAAAGGAGAATTGTCGGAGTGGAGAATGTAGTGGACGAGGAGGAATACAATCAATTTGATGAGTTACCTCCTTTTGGAAATGGCATAAGGGTCGACGATGAACAACGTGACGAAACTAGTTACATACGTATTGATCATGATGAAGGGCTAATTTTTAAAGGAAATAATTAAGCAAGTACAATAAGAATGTATATGTGAAAATGTGTGACAATTTTGAGATGTATATGTGAAAATGTGTGATGTAGTCAATTTTGAGATGTATATGTGAAAATGTGTGACAAAATGTATATGTGAAAATGTATATGTGTATTGGCATTTATGTATATGTGATGTATATGTGTGATGTACATGTGATGGTTGATATGAATGCAGCTGGTTGGTGTTGTATATGAATGCAGCTGTTTGGTGGTGGATATGAATGCAGCTGTGGTTATTGGTGTTGTCTTAATAACTACAGTCGCAAAGGCTTATGACAGACGGTTCTAAGTTTAAAACCGTCTGTGATAGTATAACTATCACAGACGGTTATAAACTTAGAACCGTCTGTGATATTTATCACAGGCGGTTCTAAGTTTAGAACCGTCTGTGATAACCTCCCTATACATACCCTTTGACTAGGGTTTTCCCTGTGTGCTGCGTAGTTATTCGATCTAGATCTAATTAAATCCCGAGCCCGTCGTCGCCTCCGCCTCCCCGAACCCTCGTCGGCCACCTCCCCGAGCCCCTCGCCGGCCGCCTCCGTCGAGCCCCTCGCCGGCCGCCTCCCCCGACCCCGTCGCCGGCCGCCTCCCCCGAGCCCCTCGTCGAGCCCGTCGCCGGTCGGCTCCCCCGAGCCCCTCGTCGAGCCCGTCGCCGGCCGCCTCCCCCGAGCCCCTCGTCGAGCCCGTCGCCGGCCGCCTCCCCCAAGCCCCTCGTCGAGCCCGTCGCCGGCCACCTCCCCCGAGCCCCTCGTCGAGCCCCTCGCCGGCCACCTCCCCTTGATTACCGTCTGCATTGTGAGCACTTTCTGTGATGGACTAGGGTTTTGAGTATTGTGAGCAGTTTCTGTGATGGACTATGGTTTTGAGCATTGTTTACTGCAGTAGCTTAATTAGTTTGCTATTTGGTACATATTACATTGGTACATTATTTACTGCAGTAGCTTAATTAGTTTGCTATTTGGTACATTGTTTACTACAGTAGCTTAATTAGTTTGCTATTTGGTACATACTACATTGGTACATTGTTTACTGCAGTAGCTTAATTAGTTTGCTATTTGGTACATATTACATTGGTACATTGTTTACTGCAGTAGCTTAGTTTAATTTGCTATTTGGTACATACTACATTGGTACATTGTTTACTGCAGTTGCTTAATTAGTTTGCTATTTGGTACATATTACATTGGTACATTGTTTACTCCAGTAGCTTAGTTTAATTTGTTATTTGGTACATACTACATTGGTACATTGTTTACTGCAGTTGCTTAGTTTACATTGGTACATATTACATGGCTTGTTGTGTTAGTATATAGTATATAGTATAGGCACATAACCCCTCTCTCTGTCCACATCACCCCCTCCCTTCTCCCCCTTCCCTCTACTCCTCTCCTCTCTTCCTAACAATGAGCATCATGTTTCACTTTTCTTGCTTCCTCATCTTATCATGTTTCACTTTTCTTGCTTCCTCATTTAGTAGCGGGACGGTCAAAATTAATCTTGTGCAACCCTACAATTTGAGAGCACAAATTAACAAATCAAGGACCACTCTAGTGTATATGCCACATAGACCTTCAAGGGGCATGAAGTAAGTGACACACTTGAGTGTTCCCGTTCAATGAGCCGGATACACTAGTTTCTGAATCATCGCTACTGGCGTACGTGATCAAGAGACAAGAGATGAAGAAAAGGAGTGGGAAGAAGCAGATGAATAGTCGCTCACCGAAGAAGTCGGCTATGTGGCTGCTCATGAAAAATCTGGGAATGTCTTTTTTTTGCACTTTTGTAATAAAATTGCCTTGAATTTTGCGGGAAAAAGAAGGATTGTCGGAGTGGAGAATGTTGTGGATGAGGTTCCCAGATAAAGAAATCTTGCGATTGTTGCAAAAGATACATGGACCATTTGGGTGGAAAGATGAACTGTTTCGTCAGGCGCATGACTGCCAATTCGAAGCATAGCATAGCATCCGAGGTCTGCTGCTGTGTCTTGAGGAATGCCAAGAGCTGGTCTTCAGATGGAGCATAGCATCCGAGGCCTGCTGCTATGTCTTGAGGAATGCCACATCTGAAGACCAGCTCTTTGCTATTTGGTTTATAGTATTAGCAACTAAAGTAGGTGCTAAGATAGGCACATCACCCCCCTCTCTATGTCCATATCACCCCCTCCCCTCTACTCCTCTCCTCTCTTCCAATTCAATATGATCACTTTCTCATCTTATCTTAATAGACCCACAAAATGAGCAACATGTCACCCGCGCATTCTTCAACATCATCGCCGGAGGCGTCCGCTCCAACATCAAGACGCCAAGGAAGAGGGCTATCGAAGAAGCATGAGGGCCGACAGACCATCACAGCGGTAAACGCATCTGGGGTCCCTATCCTTCCTCAAAAAGCGGTAAACGCATTCCGAAGCCTGGTCGGAATAGTTGCACGAGAACGAATTGAGATCACATACAATTCGTGGAAGAACGTGCCTGACACTCGGAAACGTGAGCTGTGGACCGAAATTTTGGGATCGTTCGAGTTCCCAGAAGAACACCTACACGCTGTGCAACGACAAACCTACCAAGCGGCGTGCAAAGCATGGAAGAACTTCAAGAGCACGCTTGTCAGGAAATACGTGGAGATGGACGAAACGCCTTTTCATAAATACCCATTCCTGGAACCACAATGGGAAGAGTTCAAGGCGATGAAGACGTTCGAAGATTTCAAAAGTACAAGTACGGCGCACAAGGCCCTCCAGGCAAAAAACACACACCCCCACAGACTTGGCACAGCTAGGTATGCGGGTAAAATCCCGCAGTGGAGGAAGGAGGATGACCTGGCAGCTGCAGAGGACATCGCCCCGCTGTTTTCCAATATCCCGGATGACCGCGCTCGAAATTGGATTAGAGCAAGGTCATCTACAACGACATCGGGGGACGTCTCCTTTCGAAACCCTGCAGACCAGCAAGTGTCCCAGCGCCTGGTAAGATATCGATAGAACTACGTTGCTTGTAATTACTCCACAACTTTGTACGAATTGAAATGACATTTTGTGCTCTTGCAGGAAGAGCTGAGTTTTGAATCTACCATGGGATCATTCCAGGGAACAAGGGAGAATGATTTGCTCTCCGTGGCCCTGGGAAACAAGGAGCACCTGGGTCGTACGAGAGGCCTTGAGCTTTACGTTCCTTGGAAACATGGTTTCCAAGATGACTCCGGGATGTATCGGCGTAGGAAGAGAAACAAAGCCGAGCGTGACGCACAGCTACGAGAAGAGATCAAGGAATCTCTTAGACACGAGCTATTAGCTCAGATGGCTGATGTAATCAGAGATGAGGTGCGAAAACAGACAGAAAGTCAGCAGCCCGCTACTGCCGCTCCTGTGCTAGCTAGCCCGCACAACCATCCGAGTAGCTGCGCGTCCAATCCGACGCAAACTCAGGCCATATTTCCTGTGGACGACATCCTGGTAATAATTATTATCTCTCGAATGCTTGCTCCATTGATAGGCCTATTCGAGTAGCTAATTTTGTATCGTTATGTAGGAGCCTACGAAGTGCAGGCTCCAAGTGAGATATGGCTCCATTCTTTTGTACGCTGCTTGGGGCCAGGCATATTCGTCTGGTATCGGGGCCATGGTGCACGGTCAAGCTTTAGCGCCAGGCTTCGCAAAAGTTAATGTGGATGGTGTGTATGTCAATTTTGAGGTGGTCCCGCTACCGAAGCCCCCCAACGACGAGATCGTGACTCTAGGACAGGCCATTGGAACATTCATCCAGTGGCCCAAAAGCGACATCTCCCTGGAGGCTTCTTCACCGGTGGCAGGACCAGAAGTGCAGTGCGAACCACAACAACATGCACTGGTGCCATCTCCACACGGGCAGTGCAAACCACAGCTACCTGCACCGGTGCTATCTCCACGGGTGCTATTCTCGCCAGAGCAACTTGCACCGTCTATACCATTACAGTCGACTAGCATAAAGTCGACCGACAATCGAGGCAGTGGCCAGGGCAAATCAAAGACGAAAGATGATGACGATATGCCATACATGCCATTGGCCCGCAAATTCGTGCTAGGCGAGCCGATGGTATTCCAGGAAGAGCTCCTAAAACTAGGACTTGGTTGCCAAACATTCCACGCTTGGTATATGGAACAGTCCAATAAGCCAGGGGCAGAACGACGCTCAGGTATCACTGTCAAATTCAAGCTGGAACATTTCTTGCACGAAGCTCAGGAATGTGTCTTCGCGGTGACCTTTGACAATATATTTGAACTTTTCACGCTCAACGCTCTCGACGCCTCACTCGTTCGATGCCGGACGCTGTAAGTCTGTACAATCACAGTCTCTGTTCACGTAATACCGATATATGTCACAATTTGTTGCTTTTCTGTGTTATATATAGATGCATGCTGACCGAAGCTAGATCATCGAAATCACGAATTGGTTTCCTGGACCCACGCTTGGTCGCCATTGATACCATCATCGAGGGTGCATCCTTCGTCGAGGACTATATTACAAAAGCACTGCTGGCTCACCAAGATAAGGAATTTGTTCTTATGCCATACAATGAGGAATTCCATTGGATTTTAATTGTAATTATACCAAAATGGAACAAGGCTATATACCTTGATTCTCTAAGTAAGAACAAATCCAAGTACACAGCTATCGCCCAAATACTCGATAGGTACGTACATTGTACTCTTTCTTTCCTTCCGAATGACTAATCTAACTTTTTCGAATAACGAAGGTCGTTCGCCACATACGTTAAACAAACACGTGACTCGACGACAGGGGCCAAGCCCTTGAAACATGATCGCAAGTTTCGGGTATTCGCTAGCTACATATTAATTAATCATATACAACACATAGTAGTAATGCCACTTGATTTAACACATTCTATTTTTTGCAGTGCCACTAGCAGTAGCCGGGCAACACGTGTGGATACTACGTGTGCCACCATATGAGACTACTCCTCGATTCCACCAGGATTACGAATTCTAAGGTTTGTCAATCTTCCCACATTTATTTCATACATGTCAAGTTTTATATATGCGCGCGTTGATATTCCTATCGACAGGTTGCGTCCATCTCTACATCTGCATTGAAACAGCCGGATTTTGCAAAAATTCGAGGAGAGTTCATTTGGTTTTTGTGGAGTAAAGTCGTAAGATCAGACGGAGAGTTCCACAGCCCAGAATGATTTTTTATTGTAATTCTAAGTGCAAATGCAGTGTAGATCTTTTACAGTTGTGTATTTGTTAATGGATATTTTATTTCAATTCAATGAATTGATTTGCGAAATGGATGCTTTATGTTTGTGAAATGAAGTGCCTTGTCAATTGGATGTTTTATGTCTGTGAAATGAATTGAGATGTGAAATGTATCTGAAATGAAATGAGATGTGTGAATTGTATATGTTTTATGTCTATGATTATCTGCTTGTTTCAGAGGGCATGGCTAGCATTTCCTGAGGCTAGCCAATAAACAGAAATATATTTAGGGGTTAATGGGAATATCACAGACGGTTTTTGAGTAAAAACCGTCTGTGATAGCTACTCAAAAACCGTCTGTGATAGCTGATAATCACAGACGGTTTTTACTTAAAAACCGTCTGTGATGATCAGTATCACAGACGGTTTTTAACTAAAAACCGTCTGTAATGATCAGCTATCACATATGGTTTTGACTCACAAACCGTCTGTGATAATAAGTATCACAGACGGTTTTAACTCAAAACCGTCTGTGATTATCAGCTATCACAGACGGGTTTTACTCAAAAACGGTCTGTGATAGCTGAGAATCACAGACGGTCCGAAAACCGTCTGTGATGACCTTCGATTATCACTGACCCATAAATACAGACGGTTCACAAAACCGTCTGTGATAACGTTTTCAAACCGTCTGTGATGACATTTTTTGTAGTAGTGTATGCATGTGCACACTTTTGGTCAGACCAATGCAACGTAGTCTATTTATAATGTGGGAAACATTATCGTATTATAATTTACCAATGTAATATTGTGTACAAGTTTGTTCGTGTTTTTTCCCTATACAATGGACATTACTTGCCCAGCGGTAGGCTTGAGAGTAGCTTTCCCTAGAAGCCAACTTCCCAGATAAACTAATGCCATCCTTACCTAGAAAACTTAAGAAGCCATATCCCATTTGAGAGATTAAGGGGGTGTTCTTTTAGGCTGCAGCTGATGGCTTATGTCTATGCTTTTCAATATGGCAGCAGATGACAGAGGCGTCAATGTGGATGGTACATACGGTTTTGGGCTCAGGAAACTGCTCGAAGAATCCGCTTCAAGCAGCCGTCCCATTTCAACGTTTGGCTTTTTTACTTTTCGAGAAGTTAAAAGCCAAAAGTAGAAGGAAAATTTAACCTTGTGCCTTTTATAACAAATCTACTAATACCATTGCTATACATAACAAATTTGAATGATTTTATGTGTGTTAGTAGTTAAAGTTTTAAAAGTTTATTGCACACATTCTAATGCTGCATTCACCGCATTCTACTTAGGAATGGAAAGAGTATGCGACAATATTTAGATGCACAAACGATTTTTTGGTAGGGATAACCTCATGAATTCAAATAGGACAGGGTCGTTTAGTTCCACATCCACGTTTCAATCGGAAAATAACTATGCAGGACCCCCGTCCTTTTAGATCCGTAGGCATAGGCGGAGGCACGGCTCGACGACCCCGGGCGGCTGCTTGGGTTCATTGGCGAGCAACTCTGTTGAACTTAGGCCAGTCTCCTGCCGCATGACACCTGGCTCTGCCCGAGCTTTGGTACGATAGCCGGCTTTGCTCAGGGACTGGTCGTCGGCTGGCTCCGCCACTGTTTAGACTTGTTCCTACACATACTTAGGTTTTTCAACACACCAGCCCACCTTCTCAGCTCCCCCATGTCCACCTCCGGTGCTGCAGCATCCACCTTAGCTCCCCATCGCGTAGCTCATCCTCCTGGCTCCCTGTGAGCGTCGTGCGGTAATCTATGTAGCTTGTTGCATGCATTTAGGATCTGCAGTAGACACTAATACATTTGCCATCCTTTTCTATTCCTATTGCACTTTCTCATTTGAGAATATTACTACAGTTTGAAAGAGTTGATTGGGAATAATATTGCGAAGCAAGGAAATCTAGTTATACTTTTGCCAATCGACCAAGCTCAAGGTGTGCATCATGTGCATGTCCACATTGATTTCTAATGCATTTCCATACTTATGTGTGTGCCATGACTTGTATGAATGATTGATATGTGCATAAGTGTGATGCCGCATTTTCATAGGTGATCCACTTTAATAAACTGCCATGTGGTAATTCATTTGGGATTCCTTTGCTAATAGAAGGCAAGTATTTAAAAATGGAATTGTTGTAGGGGTGGCCCCCACCTAAACCCAGCAGACCTAGTAGGAGGTTATAAGGTCCAGTATAGGTCATGTGTAATGACATAAGTGCCCCCGAAGGGGATAACCAGATGTAAGGGTATAACTGTAAAAGCACTCCTCATGTGTGCATATATATATGAATACAGGTCATGGGGAGAAGGGGGGGCCATCACTCATCTCCCTCACTCTCCACTACCATCTCTCTCTCTGTTTGGTCTGTAGCCACAACAGTTGGCGCCGTCTGTGGGGAGGACAGGAGTAAGCCCGAAACCTGAAAAAGGATGGCACCGAGAAAAGCTTCGTCAACGGCGGCGAAGGGAAAGAAGGCGGCCGGGTCGGAGCGTCGCATGGGTACCAGGGCTTCGGCATCGGCAGCGGCGAGCACGGCGACGACCAACCCCATCACCGGCACTGCGACGACCAACCTCGTCACCGGCACTGCGACGGCCAACCCCGTCACCGGCACGGCGACGGCCAACCCCGTCACCGGCACCGCGACGGCCAACCCCGTCACCAGCGCGACGACGACAAACCCCGTGGTCGAAGACGTCGACGCTGGTGCGGCGACGACCGGCCCCGCCGACGCGACGGCAGCCGACCTTGCCGCCCTTGCCGCAACCCTCGCCGGTAGCGCGGACCGGGCCGTTCGAGATAGCCACAACGAAACGACCGGCAGCTCGGGAGCTCACGACGCGGTGGAAAGCGCCCTACTGGCGGCCCTTAAAGCGTTCCAGCAAGAGCTGGGGGACCTCCGCGGGGCTGTCCGAGACATACAAGAGGCTCGGAGCCAACAGGCCGCGGCGGTGGTCGCGCCAGAGCCCACTCCAGAAAGGGTGGACAGCCGCGACGCCCCCACATCCAGCCGCGTCCCACTACGGCGCGTCGATCCAGAGTCCCCGCTTTCGGCGGGACTTCAGCAAGCGGCGTGGCCCGAAGACTTCAAATACCCCAGCGTCATCGAGCCCTACAAAGGTGACACGGACCCCCGCGAGTTCGTGCGTGTGTACGAAACCGCAATCGAGGCCGCGGGCGGAGATGACACCACAAAGGCGAAGGGACTCCCCCTCGCGTTGCAAGGAGTGGCACTCTCCTGGTTTTTTACCATAGAGCCGAACTCCATCTACGCGTGGGAGCAGATCCGCGACCGCCTTCACAACAACTTTCAAGGAAATTATGTCGAGCGGGTCGACGCAGACCAACTCTTCGCCGTCAAGCAGAAGCCTTTGGAGAACCTCCGGGACTACTTCAAGCGCTTCGCGAAGATACGTTGTCAAGTCAAAGACGTTAATGAAACCACCGTTGTCAATGCGGCCATACAGGGCCTTCGCCCGGGCCTGATGGCCGAGTACAACGCAAGGAAGCCAATTATCACCTTGACAAAATGGAGGAATACGCCAGGGCGGAAGAAGACGCGCGGCGAAGGCAAGGTGACGACTCCGACACCAACCAGGCCGGAGCCTCGGCAAAAGTCGAAGATCCACCGAAGGACGGTTCTTCGAAGGGAAAATGTAAGCAGGAGTCGTCCAGGGATGCGCCCGACCGCAGGGACGCCCCGCACAAGGAGTCGTCCGATAGGCCCAAGCGTGGCCAGCAGAAGTCACGGCGAGGCCGGTACGTCCTCGACATCGAAGGCGGTTCAGACGAAGGCGCTCCCACGGGCCGGGGCGGTCGGGGGCGCCGCAGCCGGGGGCGCGGTCGTGGCCGGGGCCGCGACGATAAAGGCCGTGGAGATTATGACGACCAACAACAGGGGCTGTGGTGCGTAGTCCACGGCCGCGGCAACCACGACACCCGCATGTGCACCTCTATCGCGGCGCTCCGCGATAGCGTCACCAGGGACAGGAATCTGGAAGCACGTCCGCCCGTGGTGGCCCACGTACAGCACCCATACGAAGCCCCCGTGCACATCCAGGCACATGGGACGCAGCCCCATGAGGGTCCTCTGCGGATTCAGGCCCACGTGCAGCAGCCCCAGGAGGGCTTTCTGCAGCTACAGGCTCTGGAGGCCACCCACCGAAGGGTTATCAACGTCATCTCCGGGGGCTCCTCATTGGAGTTTGCCTCGGCACGGCAGCGGAAGGCCTACGTGCGGAGGCTACACCACGTGGCGGCGTATCCAGCACAGGCACCGCCGGACTGGGCACAGCATGAGGTCACGTTCACCCCCGCCGACGCCGAAGGCGTGGAGCTTCCCCACCACGACCCCTGGTCATCCGGGTTGTAATAGCGGCATGCGATGTGGGACGCGCCCTGGTTGATGGCGGCAGTTCCGCGAACATTCTGTTCGCGGCAGCCTTCGACCAGATGGGGATCCCCCGAAGCAAACCAAAACTAACAGATTGAAAGGCACAATGGGGTTTGGACATCGGAAATTAACTCTTTTTGTTTAATTTTGGCTATTTGGACTGTAGGAAAGAAAAATTCTCACCGATGAACTGTAGCTCTGATACCACCTGATGTACCCGAAGGTCCGATTGTTGGCCCGATCTTTTGATGAGAACGATAAGTTTGGTAGGCGTCGCTCAACTCTCACTATCCTGGCTACGAACACGCAAGGCTCGAAGTCACGCAATCGCTGAACTGCTCGACAAGTCATTATCAACCATGCACGAATACCCGGATGACCTGACCACGAGGGTCGATTCCTGCATACACCGAAGAAGCACGCAAGAAAAAGATAAAGCAATCTGAAATTGCAAATAGGAATTGAAATATTGAATTGAGTTGGGATTCTAAAGCGGTATTATGGTTGGTCTAATCGACACAAGCCAATACACGAAGTTGCAACAAGGCTAACTTTTAACTAAACAAAATCCAAGAAAACTAGAGGGGGTGCGACCTCCTTAAATAGGGGATGAGGAGCCACACATCTAATAAAACCAGCGGGGTGGGACTAAAGTCATGGTTTACTGTTCACGTGAACAGTAATACACCCTCCAGGTGGGCCGTCGGCAGATGGGCCAAGTTCAGTATGATTACAAGGCCCAGATTGGCCCAAACAAGTGATCTGACATCTTCTTTTGATGATTGCGATCAGTCCAGAAGGAATTTGATGATGAGGCTGGATCCGTTGGAAAGAGGACGAAATAAGCTTTCAATCAAGTACTCGTGGACCTCCAACGGACTCTGTATGTGAAAGTTATGCCCATTTGAAATTGGTGCTGTCAGGCTGATTCCGAACTGATCTGACCAAAACGTATCCAGCTTGGCACATGTAGTAGCACCATGGCTTGTAGACATAATACCATGGTATGTAGACGTAGCACCATGGCATGTAGACGTAGCTCGATCCAATTGGGTAATATGGTCTTGCATCAGCCGAATGTTCTATTGGAGAGGATGTTGTTGAAGTAGAGGATGCAGTGCCACAGGGCGAAGTAGTGGTTGCATCCTTAGGTTTGATGTCCTCATCATCCTCCCTTTCTTGAATTCGAGTCGTCCTCGACTCAATCATTGTCTCCACATCATCACTTTCCTGAAAAAGGTTAGTAGCAACAGGAAACAAAGAAACATGCATATCTTCTAAAGGACACAAAGATTCTTTGCAAACCATACTAGAGCATTTAGATTGATGTTGTTCCAAGTCAATGCAAGCAGATTTTCTAGCTAACATAACAGGTGCTTTCAATTTAAGTTCACTTGGAGCTATAATCTTACGATCATCCTTTGTGTTCTCCTTACTTGTTTTCGCAGATCTTTCTAATTCATCCTTTAATATAGCAGCAGGAGACATTGGAAGCAAAGTGATTTTCTTTTCTTTATAGGTAAAAGTATAATGATTAGATCTACCATGATGTTCAGTATATCTATCATATTGCCAAGGTCTACCTAATAATAATGAGCATGCTTGCATAGGTACGACATCACAATCAACATAATCATGATATGATCCAATAGAAAAATATACGCGCACAAGTTGAGTTACCTTCAACTTACCACAAGAATTCAACCATTGAATGTAGTAAGGATGAGGGTGTTGAGTTGTAGTCAAGCCAAGCTTCTTGACCATGTCTGTGCTAGCAAGATTGTTGCAACTTCCGCCATCGATCATGACTTTACAGGATCGTTCCTTGATGATGAACTTTGATTGGAATAAGGTGTGACGTTGATTTTGTTCAGCAAGCTCCATTTGAGCACTTAGCACATGCTGGACAACTAAGCTTTGGTACGTGTCAGATGCCTCATGGCTTATATGTTCTTCCTCAGTTTCATCACCTACATTGTTAGTTGCAACCAAAACATGTTCTTCCTCAATGTCGCTAGCAGAAGTGTACTCACCATTGTCCTTGATAAGTAAAGCTCGCTGACTGGGACAATCGCGCATCAAGTGCCCAAATCCTTTGCAACGGTGACATTGTACATCTCTAGATCGCCCTGTAGAAGCAACAGAAGAAACACGTGTTGTAGGGACTTGTACCTTTGCAGATTTGCTTGCAGCAGAGACATGCGCAGGAGTGGAAGGAGCAACAAGGGGTGCACGGCTTGAGGAAGGTGCAACGTGTTGTTGTTGACTTGGCCGGTCTACAAAAGAACCTCCAAAATTGCCCCTATAGCGAGATTGTCGACCCTGCACTTCTCTTTCAGCTTTGCAAGCAAGATGGAACAAACGATTGATAGAATTGTATTCTTTATAATCAATTATGTCCTGAATTTCTCGGTTTAAACCTCCCAAAAATCTAGCCATCTTAGCATCTTCGGTTTCATCTAAACCACAACGCAATAAACTAGTTTGCAATGCTTGATAATAATCCTCTACAGAACTACTACCTTGTCTTAAGCGTTGTATTTTATTAAGCAAATCACGTGAATAATATGAAGGTACAAATCTATGTCTCATTGCTCTCTTCAAAGCATTCCATGTCCTAGGTATGTCCTGATGAGTACGACCATATTCACTCCACCAAATAGATGCGAAATCAGAAAACTCAGTAGTAGCAGCCCTAACTTTCTTATCTTCAGGAAATTCATGACAAGCAAATTTTTGTTCTACTGTAAGCTCCCATGTGAGATAAGCATCGGGATCATATTTTCCAGCAAAAGATGGCATCGTGAATTTAATTTTACCAACTGCATCATTATGGTCACGTACCTCACGTTGATGTCGTCCCATACCTTGACGATTGTGATGAAGCCGACGATGGTTGCGATCATTGTGAACATTGATTCCATCTGTTTCCGTATCAGCAGTGTAGTTGTTCATTTCTTCTTCTTCCACCTCATCGGCCCAAGAGCAAGAGCGAGCAACAGATGGATTAAGGCAAGGTTGTGCAACGCCAACAGCAGCGGGGGCGGCAGCAGGAGGGGGAGCTCTCTCTAGCTGCTCCACACGTGTAGCAATCGCAGCAAGATCGTTATTGGTGCGATCTAGAACTCGCTCAATACGCTCCGAATGTTGACTCAACAAGCGTGAAAAGCGTTGCATGATGTCTTTCGTGCAAGGCGTGAGAGGTGCATCTTCCTCAACATGGGGCCTGCTATTCCCCCCTTGTGATCCTGAACCTGCCATTGTTAGTAGAAAACAAAGAACAGATCACAGTATATATGTCCCTATGAACTACTAGGTTCTGGAGTTTCACAAGTCACTCACACTCAAGCTTATACCCAGTTCTTACAAGTTCTTACCAATGCAGCAAAGAAGTGGTACAACCGGTGGCTGGTTCGTGATACTCTCACTTGCGATCAGACCAATGATTGCGAGGGACGGCACCTGCTGAGTTAGTAGGAAGTGGAGCTTGGATAGGCTATGTATTTTGTAGCAAAGGAAAACAATCAATTAATTTCAGAAATTGCACATAATTGAATTATAGTTCGTATCTAGCACTTAGCCTATGTTGCTGATCAACCAAGGATAGAAGAAGGCTAAAATATGTGTATGGTAATGTATAGGAGTGGTAAATACAAGATAATTCAATTGAATGCAATCTAGAATTGAAGAGCACAAGGATTGACCCAAAACTTGAAAACTGGAGATTTCTGTTCACTGGACAGCACGTCGGTATTTTGGCCGTAACTTTTTGTCAGTTGCCTTTTTTTCAATGATTTTTTAACTGTTTCCTGACGGCTTTTTCTACAACTTTTGTTTTGGGGCAAGTTCTGGAAACCGACCGAAAAATTCGCACAAAATTCACAAGTGCCAACTGTTGCAGATTCAATCTGGAATTTTAGGTCAACTTGCACCGTAGATATCTCTTAACTTCCTTGTTGGAATGGCGTGAAATTTTACAGATAGATGGATAATGAAGTTTTGAATCTAATGGCGGTGGTCTCACTCAAAAATAATCTCGGAATCAAAAGTTATGGCGTTTTTGGTGGCGGATGCAGAGGAAGGAAAAATCAGCCGAATTGGAATTAGGGTTTGGGGTTGGGAATTTTTTTTTGTTTGGATTTTTAATGGAACAAAGATATGACCAGCAACTAGACAAAGCTAAAACGGACACAAATTCAATTTAGCAAACCAAAACTAACAGATTGAAAGGCACAATGGGGTTTGGACATCGGAAATTAACTCTTTTTGTTTAATTTTGGCTATTTGGACTGTAGGAAAGAAAAATTCTCACCGATGAACTGTAGCTCTGATACCACCTGATGTACCCGAAGGTCCGATTGTTGGCCCGATCTTTCGATGAGAACGATAAGTTCGGTAGGCGTCGCTCAACTCTCACGATCCTGGCTACGAACACGCAAGGCTCGAAGTCACGCAATCGCTGAACTGCTCGACAAGTTGTTATCAACCGTGCACGAATACCCGGATGACTTGACCACGAGGTTCGATTCCTGCATACACCGAAGAAGCACGCAAGAAAAAGATAAAGCAATCTGAAATTGCAAATAGGAATTGAAATATTGAATTGAGATGGGATTCTGAAGCGGTATTATGGTTGGTCTAATCGACACAAGCCAATACACGAAGTTGCAACAAGGCTAACTTTTAACTAAACAAAATCCAAGAAAACTAGAGGGGGTGCGACCTACTTAAATAGGGGATGAGGAGCCACACATCTAATAAAACCAGCGGGGTGGGACTAAAGTCACGGTTTACTGTTCACATGAACAGTAATACACCCTCCAGGTGGGCCGTCGGCAGATGGGCCAAGTTCAGTATGATTACAAGGCCCAGATTGGCCCAAACAAGTGATCTGACGTCTTCTTTTGATGATTGCGATCAGTCCAGAAGAAATTTGAGGATGAGGCTGGATCCGTTGGAAACAGGACGAAATAAGCTTTCAATCAAGTACTCGTGGACCTCCAACGGACTCTGTATGCGAAAGTTATGCCCATTTGAAAATTGGTGCTGTCAGGCTGATTCCGAACTGATCTGACCAAAGCGTATCCAGCTTGGCACATGTAGTAGCACCATGGCTTGTAGACATAATACCATGGTATGTAGACGTAGCACCATGGCATGTAGATGTAGCTCGATCCAATTGGGTAATATGGTCTTGCATCAGCCGAAAGTCCTGTTGGAGAGGATGTTGTTGAAGTAGAGGATGCAGTGCCACAGGGCGAAGTAGTGGTTGCATTTTCAGGTTTGATGTCCTCATCACATACAATGCCATATTGGGGCGTCCAATCCTCAACGCCTTCGGGGCGGTACTGTTAGGAATAAACCACACCACGGGGTCCTGTCCGGGCGTGCGCGTTTGAGTCTGTTGCTAGGTTGATCGAGTCGTAGGAGGAGTGGAGTTCGTGGCGCCGATTCGTGCGGAGGAAGTCGCGTCGTCCGATCGAGCGAGTGGCTCGCGACGTCGCCTGAGCGGGTCCTGCAGATCTCATGCGCGTGGAGACCGGGCATGGAGGCACGGAGGCCGAACTCTGCGCATGGAACTGAAGACTCGGAGGTGCAGCGACTTCCTAAAGTTTCGGCTGCACACTTGGTCAGAGCTCAAATTTGCAGTACCGAGTCAAGCTGGTTATAGCGATTTATCAGGAACGTAGTTAAGGATTAGTTAACATTTTGAAAGGTCTTTAAATTCCATGTAATCTGTTTTCCTGTTTAACAGAAGTTAAGTTCCCATCTTGTTCTCGTATTACTATTCAGTGTATTGACAATAGGAAAACTCTGAAGTTGTTTTTCCTTTGCACTATGTTCTGAACTTCCGTATTTGCATTCTGTGATGTCCCGTGTATTGTCTTCCTCCTCCAAATCTTGAGCAATACAGTTGGTGAGTTAGAGTGATCCTCGGACCTCATCCTTCATTTGGTATCAGAGCTAGCTTGTGAAGGATAAGAAGATGGCGTCGCCGCAGGAGCTTGGTGCCGACGATAGCGGCTTGAAGTCGATGTCGCCTTTCGCGACGGACCGCGTTGTCATCAACTCTGGCGGGATGGAGGTCCCGATGCTGAGAAGGCGAACTACCACGAGTGGGCGCTCGTGATGCAGGTCAACCTGGAGGGCATGGAGCTCTGAGACGCTGTGGAGTCCAAGAAGGTCGATCGCGGCAAGGATTGGCGGGCATTGGCCGCCATTCTGCGCGGTGTGCCGCCGGAGATGAAGTCCGGGCTCGCCAGCAAGAAGAGCGCCAAGGAAGCATGGGCGGCGGTGAAGTCCTTGAGGATGGCGCGCGTGCAGGAGGCCAAGGCGCAGCACCTCCTCAAGCAATTCGAGCTCGCGGCGTTCAAGGACGGGGAGGCGATCGACGACTTCGCCTTGCATCTCGACTTTCTCGCCACGGAGCTACGCGAGCTAGGGGAGAAGATGGAGGAGGAACGCGTTGTGAAGAAGATGCTGCGCGTTGTGCCGGCAAGGTACAACCAAATCGCGTGCTCCATTGAGATGTTCGCGGACTTGAAGACGATGTCCATGGAGGAGCTCGTCGGCAGGCTGCACGTGGCGGAGGAACGCTGCGGTGGTGTTGAGGCGGCCGCGGACGGCATCGGACGATTGCTGCTCACTGAGGAGCAGTGGGAGGAGCATCGACGACAGCGCGGCGGCAAGCAGCGGACGCACGGCGGTGATGAAGCACATCGTGGCGGTGGCGAGAGGCGTGGTGGCCGGAACAACGGCCACAGCGACGACGACGACAGTAGCAGCACGAGCTCGGGGTTCAGCAGGCGCAACGGGAGCCGCTACCGAGGGCGGTGCTTCGACTGTGGCGAGCGCGGCCACATGGCCAGGGACTGCCGCGGGACGAAGAAGGAAAGGGCGCTCCTTACCGACGTCGACGACGAGCCCACGCTCCTGTAAGTCGGGGCGTGCGAGGTGTCGTGGTTTAGGGGGTGATTGTTAGGAATAAACCACGCCACGGGGTCCTGTCCGGGCGTGCGCATTTGAGTCTGTTGCTAGGTTGATCGAGTCGTAGGAGGAGTGGAGTTTGTGGCGCCGATTCGTGCGGAGGAAGCCGCGTCGTCCGATCGAGCGAGTGGCTCGCGACGTCGCCTGAGCGGGTCCTGCGGATCTTGTGCGCGTGGAGACCGGGCATGGAGGCACGGAGGCCGAACTCTGCGCATGGAACTGAAGACTCGGAGATGCAGCGACTTCCTAAAGTTTCGGCTGCACACTTGGTCAGAGCTCAAATTTGCAGTACCGAGTCAAGCTGGTTATAGCGATTTATCAGGAACATAGTTAAGGATTAGTTAACATTTTGAAAGGTCTTTAAATTCCATGTAATCTATTTTCCTGTTTAACAGAAGTTAAGTTCCCATCTTGTTCTCGTATTACTATTCAGTGTATTGACAATAGGAAAACTCTGAAGCTGTTTTTCCTTTGCACTATGTTCTGAACTTCCGTATTTGCATTCTATGATGTCCCGTGTATTGTCTTCCTCCCCCAAATCTTGAGCAATACAGTTGGTGAGTTAGAGTGATCCTCGGACGTCATCCTTCAGGTACCGCATCACAACTATTTATGCATGAAGCTTCCGGGGCCGCGAGCCGTCATTACCGTTCGGGGCGACCAGGACATGGCCCGTCGTATCGAGCACGGCACCAGATGTCCCCGTCGCGGTGGGCAGCGGCATACCTAGGATCGGCACCGCCGTGCGAAGGCACACGACGGCACCCGGAGGTGACCCCGCAAGCCCTGCCGATAGTGCAGCTACTAGAGGCTCCAGCCGCGCTGAGCGCAAACGGTTAGTAAACCCCCCTTCTATGTAATCGCTCACCCGCGCAAACGGGAATGTAATAAAGTTTCGTTTGTCGCCAACTTATTACCGCTGTGCAAAAATACGCGGCGAGCATGCCCGGAGGGCTCGCCTGCGCGTGTGCTCTCGCAGTATAAACCAAAGACGCACGTTCGCGTGTGCACTCTCCGTAGCCAGGGGTGCGGGTATGAGTATAAACCAAAGACGCACGTTCGCGTGTGCACTCTCCGTAGCCAGAGGTGCGGGTATGAGTATAAACCAAAGACGCACGTTCGCGTGTGCACTCTCCGTAGCCAGGGGTGCGGGTATGAGTATAAACCAAAGATGCACGTTCGCGTGTGTACTCTCCGTAGCCAGGGGTGCGGGTATGAGTATAAACCAAAGACGCACGTTCGCGTGTGCACTCTCCGTAGCCAGGGGTGCGGGTATGAGTATAAACCAAAGACGCACGTTCGCTTGTGCACTCTCCATAGCCAGGGGTGCGGGTATGAGTATAAACCAAAGGCGCACGTTCGCGTGTGCACTCTCCGTCAAAGACACGGGCATGAGTATAAACGAAGACGCACGTTCGCGTGTGCACTCTCCGTCAAAGACACGGGAATGAGTATAAACGAAGACGCACATTCGCGTGTGCACTCTCCGTCAAAGACACGGGCATGAGTATAAACGAAGACGCATGTTCGCGTGTGCACTCTCCGTCAAAGACACGGGCATGAGTATAAACGAAGACGCACGTTCGCGTGTGCACTCTCCGTCAAAGACACGGGCATGAGTATAAACGAAGACGCACGTTCGCGTGTGCACTCTCCGTCAAAGACACGGGCATGAGTATAAACGAAGACGCACGTTCGCGTGTGCACTCTCCGTCAAGGACACGGGCATGAGTATAAACGAAGACGCACGTTCGCGTGTGCACTCACCGTCAAAGATGCGGGCATGAGTATAAACGAAGACAACGTCTCTGCACGCACTCTACTGAGTATAAATAAGACGCGAACCTCGCGCATGCCAGGGACTTCGTCCCTGTGCGTACTCTCCGGAGTATAAATCAGACGTGGACACCGATCCCACGCGAATCTTGCGCGGCTGCCAATCGCGCACCTTGGCGCGTTGAGGCTCGCCTTCGCACACCCTGGGGGGCGTGCGCAGGGGGTGCTATGCAAACCAGCTCCGTCGCACGCCAGAGGCTGGCCCCAGCGCCGGCGCGCACGTGGTATATGCGATACACCAGAGGCTACCCCCACCTCGGGGTGGGGGGGGGGGTGCGGAGGTCCGCCTTCGCACACGCTAGTCCACGCGACTCTAAACAAGTCGGGGTGCGGAGGTTCTCCTTCGTACACGCTAGTCCGCGTGACTCTAAACAAATCATGGTGCGGAGGTCCGCCTTCGCACATGATAGTCCACGCGACTCTAAACAGGTCGTGGTGCGGAGGTCCGCCGTCGCACACGCTAGTCCACGCAACTCTAAACAAGTCGGGGTGCGGAGGTCCGCCCTCGCACACGCTAGTCCACGCGACTCTAAACAAGTCGTGGTGCGGAGGTCCGCCCTCGCACACGCTAGTCCACGCGACTCTAAACAAGTCGTGGTGCGGAGGTCCGCCCTCGCACACGCTAGTCCACGCGACTCTAAACAAGTCGTGGTGCGGAGGTCCGCCCTCGCACACGCTAGTCCACGCGACTCTAAACAAGTCGTGGTGCGGAGGTCCGCCTTCGCACACGCTAGTCCACGCGACTCTAAACATGTCGTGGTGCGGAGGTCCGCCTTCGCACACGCTAGTCCATGTGACTCTAAACAAGTCGTTGTGCGGGGGTCCACCGCCGCACGCGCCAGGCTGCGGACTCTAAGCAGGTCGTAGTGTCAACAACTGCCGCCGCACGCGCTAGCTCCACGGAGTACTCAGCGCGCGAACCCCGCGGGCGCATTGACACCCGGGCGACGTGCAGGAGGCAGCGCTCGCACGGTTCACACCAACGGCGAATTTGGAAGGTGGGGATCTTGGCTCCGCACAGTACGACCGCGCATGCCCTAATCATCAGGAGATCTATATATCGGAGAAATCTTCCAAATACAGAGGCCCGACAACATCCCTGTCGCTCTAAGTAGCTATTCGGCAAGCTCGTCCTTAACACGCGGTAAGGACGGGGTTCCGCCGGAAGAAGATCGGCCCGCCCAAAAGTCCAGTGATTCTTCGGCCCTTCGCCAGCGTCGAAGGCGTCGCCGGGTCGCAAGGTCGGCTGCAAGAAGTTGGCCCCAGCAAGGAAGCTGCCCGGGACATAGGCGAAAGTCAGAATGTATGGAGCAAGCGTGCACTTCATTCACAAAATGAGGGGCATTACAACGCACGCCTACACCCAGGCACCACGGCGTCACACCTGCGGGTTCCCGGCGCCTTCGAAGGCCTCAGCGCCGCCCTCGTCGCGTCGAGGGACCCCGTCAAGGAATTGACCGAGGCTCCCCTCCCTGTAAAGTGACTTCCGGAGTTTGACCCACGCCGCGTCTGCCCCAATGTAATCCCAGATCCGTTCATAAAAGGGCTTGATGACGCGGCGAGCGGAGCGGACCGCACCGGACATTACTCCGGCCCCGCTGGGCATCTCCAGCTGGGGGTCCTCCAGCCCGGCGACGTGTGTGCAACCACGGTGTTGCAGGAGCGCGCACACCAGGCATGCCGATGTGTACGCGCAGTGGTTGCTGAAGGTCGTTGCAGCGCCGCGCGCGATGGTGGCGGCATCCATGACCCAGCGGAGAGTCCGCAGCAGTTCCTCCGGGCCAAAGGTGTGGTCTGGCACTTTGGCCACAAGCCCTTGGAGATGGCTTTCCAGCGCTTGCATGGCATTCCATGCAACCACCGACGCCTCGCCAATCGTCTGATCACGCTCCGCTAGGGTCAGGGCGAGTTCGCCTTTTCCCTTCTCTAGCGAGGCGACCTGTTGCAGAAAGCCATCCCGCTCGGCCGCAAGCTCCTGCTGCACAGCCTCCGCGGCCGACTCCCGCGCTGACGCAGCAAGTCCTTCGGGGTGTGCCTTCGCTTCGGCACACTCCGCTTCCAGCTGGCGGATGCAAGCATCTTGGGCAGAGCGGGCTCCCGAGGCCTCGCATAGCTCCTCCTCGGCGGCCCGCAGCCTGTCCTCAAGCGCCCGTTGGGCACGAGTATAGGCCATTTGCACGGCCTGCCCCAGCACAAGTGTCTGCAGAATGGAAAGGCTTAGCAAGCTCAGCCGGCCCAGGCGTGGTCGTATGAGTACTTACCCTCACCCCATACACCTCGAAGGCGTCCCCGAGGCGCGCCGCCCCGCAGGCCTGCAGCGCTTGCTGGTCGACGCTGGTAGCCGTGTCATCCACAATCCCGCGCCACGCCCTCAGCGTCTCCTGGGGAGGCACGAAGTCTGCGGGGCTCACACGCGCGGGGGCCCCGTGTTCCGCCAAGCGCTCCTCCGGAATGAGCGACGCTGCACACAGGGAGGCAGGTAAGCACCGCAAGACATAAAAGGATACGCCAGGGTAAGTTAAGCCACCCTACCTTCGGTAGCAGAAGGAGGGCTTCGGGGACCCGCCCCCCTATTCCCAGACGGGGCTGCGGTGGCGTCAGCCCCCGCAGGAAGCATGGTCCCGCAGCGAGCAGAAGCCTCCGTGTGCGGGGCCGGCGACGACCGTTCTTGCACGGTGGGCGGCGTGACTAGGGGGGTAGGGGGAGCGCACGCCGCAGGGTCTTCAGCATCTGCATCGGAGTCCCACAAGCTTCTGATGCCCGTCGCCACGACGAATCCCCACGGCGTCCGGTGGAGCTCCGGCCGTACACACGGCCGCTTAGCCGGGGCGGGCAGCAGCGACACCGCCCCAGCAGGCGCCGCCGGAGAGGCCCCCGCAGCTGTGGCACCCGGAGGCGAAGGTTCCGTCGTGGTAGTTTTTGCAGGGGGCGCCTCGACTTCTGCTGCTGCTGCTGTTGGGGAGGGCAGCACGGTTTTGCACGCCCCCACGGAGGGCGTCTCCGGCACCACAGCGGCCACGGTCGAAGGCTCCACCTCAGCATCGCTGGTCCGCACGGGTTCCGTCTCGGCGACTTCGGCAGGCGGCGAGACTTCCCCCCTCCGGCTACTCGTGGCAAACCCGCCGTCCGGGGCGCTCGCCGAAGATCCCTCGCCTCCGGCGTCCGCGCCATCCAAGCCTGAATCGGCATACTTCGCCGATCCCGACTCCGCGTCTGTCGCGCCCTCGGAAGCACCAGCAGTAGCAGTAGCAGCTGCCGCACCAGGCACGGCAGGCGCCCCGCTTCGGCCCCTCTTCCGAGACGGCGCCTTCTTCTTCTTCTTCGCTGCACCATCGTCCAGAGCGACACGGTCCGGCACGGTAAGGCCCAGGGCCTCACACACGCAGTTTATTCGCCCTAGCCCCGCCTCGACGATTGCAGACGCGCGCTGCTCGTGCTCCCTATCGGTGTACGGCCCCAGGAATACGCGCGCGGCCTGCTCCGCCTCCTCCAAGCAAATCCTTGAAGTAAAGGAGATAGCATCAGCATATAACGCATTTCGCGTGAACAAAGGAGAGACGCGGTCGAGGCTTACGAAGACTGGAGGGCGCCGGCAGCGAGCAGATCGATGGTGAAACATTGTCATCTCAAAAGTTCTCGGCGGCAAGACGCCAGTCGCGGACTAGCGGTGCCGCGCCGTACATCACGTACTCTTCGGCGAGGTCGCGCATGTTGAAGCGGGCGGCCACGCCTACGAGCCGTCAGGCCCTCTGCCTGTCCTCATCGTCGAGCGTCCGGCCGGGCGAGGGCTTGAATGCGATCGGTCGGCCTGTGCACTCAAGGCCGCTCCCGCTCTCCACGCGGTGGTAGAACCACCGCTTCATACAGTAGGACTCCCACTTCCCGCGAGTGGAGTTCACAGGGAAGAGCTTCTTGCAAGTCGGACGAAGAACAAAGGTGACGCTGCCGAAGCTCGACAGCGTCCCGTCCTTCCGATCCTTGGGCTGGCACCGTGCCTTGTGAAGGTGGGCGAACAACGAGGCGCTGGGCCAGCACGCCCCCGAGCGCAAGGCCTAGCTGTACACCGCAAGCCGGGCCACGACGTTCGGAGTCAGTTGCGCCAGCTCCAGCCCGAAGGTCCGCAGCACGTCGCCCTCGATAGCCGCCGCTGGGATGCGGAGCCCCGCATCGAAAAAGGCAACGAATACGACCGCCTCCGACCTCTCGGGATGCGGCTCCGTCTCGTCGGCGGCGGGCAATCGTACCTCCTGGCGCTCGGACAGCTTCCCCGCACGCAGAAGCCCTTGGATCGTCTTCTCGGTCACAAGAGAAGGGCCTAGTTCGTCGGAGAACGTGCCTTCCTCTGCCACCAACCATTCCTTGTCCGCCGCCGGGTCGCGTTCTTGGAGCGCGTACTTCACCTCCAACAAGGAAGACCACCGGCGGATGCCGCAGACACCACCCGCCTGACCACGCTTGCCATCAGACGCCATTGCTTCTCTGGGAAAGAGGATAGCGGCGAAGGATACTACGCGAGTATGGAAGGCGAGGCAAGCAAGAAGGGGGCGTGCAACTGCGGGAGCGTGGTCACGAGGGCTACTTTAAGCCACCTCGCCCCAATACCGAAGCGGCGCGACGGTCCGCGTACGGGACGCCACCGCAGTCGTACAAACACCCGTCCAGCGCAATTCCCCATACCCAAAGCTGAAAAGCCACGACCACAAGCGCCAAGGGCCGTCACAGCACGACTCTCCCTAGCCGTCATTAAAGGCGCGCTAAGGGGCCAGGGGATCACAACAGCTTCGGCGCTGCGCCATTCATCGCCCGCCCCGTGTCCCCATCGCCTAGGGAAGAGGCGAGCGGCCGCGAGCACGCAACCGTCCACATCCCGCCGCGCACCAGTCATAAGCCGCCACGTGCCCTGTGCGCGTCGGGGCGGGTCGCACAGTATGGGAACCTAACCCTGGCAGACCAGGGGCCGGCGTGATCCCAGGAACCTTTACAGCGCAAGACCGCATCGCGAGATCTCAAGTCACCACACGCGTGGCGGTGTTCGCGATGCGAGGTCGCCAGCTCCGCTGCCACCCGTTCGAGGGGTGGGGGACGGAGCGCGCGCGTCTACTTCGGCTAGGTGCCAGCTCCGCTGCCACCCGTTCGAAGGGTAGGGGACGGAGAGAGCGCGTCTACTTCGGCTAGGCGCCAGCTTCGCTGCCACCCGTTTGAGGGGTAGGGGATGGAGCGCGCGCGTCTACTTCAGTGAGGCGCCAGCTCCGCTGCCACCCGTTCGACCGGTAGGGGACGGAGCGCGCGCGTCTACTTCGGCCAGGCGCCAGCTCCGCTGCCACCCGTTCGAGGGGTAGGGGACGGAGCGCGCGCGTCTACTTCGGCCAGGCGCCAGCTCCGCTGCCACCCGTTCGAGGGGTAGGGGACGGAGCGCGCGCGTCTACTTCGGCCAGGCGCCAGCTCCGCTGCCACCCGTTCGAGGGGTGGGGGACGGAGCGCGCGCGTCTACTTCGGCTAGGCGCCAGCTCCGCTGCCACCCGTTCGAAGGGTCGGGGACGGAGCGCGCGCGTCTACTTCGGCTAGGCGCCAGCTCCGCTGCCACCCGTTCGAAGGGTAGGGGACGGAGCGTGCGCGTCTACTTCGGCTCGGCGCCAGCTCCGCTGCCACCCAGTCGAAGGGTAGGGGACGGAGCGCGCACGTCTACTTCGGCTAGGCGCCAGCTCCGCTGCCACCCGCTCGAAGGGTAGGGAACGGAGCGCGCGCGTCTACTTCGGCTAGGTGCCAGCTCCACTGCCACCCGTTCGAGGGGTGGGGGACGGAGCGCGCGCGTCTACTTCAGCTAGGCGCCAGCTCCGCTGCCTCCCGTTCGAGGGGTAGGGGACGGAGCGCGCACGCCTACTTCGGCGGGGCGCCGCAAAGGCGAGGGCTTGTCCCGCAAAGTCTACCTCGTTCTCGTTAACAGGCCACCTACAGTGCATCAACATAAAAGGTAATGCGGGCGGGCTCCATCAGGAACACCGACTGTAGGTAGGTCTGTTAAGAAGAACAGGGCAAACCTTGCCGTCGCATGCGGAAACGCGGCGCGAGGGCAGGAAGCGCGGCTGGCTATCGATAACCGGCGCTAATCAAGCTCCCGAGAAAAATGGACCTCCTTCTGTGCATCAACATCCCCCAAGCCGCTCAGCGTCACCCAGGAATGTTGATGCACGGAAGGGGCCAATTTTAGGGGAGCAGCTTCTATCACAATACATGCAGGAACAACGCCGCACCAGCGCCGTATATATACCCCATCAGCAGGGAAGCCAACCAACGGAAGTCCAATCGGCAGAAGTCCAACCGCCGGGAGTCCGCCGTCGCATTAATGGTCACGACGCCTCAAGGCCCGCACCGCGCCAAGCACGCTTCGCCACGTGGACGGCCAGAAGAGTGAGCGTCGCAGCGCGTCCCTTACCACTTAAGGCACACGCGGCGGCTCACGGGCCCGCTACGCTTACCTGCGCCGGTGCAACGCCCCCAGCGCGCGTCCACTTCGGCTAGGCGCTAGCTCCGCTGCCACCCGTTCGAAGGGTAGGGGACGGAGCGCGCGCATCTACTTCGGCTAGGCGCCAGCTCCGCTGCCACCCGTTCGAAGGGTAGGGGACGGAGCGTGCGCGTCTACTTTGGCTAGGCGCCAGCTCCGCTGCCACCCGTTCGACCCGTTCGAAGGGTAGGGGACGGAGCGCGCGCGTCTACTTCGGCTGCAGCACAGCCCCAGGTCAAGTTCGGAAAAGTTCACAGGCCGCAGGGATGGAGGGGGCCAAAGGACTCGGCAATGTGGCTTCGGCCCAATGAAGCCCTTTACCATGAGAGGCTCCTGTTGTAGGGGTGGCCCCCACCTAAACCCAGCAGGCCTAGTAGGAGGTTATAAGGTCCAGTATAGGTCATGTGTAATGACATAAGTGCCCCCGAAGGGGATAACCAGATGTAAGGGTATAACTCTAAAAGCACTCCTCATGTGTGCATATATATATGAATACATGTCATGGGGAGAAGGGGGGGCCATCACTCATCTCCCTCACTCTCCACTACCATCTCTCTCTCTGTTTGGTCTGTAGCCACAACAGGAATATTTGACGTGCATAGAGAATACAACTTGAAAAATGAAATGCTACATGAATGTCACTACTGTTCATAATAAACTAAAATCATAGGATTTACCCAAACATTAGTATGAATAGGGTTTTCTTTATGTCAAGCATGTCCTTGAAGTTATGAGATTTCTTAGGACCAGAGATGAAAAAAAGGAGTACGAAGAAGCTAATGGATAGTCACGAAGAAGGCAGCGAGTACGCATAAGATAACATCTAAGCCCAACACGTAGCATGATGAACAGGAAGTGACAGTAGCCATAACCTACTTTATAAAACCTGACACACTAGAGTGTGTGATTTGCTTAATGCCCTTTGAAGTTCAAGTATACAGTGCTTTAATGTTTCTCTTGTAGTTATTGAGAAATACCAACATGGGCAGTATAACTACTTTTCAGAAAAACCGGTGGACAATTGGCCATCTTTTTCTCATCTTGGCATATATTATTACTACAGGATCTCATTAGAAGGGTGTTTCAAAACAATTACTACTTCGACTGATAGAGTTTTAGCTGTAAAGTGTGATATGGGATCTGACTTTGTCTCTATCGCATTTAAGTTGTGGGGTGTGCAAGACTATGTTAGTATTACCATGAAAATGTGGGCATCATTTATCTAAATCAAGAACAAGTTGTGAGTTGTAACTTTATGTTGTCTAGTTTATGACGTTACTCTTCCTAGCAACAAGGTATGACAATCAACTCAAGTATATTTGATCTTAACAAACTCTTTGACATTTGAGATTGGCTCTCCACCTACTTGATGATAGGTGTCGTTGACCCAAAGGGAGAGTTCTACTCTAGTGACAACAATTAATAGATGTTTAAACATTTGATTCAATTCTAGTTCATTTAGTTATAACTCATTCAATTGTAGTTTATTTGTGAGATTCGTGTAATGATTATTGTGTGCTATAAGATTTGTAATTATTTGTGACCTGCTTGCTTATTTCCAGAGGGTATGGCTAGCATTTTCTAAGGCTAGCCAAAAAACAGAAAATTTTCTATATATAGAGCGAACTATCACAGATGGTTTTGTTGTATAAATCATCTATGAACGCCTACTACCACCTCTCTCTCACTTGTGCATCTAGCTACTCTTGCTGCATTGGAGAATTTTTTGCACACATGGCAGGTGATTAGCACAACCTCTAGTAGTCAGTTAGGCATGCTCTAATGGCCTGCCGCCCAGTGGCTGAGCGGCAGGCTTTGGAACCATGCAGTAAGGGCTTTTGTTTGCTTTGTTTAAGATGCATGGAAACAAACAGAGTGGGCCATAGGGCATTTGGCTATATGGAAATTGAGTACTCGTGCATACATGATGAGGGAACAAATCACCAAAAGGAAGGTTTGCATTGCATTTGCCTCCCCGCGCGCACTTCACTCGCGCCATTATCGATGCTTTGTTAACTTGCGCCGCTCTCGCTCGCGCTATAAATTGTGAGGTCTCTCACAGTCGCTCTCATAGTCTCTCTTTTACAAACTCTCTCACAGTCGCTCTCGGAGTCTCGCAATTCTTCATAGCTGGTTAGCAGTCGTATTGGCAGATACCTCCTATGTAATGCACATGTGTGTGTGCATCCATACATATACATACATACATACATATATATATATATATATATATATATATATATATATATATATATATATATATATATATATGTATATGTATATATATATATATATGTATATATATATATATATATATATGCATATTTTTGTCATTGTAATTTTTAATTTGTAATATTGTATTGCTATTACATATTTATTTCATCGTAATTTTTATATAGTGTTGTACTGCCATGAAATAAATATTTATTTATTTGTAGTAATGTACTGGCATGAACTAAATATGCTCAAATGATCTCACTACTACACAAAATAGTAGTATAGACGGTTCGGAAACGTTATCACAGACGGTTTTGTGGGCCATCTGAATTATGGGTCAGTAATGATACGAGTTCATCACAAACAACTTTCGAACCGTCTATGGTGTAAATATCACAGACGGTTTTTAACTAAAATCGTCTGTGATATATAGATATCACAGACGGTTCTAGTTAAAAACCGTCTATGGAGTAAACAGTTATTTTTTTAGATCGGGCTCGTCGTTAGCTTTCCAACGAGTATAAGAACGTCGAAAATGGACACCGTATGCAAAAGTTATGCACGTTTTACTGAAGGTATCTCAAAACTGAATCCTACTCGGACTCGGGCGGGAAATTATGAAATTTTGAGGAATTGCAAGGCGGGAAACATATCACAGACGGTTTTTAATATGAACCGTCTGTGATAACTTCATTATCACAGACGGTTTTTAATTAAAAAAACCATCTGTGATGTCTGCCATCATCATCAACAGTTCTAGATACCGTCTGTGATACTTCATAGAAGGTTTTTATTAAAAACCATTTGTGATAATGAAGTTATCATAAACGATTCGTATTAAAAACCGTCTGTGAAAATACCACAGACGGTTATTCATATGATCCGTCTGTGATACTTGCAGCACAAACGGTTCCTAGAAACCGACTGTAATATAAGTGTCTAGTTTAGCCTCTTTTTGTAGTAGTGTCTACATAATATATATACATATATAGATGTGTGTGTGTGTGTGTGTGTATATATATATATATTTGTATACATACATATATATATATATATATATATATATATATATATATATATATATACGTGTGCATGTATACATATATTTGTATACATATATACACACACATGCATATGTATATATATGTACACACATGTGTGTGTATACAAATATAAATGTATATATACATATATATGTACGTACATATGCTTGTATGTATGTATATATATTTATATATATGTATATGTGTATATATATATATATGTACACACATATACATATACATATACATATACATATACATATACATATACATATACATATACATATACATATACATATACATATACATATACATATACATATACATATACATATACATATACATGTGTACGTGTATATGTATATGTATATGTACACACATGTTTAAGTAATTATTTATTTCATCGTAATTTTTAATATGTGGTATTGTGCTGCTATTATATATGTATATGTATGTATACGCATATTTATGTAATTATTTATTTCATCGTAATTTTTAATATGTAGTATTGTACTGCAATTATATATGTATATATATTTCATACTAATTGTTAATTTGTAGTATTGTACTGCTATTATATACGTATATTTATGTAATTATTTATTTCATCGTAATTTTTAATTTGTGAAAAGTGCACTACTAAACAACAATTCATCAATCTAGCAATTAAAAACGTGATGCTCTGTATTGCTACAATTATATATGTATATATATATGTAGGTATATATATGTATGTACATATGTATATATAATATATAATACATATATGTACGTACTTTTTATTTCATCGTAAATTTCAATTTGTAGTATTTTATTATCATTGTCAATTTTCGCACTAATATTTTGTCTATCCCTTTTTTTGGAAGGTATGTCTTTACCAAAACTTCCCGAATAGTTTGTAACATCCCAATTAGGGAACTAGTGTAATTACAAAAATTTTAAAATCTTTTAAATTGTTTCTCCTGCGTTTCTAAAAAAAAATTTTGGCGAAGTTCAAATTTTCTCGAATTGATTTCCTTGCCAAAAGCCCGATTAATGAAAGTCCAAATCTTGGAATCAAGAACCAAAAATTTAAAGTTAAGATTGAGAAAATCCAAATCCCCTTGGAAGTAATAATTTCAAATTCGGATAATTAAGGTTTATTTCCCCAAAACTCGATGATCTTAAGTTTAAAATTGTTAAACCAAAAAAATTGAACCTAGACTCCAAATTCAAAATCTACTCACAAAAACCAAATCTGAATTTCCAAAATTTGGAAATCTCAAAAATCCCAAAATTCCTTTTTGAGCGGCCCGATTTCTTTTCTTTTTCTCTCGGCCCAGCCGGCTCTCTTTTTTTCCCCGGGCCCTTTTTCCCCCGCTTCCTTCTGGGCTTCGCCCAGCCCAGCGCCACGCTTTCCCCCTCTCCTTCTTCTTCCCGCAGCGGCCGCGCTCCGCCTCTCTCTTCGCTCTGCGCGCTCCCTCGCCGGACCCAGCAGCAGCGGCCCGCCTCCGGGTTCCCCGCGCACGCGTGCCCCGTGGCAGTCTCCCCGCGCTTCCCGGCGTCCCCGTCGGCCTAGGCCCCGGCCCCCCTCGCCGTAGACCCTCCACGCGCCGGCTCCCCGCTCGCCGCCGGGACAACTGATGGAGCCGCCCCCGACTCCGTAGTCCTGGCCACGTCGCCGCTCGCCAATCCCAGCATGACCGTCGCCGTCGCATTCAATGGGCAACAGAGGCTCGGTGTCCTTCCCCCGCCGCTCCAGCACCACCGCCCATGCCGGCCGTGCCGCTGTAGCCTCGCTGCCACGCCGCCGTACCCAAGTGGAGGCCGCCGGACCAACTTGGCCATGCCGCGCACCTCCTCCTCCTCTGTGCGACCGTAGAGCGCGGTACCCTCGCCCATGCCCCGCACTGCTCCGCCGGACGCGCCACCCATTCCCCGCACTGCTCCGCCGGACACGCCGCCCATGCCGGCAGTACCCTACCCAAGTCGCGCCCATGCCGTCGCCGTACGCGCACTCGCCTATAAAGGGGCCCGAGCTCGCCTCCTTTCCACTCCCCCTCCCTCAATCCGAGCTCAGCCCGAGTGCGCCGCCGTCTTCCCCACCTCTGGCGCCCGAGCTCCCCGCCGATTCGTCGAGCCCCAACTCAATTCCTGGCGCCTGGAGCTCCTCCATCAGCCGCGGAAGCCATCCCCACCACCACCTTGGGACCTCCTCCCCCACGTCGAGCCGTCTACGGAGCCCTCCCCGCGCCGCCGTTTGAGCTCGACGCCAGCCTTCCTCGGCCTCTCTCCGGCTCCACCAAGCCTTTGGGTAAGCTCCCCATGCCCTCCTCTTGCTCATGCGTGCGCCCTCTTCTACCCTCTCTTTCCCGGCCGCCGGCGCCCTGTTTCCCCCTCACCGCCGGCCGCCTAGAACCATCTCCCGCCCGCCTTGGTGCCACCCTGACCGGAGCTGCTGCCGCCCGAGCTTCCTCGTCACCAGGGCAACCTATTTCGCCGGTCTCCGTCGCCTTCCCGGTCGTTCCCCGCCGGCGACGCCGCACGGCCCCACTGATGCCCGCCTCCCCTGTTTCCTCCTCTTCTGCCTGCTCTGTAAGTGCAGCCGACAGCTCTGTACACTCTCTCCCTCTGTCTCACTTGGTATGACATGTGGGCCCAAGCTTGCTAATTGCATAACTCCTTCCCCCTTTGGCTAAATGATGAATACTTGTGCAAATGTTTATGAATACACTAAAATAAATTTTGGATGATGATAAGAATAAGAAAACAACTTATAAATTCATAATGAGAAGATTTATGTAAATAAGCTAAAAACTTAACATTGGCCAAACAAGATTAATGACTAAAACAAGTTTGTGTATGATCTATTTCCAGTTGACAAGAAAATTTACATGGGTATTGATGTTAAAAATCAAATAGGTGAAACTAAGTAAAAGATTATCTTTTATAAATCAAAGGTGATAGAAGTTAATCCTAAATAATTGAAGATCCTTGTTTGAAGCCTTATAAAGATAATTTCAATCTTTTTCCAAACTTTACTCTGGAAACTCGAATAATAACTTTAATACTATCTCGAGTAGGTCAGATACTATCCTTCATCCGTCGATCTAAATATATTTAAACAAATTAAGTAAATCAATTTAACATGATTTTGCCACATAAAATATTAACCATAACTCGCTCATCTCAAGAATCATGCTATCTCTCCCAGTATCACTTAAAATAGTCTTGCCTCACATCCGAATCTCCACTCATTATCTCATAATGCAAATATAATAATTGAGAATAATTAATACTAAAGGAAACAACTTCATCAAGGTAATTCCTGGTAATTCATGACTCTTTCACTCAATAAAAAGCAAGCCATGAATAATAGGTTGGTAATCAATAAAATAACCAACCTTGTCCTTAATAATAGTTGGCTAAATGATTAACTCCATACTTTAGATAAGTTATTAAAAATACTGATTCATTAAATTGGCCGTTGCAATCTCAGATAAGTATTACCACATGAAATATCAAAGTTACACTGAGTATTTAAAATTTCACTCACCTCCTATAAAACCTCCGCATCCAAAAATTACAAAGTTCTATTCCTCTTTACTATCTTTGCTGACCTCTTTTGTCTGTCCATAAGTCCTGCTTACCTCGTGGAACTTTATTGATAAATGTAAATCGATTAAAAGAAAGTCATCAAATAAAAGATCGAGCCTGCCCTTTCCCAAATCGGCTAAGTCTGGCCACTTCCCTTTCCAAAGTGGATAATTCCTGTAAATACTTCTTTTTCATTTTTTTTTGATCCTCGTCATCCTAAAATTTTCCCTCACGGTAAAGCTACTTAGATAATTCATTCCCCTGCCCAATGCATCTACCGCTGTGTTTACAGCCCATTAATCCGAATCATCCTTCTATTCCCAAATCCTAATAAGCGTATTATCTAAATCAAATCGGGCATTTAAAGTGTTTGGATTTATTTGGTCTTTCTTTTCTTTGCCACGTATTAGAATCTGAAGACTCGACGAGGCGGAGGATTCGAACAGTAAGACTGGGTAAAGGCGATGACCAATAATTTAAAATCAATGACTGGAGAGGCTTTGATTTAGAGCAATCAAGGCCGTGGTAAAACAAGCAAGGCAAGTCATCACTTTGATCATATTGATCCTACATTTTTTGCACAAATTATGTTCTTTTAAACTATCAACTTGCATGCTTAATTTATTATGCAAATATATGTCACAGCTTAAGGTAGCTACATGCCCACTTGATGTTGTATTATGCCATCCCTTGATACTTGAATTACCTGACCATTGTCACCCTAGATATTAATAATCACCTTACTAGCTATAAGTCATATTAATGCCGTGCTAGTCTTGACAAGTCCAGGGCACTAGTGGCCCTGATCATCAATCTTTAAATATGAAAACTGGTTTTGGGACAGTCACGGGATGTACGTGGCTGATTATTTGTGATAACTTAAGTTATGCTTCTCAAAACTCTAAAAATCTGCTTTACCAGTCTGGGCGGATGGTAAGAGTGGTGGGTGTGGATGTAACACAAGAATGGTGGTTCGTGGAATGAACCGCCCGGACAAATTAAGGACTTAATCCTGTGATGACCCTCCGTGTACAACAGTACAACCACAAGCTGGCAAACTGTAGGCTTGGCTGAATAATTTACTAAACTCTCTAGCCATTTCACGGAGAACGTGTGTAGGCGGGTAATAAAAGCCCCCGTGGAATGGGACATCGGATATAGGTGACGTCACCGAGGCTAGCGTATGGTGGAGAGTGGAGTCCGAGTGCGCCAACCTGTGGTGACATCCCGCACAACCTATGGAAGCAACCCCATAGGAGTGAGATGCTAGAGAGCGAGGTATTGTAAAGGCCTCGTGGTAGTCTCTCGATCTGCATGGCTAAGGAATCATGTAGAACCATCGGGACGATTACCTCTTGTGGGTAAAGATGTACAGACTCTGCAGAGTATACAACTATTCGAATAGCCGTGCCCACGGTCAAGGGCGGACATGGAAAGCTTCCTCGAGTTAGTTCTATTTCAAAAATCTTTGTGGGTGGGACAAAAACCTATCAGAGGGAGGTACTCTGATTTTGGGCTTTTTCCTGGAGGGACGTACTCCAACGTGGTTGATAATATGGAAGTGGCACAAGGATCAAAAGCTAGCATAGGTGGTTGGAGCCATGTAATCGGTGGATGGAACCTACACCGTTATAAATATTGCACAATTTCAAACTCTTTAAAGCATGTTTATAAAATGCCAAGTTATAGGAATTTTAATTATGAGTATTGCAAATGTCGCACTAAGCAAATAAAAGAACCTCAAGCCTCCTTTGACAACCTTGCATCTATTATTATTGCATCCTGTGTGGTGGCTTGCTGAGTATCATCGTACTCATTCTTGCTTAACTGCTATCATTCAGTCAGAAAGGAAATAAAGTCAAGCCCTGCGATGCCTAAAAAGGGTCGACAGAGCTGGAAGATGATGAGGTCATGGACTAGGTCGCGAACCCCAGTTGACTGCCTGTGGGCAAGTCCCGTGGGTCCCACCTGTGTGAAGTTTCCGCTGCTGCATTTTATCATTTTCGGCCTAACCGGCCCATGAGTAAGTATTACTGTATTATTTACGCTTCCGCGTGATATGTTTTCGATATACAGTAATGTATCTGTGAGCACTATCTACTGATCCAGGGAATAGTGCGGTGAATCACAGAGGATCTGGGTTTTGCTAACCCGAGGTCCGACAGAGCTGGTATCAGAGCATATCGACTGTAGGTCGTAACCTTAGTTAGCATGGCCGTTAGTTCTATGACTAGAATTATTTCTTCAAAACCTACATGCAAAATATAAGTAGTATTACTACTCTTATCCCCCTTAGATGATTCCCTCTCATCTATTTGCTGCCCTGGCCATTTTTAGCTCCAAAGCTCTCTTATCCCAAATTAAACTAACGCGTGCCTGTGTTCTCCTCTGAAAAAAAAGAAAAAAAATACCTTGGGCCAAAATCATAAAACCTATATTGGGTTTTATTTGCAAAAGTTGTTCATCCTTGGAAGGTGAAATTATCCCAAAAAAAATATTTGCAAAGCTTATTTCAACTAACTTAAGCTTCCAAGGAAAGTTTTCCAGTAATTTAACTCCTTGCCAGTTTATTCTAAGGATTCGCTTTGATTTCTCAGACATAAGTGTAAATCTTGGTGGATTCTTGTCAATCATGAGGGATAATAAATGGTGTGGATTTCTGGGTGGAAAAAAAAATAGGCAATTCAATCTAAATGACTGAATTAGCTAAATGGGTGGACCAAGTTAATGATTGGATTGACTGAATGGATAGACGAGTTACTTGATTGGATTTGTTAGAATGGGTGGACCAATTTAAATGATTAGATTGGTTTAATAAGTGCACCAATGTAAAAGGATTGGATTGATTAAAATAATCGGATTGGTTAAATAATTGGAGCGATATAGATGATTGAATTGATTAAATGAGTAGACCAACTCACAAAGATTGGATTGACTCAAATAAGTGGATCGATGGAATTTTAGAAAAGTAGGGAGTCTAATAACATTTGTTGGTTTGCAGCTTTAATAAATAGTATAACTCCCGATGAATGTTTACATTGGTAGGATGATGGAATATAGCTGACTACTGGATGGATTATTGAAAATTCTGGGGAAACTAGGCAAAGTAATAATAATCCTTGATCTATAGATTTGAGTAATAATCTTATTTCCGGTGGTCGTTTATGGCAATGAAGTCGGTTGGAAGGAAATTTGCGAATAGTAAGACTGATCACTCGATAAACAGATTATGAGTATACATCAATAGTGGAAAAGGTTGGATTATAATACAAATGCTACTGGTGGATTGAAATATCAGAATCATAACACAAGTGGTACTGGTGGATAAAAAAATGTAGAAGGTGTGAATGGTATTGGTGGATTTAAAATATAGAAATCTTGAAACCATGATGCAAACAAATACGAGTGGATTTAAAGGTAAAGAACTTGGAATAATGTTCAAGCAAAAAGGTTGAATGGGATTGTTAACTAATGAACCCAAGACTAGATTTATGATTTTATGTAGGAAAGTGAGACTCATTTGAGGAATAGGAGGCCCTAATCTGGTGAATGCAACCATAGATGATACATTGGAAGTTATATGATCTGCAGGGCGGATAAATAATAACACTCACTATTTGGAGTATTTGACAACAATCGCGCTGAGACTAAGTGATGAAGGAAGTCAGTTTTAGATTCAAACAAGTACAAGCAAGTTTAGCAAGGCTATGGATTCTAAGCCTACGAATGGAAATATTGTGGGAGTGAATTAGTTTGTCAATATTGTGACCTTGGAGGATGCTAGGATACCTTTGCAAGAAAAAGGGGTATTTTAAAAGTTCAAGTATTCCAAAACTATTTATTAAAAAAATCAATTATTATTGATGGGGATATCTTGGAAAAACAAATATTTTAAACCTTGGGATTTTTGAAAGCTGTTCTCTAAAAAGATCTGTCTTCAAAATAATCATAAGAAGCATAAGCTTCGCTGCCAAAGCCCTTCTCGGTGCTCTCCTTTCTCTACTTCTGTCTGAAAAAAAAGGAATTTTGTTTTCCTATTCCCCCCTACTTCAAAGGCTTAAGCTCGAAGGTGTCAAGGATGCTCGTGAAGATTTGGTGGCCTCGCTTCAACAAACCTAGTGTTCAGAACCCTGTGCCTTCTTGTGCGTGTCTCCACGCATAGACGTTGCTTGGTCAAAAAAAAAAGGGGATTTTTGCTGTCCCTGTGCACTGCCTTCTTGCCCTCAGGCGTTGTATTTCGTAGTCACAGGAAAAGTTTGTTTTCAAAAACTTGGTTTTTTTCTATGTGGCTTGTGTACTGCCCCAGCTTCTGGGTGTGCACTCCTTAGAATGGGTTGGAATATCTCCCCCTGTAATCTTTTCCGTACCTCATGCTAAACCTCGTCAGGTTTGCAGGCAAGAGGTAGCAGATAGCCAAGTCAAGACACTTAAAGCTCTGAAGTTGGAAGAGGTAACATCTTTGAAAGGGACAACAACTACGAGGCCTTAAACCGCAAAAGGGTCAAGACTCAAGTTTCTGTCTCACAATAAACTCACCATTACAATCATCATCAGGACACTGTCAATGGCCAAGAACAAGGCTAGAAGCAAGAAGCAGGAACCAATGATTTTTACTCGCTTTGGTCCCTACCACTCAACCAAATATTTATTCAGACCCACACCACAGAGATTTCTAAGAAGCAACCGTCACAATGGGGATAATGGTGGCATAGCACCAAACCAACCTCGAAAGGATATTGCTTGTTTCTGTTGCCAAGATATTGGACACTATGCTAACCAGTGCCCCCAAAGAAAGCAAGACAAAGGGGCCAACTGCTTCAAATGTGGTGACCCAGGACATTATGTGAGAGACTGCCCTCAACGAAAATTGAACAAGCAAGAAAAGGGTGTTGACGCCATCAACCTCGGTCTTGGCAAAGGAAAGTGTGTTAGCTCCAAGTGTGTCATCCAGGAACCAACTGGACCTAACAAATCCCTACTACCAGGTCTAGAAGCTCTCCCAGTTACTGCATGCGCTGAATGTGGCAAGATAGGACAAGGCGCCCAATCATTCCCTCCACTACGACAGGTTACATGCTTTACTCGCGAACAAACAGGACACTACAGCTACAATTGCCCAGCTCCGTACTGTCCTTACTGCAAGAAACACCATCTACCAGAAGGCTATCTCAAGAACCTAGTGCATGTACACGCTGTGGAGAAAAAGGACATCAAGCGAATCAATGCACTACAAACTACCCCAATCGTGAAGAAGATCATCAACCTGGAGAATCCTCCATGAGCAAGGTTAGTTGTTTTGTCTGCGAGGGACAAGATCACTGCCCCAAGGATTGCTCCATGAGCCGGCTGCTAACCAAGGCTGCTGAGATACAGAGACTGAGCTTTCAAGCCGCCATCAGACTCATCATGAATGGAGCTGACAAGAGCAATTGGTACCGGTAACTCTTCATGTTAAGGGGGGTAGCCTGAATAAATAAGAAGTGTCGGAGCACCTTAATATTACGCCCTACTACCACTCCAGCATAAAGAGAAGTTAGCAATCAGCACTGAAGAAACAGCAAACCCCTAAAGCATCAAGCAATGAAATGAAGCCAGCTGCAATCTATCCAGAAAAAAACACCAAGGTCTCCTGTGTGACGTTTTCTCCAAGTGTTGATCCGCTTTTGTTTGGATATCCTCTCTTTGGATGGCTCCAAGAAAAAGGCGTAGTATCAAGAGTACCCTAGAACCTTTTTGCTAGCCAGCTTGTTCCCACCTACTTCTTTCTACTCCACTCGAATCTCGGGGACGAGATTCCTGTTAAGGGGGGTAGGATCTGTAACATCCCAATTAGGGAACTAGTGTAATTACAAAAATTTTAAAATCTATTAAATTGTTTCTCCTGCGTTTCTAAAAATTTTTTTTGGCGAAGTTCAAATTTTCTCGAATTGATTTCCTTACCAAAAGCCCGATTAATGAAAGTCCAAATCTTGGAATCAAGAACCAAAAATTTAAAGTTAAGATTGAGAAAATCCAAATCCCCTTGGAAGTAATAATTTCAAATTCGGATAATTAAGGTTTATTTCCCCAGAACTCGATGATCTTAAGTTTAAAATTGTAAAACCAAAAAAATTGAACCTAGACTCCAAATTCAAAATCTACTCACAAAAACCAAATCTGAATTTCCAAAATTTGGAAATCTCAAAAATCCCAAAATTCCTTTTTGAGCGGCCCGATTTCTTTTCTTTTTCTCCCGGCCCAGCCGGCTCTCTTTTTTTCCCCGGACCCTTTTTCCCCCGCATCCTTCTGGGCTTCGCCCAGCCCAGCGCCACGCTTTCCCCCTCTCCTTCTTCTTCCCGCAGCGGCCGCGCTCCGCCTCTCTCTTCGCTCTGCGCGCTCCCTAGCCGGACCCAGTAGCAGCGGCCCGCCTCCAGGTTCCCCGCGCACGCGTGCCCCGTGGCAGTCTCCCCGCGTTTCCCGGCGTCCCCGTCGGCCTAGGCCCCGGCCCCCCTCGCTGTAGACCCTCCACGCGCCGGCTCCCCGCTCGCCGCCGGGACAACTGATGGAGCCGCCCCCGACTCCGTAGTCCTGGCCACGTCGCCGCTCGCCAATCCCAGCATGACCGTCGCCGTCGCATTCAATGGGCAACAGAGGCTCGGTGTCCTTCCCCCGCCGCTCCAGCACCGCCGCCCATGCCGGCCGTGCCGCCGTAGCCTCGCTGCCACGCCGCCGTACCCAAGTGGAGGCCGCCGGACCAACTTGGCCATGCCGCGCACCTCCTCCTCCTCCTCTGTGCGACCGTAGAGCGCGGTACCCTCGCCCATGCCCCGCACTGCTCCGCCGGACGCGCCACCCATTCCCCGCACTGCTCCGCCGGACGCGCCGCCCATGCCGGCAGTACCCTACCCACGTCGCGCCCATGCCGTCGCCGTACGCGCGCTCGCCTATAAAGGGGCCCGAGCTCGCCTCCTTTCCACTCCCCCTCCCTCAATCCGAGCTCAGCCCGAGTGCGCCGCCGTCTTCCCCACCTCTGGCGCCCGAGCTCCCCGCCGATTCGTCGAGCCCCAACTCAATTCCTGGCGCCTGGAGCTCCTCCATCAGCCGCGGAAGCCATCCCCACCGCCACCTTGGGACCTCCTCCCCCACGGCGAGCCGTCTACGGAGCCCTCCCCGCGCCGCCGCCTGAGCTCGACGCCAGCCTTCCTCGGCCTCTCTCCGGCTCCACCAAGCCTTTGGGTAAGCTCCCCATGCCCTCCTCTTGCTCATGCGTGCGCCCTCTTCTACCCTCTCTTTCCCGGCCGCCGGTGCCCTGTTTCCCCCTCACCGCCGGCCGCCTAGAACCATCTCCCGCCCGCCTTGGTGCCACCCTGACCGGAGCTGCTGCCGCCCGAACTTCCTCGTCACCAGGACAACCTATTTCGCCGGTCTCCGTCGCCTTCCCGGCCGTTCCCCGCCGGCGACGCCGCACGGCCCCACTGATGCCCGCCTCCCCTGTTTCCTCCTCTTCTGCCTGCTCTGTAAGTGCAGCCGACAGCTCTGTACACTCTCTCCCTCTGTCTCACTTGGTATGACATGTGGGCCCAAGCTTGCTAATTGCATAACTCCTTCCCCCTTTGGCTAAATGATGAATACTTGTGCAAATGTTTATGAATACACTAAAATAAATTTTGGATGATGATAAGAATAAGAAAACAACTTATAAATTCATAATGAGAAGATTTATGTAAATAAGCTAAAAACTTAACATTGGCCAAACAAGATTAATGACTAAAACAAGTTTGTGTATGATCTATTTACAGTTGACAAGAAAATTTACATGGGTATTGATGTTAAAAATCAAATAGGTGAAACTAAGTAAAAGATTATCTTTTATAAATCAAAGGTGACAGAAGTTAATCCTAAATAATTGAAGATCCATGTTTGAAGCCTTATAAAGATAATTTCAATCTTTTTCCAAACTTTACTCTGGAAACTCGAATAATAACTTTAATACTATCTCGAGTAGGTCAGATACTATCCTTCATCCGTCGATCTAAATGTATTTAAACAAATTAAGTAAATCAATTTAACATGATTTTGCCACATAAAATATTAACCATAACTCGCTCATCTCAAGAATCATGCTATCTCTCCCAGTATCACTTAAAATAGTCTTGCCTCACATCCGAATCTCCACTCATTATCTCATAATGCAAATATAATAATTGAGAATAATTAATACTAAAGGAAACAACTTCATCAAGGTAATTCCTGGTAATTCATGACTCTTTCACTCAATAAAAAGCAAGCCATGAATAATAGGTTGGTAATCAATAAAATAACCAACCTTGTCCTTAATAATAGTTGGCTAAATGATTAACTCCATACTTTAGTTAAGTTATTAAAAATACTGATTCATTAAATTGGCCGTTGCAATCTCAGATAAGTATTACCACATGAAATATCAAAGTTACACTGAGTATTTAAAATTTCACTCACCTCCTATAAAACCTCCGCATCCAAAAATTACAAAGTTCTATTCCTCTTTACTATCTTTGCTGACCTCTTTTGTCTGTCCATAAGTCCTGCTTACCTCATGGAACTTTCTTGATAAATGTAAATCGATTAAAAGAAAGTCATCAAATAAAAGATCGAGCCTGGCCTTTCCCAAATCGGCTAAGTCTGCCCACTTCCCTTTCCAAAGTGGATAATTCCTGTAAATACTTCTTTTTCATTTTTTTTTGATCCTCGTCATCCTAAAATTTTCCCTCACGGTAAAGCTACTTAGATAATTCATTCCCCTACCCAATGCATCTACCGCTGTGTTTACAGCCCATTAATCCGAATCATCCTTCTATTCCCAAATCCTAATAAGCGTATAATCTAAATCAAATCGGGCATTTAAAGTGTTTGGATTTATTTGGTCTTTCTTTTCTTTGCCACGTATTAGAATCTGAAGACTCGACGAGGCGGAGGATTCGAACAGTAAGACTGGGTAAAGGCGATGACCAATAATTTAAAATCAATGACTGGAGAGGCTTTGATTTAGAGCAATCAAGGCCGTGGTAAAACAAGCAAGGCAAGTCATCACTTTGATCATATTGATCCTACATTTTATGCACAAATTATGTTCTTTTAAACTATCAACTTGCATGCTTAATTTATTATGCAAATATATGTCACAGCTTAAGGTAGCTACATGCCCACTTGATGTTGTATTATGCCATCCCTTGATACTTGAATTACCTGACCATTGTCACCCTAGATATTAATAATCACCTTACTAGCTATAAGTCATATTAATGCCGTGCTAGTCTTGACAAGTCCAGGGCACTAGTGGCCCTGATCATCAATCTTTAAATATGAAAACTGGTTTTGGGACAGTCACGGGATGTACGTGGCTGATTATTTGTGATAACTTAAGTTATGCTTCTCAAAACTCTAAAAATCTGCTTTACCAGTCTGGGCGGATGGTAAGAGTGGTGGGTGTGGATGTAACACAAGAATGGTGGTTCGTGGAATGAACCGCCCGGACAAATTAAGGACTTAATCCTGTGATGACCCTCCGTGTACAACAGTACAACCACAAGCTGGCAAACTGTAGGCTTGGCTGAATAATTTACTAAACTCTCTAGCCATTTCACGGAGAACGTGTGTAGGCGGGTAATAAAAGCCCCCGTGGAATGGGACATCGGATATAGGTGACGTCACCGAGGCTAGCGTATGGTGGAGAGTGGAGTCCGAGTGCGCCAACCTGTGGTGACATCCCGCACAACCTATGGAAGCAACCCCATAGGAGTGAGATGCTAGAGAGCGAGGTATTGTAAAGGCCTCGTGGTAGTCTCTCGATCTGCATGGCTAAGGAATCATGTAGAACCATCGGGACGATTACCTCTTGTGGGTAAAGATGTACAGACTCTGCAGAGTATACAACTATTCGAATAGCCGTGCCCACGGTCAAGGGCGGACACGGAAAGCTTCCTCGAGTTAGTTCTATTTCAAAAATCTTTGTGGGTGGGACAAAAACCTATCAGAGGGAGGTACTCTGATTTTGGGCTTTTTCCTGGAGGGACGTACTCCAGCGTGGTTGATAATATGGAAGTGGCACAAGGATCAAAAGCTAGCATAGGTGGTTGGAACCATGTAATCGGTGGATGGAACCTACACCGTTATAAATATTGCACAATTTCAAACTCTTTAAAGCATGTTTATAAAATGCCAAGTTATAGGAATTTTAATTATGAGTATTGCAAATGTCGCACTAAGCAAATAAAAGAACCTCAAGCCTCCTTTGACAACCTTGCATCTATTATTATTGCATCCTGTGTGGTGGCTTGCTGAGTATCATCGTACTCATTCTTGCTTAACTGCTATCATTCAGTCAGAAAGGAAATAAAGTCAAGCCCTGCGATGCCTAAAAAGGGTCGACAGAGCTGGAAGACGATGAGGTCATGGACTAGGTCGCGAACCCCAGTTGACTGCCTGTGGGCAAGTCCCGTGGGTCCCACCTGTGTGAAGTTTCCGCTGCTGCATTTTATCATTTTCGGCCTAACCGGCCCATGAGTAAGTATTACTGTATTATTTACGCTTCCGCGTGATATGTTTTCGATATACAGTAATGTATCTGTGAGCACTATCTACTGATCCAGGGAATAGTGCGGTGAATCACAGAGGATCTGGGTTTTGCTAACCCGAGGTCCGACATAGTTCTACGATGAGAACCACCGGTGCCACTCATAAATGACGGCTGACAAAGATGGCCCTCCGCCCTTCAAGCTATAGGGAGGGAGGGATCACTGGGAGTTGGACGATCACTACATCCCAATCCTATGGGCCACGGGCTTGTTGCCCTTTGTGAGACTGTTCTCCATCGGACGCCATTTCACCCTCGGCGGCAGCCTATTGGCGGCACTGGTGGACAGGTGCAGGCTCGAGACGCACACATTCCACTTTCGGTGGCGTGAGATGACGGTCAATTTTTAGGACGTCTCGTTCTTGACCAGTCTCCTTCTCCAGGGTGATACAGTTGTTCCAGCCCCTGCACCGGCTGACTAGAAGGAGAGGCTGGCGTATCGGTTCAGTTAGGCTCTCCGAGAGGGTTCTCATGGCATCCCCCGCACTTGGTTGAAGCATTTCAGTGTGTCCCTAGTCAGGGTCATCAGGACGCACCTCATTGCATACCTTATTCAGCTCATCGGTTGGACCATGTTTCTAGTCACATACAACTATATTTCCAACCCTGAGTTCATCCGCCTCGTCGAGTCTTTTGTTGATGCGGAGGTTGGGGCAATGCCTCAATACAGTTGGGGATCGGCCATCCTATGCACCACATATTTGGGGTTGTTGATGCTTGCCAGCGTGGCGCTGGTGATTCCCCAAACCTGGCGTCTACTATGTGCTCATGCAGTTGTGGAGTTGGAAGCACTTCCCTGTCAGGTGTCGGCCATCCTGAGGCCAGTGCACCTGTTCGGCGAGTTCGCTGACCCGATAGAAGGGCCCACTATGGGCTTCTAGTGCACTGGTGCCCGTCTGTGCTGGGCAAGCGTAGACTGTTGAGGTGCTACTTGTTGTGGCACAACCAGTTCGAGTCGTTGCATGACAGTGACATCATCTAGGCTCCATGGACTTTAGAGTATGTGGTGAGTGTAGCGCGCACACGGGCTGTCCATGCAATGTTTGTAGGACGCCAAGTTATGGGTGACGACTTACCATCTAATGTTCACATACATGGTGGAGGCTTACGCGCCGCAAGGCGTAATGCGATAATTCGGTTTGTACCAGGTCATGCCCCTCCGGACGGTAAGTTCTTGCCGCAAGCTACACCGGTGAGTCAAACTCCATCCGAGTAATATTCACACTTTGTATGTATTCCTCTGTAACATCGATGATTCCAAAAATGCAGGCAATCGAGGGCGGGTCACCATGGTACGGATTGGTAGCCCCTACAGCAGGAGTAGACGATGGCATGGATGGACAAGGTGCTATTGGATGTTGTAATGGAGCAGTGTCGGTATGACGTTCTGACAGACGACGAGTACCTGTAGTGGTACGTACCCCCAGTCAGGTGGCAGACACACCGTTCCTCCACCAGATCACCCAGAGCAAGTCATGCAAAATGACAGCCTACAACACTCGATTGACCATCACAGCACTTTGCGACGCCATGACACTATAAGACAGTTGCAAATTCTGATCGTTTCATTTACGAAATTCATACTAGTCGTTATTGAACCTGTTTTGTATGTCACTTCAGTTAGAGCGGGTGCAATGCATTGCAAGCGCATCAGAAACCACCATCAACAGCCCAGACACACCACCGGATTTCAGAAAACTTTCAAATACATTCTATCACAGGCAAAAAAAATAATGAACAATCTGAGTTTCGGTCGATTGACGGACCACGCCATACGCATTGGGCACCCAGTGGGCGCACCGTGCTCACCGGCTAGGTCATCACGACCTAGCAAGTTCGGTCGGCCATCGCAACCTACCAAATCTACCCGGTGTCGTAGCACTAGCCGTCGATCATCCGTGGGCTAGATTGACGAGGAGGTAATTTACGTACAAACCTACATTTTGTTTTCCTGTTATGCCTTACGTTCTGTTATCATTGTGGCATTCTCCCGCTGTAGGTTCGTCATCGAGATGCATCACTTCTGCCCTACGCACCACCTACACAGACTACTGCTCCCTATCATTCATCTTCGTCGCACATTTGGGAGGTACGACATTCGCATTCTACATCTGAAATATTTGTTGTGACTAACATCGTTGCAAATTGTAGCCTTCAATTCAACGTGGGGGTGACGCCCAGTCCACCGATGATGATACGGGCCACCCGGCTACTTCTAGGTAGCGGTACATAGCACCAGGGTTTGCATCGTACGAAGGGTTTGGGGAGTTCAGTGGGTAGAACCAATTTGGCATCGCTGCCACACCGTACGTTGAAGGCCAGAGCTCCTCCGCACACCGGGGATTCTTAGAATCCTTCGTTCATGACTTCATATCTGGCGGCCCCCAATTCGGCATGTCGATGCAGGAGCACATCGACGCTTACCACTAAAACTGTCTGGTGTACCTCAACCTACTACACCATCGACGGCTACTCAACAAATGCAACAGTCTCTATACCTCCCCCGAATAGACACACAAGCTCCAGACTGGCTGTCATACCCCCCGGGACATGCTCATGCTCAACGGAAGATAAGGCCACGCATGCGGAGACAGACGAGGCGAGGAGATAGCAGTTGCTCAGATGAGTGAACCATATCACATCCCATACGATATGTTTTTTTGTACTATTATATGTACTCATTGCGTAATTCAATAAAAAATTGCACCATTAGGTCCATTGCTATAATTTTTCCATCTCGTTTCCTATATTCAGTTAGTCCTACAAATAGTTTACATAAATAATTTTTTGAGTAAAATTCATAACGGCAAAATTATGAGTAAATTACACAATTAACTACGCCACGTCAGAAAGCTCCACAAAAAATTTCGTAAGTTTTGTGCTCATTTTCTATATCTAAAATTTTCTATGAGCAATGCGTATTAAATTTTCTAATCATGCAACTAAACTAATTAATTGTAGGTGCTAATCACCTGGAGCCCTGCCACCAGGCGGTAGGCCGCCTAGAGCCTAGTGGTCAGGTGGCCTGCCACCCATTGCCGGGCTCCATATGAGACATGTCGTGCCTATGGTGTCACCGCCCGGTGGCCGGGTGGCAAAAATGATATTTTTGCTAATACCGTACACATACTGATAATTTTGTAATTATAGATTCAAACAATGGTATATATGCTAAAAATTCCTGCATTGGATAAGCCAATGCTCAGGAGGACAACAAAGGCAAGGGCTGCTAGCTTTCTGGCCATTATTACTTGAAATGATGAGATGTGTTGAGATGGATACCAAGTATTTGCTATTGGCATACAAAGGCAAGGTCTTTGCTATTGGCAGCGAGTATTTGTAGGGGAGTTTGGACTTGGAGCGAGTGTACAGCATACAAAGTGTAGTAGTTCGGCAAGGTCTTGTCGTGTAGTGTAGTCGTTCACACTGACTCGTTCGTCGTCAAGCCAAAAGGTCGGCACCTCTAGTATTTAGTGAAGTTCTTCCTGCCGCTCTGGCGCAAGTAGGAAGTCAAAAACAGTCGTCGAGTAACTTGGGCCAAATTTTGACAACTACAAATTAACATATAATTAACAACGATTAATTTCCTCTATTTATCTGACTAAGTAGTTAAAAGCGTTAATTAAGGTCACAGATTTACTTACTACATACAGCGTGGTTTCAGGGTGGCCAAGTGATTGTGGGTTAATTACTAATTATAGACTGGTGCTATCTTAGTGCCGACATGTATGCACATCTGCGTCATGAGTCGGATGGTCAGACCAATAGCGATGCTTAACGCTCAGGGCTCTGACTCTGCATCACACCAAACCATTTTGCATGTGTACAAAGTTTTTTATTTGAATAGGCAGGAGTACTACCATATATTAAAAGCCGAGATGGAAGTTATATATACAGGAAGAGGATGATAGGCCTAGGAAAGGCCGCATCCAAGAGAAGAGATTAGGTGTTACAGAGAAAGAAATGAGCTCCGCTAGTCTCTTTGCTCCCACTTTGATCCAGGAGTGATACTCATCCTTAATTTTGGCAAGCAAGGATGTGGGGAGCACACTATGGAACGAAAAATGCGAGAATTTCGTACTTTCCAGATTTCCCAGGTGACAAGCATCATTAATGAAGCTAGAGGCTTCTGAGCACATCTAGTTTCAGAATGGCGGACTCCCACCAGTGACTAATGGAAGTAGCGGGGTACCAAGATGAAGGGTCTATGGATTCTGAAGCAATCCAATGAGCGATGAGGGTCCATACTCTTTTCGTGTAGCGACATTCGGTGAAGAGGTGAATGGCTGTTTCTGGGGAATTCTTGCAAAGGGGGCAAACCGATTGGTTTGGCCAACCTCTCAAGGAGAGGCAGTCAGCCGTCCACAGCCTGTTTTGTAGTGTCAGCCATGCAAAGATTTTCCATTTTTGGGGTGCCCAAGTCTTCCAGACTAGGGGCTTCATGCATGGAGGTGTTTAAACAGCAAAAGAACTGCGCTTTGTAGGCTGAGGGCCTGAGGCCACAGTATAGCTTCCATGCGGAGTAAGCTTCCAGGTTATACTATCCCCTGTCCCTTCCTGGAGGTTTAAGGAAGATATGTAGCCCCAGAGGGTGATGAGTTCTTGAATATGCTGAGCGTTGGGCCGGTCAACCCGCTGAGATTTGAAGCCATTTGTTTGCGGTTAAGGCCACATACAGGGGGCGGTTCTTTCTTTTGGAGACGGCAAACATGTGAGGAGCAATGTCGCGCAAACGTCTCCCCTGAGCCTAAGCCGAGTTTCAGAAGTGCATGCATTGTTTTACCATCCTCGATTGTAATGGAGGTGGCTAATGTGAATAAGAGATTATCATACCTAATTCAATCAGATATGTTACTTATACCAATTACCAAATAACAAATTACTAATTAGACTGGTGCTATCTGAGTGCCGACATGTATGCACATCTGCGTCATGAGTCGGCCGGTCAGACCAATAGCGATGCTTAACTCTCAGGCTCTGCATCACACCAAACCATTTTGCATGTGTACAAAGTTTTGGGTCCGTGTTTTTCTATACCATGGACTTGCATGTCTAGTAGCAGAGAGTTCTATTCCCTAGGCAGTCGTCTGCTTCCTGCTTATCGATTTCTGATGAAAGAATGCTTGGAAAAGATATTGCTAGCGTCTGATTTTGCTTGTTGATAAGTCCGGGAGATCTAGAGGAGGCTGGACTTGGACCATTCACAAAACAACGGCACAACATATGCAGTTCCTGTTGAAGATCGATGCCGACTATATTACACAAGAGTCTAAATTTAGCTTTTGATGAATTATATGAACGTGGTGACACTGGCGACAAAATTTCAAGCACTGATAATATTGATATATGTGCACGAACACGAAAGCGCACTAAGGCACAAGTTGTAATTTGCTGCCAAGCATATCTGTAGATTACTCTTTTTTTTTTTTGGTAAATTGCATTCCTCAACTTGTAGTGAAATTTTAGTTATGCGCCTAAATTTCAAAATTAACTTGGTATGTCACTAAAGTTGTAAATTTTGAACTTTCACTTAGCCAAATATGCCAATCTAACGGTAAAAACAAACATTCTAAGCCAATACGGATCATTATGTGACCCCAAATTGCAGTGTTGATCACTCATTTGGGTTTAAAAGCCGTGACTTATGGCTTATTTTATACCGTAGCAGTTGAAAATGCATTATTGTAGCTACTAGTAGCTTTTTTAACATTATTAACTTTAAAAAATGAAAAAAGTGATTTAATCATGGACAACGAAAAGAAATAAAGGGAAAAAGAAAAAGCAAAAAAGGCAAAAAAACCATATTGTCAGAAAAAGACGAACATAAAAAGTTAGAAGCTAGAAGTGGAAGCTCTAATGAGTAGGGCAAAAGATAGTACTCCATCCTTTTTTTATTTTGTTGTCCTAGAATGCATGCATCAACCATTTAAAACGCTGACTATTATTACACCCAAAAGTATTTAGATTTTTCATATGAATGCAATATTAATAGAGTTTTCATTTTAAGTATTTGGTTATCATTATATGAAGGAGTATCTGAGAAGGTCCAAGTTTTGGTTGCGATGAATCATGTCATATTGGAGGTTTTGGGATTTCAATTTTGCAAAAAAAAAATTGGTTTTCAGTTTTGCTACAGCCCTGGCGGTCGAATCGGCAGAAGGGTTTTTTTTATTTTGGCTGAATTGTGGTTTTAGGGATTTGAGTCATAGGATGATTTGGTTTGACTTAGATAAGTGCATATGTATTGCATGATGCATGTTATAGCTAATGCGTGTCAAGTTATGAAGAATTTATACCCGAAAATGATCTTCTGGAGTCAACCATGCTCAACGATGAGGGTCGGGGATACGCTCATGGATAATCTGAGACCCATAACAATCAAGAATACCGGATGAGAAAGCTGAGCTCTAATACGATACAAGAAAAGCAAAAAAATATTGAAGAGAAGCTTGCGCGCCTACAGTCGGTAGCCCGTCGAGATGGTGCTTGCTCATTTCTTTTTTCTTTCTTTCTTTCTTTGTTGATACAATTGAGAAGAACCAAAGAGGGGAAAGGAGTGGAGATAGGAGAAGAAATGAGAAGCAGAGCAAGTGAGCAACTACAGTGGTGAAACAGTGAGGAAGTCATGTGGTTCAGTGTCATGATATTAGCAGTGAAGACGAAGCAGGAGAAGAGTAAGAACATCTTTGATGATGGAGCAGTTACGTACTAGTGTAAGACGAAAAGAGTGATGCTTTATCAAAAGATGTAAATGCAGAGTTATTTTGGGGGGCATGCGCAGAGAGATCCACGTTTTGTGTATAAGATAATAGAAGTCAATTAGAAACAAAAGTGCCCTTTATTTCATTATCACAGTTTACAAATATATGTATGTAGCAACATGATGATAGGACAATACTTGTGCATTACATGCAAATGCACATAGAGCATCAGACATATTATTCTCATGTTAAACACTGATATTTATGGCTTCCCTCCGGCACCACCACCATATCCAGATCCATAGCCGGAGCCACTGCCAGACCCACCACCCTGGCCACCACCTCCGCCACCTCCGCCACCCTGTCCATAACCTCCACCGGAAGCACCACCTCCCTAACCATAACCAGATCCATAACCGGACCCATAGCCAGATCCATTACCACCACCTTGTCCTCCACCACCGCCTCGGCCACCACCTTGTCCGTAGCCTCCGCTAGAAGCTCCACCACCCTGACCATAGCCAGATCCATAGCCTGAACCATAACCAGATCCGCTCCCACCACCTTGTCCTCCACCACCACCACCGCCTCCTCCTTGGCCATAGCCTCCCCCAGAAGCTCCGCCACCCTGACCATAGCCAGATCCGGACCCAGATCCATAGCCAGATCCACTCCCACCACCTTGGCCTCCACCGCCGCCACCGCCACCACCTTGCCCGTAGCCTCCACCAGAAGCCCCACCACCTTGGCCATAGCCAGAACCATATCCGGATCCATACCCAGATCCGCCGCCACCACCATCACCCCCTCCACCACCACCACCTTCACCACCACCACCTCCACCTCCCTCGGTAGCATATCTAGCTACTCTTGCAGCATTGGATAGACCAATGCTCAAGAGCACAACAAAAGCAAGAGCTGCTATCTTCCTAGCCATTGTGTTACTCTTGAAAGATGAGATGAGTATCCAGTGCTAGAATGCATGTGTATTTATAGGGAAGCTTGGAGGGACTGTAAAGCCAGCCATGCATTGTGGGCATGCAAGTGGACTAATTCGGCAAGCTGTTGTCGTGTAGTATGCAAGTATTCCACACCGGCATATTGGTTTCGGTCATAGTCAGCAGCACGGCATTATCTGGTAAAACTCTTGTAGCGTCGACATTAATTGGCGCAACTTGGAGAGGATAGAAGAAAACAATAGTGAAGTCAAAAACGATTGTCGAGTAACTTGATTAAATCAATTTTACATCATCTCTAATTAAGTTCTAAATATTGCTCGCTTCTATTTAGCTGGTCACAACTCGCCGAGGACTCTAACAGCACAACTGTTAACAGTGCTTAGCGGTGACTAATTCAACCAAATACCACAAGGTGAGAGCTGCTAGGGTTGACGAGTCATTTAGGAGACACTTGGGGAAGGTTAACCGTCGTTTCGGGTTTAATTAGATCTAAGCAAATGCCGACATGTGTATCAAGTCAAGAACAATAGCGATGCATATTGCTCCGGCCATTCTGACTCTGCACAGCCATATATATGTAGTCTACATGCTCTAGTTGGGTCATGTTTTTCCACACGATGGACTAAAATGCTCACTTCAGTTTCTCGATGCATAAAGTGATGATGATGATGTGTATCTTTGTGTGCACTAAGTTCTAATAATTCGATTCTACCTTGTTGATATTCTTGAGCTGCTCAACTTTGGCAATAATATGCGTGATAGAGGGGCACCAATATGCGTGAATACAAATTTTAGCCCGTGGGTATCGTGACGTGGGGCCAAAAATTCCCACTATTGAAGTATAAGTGAATTGTCCATCTTTCCTCATCAACTTAAACTTTTGGGTAAACTGGTTGGTGCATGAAACTTAATATGGTATCAGAGCCAAGAGGTCTCGAGTTCAAGACCTGGCTGACGCAATTAAAAAAATAATTGCAGTCCACTTCTATTCCACGTATTAGGCCTAAGGGAGCCTACACGTGAGGGGAGTGTTGAAGTATAAGTGAATTGTCCATCTTTCCTCATCAGCTTAAGCTTTTGGGTGAACTGGTTGGTGCATGAAACTTAATACCCACTAGTTTACGTTGGAGTTTTTTTCGGCTTATACCTTCTCTTAAACAAATAAATGGGATGACTTCTTCGTCGCTGTTTCGAAGTGACTTATCAGGATAACCTTTTTAAAACGGCTTACCGGTTTATCGACATTCAGTTCGTTTGTGAAACAAACCGAAAATTTGGAAACAATTTTGATTTTTGTTGAGAATTGATTTCATTTGATTCTTAGCCCTAATCTCCACTTTTTTTTTGCATCATCTGCGTTTCAATTCCCCTGTCATTTCCCCCCTTCGTCCATTCTCATGCGGCTTGATCTTTGAGCATTATTCACCATCTGGCAATGGTGTCGTCTTGATCTCTTTTGTCGTCGCACCTTCCCGGTTACCCGCTGCCACACTGATGCCACTTGTCAATCCGCCATATGCCTGCCTTGACAACTGCCAAATACACCAAGCCAAGCCCGAGTTTTCCACCGCCACTTCATTTCCCTCTCACGGTCAACAGCCCACGCCGCCAACTTTGACTGCCGCCACACACCACTCGAGGGAATGCCCTGCCCGAGGTGCCACCACAACAGCCGACCCCTCCGCCACCTTTGCTGATCCACCTCGAAGCCTCCCGAGCTCTCCCATCTGGCTGTAAACCGAACAAGGCGGCGACTGTGCCAACTGCCTCACAGCCTCTATAAAAGCCCCCAAGCCTCTCCGTTGAGATGCACCAACGCCCGGGTAAGCCACCCACATCCCTCTTGCTTCGATGACCATCGCATCGCCGTCGACCTTCGAAAATCCCCAAGTAAGCCGCCAATTCAATTCTCCTTGTGCAGTTAGTTTCCTTTCAATTCCTTTGGCCAGCAGCATCCTTGTACTCCTAGTAAACCCCCAAAGCAATACCCTAGCTTGCCAAGTCTTGTAGCCTAGCGGCAGCTAGCTTCCCCGCCTAGTCGCACCACCTCAAAAACCCAATACCGTCCACACCTGCAACCACTTGTCGAAACCCATACCCACCTATATAGCCATTTCGATTATCTCGACCATTCCAAGCCAACTCCTAACTCCGATCATCCAAACCAAACATTGTCTAGACCCTAACCACCCGAACCTATTCTCTTTGTCTTTTGATTATTTTATCGTGTTTTGTTCCCAGCTTGCATTTTGCAAAGAAGGAACTTATTTGTATTCGTTTTCTGTATTTATTTGGACCACAAGAGCTGGTCAACAAGAGCTATAAGAAGAATTCAAGAAGTCAATATCTGTCAGAACCCGGAGTAACGACTCCTGGATCCTCTATGTGAATCGCACTAGTCCAGGATCAGCTAGTGCACACAGTACAACGAAGTTAAATACCAAGCACAAATGACCAATTATAATTAATAAAAGAGTACGGCCTTATGGCCAAGTCTTACATCAACGCCCATTGGCAAAAGATAAATAAAGCAAATAACTGCGGAAGCAAACTGAAAGAAGCGAAGCCCATGCCTACCCACAGGCAAACGACAGTAAGACGCAGCCTATTCCTCCAAGTCTTCACCGTAGTCGATGACATCTTCCTCTGTATGGAGATTGCAAGGTGAGTACAAACTTGTACTCCGGAAATCACACGGAGAAATGCAACATAATGATAAAGACTTCAATGGAGGGCTTATAGGGTTAGTTTGCATAAAACAACATTTAATGAAATACAGTAAATGGATTGAAAATGCTGAGTGTAATACAGTAGATAAAAACAATACTTGTAGTTGAAAATAATACCGTCAGTGCAGGCTTCGACCAAACACCAACCTATCCATGGGCATCCCACCCGAACCATCTTTTCCAAAAGATCACGTATGGATTCCATCCATCCACACGTTTCCAAAGAGTCGCGGATTCCATCCATCCACAAGCTTCCAATCTCTCTCGTGGGTTCCATCCTCCCACAAGGTTTTCATTCTCTCATGGATTCCATCCGTCCATAAGGTTTTCAAAAAATCATTTTAAAAAAAAACAAAGTCTAATCCATGAAAAACTTTTACTCAGCAAGCCCATCACCGTGGGCACGGCTATCCAGGATAGATTATACACTCTGCAGAGGTTGTACAGCTTTACCCACAAGACACGATCATCCCATATTGCCACGCGATTACACACTTCCTTAGATGTGCGGCGAGGGGTCATGACAAGGCCTTTACAATGCAAAGCCTTCAACCTGGCCAAGCCAACTATAAGGTTTCACCCTAGTAAGGAATCCACCAGACCGGAACCCCCTCTTGAGCCTAGACGAGACTTCTCATGGCTTAACCACGCTCGCCCAAGTGAGACTTCACATGGCACCAACCACGCTCACTTTCAACCTACGACTTGACTTAGGTTGGGACTTCGCAAATTATTCAGCCAGGGCTGTCCCATACCAGCCATGTGGTAGTACGATTAGGGCTTTGCAACAGTAGCTCACAGACCGGTCCGTAATCTGACTTAGACCCAACCACATACCCTCGTGCCCGACAATCAACCACTGCGGCTCCAACCAACAGGGCATGCCGGCACCCACCAATATAACCAATTGCCTAAGTCTAAACCAGGTTTTTATATTTTGTTTTCAAAATATTTCATAAATCCCCTTGACTCACCAAAGTCAAGAGTACATATCAAAAGCATATCATTTTATGTAAACAGGGTTATCATTTTATGTAAATAGCGTTATCATTTTATGTAAACAAGGTTATCATTTTATGTGAAAGATGTCCCAAAACAAATATTATAACGAAGCAGGTCTAGGCATTTGATATGAAATCTCTCTAGCCGATACTAATGTACTAACTAGAGTTTTACTCTAGGGTGACAAGGTATAAGGATTTCAAAGTCAAAGGAGGTAATAACAAGCATGCAATAACTAAATTTAAAACTGAATTGAAATACGTTGAATAAAAATATGCATGCAATATAATTTAAATCAACATAATTTTATTTTGAAAACTGGGATCAACATGTTCAAGGAGTGTGACTTAGCTTGCTCTTCAACTTGGTTTGAATCTTCGTCGAAGAAATTTCCCGAATCGTCGAAGTCTACACGTGAAAATAATCCACCAAATTCACATAAATTCAAATTAAATTTAAATTGACTTCAAAAATTTTAATTGAGGCTAGAAATGGATAGAGGGGAATTTTTGATGAATTTAGAAATTTGAATGGGCTAAATCGGAGTTAGGACGAAGAAGAACGGGCTCTGAGAAGTTTGAAAAGAGAGAAAATGAAAATTTTGAATTTCTGGAATTATTTTTCTAAAGGAAAAGAATTTATGGCGTCAACATTGCGTCAGCCATGGGAATTTCTTTTCGGCTGATTTATTTTTCTACTGGATAATCCAGATTATTGCGTCACCCTTGCGTCAGCCCAGGGGTCGGCCGACAGACAGGTGGCCCGGGTTCATGTGGACCGAGTCCATGGACTCAGGGGAGTGGTGAGGTGGCACGGGTGGTGGGGCCAGGCTGGCGAGGCGCCGACGGGGCAGAAGCGGCCGAGGTGGCTGAGGCGTGGCGCCGCGTCACCGTCCACACTGGCACGGGCGAGCCTACGTGGCAGGCCGGCCGGAGAGCGCACAGGGGCGGCGTGCTGGCCGGTGCTCCGGCGGGCGGCGGCTGACAGCGAGGGCAGCAACAGGGAGAGGGGCGCATAGGGGTCTCGGGGGAAGGGTGCGGGCTCACCGTGGGCGACCGGAGGCGGTCGGCGGCGTGAAGAGGCGGCGGTGCGGCTCGGTCGTCGACGGCGAGGGGGCTCTGGTGACGGAGAGGCCAGCTGATGGGCGTCCGGGGTGCGCACGGGCGTGGCGAGGGTAGTGGTGGGAACGGTGAGGCGAGGCGAGGCCCGAGCCGACACCAATTGCTCGCCGGAGTAGTTTGGTGGCGGTGGCGGCGAGGGAGCACAGCGCGGGGCACTAGGGCGGCGGAGAGGGCAACTGGAGGGCGGCGGGAGATGGAGTGGGAGGATGCAGAGCTGGTGGGGGCATTTATAGGGGGCGAGAAGGGTGGCGCCGGCGAGAATTTCTCGCCGGTGGAGCGGCGGTTACAGGCAGCGAACGTGAGGGGAGTGGGGGACGTGGGGGCGTGGGCGCGCGCGGATGGCGGAGGCGGTTAGGTGCACGTCTTGCGGCGCACGGGGGAGGGTGGCGTGCGCGGGAAGAGGGGGAAGCCGGGTAGGGCGGGCGGCGGTTGCGGCCGGCGGGGGGAAGAAGATGGGGGCGGGCAAGAAGGTGCTGACAGGTGGGGCCGGGCGGCCAGAGAGAGGGAGGGAAAGGGAGAGGCGCGGGCGGCCGGGATGAGGGGAAGGGGAGATCGGCAGAGGAGGATGAGAGACGGGCCAGATGGGCCAGGGCGCGCATCGGGTGGCCGAGAGGGATGCGAGGGGCGGACGGAGCGGATGGGTTGGGGAAGCGACGTGGCGGCCATCAGGAGGGGGGAGGCGGGATGGAGTGGGTGGCCAGGATGGGCCGGTGTGGGAGGACGTGGGTGGCATCTTGCCGTCCACGTGGCGGCCGAAGGGGGTGAGTTGGGATTTTATTTTCTGAATTTGGTTTTTGATTTTTAGAAAACCCCAGAAAATCCATTAAGCCTCAAAACAATATCAAATGACCTCCAAAAATTGCAGAACAATTCCTAGAACCTCCTGGAGACATTTTGGACTTAATAAAAAAAATATTTCCAACTAATGTTGGTATTTAACTTTCATACTTAAAATACTTTTTATTTTCAAAATAGATTTTAAAACTCTAGAAAAACTCAGAAAATCCAAATAAACTCCTAATAAAACCAAATAATTATTTTGAATTAGGATTTTTATAGAAAATCAAAATATCATTTTACTTAATAATAATTTTTGGTTTTTCTGAAAATACTTTTCAAATTCAGTTTTTTTAAAGACAGAAATTCAGGGCAAAACCAAAATTAAAATTTGGGCACAAAAATACTTATTTTAATTAATTTTTAATTATTTATTTTTATTTTTCATAAAACCTGGGCTGTTACAATCTACCCCCCTTAAAAAGAATCTCGTCCCCGAGATTTGGGTTGGCTAGTAGGAATTGGGTTTGGATCCTACTTTGCATGGCTTGAGCTGATATCTGATTCAGGCGTCCTTTGAAAAACTTCTTTGGCCCTCTATTTGCTGCCTAAAGGTTGCTGGCAATTGATGCTCCTGGGGTACCATTCTTCACTACCTGCTGCTTCTTGGGGCAATTGCTGGCGTAATTGAGAGACCATGTGGTGGTTATCCCGTGTGTGTGATGAGTAATTGACATCGGTTTAGGAGAGTCGAGTTCGGTTTGTGTGGTCGGACCATGTCGTTGCGTGGTGCAATGGGTTTGGTCGGACATGCTCAAACCTAGTCAAAGTGGTTAGAATGCAGATTATGTCGATTTGACAGGTTTGGGCTATTTCTCGCATAATGAGGTTCATTGATGCTTTTATGCTTTCGTGTATCGAGCGGTGTTATTTGATGTGTTTCTTGTTTGTGATGACTGCAGGATGTCGAAGCGGAGTCGTGGCGACACACGAGGTGACCGGACTAGACACAGGCGATGTTGAGGTCAGAATGGTCGGATGTGTCGAAAACGACGGAGATTCGATGTGGTTACGAGTCGTGGATGACAAGGAGCGCGGAAGCTTCCCAGAAGGTGCAGGAGGGGCGAATTGGGAATTTCGTGAGGCTGCACAGGCGGGAGACGGTTCCGTTCGGGTTTAGCCGGCGTAACGGGTTGGAGACCCATTAGCAAAGGGCTATAAATAGGATTGGAGGGGCTGCATGCCTCCTCATGGCTTTAGGAGAGAGTTAGGGTTTTAGTGGGTCAAAAGAGGCTTTGAGAGGTGGTTTTGCTTTGCTCTTTAGTGGTTGAGGGCAGCAACACCTTGTCTCCCATGATCATCTCCCTTCTCTGTGTGTGTTCCTCCCTAGCAAGCATGTAGAGAGGTGTGTTCTTGAGATGGGGAGAGGAGAGGATTGAGTGGTGAATCCATGTAATCATCCATGGTTCTAATGTCCATGCATATCGGGACTCCTCTGTATTCCTTTTGGTTCAATGAATGAAAATCTGAAGTTTCATTTCTTCTGTTCGTGCTCTGTGCTCTCTGTTCTTCCTTCGTTCTCCTTTTTGGCTTGATTTTGAGTTTCTTGATTTCTTGTTGTTTGGTGTTGGGGAGAGCCAAAATGGGTTGCTCTATGTTGGGATGATGCCCCAAGATCATTTGATCGAGTTTCCCAAGAGCAAACTTCGTTTAATTTGAGATTTGGGTTTTTGAGCCTCCCTGTTCTTCATTTCCTCCTTCTAGGGTTCAATGCAAATCTTGATTCCCTTCGCGAGATGGCTTGAAATTTGGCATGGAGAGTCCAGAGGCTATTGAGTAGCTATCCTCAGAGTTTCATGGCCAAAGGATCAAAGCTTGGGGAGTAATTTGATTTTTTGGCGCAGACATGCATTTTTAGGTTTTGAGACAGAAGAATCCTTGTTGTTTTGATTTTCTAGTGGATTCTCAAATTTGGCTCTTGGATTATTCTTCTGGGAGTGTTCCCTAGCTATCCTCAAAGTGTCTTAAGCCAAGAATCCAAGAATCTTTGTGAATTTCTCAGATTTCAAAAAATCTTGTTTGCTGATTTCCTCGAGAGGTACTACCGCTCCTCGAGAGGTACTACCGCTCGGCTCAGACTCTTGACACGTTGTACTCGCGCGAGACCTCTCGACCTTGACTCTTGACGCGCTGTACTCGCGCCTCAAGACTCACGAGATTGACGTTGTCTCACGTAGGTCAAAGTCACAGTCGATGGCTTTGGTCACCGATCCCGTTTCTTCTTCTGGTCTTTCTTCTGAGTCTTCTTGCGGTTTCTCCCTTGCTGCTCTCTGTGACATAACTGATGATCAGTTAGAGCAGCTCGCGGATGAGCAACTGACCCTCCTTGCTCGAAGATTCTCCCATGCTTACAAGGGGAGGAGGGACAGAAAGAGAGGAGGACCGTGATTTGCTTCGAGTGTGGTGGCCCCAACCACATTCGTGCAAACTGCCCCAAGCTGGAGAAGGGCAAGAATGACTACGGCGGTTCGGGCAAGAACGACTACACCGACAACAACCGCAACAAGAAGCCTCCAGCGCACCCTCAAGGCAAGAAGAAGTTCCGCGACTTTGGGAAGGCCAAGAAGCTCTTCCATCACATCCTCACCGCCTTCGACGACCTCGACATCAGCGAGGTGGAGGGATGGAGCGACGTCGACGGGACGGGTGACCAAGAACCCAAGAGCGGCGACGACTTCTCCGGCATGTGCTTCATGGCCCTTGAGGGCGAACTGAGCGACAGCGAGCTGTACTCCGACTCCGACGAGGTATGCCCCACCTACGACCAGCTCAATCATGCTTTTCTTAAGCTAGGTGGATTTCATGCTAGAGCTAGGGCTAGGTGTACTGAGCTAGAGAAGGAAGTAGATAGATTGTCACTAGAGATTATTGCTCTTACATCTGCTCCCTCTAGTGATGATTGTGATACATGCTGTGCTATGTTGGGTGACATGGAAAAATTAAGGACCTCTCATGCTAGTCTGTCTTCTGAGCTTGATATGATTAAGGTGGAGAATGTTAGTCTACTTGCTGAGTTAGAGATGAGTAGGATAGCTGTTGCTTCACCTACTATTGTTGAGACTACTTCTTGCACCTCATGTGAGGATAAGGACAATGCTTTTATAGGTCTTTATACCATGCTCCTTGATCTGCCCGAGACTTGTGAAAGTTGTAATAATTTGAAGATGAACCTAAAACGGGCAGATCATAAAATTTCTGAGTTGTATGCTTGGTTGCTTGAGCCAGCTACTTCATGCTTGAACTGTCCTAGATTAACTGCTGAACTTGAATTTGTTTCCAAGCAGTTTCAAGAAATGATTGACAACAACAAGAAAATGGCTCAGTATGCGACTAAGGATCATGTTAGCTCACCATGCAATAGTTGTACTCAACTAAAACTTGAACTCGTTGCTTTGAATGATAAATGTGTGAAGCTAACTAAGGACTTACTAGAGAAGCCACAATCTTGTTGTGATGTGTGTGCTGGTGAGGGGGAGAAGCCCCAGGGTAAGGTAGAGACGCCTAGGGACGCGAACCAACCTGCTAGCAGTAGGACTGTCCCTCCTGAGTCGGCTGTGCATGCACAAGCCATTCGTTCCTCTGCTGTTGGTTCTTCTTCTGCTCCCTTACCTTCTGCTGTCTTTTCTTCCCCTGCTCTTCTTGCACCTCTCTCTTTCGGGAGTGTCAGTATCTTATGAACACTCTCGAGAGATTTGTAGGAGGCAAGAAGAAGCTTAATCTTATTCTAGACCAATCCAAGATTTGCAAATTTAATCAAGGTCTAGGATACGATTTCTATGAGGACATGAGGAAGCATCCACCTGCCGTGCTAAGACCCATAGCACCAGGTGTGATCGAGACTGAGCCTAGGACCGAGAAAGTCCAATTTAAGTCAGCGGGTTTTGTCCAGGGGATTTCTGACAGCAAGGTGATTCCACCTGCTGCTTCGGCCTCTCAGAAGGCGAAGCCTCCTCGTGCTACTTCTACCTCTCAGAAGGTGAAGTATCACTGCACCTTCTGTCAGAAGGATGGACACTCAGTCGATCGATGCTTCAGGCGCGCCAAGATCGCGCGTAGAGACCGTGTTGAGTCTCTTAGGCACATTCAGGGTCAGCCCCAGACCTTGAGTGCACCTAAGACCAACACGAGGTCCAGGTTTGCTTCTGATAGGTTTGGGCAGAATTGAGGACTTGGTTTTTCTGAGTTCTCAGGTTTGCGTCCTCATGCTGCTCTTAGTCGTGACTTCCGCCGTCCTAAGGGTAGATCTCGTTTCCCCCGTCGAGATAGCTACCCGCGGCATGATCAGCATGTTGCTGGTGTCTTGACTCGTTCCTCTGTAGCAGTCAAGCCCAACAACAGCTTCAGGTCTGCTCACAGACCTTCTGCTATTTTGAGTGACAGAGAGCGTAGGGTAGATAGAGGTCAGTCGTGCTTGACTACTTCATCTGCTCTACGTGTTACTCAGTATTGGGTGCCAAAATCACTCTTGATTTACCCCAGTACAGAGACTTTACTCTCTGTTTGACTCAGGTTCGCCGGGCAGGGAAGGGAAAGGTTTGGCTCGTAGACTCCGGGTGTTCACGACACATAACCGGAGACTCCCGTTGGTTTTCTTCCCTTGCCCGTGCTCCAGGTGATGAGACGATCACCTTCGGAGATGCTTCTTCTGGGCGCGTCATTGCTAAAGGTACAGTGCGCGTTAATGATTCTTTCATTCTGAAAGATGTTGCCTTGGTTAGTAAGCTGCAGTATAATTTGCTTTCTGTTTCTCAGCTTACCGATGACGGTTTCGAGGTGAGCTTTAAGAAAAACGCTTGCAAAATTCTTGATTCTTCGGGTAGTCTGGTTTGCGGGATTTCTCGTTTTGGGAGGATCTTTCGTGCTGATTTTTCTAAGTCTTTTGGTGATACTCTCAGGTGTTTAGTTGCTTCTAAGTCCCGCGACCTTTCATTCTGGCATAGAAGACTTGGTCATATTGGGTTTGACCATTTGACTCGAGTTAGCGGCCACGATCTCATTCGTGGTCTGCCGAAACTCAAGATGGTCAAATATCTAGTTTGTGCTCCTTGTCGGCACGGCAAGATGGTTGCTGCTTCCCATCCTCCGGTCACAGTTACTATGACCGATGCACCAGGACAGCTGCTCCATATGGACACAGTTGGACCAGCTCGAGTGCAGTCAGCGGGAGGGAAGTGGTATGTTCTTGTCGTGGTCGATGACTTCTCGAGGTACTCTTGGGTGTTTTTCTTAGCCTCGAAGGATGAGATATTTTCACATTTCCGAGGTCTTTTCAGTAGGTTTTCTGTTGAGCTCCTGGGTGCCTTGAGAGCGATCCGCAGTGACAATGGCACGGAGTTCAAGAATTCCTACTTTGAGAGGTTCTGTGTTGTGACAGGTGTAGAGCACCAGTTCTCTTCTCCGCACGTCCCACAACAAAATGGCGTCGTGGAGAGAAAGAACCATACCTTGGTCGAGATGGCCAGGACGATGCTTGATGAGTACTCTACACCGCGGAAGTTTTGGGCTGAGGTTATAGCCACCGCGTGCCATGTCTCAAATCGAGTTTTTCTGAGGGCACACTTGCACCGCACTTCTTACGAGTTGAGATATGGGCGAAAGCCCAGTGTATCTCATGTTCGTGTGTTTGGTTGCAAGTGCTTTATTTTGAAGTCTGGAAACCTAGATAAGTTCGAGTCACGTTCGTGCGATGGGATCTTTCTAGGCTACTCGACTTCTTCGCGGGCTTATAGGGTCTGGAACTGCGAGTCTAGTAAAATGGTAGAGACCTGTGAGGTGACCTTCGACGAGGCCAGTCCGGGGACTATGCCCGATATCTCAGGTTCTTTAGAGCAGTCCGAGACCATCTTCGTGCATGACGAGGACGATGGAGATGAGGGTTGTCTACCTGATACAGTCCCTCATCCACCCCTTGAGGTGCCTTCTTCCACTGCACCTCGAGGCGATCAGCCCATGCCTTCTGCTTCTTCTGGAGCTAGTGGCTTCGTTCCTACCTCATTAGCTCATGAGGTAGAGGCCACTTCTTTATCTCATCCTGGACCTCCTAGACACATTCAAAAAGCTCATCCTTCTGAGCAGATTATTGGAGACCTGTTTGAGCGAGTCACTCGTTCAAAATCTGGCGTGTCTCAATTTTGTCTCCATTCTGCCTTTGTTGCCTCCTTTGAGCCCAAGGACGTTTGTCATGCTCTCTCTCTCTCTGACGAGTCTTGGGTCAATGCCATGCATGAGGAGTTGGAAAATTTCGAGAGAAACAAGGTCTGGTCACTTGTTGAGCCCCCTCATGGTCACAATGTCATTGGGACCAAGTGGGTGTTCAAAAATAAGCAGAGTGAGGATGGGGTAGTTGTTCGAAACAAGGCTAGACTGGTAGCTCAGAGAGTTCTCCCAGGTTGAGGGTCTAGATTTCGAGGAGACCTTTGCCCCTGTAGCTAGACTTTAGGCCATTAGAATCCTGCTTGCCTTTGCAGCTTCTAAGGGTTTCAAGCTTTACCAGATGGATGTCAAGAGTGCCCTCCTCAATGGCTTTATTGAGGAAGAAGTCTATGTGAGACAGCCTCCTGGTTTTGAAAACCCCAAATACCCACACCATGTCTTCAAGCTTTCCAAAGCTTTGTATGGACTTAAGCAAGCCCCTAAAGCTTGGTATGAGAGGCTTAAGTCCTGCTTGTTAAGTCATGGTTTTGAGATGGATAAAGTAGATAAGACCTTGTTCATCCGCCGGCATGGCACTGATCTTCTGCTCGTCCAGATCTATGTGGATGACATCATCTTTGATGGCTCTTCACATGCTCTCGTTTCCCAGTTTTCCGATGTCATGAGCTCGAAGTTTGAGATGAGCATGATGGGCGAGTTGAGCTTCTTCCTTGGCTTCCAAATTAAGCAGACTCAGGAGGGTACCTTCTTGCATCAGGGCAAGTACACTCGAGACCTCCTGAAGCGCTTCGATATGAGTGATGGTAAGCCGGTGTCCACTCCTATGGCTACATCAGCTTCACTCGACCCAGATGAGGACGGCGAGCTAGTTGATTAGAAGGAGTATCGTAGCATGATAGGCTCTCTCTTGTAGCTCACTGCCTCGAGACCGGACATACACTTCGTTGTTTGTCTTTGTGCCTGGTTTCAGGCTTCTCCTTGCGTATCTCACCGCCAGGCGGTGAAGCGCATTTTTCGGTACCTTCGAGCTACCATTGACTATGGTATCTGGTACTCTTTCTCATCCTGTCTTTCCTTGAGAGCCTATTCGGATGCAAACTTTGCCAGCTGTAGGATAGATAGGAAGAGCACTTCTGGCACTTGCCAATTCATTGGCACTTCTCTCCTTTCTTGGTCTTCGAGGAAGCAGTCCGGTGTTGCACGGTCCACCGCAGAGGCCGAGTACGTTGCTGCAGCCAGTTGCTGTAGCCAGGTGCTTTGGATGGCCTCGACCCTGCAGGACTTTGGGTTAGTTATAGATAGTGTTCCACTCTTTTGTGATAACACTTCTGCGATTAACATTGCTAAGAACCCAATGCAGCACTCTCGGACCAAGCATATTGATATTCGCTATCACTTCCTTAGAGACCATGTAGAGAAGGGTGATATAGTGCTCCAGTTTGTGGAGAGTGACCACTAGTTGGCTGACATCTTTACCAAGCCTTTGGATAGCTCTAGGTTTTCAGCTCTGCGGGGAGAGCTTGGGGTGGTTTGTCCTTACGGGCTGCTGTGAGAGGGAGCTTTGTACTTTACTGCTTTACTATATCGATTATGCTCTTACTCCTGCTGTTGCATTGCATTTTTGGGTGCATCTGGGATAGTCCTTCTAGCATAGGTTAGAGTGGTTCTCTTGCCTAGCTGCTTAGACTTCTTCCTCTCATCTTGTGTCTTCTAGGATACTGCTTATTAGTTGTCTCTCTTCTCACTAGGTTGAGCTCACTCACTGCTTGTAGGTTCTAGCGAGGGTTGGGCCACCCTCGGGTAGACAGGGTACGTGTTTGCTCCTTAGTGTGTTAGGTAGACAGTTGATAGTCCTAGAGTTATATGGGGTAGATGAGAGTCAGTCTGAGCCATAGTTTCCTCTATATCTTATCTATGCTTTAAGGACTGCCTGTTTGGTTTTCTTTGCCAGCTTCTCGATTTTACTACTTTGGTTCAGGGGGAGTTCATTGGGAGCTTCTGGAGCTTAATATTGACTTAACTCAACTTGAACTAAGAGTTGCATTTCATGTTGAGGGGAGCTGGATTTTCTTGCATTTTCAGCATTTCGCATTGTAATATAACTACATTGAGCCTTGATTATTATCCTGTTATGACATGTTTACAATGCTTTACACCTTGTCATGACTTGTGCTTATTTGCTAGATTTATCATGACTTCATATGTGTAGACTAGCTTTTGCCATGATAAGTTAATTAAAATTGCTCAACTTGAATTAAAACTTATCATGCTAGCTCTCGAGATTAGTCTTTCTCTAGTTATCCTTTTATGATTCATGCCATGTCAAATAGGCTGAGTTGAGCGTTGAATCTCTATTGAGCCTTAGATTGAGCGTTGTTAGTCTCTTGATGCAACATTAGTTAGTACAACATGTTTAAAAAGCAAAAAGATCTCTTTTGTGCGAAAAAACTGATTTCACCAATCCTTTCTCATGAGACAGCTTGCCATTGCACTAGGCATGAACTCAGGGGGAGTTTTGGATGACCTAGACTATCTTCTTAAGCTTCTTGCTTGGAGTAGTCGCATAAGGCTTGAGATCTAGCACATAACAAAAAATTGGGTTGGAAACGACCATGAGCTTTAAAACCACAATGTTTTATGTGCTCAATTTGCTTAATTACACAAAAAGAACCAAGTACTTGAACCATTGTTTCATTCTTGAGCATAGCACTCTAATTGGTCTCATTAGTAGCTTCTTGGTTTCGCTTAGCTTATTGACATGGCCTGCATCATCCTTGGATATCTCTAGCTAGACTTTGCTTATTGATGACTTGACTTGCTCACATAATGTATTACATGTTCAGATTGTCATCTATGTGTTCTAGCTCGCTTATACATATTCTGTCATGATTTAGATATTCTTTTATTGAGTTATGGCTTGGTGTAATTCATTATGGTCACTATGGATAATTCTCATGGCACTACATGCTTAAATAAACAAATTTCAGCCATTTCATCCATCTTTGTGGTCTTATTCTCTCCTTTGCATCCTTGATGTTTTTATTGCCAAAGGGGGAGAATAGTGGTAGAAAAAGCCATTTCGAGAGCTTTAAGGAAAACTTGTTCTTTCTTTTGCTCTGTGTGTCTACATGGTCACTAGCTTCATTCTTTTCTTTGAACCAGTTTGGACTCTTTAAAACAAACTCAACTTTCATGCTTTTTCTGGGTTTGTCAATATACTCATCAAGGGGGAGATTGAGAAACCATGTGGTGGTCATCCCGTGTGTGTGATGAGTAAGTGACATCGGTTTAGGAGAGTTGGGTTTGGTTTGTGTGGTCGGACCATGTCGTTGCGTGGTGCAATGGGTTTGGTCGGACTTGGTCAAACCTAGTCAAAGTGGTTAGAATGCAGATTATGTCGATTTGACAGGTTTGGGCTATTTCTCGCATAATGAGGTTCATTGATGCTTTTATGCTTTCGTGTATCGAGCGGTGCTATTTGATGTGTTTCTTGTTTGTGATGACTGCAGGATGTCGAAGCGGAGTCGTGGCGACACACGAGGTGACCGGACTAGACACAGGCGATGTCGAGGTCAGAACGGTCGGATGTGTCGAAAACGACAGAGATTCGATGTGGTTGCGAGTCGTGGACGACAAGGAGCGCGGAAGCTTCCCCGAAGGTGCAGGAGGGGCGAATTGGGAATTTCGTGAGGCTGCACAGGCGGGAGACGGTTCCGTTCGGGTTTAGCCGGCGTAACGGGTTGGAGACCCGTTAGCAAAGGGCTATAAATAGGATTGGAGGGGCTGCATGCCTCCTCATGGCTTTAGGAGAGAGTTAGGGTTTTAGTGGGTCAAAAGAGGCTTTGAGAGGTGGTTTTGCTTTGCTCTTTAGTGGTTGAGGGCAGCAGCACCTTGTCTAATGATCATCTCCCTTCTCTGTGTGTGTTCCTCCCTAGCAAGCATGTAGGGAGGTGTGTTCTTGAGATGGGGAGAGGAGAGGATTGAGTGGTGAATCCATGTAATCATCCATGGTTCTAATGTCCATGCGTATCGGGACTCCTCTGTATTCCTTTTGGTTCAATGAATGAAAATCTGAAGTTTCATTTCTTCTGTTCGTGCTCTTTGCTCTCTGTTCTTCCTTCGTTCTCCTTTTGGCTTGATTTTGAGTTTCTTGATTTTTTGTTGTTTGGTGTTGGGGAGAGCCAAAATGGGTTGCTCTATGTTGGGATGATGCCCCAAGATCATTTGATCGAGTTTCCCAAGAGCAAACTTCGTTTAATTTGAGATTTGGGTTTTTGAGCCTCCCTGTTCTTGATTTCCTCCTTCTAGGGTTCAATGCAAATCTTGATTCCCTTCGCGAGATGGCTTGAAATTTGGCATGGAGAGTCCAGAGGCTATTGAGTAGCTATCCTCAGAGTTTCATGGCCAAAGGATCAAAGCTTGGGGAGTAATTTGATTTTTTTGCGCAGACATGCATTTTTAGGTTTTGAGACAGAAGAATCCTTGTTCTTTTGATTTTCTAGTGGATTCTCAAAATTGGCTCTTGGATTATTCTTCTGGGAGTGTTCCCTAGCTATCCGCAAAGTGTCTCAAGCCAAGAATCCAAGAATCTTTGCGAATTTCTCAGATTTGAAAAAAATCTTGTTTGCTGATTTCCTCGAGAGGTACTACCGCTCCTCGAGAGGTACTACCGCTCAGCGGTACTACCGCTCGGCTCAGCGGTACTACCGCCCAGCGGTACTACCGCTTGCAGTCAGACCTGTTCTGAATTTATTTTTCTTGACTGTCTCTTTCTGGATCTGGTTTATCCTTGTTGCTGTGACTTCCAGTAGTGCCTATCTTCTTTCTTCATAGCTTCCATTGCTATTGGAGAAGAAGCATAAGTGTGGATTCTTGAGGGGCGAATTTATTTTTAGAAATCGACATTCACCCCCCCCCCCCCTCTGTCGCCATTTCGGTCCAATAGTAATGTCCCATCTCATGGCAGTTGAAGCAAGTGATTCCCGCTGCAGGTTTTGAGTCCTTCAAGACCTTGTTGTCTTTAGTGTTGGGGGAAGGGTCCACGGGAACTAGCTCTCCTGTTGATGACGAAGGTTGGAATCTGTTATTCTGTGGTGGAGCTCTTCTGGCCTTGGAGAAATTGCCGGTGTTCATATGCTGACCATGCATCCGTCTCTTACAGTTCTCAATCTCCTGATGCTTGGACTCCTGGCGAATCGTTTTGCTGACCAGCTGGTGGAAATCAGCGTAATCACTGGAGAGAAGTTGGACCGATATGTCATCATTGAGTCCTTCTAGAAACCTTTCTTGCTTAGCTTCATCGGTGGCAACATCTTCAGGGCATAACGGGCCAACTAGTTGAACTTCTGCAAGTACTCATTTACGGTGCGGCTTCCTTGGCGCAGCGCTCGAAATTCCCTCTTCTTGAGAGTGACGGTGCCAGTGGGAACATGAGGTTTGCGGAAGTTTCGCGCGAACTCATTCTAGGTGATAGCTTGAGCGTCAGCATGAGCGGCAGTGTAGATGTCCCACCATTTTGATGCTGGTCCATGCAGCTGGTGTGAAACAAACAAAACCCTTTCTCGATCACTGCATTGAATAAAATCCAGCTTCTTGCCTATGGCCCTGAGCCAATCATCTGCGTCCATGGTTTAGCGCTGCTGGAGATGGTCGGGGGACGCAAGCGCATAAACTCCGATAGCCTTGATTGTGGAGCTTGAGCTGGTACCAGTGGAGCTTGCGGTGAAGAGTTGTCGATGGTCTGTGTTAGCAGCTGAATGAGTTAAGTCTGGTTTGCCATCATCTGAGCCCAGTCAGGTTCATTTGCTCGAGGAGAGGTTGGAACAGACTGACTTCCTTGTACTCCATTGATGCTACCGTTGCCGTTGTTCCTCGTGTTCACCATCTGCTGGTTGCTTTTAAGAATTAGGAGAGAGGAGACCCAAGACAAAGGGAGGAATAGGGGATATTTTGCGCAACCCAAAACAAAATTTCAACTTTATTAAATCCTCATAATAAGTAATAGTTATGGCTGCCGACAAAAGAGAAAGCTTGACAGCTCATAACAACGTTTATTACTAGCCTATCAACTCATCCTAAAGGGGTAAGGGTCGTCTTGGAGTCATCCTTCATGGCTCTCGATGCAGAATATGAGTTCCTTCAATGCGGAGACTGAAGAGGTGGCATAGACGAAGAACTGCTTTACGAGCGGCTTCTTGTCTGGCTCTGTCAAACGAGTATCCATATCCCTTGAAGACGAGACACAAATTTCCTTGTCCAATTCGCTTAGTAATGAGTAGAGTGAAGCGATGTCCCACTATCCGGTCTCCATGGCGATCTTGTTTATGCATGTAGATAGCTCGGCGTTGGAAACCTAAACGACGAAGTAGTCGCTGAAGACCCATACTCCATCCATCATTCGGTGCAACATCGAAAGTGTTCATCTACAAATGTTTGAAAGGAGAGAGAAATCAGAAACGTGTTTTTGAATGATAATATTAAGGAAGAGGAAGAGTTGAGGGATGAGAGAAAGGAAGATTGAGGGGTAAGGATAAGCATACATATGTATATATATACATACATATATATATTTGTTTTTGAAAATATGGTTTATTAAAATAAGTCCTTAGGGTCAAACCATTCTATTCTACCTACGGTCACGTCTTAGTGTCGTCATGGCTCTGATACCACCTTTCTCGGAACCCGGAGTAACAACTCCTGGATCCTTTGTGTAAATCGCACTAGTCCAGAATCAGCTAGTGCACACAGTACAACAAAGTTAAATACCAAGCACAAATGACCAATTATAATTAATAAAAGAGTACGGCCTTATGGCCAAGTCTTACATCAACGCCCATTGGCAAAAGATAAATAAAGCAAATAACTGCGGAAGCAAACTGAAAGAAGCGAAGCCCATGCCTGCCCACAGGCAAACGACAGTAAGACGCAGCCTATTCCTCCAAGTCTTCACCGTAGTCGATGACATCCTCCTCTGTATGGAGATTGCAAGGTGAGTACAAACTTGTACTCCGGAAATCACACGGAGAAATGCAACATAATGATAAAGACTTCAATGGAGGGCTTATAGGGTTAGTTTGCATAAAACAACATTTAATGAAATACAGTAAATGGATTGAAAATGCTAAGTGTAATACAGTAGATAAAAACAATACTTGTAGTTGAAAATAATACCGTCAGTGCAGGCTTCGACCAAACACCAACCTATCCATGGGCATCCCACCCGGACCATCTTTTCCAAAAGATCACGTATGGATTCCATCCATCCACACGTTTCCAAACAGTCACGGATTCCATCCATCCACAAGCTTCCAATCTCTCTCATGGGTTCCATCCTCCCACAAGGTTTTCATTCTCTCATGGATTCCATCCATCCATAAGCTTTTCAAAAAATCATTTTTTTTTGAAAAACAAAGTCTAATCCATGAAAAACTTTTACTCAGCATGCCCTTCACCGTGGGCACGGCTATCCAGGATAGATTATACACTCTACAGAGGTTGTGCAGCTTTACCCACAAGACACGATCATCTCATATTGCCACACGATTACACAGTTCCTTAGGTGTGCGGCGAGGAGTCGTGACAAGGCCTTTACAATGCAAAGCCTTCAACCTGGCCAAGCCAACTCTAAGGTTTCACCCTAGTAAGGAATCCACCAGACCGGAACCCCCTCTTGAGCCTAGACAAGACTTCTCATGGCTTAACCACGCTCGCCCAAGTGAGACTTCACATGGCACCAACCACGTTCACTTTCAACCTACGACTTGACTCAGGTTGGGACTTCACAAATTATTCAGCCAGGGCTATCCCATACCAGCCATGTGGTAGTATGATTAGGGCTTTGCAACAGTAGCTCACAGACCAGCCCTTAATCTGACTTAGGTCCAACCACATACCCTCGTGCCCGGCAATCAACCATTGCGGCTCCAACCAACAGGGCATGCCTACACCCACTAATCTAACCAATTGCTTAAGTCTAAACCAGGTTTTTATATTTTGTTTTCAAAATATTTCATAAATCTCCTTGACTCACCAAAGTCAAGAGTACATATCAAAAGCATATCATTTTATGTAAACTGGGTTATCATTTTATGTAAACAGGGTTATCATTTTATGTGAAAGATGTCCCAAAACAAATATTATAACTAAGCAGGTCTAGGCATTTGATATGAAATCTCTCTAGCCGATACTAATGTACTAACTAGAGTTTTACTCTAGGGTGACAAGGTATAAGGATTTCAAAGTCAAAGGAGGTAATAACAAGTAGGCAATAACTAAATTTAAAACTGAATTGAAATACGTTGAATAAAAATATGCATGCAATATAATTTAATCAACATAATTTTATATTGAAAACTAGGATCAACATGTTCAAGGAGTGTGACTTGCCTTGCTCTTCAGCTTGGTTTGAATCTTCTCGAAGAAATTTCCCGAATCGTCGAAGTCTACACGTGAAAATAACCCACTGAATTCAAATAAATTCAAATTAAATTAAAATTGACTTCAAAAATTTGCATTGAGGCTAGAAATGGATAGAGGGGAATTTTTGATGAATTTAGAAATTTGAATGGGCTAAATAGGAGTTAGGACGAGGAAGAACGGGCTCTGGGAAGTTTGAAAAGAGAGAAAAATGAAAAATCTGAATTTCTGAAATTATTTTTCTAAAGGAAAAGAATTTATGGCGTCAACATTGCGTCAGCCATGGGAATTTCTTTTCGGCCGATTTATTTTTCTACTGGATAATTCAGATTATTGCGTCACCCTTGCGTCAGCCCAGGGGTCGGCCGACGGACAGGTGGGCCCGGGTTCATGTGGACCGAGTCCATGGACTCGGGGGAGTGGTAAGGTGGCACGGGTGGTGGGGCCGGGCTGGCGTGGCGCCGACGGGGCAGAAGCGGCCGAGGTGGCTGAGGCGTGGCGCCGCGTCACCGTCCACGCTGGCACAGGCGAGCCTACGTGGCGGGCCGGCCGGAGAGCGCACGGGGGCGACAGCCGGTGGCGAGGGCAGCAACGGGGAGAGGGGCGCACGGGGGTCTCGGGGGAAGGGTGCGGGCTCACCGTGGGCGACCGGAGGCGGCCGGCGGCATGAAGAGGCGGCGGTGCGGCTCGGTCGTCGACGGCGAGGGGGCTCTGGTGACGGAGAGGCACGGCCGATGGGCGTCCGGGGTGCGCACGGGCGCTGCGAGGGTAGTGATGGGGACGGCGAGGCGAGGCCCGAGCTGACACCAATTGTTCGTCGGAGTAGTTTGGTGGCGGTGGCGACGAGGGAGCACAGCGCGGGGCGCTAGGGCCTCGGAGAGGGCAATTGGAGGGCGGTGGGAGATGGAGTGGGAGGATGCGGAGCGGGCGGGGCATTTATAGGGGGTGAGAAAGGTGGCGCCGCCAAGAATTTCTCGTCGGTGGAGCGGCGGTTACGGGCGGCGAACGTGCGGGGAGGTGGGGGACGTGGGGGCGTGGGCGCACGCGGATGGCGGAGGCGGTTAGGTGCACGTCTTGCGGCGCACGGGGGAGGGCGGTGCGCGCGGGAAGAGGGGGGAAGCCGGGTAGGGTGGGCGGCGGTTGCAGCCAGCGGGAGGAAGAAGATGGGGGCGGGGAAGAAGGTGCTGATAGGTGGGGCCGGGCGGCCAGAGAGAGGGAGGGAAAGGGCGAGGCGTGGGCGGCCGAGATGAGGGGAAGGGGAGATCGTTGGGAGGAGGATGAGAGCGGGGGCGGATGGACCAGATGGGCCGGGGCGCGCATCGGGCGGCCGAGAGGGATGCGAGGGGCGGACGGAGCGGATGGGTTGGGGAAGCGACGTGGCGGCCATCGGGAGGGGGTGGGCGGGATGGAGTGGGCGGCAGGATGGGCCAGTGAGGGAGGACGTGGGCGGCATCTGGCCGTCCACATGGCGGCCGTAGGGGGAGGGTTGGGATTTTATTTTCTGAATTTGGTTTTTCATTTTTAGAAAACCCTAGAAAATCCATTAAGCCTCAGAAAAATACCAAATGATCTCCAACAATTCTAGAAAAATTCCTAGAACCTCCTGGAGATATTTTGCACTTAATAAAAAATATTTCCAATTAATGTTGGTATTTAATTTTCATACTTAAAATACTTTTTATTTTCAAAATAGATTTTAAAACTCTAGAAAAACTCAAAAAATCCAAATAAACTCCAAATAAAACCAAATAAATATTTTGAATTAGGATTTTTATATATAATCAAAATATCATTTTACTTAATAATAATTTTTGGTTTTTCTGAAAATACTTTTCATATTCAGCTTTTTCAAAGACAGAAATTCAGGGTAAAACCAAAATTAAAATTTAGACACAAAAATACTTATTTTAATTTAAATTTTATTTTAATTTAAATTTTATTTTAATTTAAATTTTATTTTAATTAATTTTTAATTATTTATTTATTTAATTTTATTTTTTTTCATAAGAACCTGGGCTGTGAAGACCACAAAAACTATGGACAAAGAGGCAAGTCGCATGTCTTTGATCATGTTGAACTTACATTCCTTTAATCATTTATTTATCAGTATTTTCATTATGCTATTTGTGCACAATAAATGTTTAGAATGATATGATATAAGTTATGTCCTACCACACGAAAGAAAAGCCCTGTTTAATTTGATGGCCATATTCACCTTGACAAGACTTAATAATATTAAAAGTATTATTAATGTAATCATGGTATTTTAGGAAATCAACAAATTTTCCACTACTAAGAGATTTGGCATTTTGTTGATAGAATTTTAAAAGTGGTTCTAGGATAAGGAAGGATCGTGGGAGACCATGAGATGGCCGGATTCCATGAACTTATCCTAGGATGGAGGCTAGGAATGGAATAGTGGCAGTGCAGTTGGCACTGAAATATGGGATTGTGGGTGGAAGTTGCCTTAGTGAAAATATAAGGACTAGACCCTTATGCTAAGTAAATAATATAGTGATCGCCCAACCACAAGCATTGACTTGTCAAACCTAGTCTAGTAACTACTCCAATTCGATTGAACCTCTACAACTGGTGGGGGGGGGGACCGAGGGTGAGTCCATGTGGGAGGTGGTCAAGTCGGGCGAGGCCTGTGGGTCACCCAAGCTTGTTGAGATAAAAAACCTACTGAGTGGAAGCTATATAAAGAATTGAGCAGTGAAAAGCTTTGTTTTCTTGAACTCGAACGTGGGAGCTAAGAGATCTTATGAGTAAAACTGGGCAGCTCTGCAGAGTCATTTAATAATGGTATTCGAATACACCGTGCTTCCAATAAATGAAGCTGTGTTTAATGGGTGATTCCAATAGTGATGCATAAGTAGATTTGGAAATGATTTGAAAATGTTGAAGTCTAGTAATCAAGTTTTGAAACTCCAATTCCTTAAGAAGTTATTATTTTTTGTGTTTAAAAATATTTACAAATAAAACTGCATCCACAACTACTTAATCAAACCCTATATCCCCATCCTTTGGAGATCCTAACAAGTAGTTATATAACATTTCCCCATGTGCCTTATTGAGTACGATTGGTTGTACTCAGTCTTGCTTTATTTTTCCTCCAACATAGAGATCAGAAAAAGAAAGGATATTATAAGTTTTCGTGTTAGGGTTACGACTGCACTCAAACATTCCTGTGAAGTTTTCTTCGATTCTTCTGATTGTAAGTTAAGTTTTGAGCTTGGACACCCTTAAAATTGCTAAAATTAATCGTTAGGTCTATGTTTTAGTCAAATTAAATCTTTTTAAATGTTTGTGAGCAGGCATGATACTACTTTTGTTTGCAACTGAATTCCTAGGCTGTTGCGGAACGTACGATGACCCTGTTTCCAGAAACGGGGGCGTTACAGTTCACACAGGTGCTCGCACTAGTGCCCAAAACACAAGCCACAACTATAAGCTGAAAGTCGTAGCCAAAAAGAACCCATCGTATACTTCCAATCATCCATGAAGGGAAGGCTACAACCAACCAAGCATTTCTCTTGTTTCAACTTTCAACAATTGAAAACTTCAATATTAATGATACATACTCCTCCTAGTCACAAAAGAGTGAATGTTTTGGGATTTTATAAACTTTTATGAACTTTTGCTATCGTTATTTCTATGAATATTTTGATTGGACATATGAAAATGATTGTGTAGATTTTTGTTTTGAAAAGTACTTTCATATATCGTGTTATATAATTATATTACAATAGAAATTAGTAGACAAAGTTGTATTTTCGAGACCGTGTCGTTGTCCAAATTGTCACTCCTTTGTGACTACATGGAGTATTTGGGAGAGTAAAATTTTCTCGATATTTAACTAACATCAATCGTCAATCTTGTCCCTTCCTCTTCTTCTCTCTTGCCAAGTTCTGTATCATATGCATATTGTGATGTGTTTTTCTCGCCTTGTACCACACAAGTGGTTAAGCTATTATTCTAAGTAAGAGTAAACATTGTAGTTCGTTGTTTTTTCAAGGAATATACATGCATGTGTGTGTGTATCCGTGTGTGCGTGTATAGCTTTAGTACGTGCGACGAAATTGAAGTCTACCACTAGCTCACGCTACTACAGCTGGAAGTCAAATATTTTTGGTCGAGCAGTCTTGTCCAATCTTGCCAACCTTGTTTGGAAATTTGGGACACAGCTGGGGCCGAATAATCTAACGCCCGCAGTCATGCATACAGGCATTAGTCAAAACCATCATATGTTAGCATATAGTCAGTCATACAGGCGTATCTCTTTCACTTGTTCAGGTAAAGGTCTAGCTTAGGTTGTGCATGCAGGTCTAGCGTAGGTTGTGCTTGTCACCGTGTGTAGGCAACGACGTATTTGCATGTATTCCGGTGGCGGGGCCAATTAATAGTCGGCATATGCACTTGCATGTCGAAGTCACCACCATAGGAGGAGGCCTTAGCATGCATATAACCGATTGCATTGAGAAACATCTTCAAAGCAAGGTATAGTTATAACTAAATATCTGAAACTTGCTGCCCAGATGAGAATGTGTACATATTTCCAGGCTTTTAAACTAAACCGATCTTTTGCGTTGGCGCATTGTAGTAACTAGCTAGCTTTCACATGATGTTCTGTATTTAAGAGGTACCTGTAACAGCCCAAATTTGGGGCAATTCAAAGCTTTTGAATGAATTTGACATTTGGTTCTTTTTCAATTTTCTCGGCATTGGAGGTTGAATTGAAAACCAAATTCAAATTTGAAATTCAAAATCAAAACTGAAAATCCAAAAATTCAAAAGCAAATTCAAAATCCAAATTGGGCTTTGGGCCGGCCCACTTCTAGTCAGCTCAACCGGGCCAGCCCAAGTTCTCTCTCTTTCTCTCCTCCTATCCCCTCTGTCCCGTGCGCACGCCAGACCCACGCCCATGCTGCCGCACCGCTGTGCCCAGCTGCCGCACGCGCCACTCCGCGCCTCACATAGCTTCTCTCGCGGTTGTTGCTGTTGCTGTTTTGCCTTTCCTCCCTTTCTGTTTTCTTTGTTTTTTTTATCCTGTTGCAGTGGTCGTCACTACAACATAGAAGGTAATCAAAGGCAATTTCATAGAGGCGTTCTAAGAATACGCCTAAACTTGCTATCTTTTGAGGTGATTTCTATAGGTGCTTAAAAAATTGCATGATCAAAGGCATTCTGCCAAAATACCATAATATGTCTTCTTATGGGGGCGGCGTTGGAAACAATGCCGATGGATTTTGCTAGGCTTTTCGTAGCAAAACACCTTAAGGTCATGTTTGTGTTGGTTTCTACTTCTAGTTTTTGCTTAAAAAAAGTTAAAAGCCAATACGAACACTCAGCTTCTCGAAGCGGCTTTTCTACTATCTCACTCAAAGGATAAGGTAGGAGATCCGGGTGCATCATGCGCATGCATCTCTCCTTCAGTTTTTTCACCTATTGCTTTTTCGGTTTTTCCTTTTAAAATCCACTTCTTTCAGGCACTATTATTTATTTTCAACTAAAAGTCATCAACAAAAGTCAATATGAATGCCTCCTAAAATACTGTGTTATTTTTAAATAAGACCCTTCAATATAGAATATTTTGTAAAGAACCCTCTACCTTCTCAATTATCCTTTTACGCCCAGATTATTAGACCCTCTACCAACACGTAGCATGATGAGCAGAAAGTGACAGTAGCCATGACCTTCTTTATAGAGCCTGATACATTGGAGTGTGCGATTTGCTTCATGCCCTTTGAAGTTCAAGCATACAGTGCTTTAATGTTTCTCTTGTAGTTATTTAGAAATACCAACATGAGCAGTATAACTACTTTTCAGAAGAATTGGTGGATAATTGATCATCTTTTTCTTATCTTGTAATATATTATTACTACAAGATGTCATTAGAAGGGTGTTTTAAAACAATTACTACTTGGACTGACAGAGTTTTCGGTGTAAAATGTGATATGGGATATGACTTTGTCTCTATCGCATTTAAATTATGGGGTGTGCGAGACTATGTTAGTATTACCATGAAAATTTGGGCATCATTTATCTAAATCAAGATAAGTTGTGAGTTGTAACTTTATGTTGTCGAGTTTACGACTTTACACCTCCTAGCGACAGGGCATGACAATCAACTCAAGTATATTTGATCTTAATGAACTCTCTAATGTTTGAGAATTGCTCTCCACCTTCTTGATGACAGATGTCGTTGACCCAAAGGGAGAGTTCAACTCTAGCGTCAACAATTAATAGATGTTCAAACATTTGATTCAATTCTAATTCATTCAGTTATAACTCATTCAGTTGTAATTTATTTGTGAGATCTGTGTAATAATTATTGTGTGCTATAAGATCTATAATTATCTGTGATCTGCTTGCTTATTTTTAGAGGGTATGGCTAGCATTTCCAAAGGCTAGCCAAAAAACAAAATATATTCTATATATAGTGCAAACTATCATAGACAGTCTTGTTGTATAGATCGTCTATGAACACCTACTACCACAGACGGTTCTCTGCATCAATCATCTGTGATAGTTGGTCTTCACAGACGGTTCTTGATACGAACCATCTGTGATGTGGCTTATCGCAGATGGCTTAAAAACAGTATGAGATAATCATCTGTTATTACAGATGCAATAAATCAGATGGCTCAAAAACTATCTGTGATGACGGTTTCAAACCGTCTGTGATGACCCTTTGTGTGGTAGTGTAACCACCACTAGAAGCTCCACCACCTTATCCCTAGCTAGAGCCATACCCAGAACTACCACCTCTGCCACCACCACTTTAACCACTACCACCTCTCTCTCACTTGTGCATCTAGCTTCTCTTGCTGCATTGGAGAATTTTTTGTGCACATGGCACGTGATTAGCACAACCCCTAATAGTCGGTTAGGCATGCTCTAATGGCCTGCCGCCCGATGGCTGAGCGGCAGGCTTTGGAACCATGCATTAGGGGCTTTTGTTTGCTTTGTTTAAGACGCATGCGAATGAATGAAGTGGGCCATGGGGCATTTGGCTATATGGAAATTGAGTACTCATGCAGACGCGATGAGGGAACAAACCACTAAAAGGAAGGTTTGCACCACATCTGTCTCCCAATGCGCACTTCACTCGCGCCATTATCAGTGCTTCGGTAACATGCTCCACTCTCGCTCGCGCTATAAATTGCAAGGTCTCTCATAGTTGCTCTCGTAGTCTCCCTTTTACAAACTCTCTCACAGTCGCTCTTGGAGTCTCGCAATTCTTTGTAGCCGGTTAGCAGTCGTATTAGCAGGTACCTCCTGTGTAATACACATGTGTGTGCATACATATATATGTGCATATTTATGTAATTATTTTTGTCATTGTAATTTTAATTTGTAATATTGTACTACCATTATAAATATTTATTTATTTGTAGTAATGTACTACCATGAACTAAATATGCTCAAATGCTCTACATAATATATATATACACACACACACACATATGTATTACATACATATACAAACACATATACGTGTACATATATATATATATATACATATATATATGTGCATATGTATATGTACACACATATTTATGTAATCATTTATTTCATGGTAATTTTTAATATGTAGTATTGTGCTGCCATTATATATCTATATTATATATATGTATACGTATATTTATGTAATTATTTATTTTATCATAACTTTTATTATGTAGTATTGTACTGCCATTATATATGTATATATATTTCATCGTAATTGTTTGTAGTATTGTAATGCTATTATATATGTATATGTATATGTATATTTATGTAATTATTTATTTCATCGTAATTTTTAATTTGTAAAAGTGCACTACTAAACAACAGTTCATCAATCTAGCAATTAAAAACGTGATGCTCCATATTGCTACTATTATATGTGTGTGTGTGTATATATATATGTAGGTGTATGTATGTACATATACATATATGTATGTACTGTTTATTTCATCGTAAATTTTAATTTGTAGTATTTTATTATCATTATCAATCTTCACACTAATATTTCGTCTATCCCTTTTTCTGGAAGGTATGTCTTTACCGGAGCTTCTCGAACAGTTCTACGATGAGAACCACCAGTGCCACGCATAGATGATGGTTGACACAGATGCCCCTCCGCCCTTCAAGATGTAGGGAGGGAGGGATCATTGGGAGTTGGACGATCGCTACGTCCCAATCCTGCGGGCCACGGGCTTGTTGCCCTTTGTGAGACTGGTCTCCATCGGACGCCAGTTCACCCTCAATGGCAGCCTGTTGGTGGCACTGGTGGACAGCTGGAGGTGCGAGATGCACATATTCCATTTTCAATAGGGTGAGATGACGGTCACTCTCCAGGACATCTCGTTCTTGACCAGCCTCTTTCTCTGGGGTGGCGCAGTTGTTCCAGGCCCTGCACCAGCTGATTAGAAGGAGAGGCTGGCGTATCGGTTCGGTTAGGCTCTCCCGGAGGGTTCTCACGACATCCCCCGCACTTGGCTGAAGTATTTTAGTGTGTCCCCACAAGATGCACCAGCTGGGGTCGTTAGGACACACCTCATTGTGTACCTTATTCAGCTCATTGATTGGAGCATATTTTCAGTCACACACATTGATATTTCCAACCCTGAGTTCATCTACCTCACTAAGTCTTTTGTTGACACGGAGGTTGGGGCGATGCCTTAGTATAGTTGGGGATCAGCTGTCCTATGTGTCACATATTGGGGGTTGTTGGCGCTTGCCAGCGTGGCACTGGTGATTCCCCCAACCTAGTCATCTACTATGTGCTCCTGTAGCTGTGGTGTTGGAAGCACTTCCCTATTAGGTGTCGGCCATTTGAGGCTAGTGCACCCATTCAGCGAGCTCGCCGACTCGATACATGGGTCCACTATGGGCTTCTGGTGGATTGGTGCCCGTCTGTGCTAGGCTAAGGATAGACTGTCGAAGTACTGCTTATTGTGGCACAACCAGTTCGAGTCATTGCATGACAGCGACATCATCTAAGCTCCATGGACTCCAGAGTATGTGGTGAGTGTAGCACCGCATGGGCTATCCGTGCGATGCTTGCAGGACGCCAAGTTATGGGCGACGACCTACCATCCGGTGTTCGCATACATGGTGGAGACTTATGTGCCGCAATGCGTATTACAACAATTCAGTTTGTACCGGGTCATCCCCCCCCCCCGGACGGTAGGTTCCTGCCGCAAGCCGTACACCGGTGAGTCAAACTCCATATGAGTAATGTTTACACTTTGTATGTATTCCTCTGTAACATCGATGATTCCAAAATGCAGGCAATAGAGGGCAGGTTGCCATGGTAAGGACTGGTAGCCACTGTAGCAGGAGTGGACAACAACATGGATAGACAAGGCGGTATTGGACGTCGTAATGGAACAGCGCCAGTATGACGTTCGGATAGACGACAAGTACCTGTAGTGGTACATACGCTGGTCAAGTGGCAGACTCACCGTTCCTCCGCCAGATCACCTGGAGCAAGTCATGCAAGATGATATCCTACAATGCTCAATAGATCATCACAACACTTCGCGGCACCATGACACCGTATGACAGTTGCAAATTCTGATTGTTTCATTTATGAAATTCATACTAGTCATTAATGAACCTGTTTTGTATGTCACTTTAGTTGGAGCGGGTGCAACGCATTGCAAGCACATCAGAAACCACCATTAGCAGCCTAGACACGCCACTGACCCTATAGAAAACTTTCAAATACATTCTATCATAGGCAAAAAAAAGAACAATCTAAGCTGCAACCGATTGACAAACCACGCCATGCGCATCGGGCACCCAGTGGGGGCACCATGCTCACCCGCCAGGTCATCACGACCTAGCGAGTCCGGCCAGCCATCGTAACCTGCCAAATCTGCCCGGCGTCGTAGTACTAGTCATCGATCATCCGTGGGCCAGATTGACGAGAAGGTACCTTACGGTCAAACCTATATTTTTTTTCTTGTTATGCCTTACGTTCCGCTATCATCATGGCATTCTCCCGCCGTAGGTTCGTCATCGAGATGCATCACTTCTACCCTCCGCACCACCTATACAAACTACCACTCCTCGTCATTCATCTTCATTGCATATCTGGGAGGTACGACATTCACATTCTACATCCAAAATATTTATTGTGACAAACAACGTTGCATCTTGCAGCCTTTAATTCCACCGATAATGATACGGGGCAACCCGGCTACTTCTAGGGAGTGGTACATAGCGCCAGGGTTTGCATTGTACGCAAGGCAAAGCTCATCGTTCACACCATATGCAAGGTTTGGGGACTTCAGTGGGCAGAGCCAACCCAGCATCACTGCCATACCGTACGTTGAAGACCAGAGCTCCTTCGCACACCAGGGATTCCTAGAATCCTTCGCTCACGACTTCATATCTGGCAGCCCCCAATTCGGCATGTCAACGTAGGAGCACATCGATGCTTACCACCAGACACTGTCTAGTGTACATCAGCATACTGCACCACCGCTGGCTACTCAACAAATGCAACGGTATCTATACCTCCTCTGAATAGACACGCAAGCTCCGGATCGGCTGTCATACCCACGGGACATGCTCATGCTCAACGGAAGACAAGGCCATGCACACAGAGGCATATGAGGCAAGGAGATAGCAGTGGCTCAGATGAGTGAACCATATCGCATCCCATGCGATGTGTTTTTTGGTACTATTATATGTACTCCTTGCGTAATTCAATAAAAACTTGCACCATTACGTCCATTGCTATAATTTTTCCATCTCATTTCCTATATTCAGATATTCCTACAAATAGTTTACGTAAATAAATTTTTGAGAAAAATTCATAACGGAAAAAATTACGAGTAAATTACACAACTAACTACGCTGCGTTGGAAGCTCCAAAAAAATTTCGTAAGTGTACAGCTTTGCTATTGGCATACAAAGTGTAGTAGTTCGGCAAGGTCTTGTCGTTGAGCATGCAAGTCTTTCACACTGACTCGTTCGTCGTCAAGCCAAAAGTCGGCACCTCTAGTATTTTGTGAAGTTCTTCCTGCCGCTCTAGCGCAAGTAGGAAGTCAAAAACAGTCGTCGAGTAACTTAGGTAAAATTTTGACAACTACAAATCAACATATAATTAACAACGATTAATTTCCTCTAGTTATCTGAGTAAGTAGTTAAAAGCGTTAATTAAGGTCCCAGATTTACTTACTACATACAGCGTGGTGGATTGGGTTACAGGGTGGCCAAGTGATTTCTGCAACTTATCTTTAGGTTAATTTGTGGGTTAATTACTAATGATAGACTGGTGCTATCTTAGTGCCGACATGTATGCACATCTGCGTCCTGAATCGGCCGGTCAGACCAATAGCGATGCTTAACGCCGAGGCTCTGACTCTGCATCACACCAAACCATTTTGCATGTGTACAAAGTTTTTTTTATCAGGTAGGAGTATTGTCATATATTAAAAGCCGAGATGGAAGTTTTATATACAGGAAGAGGTGGTGGTAGGCCTAGGAAAGGCCACACCCAAGAGAAGAAATTAAGGTGTCATAGAGGAAGAAATGAGCTCCGCTAGTCTCTTTGCTCCCGCAAGGATCCAGGAGTGAGACTTATCCTTAATTTTGACGAGCAAGGATGTGGGAAGGACGCTATGGAACAAAAAATGCGAGAATTTTGTACTTTCTAGATTTCCCAGGCGACAAGCATCATTAATGAAGCTAGTGGCTTTCGAGCACATCTGGTCGCAAAATAGCGGATTCCCACCAGTGGCGATGTGCCAAGATGAATGGTCTATGGAGTCTGAAGCAATCCAATGGGCGATGAGGGTTCATACTCTTTTCGTGTAGTGGCGTTTGGCAAAGAGGTGGATCGCTGCTTTCAGGAAATTCTTGCAAAGGGGGCAAACCGATTGGTTTGGCCAACCTCTCAAGGAGAGGTAGTTAGCCATCCACAGCCTATTCTGCAGCGCCAGCTATGCGAGGATTTTGCATTTTTGGGGTGCCCAAGTCTTCCAGACTGGGGGCTTCATGGAGGTGTTTAAAAAGCCAAAGAACTGCACTTTGTAGATTGGGTACACGATATAGCTTCCATGCAGAGTTAGCTTGCAGGTTATACTGTCCCCCACCCCTTCCTGAAGGTTCAAGGAAGATATGTTGCCCCAGAGGGCGATGAGTGTTTGAATATGCTGAGCGCTGGGTCGGTCAACCCGCTGAGATCTTGAAGCCATTTGTTTGAGGTTAAGACTGCATGCTGGAGATGTTCTTTCTTTTGGAGACGGCAAACACGTGAGGAGCAATGTCGCGCAGACGTCTCCCCTAAGCCCAAGCCGAATTCCAGAAATTCGCTGTTTTACCATCGCCGATTGTAATGGAGGTGGCTGCTGTGAATAAGAGATTATCATGCCTAATTCAATCAGATATGTTACTTATACCAATTACCAAATACCAAATTACTAATTAGACTGGTGCTATCTGAGTGCCGACATGCATGTATGCACATCTGTGTCATGAGTCGGCCGGTCAGACCAATAGCGATGCTTAACTCTCAGGCTCTGCATCACACCAAACCATTTTGCATGTGTACAAAGTTTTTGGGTACGTGTTTTTCTATACCATGGACATGCATGTCTAGTAGCAGAGAGTTCTAGTCCCTAGGCAGTCGTCTGCTTCCTGCTTATCGATTTCTGATGAAAGAATGCTTGGAAAAGATATTGCTAGCGTCTGATTTTACTTGTTGATAAGTCCGGCAGATATAGAGGATGCTGGACTTGGACCATTCACAAAACAACGGCACAACATATGCAGTTCTTGTCGAAGATCGATGCCGACTATATTAGTCTAAATTTAGCTTTTGATGAAATATATGAACGTGGTGACACTGGCGAAAAATTTCATGCACTGATAATATAGATATATGTGCACGAAAGCGCACTAAGGCACAGGTTGTAATTTGCTGCCAAGCATATCTGTAGATTAATCTTTTTCTTTTTGGTAAATTGCATTCCTCAACTTGTAGTGAAATTTTAGTTATGCGCCTAAATTTCAAAATTAACTTGGTATGTCACTAAAGTTGCAAATTTTAAACTTTCACTTAGCCAAACATGCCAATCTAACGGTAAAACAAACATTCTAAGCAAAGGTGAATCATTATGTGACCCCAAATTGCAGTGTTGATCACTCATTTGGGTTTACATGCCTTGACTTATGACTTATTTTACATTGTAGCGGTTGAAAATGCATTATTGTAGTTATTGGTAGTTTTTTTAGCATTATTAGCATTAAAAAATGAAAAAAATGAAAACATGATTTAATCACGGACAATGAAAAGAAATGAGGGAAAAAGAAAAAGTAAAAATGCCAAAAAACCATATCGTCAGAAAAAGACGAACATAAAAGTTAGAAGCTAAAAGTAAAAGCTCTAATGAGCAGGGCAAAAGATAGTACTCCATCCTTTTTTTTATTTTGTTGTCCTAGAATGCATGCATCAACCATTTAAAACGCTGACTATTATTATACCCAAAAGTATTTAGATTTTTCATATGAAAGCAATATTAATAGAGTTTTCATTTTAAGTACTTGGTTATGATTATATGAAGGAGTATGTGAGATGGTCCAAGTTTTGGTTGCAATGAATCTTGTCATATTGGAGGTTTTGGGATATCAATTTAGCAAAAAAAGAAAATAGTTTTCAGTTTTGCTACAGCCCTGGCAGTCTAATCAGCAGAAGGATTTGTTTATTTCGGCTAAATTGTGGTTTTAGAGAATTTGAGTCATAGGATGATTTGGTTTGACTTAGATCAGTGGATATGTATTGCATGATATGTGTTATAGGTCTGAAAAGGACCTTGTCCAGCACAATTATTTTCCCTTTCAATCAACCTAGTTAGAAAGTAAAGCATTGGAATTTAACGCCCTCTTATTGGCAACACATAAATCGATCACATTTTATTTATATGTACGAGATATAACATGACGCATCAAATTAATTCACAAACATTGAGAGAACACCATGTATGTACGATAAAATGGAATATCCTGTTGCAGAGAAAAGGGCCCGTTATTCCTTATCACAGTTTACAAGTATATTGTACGACAACTTAAAGACCTTATGTGTGCATTACATGGAAATGATAGTGGGCTTTTTTATTTCATATATTCCTTGTGTCCAAGATTGAGCTCTATGGATTTCCACTAGCACCACGGCCACATTCAAATCCACTGCTAGATCACCACCTTGCCCATAGTCTCCACTAGAAACCCCACCACCTTGGCCATAGCCAGATCCATAGCCAGATCCATATCAAGATCCATTTGCACCACCTTGTCTGCTAGCACCGCCACCTCCTTGTCCATAGCCTCAACTAGAAGCTCCACCACCTTGACCATTGGCAGATCCGGATCCGCATCTGTAGCCAGATCCACTACCATTGATTTGTCCCTCGCCACCGCAGCCGCCTACGCCTTGTCCATAGCATCCTCTAGAAGCTCCACTACCCTGACCATACACAAAACCATACCCTAATCTATACTCAGATCCACTTCCTCCAACTTGTCCACCACCATCTCTGCCGCCTCCACCTTACCCATAACCTCCCAGAATTATACCCAAATCCATACCTAAATCCACTGCCATCACCTTCGTTCCCTCCGCCACCACCACCTCTCTCACTTGTGTATCTAGCTACTCTTGCTGCATTGGATAAGCCAATGCTCTAGAGGACAACAAAAGCAAGGGCTGCTAGCTATCTATCCATTATGTAGGATGGAGTATGACAAGTCAGGGGGGTGAACGACTCTTTCAAGATCTCCCCTAGGTGTTAACAACATTACAAAGCGAAAACACAAACTCATAAGCTCATTAAAGCCCAGAGCCAATGATCACAAAGATCGCCTGAGACTTTAGTCTACAACGATCTGACCACTGGCCAGCAAGTAGTTTGACCGCTTGCCTGTCTGACTGATTATAGAGAAATAGTGCAGACTGCATTGTACACGATCCAAAAAAATCTAACTTTTAAACCACTAGTCTAAATATAGTGAAACTTAGCACATGTCCTCCCTAGGATATCAAAAACCTATTCCAATTATTGATCTTGAAGATCAAAGCCAATGTTTTGACCTTTATCTAAAACAAGGAAGATTGCATCAAAACTAGGCAAAAAGGGAAACCTTGATCTACTCTTGCTTGTAAGTTCTTGATGATCTACATGACCTTAGATGGGCTCTCACATGTTGAACTGTTTGCATGTTTGGCACTATAGTTGATTTTTTTTCCAATTTTGGCCCGTAGATGCCCATTTTTTGCGATTCTAGCCCTGTCCCTATGCTCGGTAGGCGTGGCAGGTGACACGTGTCTCCTGCCATGCCACTAGAGCTCGGTAGAATGGCATGACAGTGGCAAGTGGGCCGAGCTGGCATGTGAGGACACGGTGCAAGAGTTGACGGGGCCCATAAGGCACCAAGCTCCCCTATCTCAGTAGCTCTTGCCGAGCTGCCCCAGTTTGGTATGTGCCCCATTTAGTCGTTTTTTGTAGTAATTAGCTACTTTTGCTTTGCTAGGGATAAAAATATCTATTTTTATTAGAAATTTTTTAGGGAGGTGTAAGGGGGAGTTTGGACTGGTAAATGAACTACCACCATCAACTCGCTCTTTTAAGTAGTACAGATTCACTATTGCAAAAATTATAGTAATGAACAATGTCTACCCTAACATGGTACTTTGCAATGAAGGTGCAAATTATATGGCGCGTAGTGTTTAGTTATGGGCATATGTTTGCCTCACAGTACAAATGGTAACATACACATACCATCAATCCTAACTACACTGTAAGACACTTGTGGGCCTAGCCTAACAGAAATGGCATCAATCAAAACTGTTGTAATTGGGCTGGGGGAACGACCCTATGGCGAAAATGTGAAACCGTAGGGCACCCACATGGTGTGGCGGTCATCAGGGTAATGTGGACGTGGTTGGTTATCACGGTAGTGGCAAGCACAATTGCAGCTCAGATTGGCACAACAACAATACGGGTGGCATGGACATGGCTAGTTATCACAGTAGTGGCAAGCGCAATTGCAGCCCGTGGAGCTTGTTGTTTTTGCTCCTCTTAGTTTGGAGCACATCCCACAACTCTTGCATGTGGATTTAGAGAGTGTGGACATAAACCTGGATAGGTATTGGATACGATGGATCCATCCACATAGTGAACTTTCAATCTATGGTCAGTAAGGAAGACGAGATGACTACAAGTGATCCATGCGTGCAAGTATAGGTCGCTAGCGAACCACTTACCATAAAAAGAGGTTATTGAAATAATTGACGTCCTGGGTGTGTGTTGTCTTCACAAACCTGAACCACCGTATCAAGTCTGTGCTTGTATCGAGACCAAGGCTCGTGGATATGTGAGTAGTCTTGGAGGGGATTTCTAGGGGTGTACAACTCCTTGTTTTCGAGCGGTAGATCAGGGCTCAGGGTCTAGGGGACCGTAGATGCTTGTGTCTTCAAGGTAAGGGTCATGGCCCCAAAACCCAGTCCGTGCTAGTTATCCCCTCCCATGCCTTGAGCTTCTAGGCCTATCTACCATGCTCTAGTTGACAGAGGGTGATTCCTTGCAACACAGAAAGGATGTGTTAGCGTCCGTACGAAATGTACATTGAAAGAACGTGTCAATGTCTATACGAAAGTTACATTACAGGTTACAAAAAAGAATGTGGCAACATTATGACTGAACTTAATTTAAAACACATGAAAATTTGCATTGCAGAACAGTATTTCATTGAGAGTTACATAAAACGACATGCTGCCCTTACAAAGCATGAACGAGTACACATCATGAAATAGTGAGGAAGTCATGTGGTTCAGTGTCATGATATTAGCAGTGAAGATGAAGTGGGAGAAGAGTATGTACATCTCTGATGATGGAGCAGCGACGTACTGGAGTAAGACGAAGAGTGATGCTTTATTAGAAGATGTAAATGAAGAGTTAGTTTTGGGGGCATGCGCAGAGAGATCCCCATTTTGTGTATTAGATAATCGAAGTCAATTAGAAACTAAAGTGCCCTTTATTTCATTATCACATTTTACAAATATATATATGTAGCAACAGGACAATAGGACAATACTAGTGCATTACATACAAATGCACATAGAGCATCAGTCACATTATTCTCAAGCTAAAGACTGATATTTATGGCTTTCCTCCGGCACCACCACCATATCCAGATCCATAGCCGGAGCCACTGCCAGACCCACCACCCTGGCCACCACCTCCGCCACCTCCACCACCTTGTCCATAACCTCCACCAGAAGCACCACCTCCCTGACCATAACCAGATCCATAACCGGATCCATAGCCAGATCCATTACCACCACCTTGTCCTCCACCACCGCCTCCGCCGCCACCTTGCCCGTAGCCTCCACTAGAAGCTCCACCACCCTGACCATAGCCAGAACCATAACCAGATCCGCTCCCACCACCTTGTCCTCCACCACCACCGCCGCCTCCTCCTTGGCCATAGCCTCCTCCAGAAGCTCCACCACCCTGACCATAGCCAGATCCAGACCCAGATCCGTAGCCAGATCCACTCCCACCACCTTGGCCTCCACCGCCGCCACCGCCACCACCTTGCCCGTAGCCTCCACCAGATGCCCCACCTCCTTGGCCATAGCCAGAACCATAACCGGATCCATACCCAGATCCGCCACCACCACCTTCACCCCCTACGCCACCACCGCCTTCACCACCACCACCTCCACCTCCCTCAGTAGCATATCTAGCTACTCTTGCAGCATTGGATAGACCAATGCTCAAGAGCACAACAAAGGCAAGAGCTGCTATCTTCCTAGCCATTGTGTTACTCTTGAAAGATGAGATGAGTACCCAGTGCTAGAATGCATGTGTATTTATAGGGAAACTTGGAGGGACTGTAAAGCCAGCCATGCATGCATTGTGGGCATGCAAGTGGACTAGTTCGGCAAGCTGTTGTTGTGTAGTATGCAAGTATTCCACACCGGCATATTGGTTTCGGTCATAGTCGGCAGCACGGTATTATCTGGTAAAACTCTTGTAGCGTCGACTTTAATTGGCGCAACTTGGAGAGGTTAGAAGAAAACAATAGTGAAGTCAAAAACGATTGTCAAAAACGATTGCTTGCTTCTATTTAGCTGGTCACAACTCGCCGAGGACTCTAACAGCACAACTGTTAACAGTGCTTAGTGGTAACTAATTCTACCAAATACCACAAGGTGAGAGTTGCTAGGGTTTACTAGTCATTTAGGAGACACTTGGGGGAGGTTAACCGTCGTTTCGGGTTTAATTAGAACTAAGCAAATGCGGACATGTGTATAAGTCTTGAACAATAGCGATGCATATTGCTCCGGCCATTCTTACTCTGCACAGCCATATGTAGTCTACAAGCTCTAGTTGGGTCATGTTTTTCCAAACGATGGACTAAAATGCTCACTTCAGTTTCTCGGTGCATAAAGTGATGATGATGATGTGTATCTTTGTGTGCAGTAAGTTCTAATAATTCGATTCTACCTTGTTGATATTCTTGAGCTGCTCAACTTTGGCAAAACAACGGCACAATGTATACATGTGATTCTGGTACAGCTGGATAGAGGGGCACCAATATACGTGAATACAAATTTCAGCCCGTGGGTATCGTGACGTGGGGCCAACAATTCCCACTCGTTTACGGTGGAGTTTTTTTTCGGTTTATGATTTCTCTTAAATAAATAAACAGGATAACTTTTTCGTTACTGTTTCGAAGTGGCTTATCGGGATAACCTTTTTAAAATAGCTTATCGGTTTATCAATATTTAGTTCGTTCACACATGTGCTTGCACTAGTGCCGAAAACATAAGCCACAGCTATAAACCATAAGTCGTAGCCAAAAAGAATCCATCGTATACCTCCAGTAATCCATGAAGGGAAGGCTATGACCAACCAATCATATCTCTTGTTTCAACTTTGAACAATTGAAAATTTCAATATTAATGATACATACTCCTTCTAGTCACAAAAGAGTGAATGTTTTAGGATTTTATAAACTTTATGAAATTTTGCTATTGTTATGAATATTTTGATTGGACATATGAAAATGATTGTGTAGATTTTGTTTGTCCACCACCACCATCTCCTCCACCCTGTCCATGCCCTCCACCACCTTGACCATAACCGCATCCATACCTGGATCTACTACCGTTGCCGCCTTCACCATCACCTCTTCCGCCTCCACCTCCTCCTTATCCTTGCCCTTGCCCTCCACCATTTTTTCTATTTCTTTGGCCATAATCATACCTATATCTAGATCCACTATCTTCACCTGCTCCACCTCCTCCGCCGCCGTCAACTCCCTCGTGGTCTGCTACTGTATCTGATTACTCTTGCAGCATTAGATAGGCCAATGGTCAACAGGAGAACAAAGGCAAGTGCTACTAGCTTTTTGGCCACATTAACTTGAAAGATGAGATCAATGAGTACCAAGTGCTAGATTGCATGCGTATTTAAGGGATAATTTTGAGCGACTATACATCTAGCTAGCGAACTATTGGCATGCAAGTTGAAATGTTTGGCAAGCTCTTGTCGTGGAGTATGCAAGTTTTTTCAAACATGCTTATTAATTTGCCATCAGTCAAAAACGATGCATCTTTATACTGCTATTTCTTCCAACAGTTTAATTTGGCCCAAGTAGAAAGTGAAAAACATTCGTCCGTTTATTTAGGTCCAGTGTTTTATAATTCTGAATCAAACAACACGAACAACAACTAACTTCTATTTAAATTGATTTATCATTTATCAAAGGTAGCACATTTAATTACTATAAATTATGTAGAGTTGTATTTAGACTTTTTGAGTTCACTAATATTAGCTAGGACTGTCTGGAGATAGATATGCATGTTTACATAGTCTATTTATAATGTGGGGAACATTATCGTATTATAATTTACCCATGAAAATCTTCTGTGTAATTTTCAGCTCATTCGAATAACAAATACTTGCTTGAATGGTTGACGGAGACGAATGGCGTATCAAAAAATGCGTGTGATGAGTTCCATTAATTTTGTTTCTCAACACGGAAAGAATTCCAGGGGCGAATTTGTACGACATGTTAGCGGTTTAAGTGAAAATCTTGTGTGAATTTTTCAGCTTATTCGGAAAATAAATGCTCGATTAAATGGTTGATGGAGACGAATGGCATAGGAAATGCTCGCTTAAGGCTATGATCGTATTGGCTTCTGCTTAAAAAAATGAAAAGCTAATATGAACACTCGGTTTCTCAAAGCGAGTTCTCTATTCCTCTCGCTACTATCTAACTCCGAGGATAATATAGGAGGTTACGGGTGCATCACGCACCCTACTCCTCTCACTTCCATCATACGCACATATCTCTCCCTCAATTTTTCTACCGGTTGCCCTCTCCTTCTAAAATCCACTTCTTTTAACCACTACTATTCATTTTCAATCAAAAGTTATAAACTACAGCTAAAAATCATCGCAAAAACCAACATGCCCCTAAAATACTATGTGTTATTTTCAAATAAGGCCCTTTGATATATAATATTTTGTAAAGAACCCTCCCACCTTCTCAGTTATCCTTTTACGCCCAGATTATCAGATCTCATAAAACTAAAGCCCACGGCCGAACCCACCACTACTACAGAAAGGCTAATAGTAGACACCAAATCACAGACGGTTTTGTGAAACCGTCTGTAATGTAAACTATTACAGACGGTTTTAATTTGAAGGCCGTCTGTGGTATTTGTGGCAGGAAAAAGGAGTATCACAGACGGTTCTTACCGCTGAACCGTCTGTGATACTGGAATATCACAGACGGTTTTTATTAAAAACCGTCTGTGTTGTGTTGACTATCACAGACGGTTGTTGTTAAGAACCGTCTGGGAATGTTCACAGACGGTTTTTAACAAGAACCGTCTGTGATGTCCCTTTGTCTGTCATATTCTAGATCAGAGGTTAATATATAAGTACACATTGCTTCTAATAACTTAACTACAGAACTATTGAGACAAGAGATCACAAATTAAAGGCAAATTTATTAATTTCAATTAGAGGCAAATTTATTACAAAAGTCGCACAGGTAAAGAGTTTCCCAGATTGTATTCTCGAACGCCGTTAAGATTGCCCTTGTCCTCAGCACTTCCTCCTCCAGCCTGGGCAAATGATCAGCAGCATCCATAATGTCGTAGAGGATAGCATGAAAAGATTCCTCAGAATCTGCCGTATTTGCTTGATCGGCAAGGCTATCCATCAGTCTCTCCAATGCGTGTAGAGCTTCTTCCGCTTTGCGCGCATTGTGGAGAAGAACCAGGGTGAGGGATGTTTCCCTTTCTTGAGCGGCAGCGAGACGCCGCCGTCGACGGCGGATGATGAGGTCGAGCTGACGGATGCAAGAAAGTCGGGGAAGGAGAGCAGGGCGTGTGCGGAGAAGCTGCTCCAAATGCAAATTGCTGGCCGCTTGTGTAAGGTTCCGGCCGAACAATTCGTGATGAACAGATGAGAGGAAGGAGATGATCACAAGAATAGTAGAATCCATATTGTACGTACGTAGAAGAGACCTGGATTAGGCGCGCATATTTAACCTTTAGCATCGTATACCCAAACATTAATGATATAGACGCTTCGTATAACGATCGAGGGACGTTAATTAGACGATCGAAACACGAAGCATTCTGGCAATCGAAACACGAAGCGTTCTGGCAATGGAAACACGCGCGAAGCATTAATGATATAGACGCTTCGTATAACAATCGAGAGACGTTAATTAGACGATCGAAATACGAAGCGTTCTGGCAATGGAAACACGCGCGAAGCGTTCTGGTATGAAGCTTATCACAGACGGTTTTTTATAAAAAACCGTCTGTGATAATATTTATCACAGACGGTTTCACAGACGGTTTTTAGTTAAAAACCGTCCGTGATAATTCACAGACGGTTTTTAGTTAAAAACCGTCTGTGATAATGACTAAGGCATTTATTGCGCTGCTCAGACCGCATCTGTTTTCATTTCGATCCAGATCTAGCCACTGCTGCGCACTTTTTCACTCGGGAGGAAGCTAGGCGATTTCAGGCCAGTTAATTTGGTGGGAAGAGGCAGAGATTGAGCTTTGAATTAAGATTCAGACTTTCCTGGTTGCTGTAGATATGGTTAGTAATGAAATTTATTTTTTCTTTAATTGCATTACAATTTAGGTCTAAGTAATCCATGAGTGGTACATTATTGAAGATGGTTAATTTGCAAAAATTGTTGGTTATATAATAGCTGTTGTGTTTGCAATATGAATTGAGCTAGCAAATTAAGTATCAATATAATAAATATGGCCGGTATATATGTAGTTATAATTAGTTAATCTAGATTTTAATACTAAGTTGTTATATATGTACGTAACATAGGACCGAAGCTGGATGTATGCCGCGAGCCGTGTGAGTGAAGAGTATATTAATGGCGTTTCTGCTTTTATAAGAGCCGCCGAGGAGGATATGTTGAATAAGGGGGTGGAATATATGTGCTGTCCATGCACTGACTGCGAGAATTTGAAGATGTTTAAGAACCGAGGGCAAATTGAAGCGCACTTGATTCGGAGGGGTTTCAAAAAGGATTATACGTGTTGGACCAGTCATGGCGAAGTGAATGATCATATGCCGCCGGATGACATCGCCGGTGAAGTGAATGATATGCCCCCGGATGACATCGCCGGTGAAGTGAATGACATACCGCCGGCTGATGTCGATTGTGGCTCGGATTCGGATAGGTTGCACGATGATAATCTGGATCAGATGCTTCGCGATGTAGAAGAGAACTATGATGAGAGAGAGTATGTTAAATTCTGTGGCTTGATGGAGGACTCAGAGAAACCTTTGTACACGGGCTGCAAGTACACGAGGTTGTCGGCCGTGCTTGAACTGTTGAAATTGAAGGCAAGCAATGGTTGGTCCGACAAGAGTTTCACGGCGCTGCTAGGTCTTTTAGCGGACATGCTTCCGGAGGGAAATGAGTTGCCTAAAACCACGTATAAAGCCAAGAAGGTTCTTTGTCCGTTGGGAATGGAAGTAGAAAGAATACATGCATGCCCGAACGACTGTATCCTCTACCGTAAAGAGTATGCAAACATGCATGTATGTCCGGTGTGCAACGCATCCCGATACAAACGTAACAATCAATCAGATGATGGCGAGGGAACAGAGGCGAAGAAAGGACCTCCTGCTATGGTGGCATGATATTTTCCTATAATTCCCCGTTTGAAAAGGTTTTTTGCAAATCCAAAGGAGGCAAAACTGCTGCGTTGGCACTCGGAGGAGCGCAAGAAGGATGGAATGATAAGACACCTTGCTGATTCCGTGCAGTGGAGAAACATCGATAGGAGTTTTGCAGAGTTCGGTGCAGAACCAAGGAATATAAGGTTTGGACTAAGTACAGATGGAATGAATCCTTTCAGTAGCATGAGCAGCCGACATAGCACATGGCCCGTGACTCTTTGCATCTATAACCTTCCTCATTGGTTGTGTATGAAGCGAAAGTACATTTTGCTGTCGATACTTATCCAAGGGCCAAAACAACCTGGGAATGATATCGATGTGTTCTAGCACCGTTGGTGGAAGATCTAAAAGTGCTGTGAAACGAAGGGGTACAGGTATGGGATGCATACAACCGAGAGAACTTCACTCTGCGCTCCTTATTATTCTGCACCATAAATTATTATCCTGCCCTTGGTAACCTATCGGGCCATAGTACAAAAGGTGCCAAAGCTTGTACTCACTGTTTAGATGGTACCGAGAGTGTGTGGCTGAGACACTCACGCAAAACCGTCTACATGCGTCACCGCCGGTTCCTTCGGAGGGCTCACCCATACCGCAAGATGAAGAAACAATTTGACGGAGAGAAGGAAGACGGTTCAGCTCCAAGGCATTTAAGGGGACACGAGGTTTATGATATGGTTAAGGATTTATATGTTGTCCTCGGAAAGGGACGTAAATTGAGGGCTCATGAGAAGAACACCTGGAAGAAGAGATCAATATTTTGGGACTTACCTTATTGGGAGTACCTAGATGTTCGGCACTGCATCGACGTCATGCACGTAGAAAAGAATGTGTGCGATAGCTTGATTGGTCTCTTACTGAACATCCGTGATGAAACAAAGGACGGTGTCAACGCACGGCTTGACTTGGCGGACATGGATATCAGGCCTGAGTTAGCACCGACAAGCACTGATAATGGACGAACGTACCTTCCCCCTGCGTGTTACTGTGAGACCCGGAGTAGAAACTCCTGGACCTCCTGTGCATTACAGTACTAGTCCCAGATCAACGCTAGTACACACAGTCCAAACAGAAAAGGTGATACATTGCCAACAACGCTTTATTATCATAATCGAGATTACAGACCTCGAAGCCTTTATTACAAATGAGGTTTTAAGACCTCACACCAAACAGAAAATTACAGCGGAAGCAAAAAGAAACTAAAGCAAGACCCATCAATACGCCACAGGTAATTGACTGGGGAAACGCAACCTAGTTCTCCGGAAAGCCTTCGACGAATCCATCCACGAAGTAGTCGTAGTCCACCTCTTGAGCTTCGATCTCCTCTGAGAGTTAATTTGAAGTGTAGCACGTGAGTACATGAATGTACTCCGCAAGTCTTGGGAAAGATGCATAGATGCAAGGCTTCACAAAGGAAGGCTATATGGTTCTTTTGCATAAATCAGCATTTTATTTCAAATCTACATAATTACTTCAAAGGCCATTTGATAAACATCTTTGTTTTTCATAAATGAAATTAGATAAATAACTTAGTGAAGGCTAAACCACCAACACTAAAATCTCAGGCTATCTGCCAACTTTCAAAACTCAGGTTAAACCACCTGATCTGGTTACACCACCAGATTAAAATCACGAGAGTTATACCACTCTCAAGTTTGACAAACCATTTTATTTTGAAATCAAAATCAAACTTCTACCATGTGAATGCATTCCTTGCCCGCCCTTAACCGTGGGCACGGCTATTCGAATAGTTTTTTTACTCTGCAGAGTTTGTACACTTTACCCACAAGAGATAAATTATCTTAATAGTCAACATGCTTCCTTTGGCATGAGACCCAGATAAAATATCACAAAGCCTTTCACCTACTCCAGTATAGCTAGATACCACCCGCTAAGGTTTCACCACAACTCGAATCCACGAGTCGGAGCCCCCTCTTGCGCCGTATGAGTACAGTAAACCCTGTCCCTCACTATGAGTAACCAGTACACCCTGGCACTCAATACACCACTGGTGATATCTAAACTACACCTTTATAGATTAGTTAGCTAGGTCGTACCCATATAGACTTGTGGTTGCACTGTTTTGCTCAGTTTGGACAAACACAAGCGTCGGTCCTTAAACGACCAGGGTGGTTCATTCACAATTCCAAAAATTCTCGTGCTAAACTACACTAGCCAAACCTTCCATCCACCCTTGTCAACTTTTCCCTTTGAACTTCATTTTTATTTTAAAATTAACAGTGATAACATCCATTACCACTTTTCAAACAAAACAATTAACAATGGTAACATCCATTACCAATGTTCAAACAAACCATTGATCAAAACATTTAGCAAACATGCTTCTCATTTGAACATTTTATATTGATTCGCTAAACTAAGCATTTGCTAGTATAAATTTAACAAAATGTAATACTAACTCATTATTGAGTCAAAGGGATATCCTAAGTTGACAATGGTACAAGGTAAACGATTTTCAATGGAAGGTATAACAATTGGAACATTTAACTAAATTTTTCTAAAATCAAGTTATCCACTTTTACAACATAAGCATGCAATAATTTAAAATAACTACACAAATCATTTTGTAAATCATAGGAGCAAGATGGTCAAAGGAGACTTGCCTTCCTGTGCTGGGTTGTTATCTTCCTGAGCTTGATCCTGAATATCTTCGGACAAATCGGTCTCTACACGTAAATCGAGAAAACCAAATAAATAAAATAAAATAAAAAAAATTCAAAAATTGAAAATAAATATACCAAATGAAATATTGGAATTTTAGATGAATTTAGAAATTTGAATGGATCAATTTGGATTTAAAATGAGAAAGTTATGGCTTCCAGAAGATTAAATAGGAGGGAAAAAGGAAAAATCGGGTTTCGGGAATTATTTTTGTACTGAAAAATACTATTTATGACGTCATCAATTTTCGAATTTTCTGAGCGGGAAATATTATTTGAATGACGGGTGGGTCCGGTCTACCGTGAACCGGATCCACGGACCACGGGGTTCGCCGACGTGGCACACCGGCCACATGGCGCCATGCGGGCGCGAGGTGGCGGCCACGTGGCCGTCCACGCGGGCACAACCGGCCACGCGGGCGGTCGGCGGCCGGCGGGAGGGCGGCGAACGGCGGCGGCGGATGAGGAGAGGCGGCGGCGCTTACCGGCGGCGGCGACGGAAGGCGGGGCGGTCGGCGGCGGCGCAAGGAGGAGGTGGCGGCGGGGTGGTGCGGGATGGCCGGTGAGGGGCGGCCGAGCGGCGGCGCACGGCGGCGGGGTGGTGGCCGAAAGAGAGGGAGTAGGAGCCGGCCGAAATGGAGGAAGAAAGGGGAAGGAATGGGGAGGGAGGCCAATTTATAGATGGAAAAGAGAGATGAAGAGCCGGCGGTTTAGAGATGATTAAAGGGAGGAGACGGCCGGCCGTGAGTGGGGATTGATGAGGGCAATCAATTGCACGCGTTAGCTTGGAGTTTAATTGAGAGAAACGGCCGAAATTAAAGCTTCATTTTCGGTTTAATGGAGGTGGAGAGAGAGGGTGGGAGGAGGAAGAAGGTGAGGTTGAAGATGGATATGACATGTGGGTCCCATGTGTAATAGAGAGGAGAGGAAGTGAAGGGGTACGGGCCGTCAGATTCGCGACACGTGGCAAGTGGATGGATAAGAGGCTTTGGATTTTATGAAGGGGTAAGTTGTGGTGGATGGCTAGGATTAAAACGTGGAGAGAGGTGGATTTCATCTGAGGGCGACACGTGGCGGGCTAGGGATATATTGATTTTTATTTTCGGACTTAATTTCAGGAATTACTAGAAACTTTATTAATACTTCGAAAAATAATATTTAATGTCTAAAAATTCCAGAAAAATCATAGAATATTCCTGGAAGTATTTTCGACTTTAATAAAAATATTTTTAATCTCAGATTTGAATTTAATAACTTTATAAAATACTTTTTAACTTTGAAAATTGATTTTAATTTCCAGAAAATTCTCAAAAATTAATTAAAAATTTAGGGAAGGCTAGGAAAAATAAAATAAATTCTTTTTGGCTTTAATAAAATATTAAAATATATTTTCTTGCTTTAAATTTTTAAATAAAATCCAGATAAATCCAAATAAGACTCAAATACATTAAAATAATTAATTTAAAATTAAAATTTTTCAGAAAGCGAAAATTTGGGATGTGACAGTTACACTCTGTCCAAGGCTGAGAAAACAGAACTGTGCCAGTGCTTGCATGGTGTCAAAGTTCCGTCTGGTTACTCCGGCAACGTGAAGAAACTTGTTTCGATGCAAGATTTGAAGTTAAAAGGCATGAAGTCTCATGATTGTCATGTGCTGATGACACAGATGCTCCCTATTGCAATTAGAAATATTTTGCCGATCAAAGTCCGAGAGACAATCATGAGGCTATGTTATTTCTTTAACACAATTGCTCAGAAGGTCATCGATCCCGAAGGACTAGATGCTCTGCAGGACGAGGTGGTGATGACTCTATGTCACCTTGAAATGTATTTCCCTCCTTCATTTTTCGATATCATGGTCCATCTCATTGTTCACGTTGTGTGGGAGATAAAAATGTGTGGGCCCGTATTCCTACGTAGCATGTACCCATTTGAGAGGTTCATGGGAATTCTCAAGTCCTACGTACGGAATTGTTCTCGGCCGGAGGGCAGCATCGTCGAAGGTTATGCAAGCGAAGAGGTTATTGAGTTTTGTGTAGATTATATGGCTCAGATTCAACCGATAGGTGTCCCTCAGTCTCGTCATGAGGGGAGGCTGAAGGGTCTCGGAACTATCGGAAGGAAAGCAATCACTCCAGATATGGACACGTACACTCAAGCCCATTTACGGTGTTGCAACACATGACTGAAGTGGCGCCTTATGTGGACCAGCAAAAGGATGTGCTTCGGCAACAGAATCCAGAGCGGCCGGATGTTTGGATCATGAGACAACACAACCGTTGGTTCAACCAATGGTTGAAGGAGCAAATCGCTAGGAGCTCACCGAGTGAGACGCTGACATGGTTGGCAAAAGGGCCGACATTTACAGTTGTGACATGGCAAGGATATGACATAAATGGGTACACATTCTATACGCAGTCTCAGGATGTCAAGAGCACTAACCAGAACAGTGGTGTCCGCATAGATGCATTCAGTACCGATGGGTCGATAAACTCGTACTATGGCTTCATAGAAGAGATTTGGGAGCTCGACTATGTGGTTTTCAAGATCCCCTTATTTCGCTGCCGTTGGGTGCATCTCCCACAGGTGAAGGTTGACAAGTACGGTGTCACGACCGTGGACCTCCAACGTGTCGGGTACAAAGACAAACCATTCGTACTCGCCAATCAAGTTGTTCAAGTTTTCTATGTAACCGACCCGGCAAATAAGAAACGCCATGTAGTTCTTCATGGAAAAAGGAGAATTGTCGGAGTGGAGAATGTAGTGGACGAGGAGGAATACAATCAATTTGACGAGTTACCTCCTTTTGGAAATGGCATAAGGGTCGACGATGAACAACGTGACAAAACTAGTTACGTACGCATTGATCATGATGAAGGGCTAATTTTTAAAGGAAATAATTAAGCAAGTACAATAAGAATGTATATGTGAAAATGTGTGACAATTTTGAGATGTATATGTGAAAATGTGTGACAATTTTGAGATGTATATGTGAAAATGTGTGATGTAGTCAATTTTGAGATGTATATGTGAAAATGTGTGACAAAATGTATATGTGAAAATGTATATGTGTATTGGCATTTATGTATATGTGATGTATATGTGTGATGTACATGTGATGGTTGATATGAATGCAGCTGGTTGGTGTTGTATATGAATGCAGCTGTTTGGTGGTGGATATGAATGCAGCTGTGGTTATTGGTGTTGTCTTAATAACTACAGTCGCAAAGGCTTATCACAGACGGTTCTAAGTTTAAAACCGTCTGTGATAGTATAACTATCACAGACGGTTATAAACTTAGAATCGTCTGTGATATTTATCACAGACGGTTCTAAGTTTAGAACCGTCTGTGATAACCTCCCTATACATACCCTTTGGCTAGGGTTTTCTCTGTGTGCTGCGCAGTTATTCGATCTAGATCTAATTAAATCCCGAGCCCGTCGTCGCCTCCGCCTCCCCGAACCCTCGTCGGCCGCCTCCCCGAGCCCCTCGCCGGCCGCCTCCGTCGAGCCCCTCGCCGGCCGCCTCCCCCGACCCCGTCGCCGGCCGCCTCCCCCGAGCCCGTCGCCGGTCGGCTCCCCCGAGCCCCTCGTCGAGCCCGTCGCCGGCCGCCTCCCCCGAGCCCCTCGTCGAGCCCATCGCCGGCCGCCTCCCCCAAGCCCCTCGTCGAGCCCCTCGCCGGCCACCTCCCCTTGATTACCGTCTGCATTGTGAGCACTTTCTGTGATGGACTAGGGTTTTGAGTATTGTGAGCAGTTTCTGTGATGGACTATGGTTTTGAGCATTGTTTACTGCAGTAGCTTAATTAGTTTGCTATTTGGTACATATTACATTGGTACATTATTTACTGCAGTAGCTTAATTAGTTTGCTATTTGGTACATTGTTTACTGCAGTAGCTTAATTAGTTTGCTATTTGGTACATACTACATTGGTACATTGTTTACTGCAGTAGCTTAATTAGTTTGCTATTTGGTACATATTACATTGGTACATTGTTTACTGCAGTAGCTTAGTTTAATTTGCTATTTGGTACATACTACATTGGTACATTGTTTACTGCAGTTGCTTAATTAGTTTGCTATTTGGTACATATTACATTGGTACATTGTTTACTCCAGTAGCTTAGTTTAATTTTTTATTTGGTACATACTACATTGGTACATTGTTTACTGCAGTTGCTTAGTTTACATTGGTACATATTACATTGCTTGTTGTGTTAGTATATAGTATATAGTATAGGCACATAACCCCTCTCTCTGTCCACATCACCCCCTCCCTTCTCCCCCTTCCCTCTACTCCTCTCCTCTCTTCCTAACATTGAGCATCATGTTTCACTTTTCTTGCTTCCTCATCTTATCATGTTTCACTTTTCTTGCTTCCTCATTTAGTAGCGGGACGGCCAAGATTAATCTTGTGCAACCCTACAATTTGAGAGCACAAATTAACCAATCAAGGACCACTCTAGTGTATATGCCACATAGACCTTCAAGGGGCATGAAGTAAGTGACACACTTGAGTGTTCCCGTTCAATGAACCGGATACACTAGTTTGTGTCATGTTTCACTTTTCTTGCTTCCTCATTTAGTAGCGGGCCAAGATTAATCTTATGCAACCCTACAATTTGTGAGCACAAATTAACCAATCAAGGACCACTCTAGTGTATATGCCACATAGACCTTCAAGGGGCATGAAGTAAGTGACACACTCGAGTGTTCCCGTTCAATGAACCGGATACACTAGTTTGTGTCATTTGCTTCATAGAACTTTGTTTAGAGACCTTGTAGTAATAGTATATGCCGACTACTGCCGAGATGTGATGTCCACTCCCACAATCCATCTTTTTTCCTTCTTAAATGCAAGGCAATTTTATTACAAAAGTGGAAAAAAAAGACATTCCCAGATTCTTCGTGAGCAGCCGACATAGCCGACTTTTTCGGTGAGCAACTATCCATCTGCTTCTTCCCACTCCTTTTCTTCATCTCTGGTGTCTGGATCACGTACGCCAGTAGCGATGATTCTGAATCATCGCTACTGGCGTGCGTGATCAAGAGACCAGAGATGAAGAAAAGGAGTGGGAAGAAGCAGATGGATAGTCGCTCACCGAAGAAGTCGGCTATGTGGCTGCTCACGAAAAATCTGGGAATGTCTTTTTTTTGCACTTTTGTAATAAAATTGCCTTGAATTTTGCGGGAAAAAGAAGGATTGTCGGAGTGGAGAATGTTGTGGATGAGGTTCCCAGATAAAGAAATCTTGCGATTGTTGCAAAAGATACATGGACCATTTGGGTGGAAAGATGAACTGTTTCGTCAGGCGCATGACTACCAATTCGAAGCATAGCATAGCATCCGAGGTCTGCTGCTGTGTCTTGAGGAATGCCAAGAGCTGGTCTTCAGATGGAGCATAGCATCCGAGGCCTGCTGCTATGTCTTGAGGAATGCCACATCTGAAGACCAGCTCTTTGCTATTTGGTTTATAGTTTTAGCAACTAAAGTAGGTGCTAAGATAGGCACATCACCCCCCTCTCTATGTCCATATCACCCCCTCCCTTCTCCCCCTCCCCTCTACTCCTCTCCTCTCTTCCAATTCAATATGATCACTTTCTCATCTTATCTTAATAGACCCACAAAATGAGCAACATGTCACCCGCGCATTCTTCAACATCATCGCCGGAGGCGTTCGCTCCAACATCAAGACGCCAAGGAAGAGGGCTATCGATGGAGCATGAGGGCCGACAGACCATCACAGCGGTAAACGCATCTGGGGTCCCTATCCTTCCTCAAAAAGCGGTAAACGCATTCCGAAGCCTGGTCGGAATAGTTGCACGAGAACGAATTGAGATCACATACAATTCGTGGAAGAACGTGCCTGACACTCGGAAACGTGAGCTGTGGACCGAAATTTTGGGATCGTTCGAGTTCCCAGAAGAACACCTACACGCTGTGCAACGACAAACCTACCAAGCGGCGTGCAAAGCATGGAAGAACTTCAAGAGCACGCTTGTCAGGAAATACGTGGAGACGGACGAAACGCCTTTTCATAAATACCTATTCCTGGAACCACAATGGGAAGAGTTCAAGGCGATGAAGACGTTCGAAGATTTCAAAAGTACAAGTACGGCGCACAAGGCCCTCCAGGCAAAAAACACACACCCCCACAGACTTGGCACAGCTGGGTATGCAGGTAAAATCCCGCAGTGGAGCAAGAAGGATGACCTGGCAGCTGCACAGGACATCGCCCCGCCGTTTTCCAATATCCCGGATGACCGCGCTCGAAATTGGATTAGAGCAAGGTCATCTACAACGACATCGGGGGACGTCTCCTTTCAAAACCCTGCAGACCAGCAAGTGTCCCAGCGCTTGGTAAGATATCGATAGAACTACGTAGCTTGTAATTACTCAACAACTTCGTACGAATTGAAATGACATTTTGTGCTCTTGCAGGAAGAGCTGAGTTTTGAATCTACCCTGGGATCATTCCAGGGAACAAGGGAGAATGATCTGCTCTCCGTGGCCCTGGGAAACAAGGAGCACCCGGGTCGTACGAGAGGCCTTGGGCTTTACGTTCCTTGGAAACATGGTTTCCAAGATGACTCCGGGATGTATCGGCGTAGGAAGAGAAACAAAGCCGAGCGTGACGCACAGCTACGAGAAGAGATCAAGAAATCTCTTAGACACGAGCTATTAGCTCAGATGGCTGATGTAATCAGAGATGAGGTGCGGAAACAGACAGAAAGTCAGCAGCCCGCTACTGCCGCTCCTGTGCTAGCTAGCCCGCACAACCATCCGAGTAGCTGCGCGTCCAATCCGACGCAAACTCAGGCCATATTTCTTGTGGACGACATCCTGGTAATAATTATTATCTCTCGAATGCTTGCTCCATTGATAGGCCTATTCGAGTAGCTAATTTTGTATCGTTATGTAGGAGCCTACGAAGTGCAGGCTCCAAGTGAGATATGGCTCCATTCTTTTGTACGCTGCTTGGGGCCAGGCATATTCGTCTGGTATCGGGGCCATGGTGCACGGTCAAGCTTTAGCGCCAGGCTTCGCAAAAGTTAATGTGGATGGTGTGTATGTCAATTTTGAGGTGGTCCCGCTACCGAAGCCCCCCAACGACGAGATCGTGACTCTAGGACAGGTCATTGGAACATTCATCCAGTGGCCCAAAAGCGACATCTCCCTGGAGGCTTCTTCACCGGTGGCAGGACCAGAAGTGCAGTGCGAACCACAGCAACATGCACTGGTGCCATCTCCACACGGGCAGTGCAAACCACAGCTACCTGCACCGGTGCTATCTCCACGGGTGCTATTCTCGCCAGAGCAACTTGCACCGTCTATACCATTACAGTCGACTAGCATAAAGTCGACCGACAATCGAGGCAGTGGCCAGGGCAAATCAAAGACGAAGGATGATGACGATATGCCATACATGCCATTGGCCCGCAAATTCGTGCTAGGTGAGCCGATGGTATTCCAGGAAGAGCTCCTAAAACTAGGACTTGGTTGCCAAACATTCCACGCTTGGTATATGGAACAGTCCAATAAGCCAGGGGCAGAACGACGCTCAGGTATCACTGTCAAATTCAAGCTGGAACATTTCTTGCACGAAGCTCAGGAATGTGTCTTCGCGGTGACCTTTGACGATATATTTGAACTTTTCACGCTCAACGCTCTCGACGCCTCACTCGTTCGATGCTGGACGCTGTAAGTCTGTACAATCACAGTCTCTGTTCACGTAATACCGATATATGTCAAAATTTGTTGCTTTTCTGTGTTATATATAGATTCATGCTGACCGAAGCTAGATCATCGAAATCACGAATTGGTTTCCTGGACCCACGCTTGGTCGCCATTGATACCATCATCGAGGATGCATCCTTCGTCGAGGACTATATTACAAAAGCACTGCTGGCTCACCAAGATAAGGAATTTGTTCTTATGCCATACAATGAGGAATTCCATTGGATTTTAATTGTAATTATACCAAAATGGAACAAGGCTATATACCTTGATTCTCTAAGTAAGAACAAATCCAAGTACACAGCTATCGCCCAAATACTCGATAGGTACGTACATTGTACTCTTTCTTTCCTTCCGAATGACTAATCTAACTTTTTCGAATAACGAAGGTCGTTCGCCACATACGTTAAACAAACACGTGACTCGACGACAGGGGCAACGACGAGAAAACGTTGTAATAGGCCCAATTTGGTTGCACAAGGTACATATTGCAACCAAATCACGTTCGTTGCCAATGGATGCAATAAGTCGCGTTGCAATAAGGTATTGCAACTGTTGCTAGTTTGGCGTTGCAACTGTTGGGGTTTATTGCAACCATAGCTGTCCGTTGCCAAGCATGGCAATAGGACGTTGTTGCAACATTCACGGTCGTGGCAATATAAGCAATTGCCACGCCCGTCTTCGTAGCAAGAGGTGGTACATGCAACGATCGATAGCGTAGCAATAGAGACATTTGCCACGAACAACGTCGTGGTAATAGTTTGTATTGCCACGCCATAATTTTGTTGCCAAAGGTGTTATTGCCACGACTGTCATGCCGTGGCAATAGTACCATTTGCCACGCAATTTTATTCGTTGCGAGAGATCATATGTTATTGCCACGGCAGCCATGCCGTGGCAATAGTACCATTTGCCACGCAATTTTATTCGTTGCGAGAGATCATACGTTATTGCCACAGTAGTCATGCCGTGGCAATACTACCATTTGCCACGCAATTTTATTCGTTGCCAGAGATCATACGTTATTGCCACGGTAGTCATGCCGTGGCAATACTACCATTTGCCACGCAATTTTATTCGTTGCCAGAGATCATATTGCCACTCAAGTGAGTTCGTTGCCATAGATCATATTGCGACGCATAGCAGTTCGTTGGCATAGTTTGTATTGCAACACTAGTAACATTTGATTTGTGGTTTAATAAATCGTCATTGAAAAAACAATAAACCATAATAAAAACGATTGCACTCACATATATTAATTATAATCAATCATTCAATAAGTTGACAATCCATTGAAGTAGTATCTAAATCATAGACGAGTGTACAGTTCACTCATTATTTCACAACTTTTTAAAACTGCCAGCAGTACAAGTCTCCCTAACATCTATGCAGCACTCGAGGGTTTCCTAGCAGCGCAACATGTCGGCTGTGTCCTTGCTTGATTCTGAGCCTCCCACTCAAACTTTGTCCACCTACTGACCAAAAGAATAAGATTGGGATATTAGAAACTTATTAAGTTTACTACTTCATACACAGAATGTAAAGAGATTCGGATACAACATGGTTGTAATTAAGCAAAAGTAGAATTAAGCAAAACTAGTTGGCTGATAACATATTGTAGTTGTTACCTGACTCTTCTTTTTCTGATTTCTTGTTTTATTCATAAGCTGCTGTGAAGTGATATATGTCACCGGTGCCACATTAGAATTGTTTTCGTTGAAAAGATTTCTGATGACAGAAGTAGAAGCTTTACAGTTGCGAGTAGGTGGTACTGCATCTTTTTGTGTGGTGACAACGCTTCTTTGCTGAGTCTGGAAACATTAAATTGTTCGATCTATGTTAGCTACAGTTTAAGGTTTATAGCTCAAGATTACTTGGAACATATTGCAATAATGTCATTACCTGCTGTAATGCATCTTCCTTTTGATTTGCAAGTTCATCAGTCTCATCGTCCTCTTGTATGGTAGGTGCAATTTATATACTGTCATTGTTTTGCGGGGTAGTCTACGCATAAAAATATTGAGGTAAAAGATTAGGCATCATAATCATAATCATAAGTTTATTAAAAGGACGAAAGATGAAAATTATTCTGAAATTTTACCTGATTTATAGTTCCTTCTTTGTGCTGCGCTAGCATTTTAAGAAATTCTTGCTTCAGTTCAATCTTAGCTTTTTCCAGATCCTCTTGCATCTTTCTCCTATTTTCTTCTTTCTCCCTTTCCCTTTCAGCAGCTTCGTGCGCAAGCTGTTGTTTCAACTTCTCAACCTCTACTTCAAAAGCAATTCTCTTCTCGTTGGCTGCAGCTTCAGCACGTGCATGTACTTCAAGGTTCTCTTTCATAAGCTCCCTGCGAGTTCGATACTTCGCCAAGTATCCATGCCCATGTACTTTGGATGATTTGATTTGTGTGGTTTCTTTGTAGCATGACTGGAAAATCATGTTTTCCTCAGCAGCTGTAAGTAATTGTCTATCAGGTTCTGACTCAATCTCACACATTTTGAAGGCTGCTTTTTCCTAAATGAAATAACAGAATCCGTTAGAGTTGCTTGATACAACCAGCAGCTTTAAAAAAGGCTTGGCAAAAGATTTACTCACATATACTTCAGCTGACACAGAATTTGACCATTTCCCCTGTTTTGTGTGAGTGCTCTTCCAAAGAAAAAGATCACCTGGCTCTTCACCAGTTTCTTTGTCTCTCTAGGATGCCAAAATATAATTCAACACATAAGTATTGCATCATACAATGGAAGGATCAGATTAGTGTATCTCATGATTACCTGCTCAAAGCTACACTGTGAGAAGTTTTTTGAACCCATCAGATGCTTGGTTTTTTGCTGCTGACGGTTGGAGGAGTTCTGGCTGCTAACCTTCTGCAAAATGACAACAAGTGGTATGTAACAATGCAATTTTGGTTGCTAAAGTTTGTTTGACAAAGTAGATTTTACTAGAACTAACCTTGAATTTATCAGATCCAAAATACAACAACAAGTAGTGCCACTCAACAAGGTGTAATTCTTCAGGCTTATTTTGTATTCTCTCACCATAATTATTATAAGCCTTGTATGTGGCACTCAGAGCTGATCGCCATCCTTTGTACCGCTCCTTGGCAATGTTCCATATTTTATCTTTTGCTTCATCCTCAGTGGCAATGTTGATGAAGTTCCACCTAGTCTGTTTACAATTAAAAAACAATCAAATGGTTTAAGCAGATTAATTTTACGCATCACACGAGTAGGAATAAAAAATAGTACGCAGCGTACCAGTATGTCTTCTGCAATTACATTTTTGACATCTTCCTTTATATCCTTCCAACTGTTTACTCCAATTAGTGGGGCCCTTTTCCTTGTAAACAGTACAACCTCATCGACAAATGTACGGGCGTTCGGTCCAACCGGACCTCCAAGCCTGGATGAAAATTCGATTTGTAGTTTTTGAGTGCGATCCTTAACTCTCTTGGTGGCTGCTGCTAGTCCTTTAACAGTGCCACGACCTCTTTTCTTGCGATGATTGGAGCCATCTCCTTGCAAAAAAGACAATAACGAACTTGATATGTGAATTCTCAATTAAGATATGTGAATACAATATTAAAAGATAACGAACTTATCTAATTCTCAATTAAGATATGTGAATCCAATATTAAAAGTATATGAATGATCACAAACCATTTCCCTCTTCCCTTTTCTTCCTTGCATGGCTTGGCCTATTTGAGGGTGGTGTCGCATTGCTTCCATTACTTTCATCGTCTTCAATTATAATGCCATCAGTGTCACGTTGCTCTACATATGCCACTGCACACAAAGTTAAAAGCTTCAGTTCAAAAAAAATTAGTAGTAAAATAAATTGGTTGAAAAAGGAAAATTAATTACTAATTTCTGGAATGTGCCCTTTCAGCCTTAACCATTCATTGTACGTAATGATTGTTGCATCCCTAAAGTCATCCCTCAAATCTGTTAGTCACCAAAAACATATTAGATAAGTTGTAGTTTATATAAAGTGGCTAAGATTGTAAACAATACGAATCCATATGGAGAAACATAGATGTTATACTTGTGGATTTGTCCTTTTGCAGCCCCACTAGCCAGTCTTTGTATGCATCAAATGGATCATCCATAAACAGATGCTCATCATCTTCTGGCTGCTGCCTTGGTCGCTTGAGGGGTGTTATGCTCACTTGCTTTGTTGTCTCTTGCTCCTTTGAGAGTACTAATCTGATTTTCCTTTCTTCCTCATGTTCCTGTAACATGCGTTCTGCATCTGGGGTATAATCAATAGCCTGCAGCGTTGCTACATCCGTGCCACATCGCTTCTTGTAGTATAAGTAGTCCCGCCCAGCATACCCTAGCTGTTCTTTGAAACTTAGCAAGGTCAAAAAATTTATATCACCCTTATCAAGTGTGAGGTGGAGGTGTGCTTTGTCTGCAGTTATCCCCTTGCACATAAAATGTATTGACCACATCTCTCCGGTTAAATTTGCTCTGCACATTACAAAATTGTGAGTGCAATCAAGAAATACTTCTTAGCTTCCAAGAGCCTTTGACAAAAATGAGAATCCCCATTTTTGACAGCGACCTGAGTTAAAAGTATTGTTGCCTAAGTATTTTCTTCTCAACATTATTTGCCAAATTCCATCTTAATACTCAAGCTTCCAAAGCCATTACACGTAAAGCACTTAACTGAAGACTAATCAGCCAGCAAGGAAAACTATTGGCTCATGTATATATGTATAAACAATTACACGTAACAGAATTTTTTTGTCAATGAACCATCTATCATACATAATTTTTAGCCAAGCAATCAGTTTGTTGCTATGAAAGGCCTCATAATATACCAAAGCTAGTCTTTTCTACATGCATGCCCGGACCAAGGCCTCATAATTTTTAGCCAAGCAATCAGTTTTCTGATTCACTTCAGCCTGCCAAAAGAGCACCAGCTGGGCACCAGAATAATGAACATACTCCACAGAGTGAACGACTCTGTGGTTCAGCAAGTGAGACTATTGATTATCTTCTGCATTTATAAAAAAAACAGATTACTGAACAAATATTTGTTGGATCATGCATACAAACAGAAAGAGATGTGAAGATGTTATCAGAGACTGTGGTGGGTTCCTGACATACTCAGTGAACACTAATCTCATTTGTTCAATTTATACCTGGCTTTTTACCATTCAGTAAAGTTTCTGATACTTTAAAAGGCTTCAGGGTATTACTGCTGTTATGAATTTCCAAAGTGAAAGTGAGCGCATTAACTGGGGAATCAATTCAGAGGCAATCAACAATTCTTGTCGTGAGAATAACATCTTGATGATAAACTACCCTATACGGTAGGATATGGTTTTCTCTGTTCTTAGAAATCAGAATGAAAAAGTTATTTGATTCTTGTGCCTTACATTAACAATATCGTAACTGCTTTAATCTGTTATCATTTCTCTTAGTGATTGCAGTAGTTTTCTTTCCTATTAGAATAAATGTTTATTCTTCCCTTATTGTGTATTTACAGTAAATATGGTTTGACTGCCAAAGGGACCATTGAGTTTATTGCATGCTGGAATTGATGGTTTATTCTGCAGTGATCCGTTATCTTGCTATGTACTTTTTTGTTTTGATAATTAATATCATACTTACCTATTTAGGAAATAGATATGTAGCTGTTATAGGCTTGCTAATTTTATCGCAGTTTGATTATCATTAAATTATAAACACCCTATATGATTTTTTTTTCAGAGAGGTTGATTCCATGGACCTGAGAAAGAAGCTTCCTTTCTGTGTTGGTCTTCTATTGCGCCTTATAAGGAAAAACTACCGTATATATGTGACTTGTACCACTGGATATGATAGATCACCAGCATGTGTGATTGCATATTTACATTGGGTTCAAGATACACCTGACAGGTAATTTTAGTTTACAGTTTTCTTAATTGACTGGATTGAACCTATCTAAAAGACCAGCCTGGTTCCTTTAATATGTGGACTGTTGCAGTTGGTGTCATGGTTATTGCTTTGGGAGCTAAAATTTCGTTTAAATATGCAGAACTGCATTTATAAAAAAAACAGATTACTGAACAAATATTTCCAACAAAGACTCACAGCATTTTCAACTTCCTTTCTAATTATAACTTTATTTGTCTATCTTCTGCAGATATACCAAAGACTTCACATTTTTTGTCCAGATGATATAATTGAGACAAGGTTTGTTTTTTGAGAATGTAATAATGGCCCTCTATATTCATATTCCAACCATTTAAATACCTTCTAAGGTAACCTATTTTGCCATCTACCAATGCTCAGCCTGCCCTGGACAGGTTTTGCCCAAAAATTAGCAATAAGATCAGCAAAACCCTCTCTTATTAACCAACATAGTTCAAAGCGAAAAATAGGATGATGCACAATCTGACTATCCCCTGTATCCAGCAACAAAGAAACATGATCAGATACAGCTCCTTCCATAGCCTTAACCACCACATTAGGGTATTTTAGCTCCCACTCTGTACTAACTACAACTCTGTAGTTTTTCATAAGTAGGAACATCCAGATTATTGGCACATGTAAAAAGCCTCCACTTAAGTCAATTTCCTTTAGACCATGAGTTTCAATAATGGCATTAAAAATGAAGATTGAATATCGCAGTTTGATTATCATTAAATTATAAACACCCTATATGATTTTTTTTTCAGAGAGGTTGATTCCATGGACCTGAGAAAGAAGCTTCCTTTCTGTGTTGGTCTTCTATTGCGCCTTATAAGGAAAAACTACCGTATATATGTGACTTGTACCACTGGATATGATAGATCACCAGCATGTGTGATTGCATATTTACATTGGGTTCAAGATACACCTCTCCATATTGCTCACAAGTTCATCACTGGTTTGCACTCTTGTAGACCTGACAGGTAATTTTAGTTTACAGTTTTCTTAATTGACTGGATTGAACCTATCTAAAAGACCAGCCTGGTTCCTTTAATATGTGGACTGTTGCAGTTGGTGTCATGGTTATTGCTTTGGGAGCTAAAATTTCGTTTAAATATGCAGAACTGCATTTATAAAAAAAACAGATTACTGAACAAATATTTCCAACAAAGACTCACAGCATTTTCAACTTCCTTTCTAATTATAACTTTATTTGTCTATCTTCTGCAGATATAACAAAGACTTCACATTTTTTGTCCAGATGATATAATTGAGACAAGGTTTGTTTTTTGAGAATGTAATAATGGCCCTCTATATTCATATTCCAACTCTGTACTAACTACAACTCTGTAGTTTTTCATAAGTAGGATCATCCAGATTATTGGCACATGTAAAAAGCCTCCACTTAAGTCAATTTCCTTTAGACCATGAGTTTCAATAATGGCATTAAAAATGAAGATTGAAGAGGGGATGAACCAAAACCCTAAACCATTAGCAGCTTAACATGTGAAGAGGGGATGAACCAAAACCCTTGATGGAGGTGCGGCGCGGCTGCATACCTACTCGATGACAGTCCGAAGATCTCTTGATCGACACGAATGTCGGCGTGGGCTTCTACTGCTTCTGGACGAGTACCAACGGCGGCGCGGCCTTGTTCACTGGAGTCGTCGCCGTCGGTGGCGGCGGTAGGGGAAGTCCGCGCCCTGGTTGGTGTAGGTGCCATTGCGCGCAGGAGGGGGTGGGGGGCAACACGAACCGGCCGCCGTCGTAGCCCTCGTCTATGCACAGAGGAATTAGCAAGTAGCGATTATTACGGGTAGTGGATGGTGGAAGGGTTTCTGGAGGGATTAGGGGTAGTGAACCGGCCGGCCGCCTTCGTAGCCCTCGTCCGGATTTTGGATGGTGGAAGGGTTTCTGGAGGGAAAATATGGCAGGGTGTGTAAAAAAAGGGTTTCTGGAGGGAAAATATGGCAGCGATTATGCGTAGATTGAAGGATTTCGGATTTTTTCCCCTTTTTTATTACTGGAATCACTGGCAAAAATTTAATTAAAAAAACGTAAACCTGAAAACATGTCTGCAAAAAATATCCCCCTCGCCGCTCCTCGGCGCCCCTGAAAACATGTCTGCAAAAATATCAAATAAATGCACACAAGTTCACATTTTCCTCTCACTTCTTCCTGGAGCAAATTTTACACAAAAAAATCATCGTCAGAATCTTCTCCCGGAGTATTGTATGGAGGGACGACTCCATCAGCAATGTAAGTGTCATCTGGGTCTTCGTCTTCATCAAACAGGTCATCGTTGTCAGGTTCAGGCATTGCTGTTGCAAGAGCCTGCTCAATAACACAAGCATCAACACTAACCCCGTCAAGGCCTGACCTACTCCAAGTTGTCACATCTTCATTTTGCTGTTCAAGATTCATATCTTCCACTCCTACAACAACTGAGTCCAGATCGATCTCGCCCACCTTGTCAGTACCTTCTCCTTCAGGCATGGCAAACAGGTTTCTAGGCTTCATTCTAAGGACACTGCACCAATCTGGTTTCTTTGTGTTTTTCACATAACACACTTGCTCCGCTTGTGTGCTCAGGATGTAAGGTTCATTTGAATACCGAAACCGAGTGATATCAATATCGATGACCCCATATTGATCCTTATTGTACCCTCTAGATTTACTCCTACTTGCTGCAGGGACATCAAACCAGTCGCATTGGAACAACATTACTTCCTTCTGATTAGGAAAATCAAGGCAGATGATTTTCCTAAGCACGCCATACAAGTCCATGTTTCCTGTACTCGCATCGCCCTTCACAAATACACCACTATTTTGAGTAGTTAAGAAGTTCTCTATGAAAGAGACCCGGAAAAGGAAGCCATTCATGAAACACCTGTTGAACACACGAGCCCGATGGTCTGGACCGCGAGATAGATAATAAATCATGTCATCTATTTCCCCTTGTGCACGCAAGTATCTGATCTGCGGTTAGCATCATTTTTAAAATATATTAAGGACTAATAAATTAACAAGTAGCATGTCCAAACTAAACAAAGAAAATATGGATAAATAAATGACTCACTTTACGCTCAAACCATGATACAAACTCCTCCTTGTGTCTTTTATCAACATGCCGAGGGTTGGTTGTCTTCAGCTCATCCATATGCACACTTCCCACATCAATTGAAAATACAGTTCATTAGTTACATATATATTTTACACATTCATGAACACCATAAAAAATCAATTTTGAAAAATAGCTTACTTTATCCATGGAATGACCTCGTCACAGTTGGTTAATATGTAATGCCTCATCCTCTGCATGTCAATATTAGAAACGTTCTCGATAGTACTTCCTTTCCTACTGTAGTCAATGCTCCCAAATATACTTAGCCCAGATGGTGGTTCACTAGCAGTGGCGCTTTCATGACGCTCTGGACGATTAAGCTTGGTACTAATATTTTCAAAGAAGCGAGAGCAAAATGTGAGGCACTCCTCAGATATATACCCCTCTGCTATTGAACCTTCAGGGTGCGCTTTGTTCCTCACATAGCCTTTAAGAGTACGAAGGTACCTCTCAACTGGATACATCCATCTATAACACACAGGGCCTCCAAGTCTAGCTTCTTCAGCAAGATGAACTGGTAAGTGCATCATAATATCAAAAAAAGCTGGTGGAAAAATCATCTCCAGCCGACAAATGGTCTCCCTAATCGAAGTGCTCAGCTTTTCAATTTCTGAAAACTCCAACTCCTTTGAACATAGTGAGTTAAAGAACCTACTTAGCTCGATCACTGGGATCACTACATCTTCAGGCAATATGTTGCGTACCACTAAGGGCAAAAGTTTTTGTAAGATTACGTGGAGGTCATGAGTTTTAAGTCCAGAAAGCTTGCAACCATTGACGTCCACACATCTCCTAATATTTGCGGCATAACCATCAGGAAACTTGACACCATGTAAAAAATTGCACAGAACTTCCTTGTCATCCTTACCTAGAGAGTATAACGCTGGTGGCAAGGTGTACTTACCCTTTTCGAGCACTGGATGTTGATCTTTCCTTATACCCAAATGCTGCATATCAAGTCGAGCCTTGTCACTGTCCTTGCATTTACCTTGTAACTCCAGCAAAGTCCCCAGTAAGCTCTCACATATGTTCTTCTCAATATGCATGACATCCAAATTATGTCGTACAAGCAATGATTCCCAGTAAGGAAGCTCAAAGAAAATACTCTTTTTCCTCCAGTTGTGCCACCTTTTTTCTTCGTCACGTTGCTTCCTTTTCCTTGTATCCTTTCCAAAAGTCACTTGCTGGAAACTCTCATACTGCTGCTTCACCTGCTCACCACTGAGCGGCACTGGAGCTTCCTTGGTTTCAGCCTTGTTATTGAAGCTCACCTTGTTCCTTCGCCACTTGTGGTCCGAGGGCAAAAATCGACGATGTCCCATGTAGCAATGCTTTGAACCATATTTTAACCACAAGTAATCAGTATCCTTGTGACAATAAGGACAGGCAAACTTACCTTTTGTGCTCCAACCAGATAACATCGCATATGCAGGGAAATCATTAATTGTCCATAGCAGAATTGCATGTAGAGTAAAATTCTTCTTCTCCTTCTCATCCCATGTTTCAACTCCTTTAATCCATAGCTCATGTAGCTCATCGATCAGAGGTTGCAAATATACATCAATGTTCACTCCAGGAGATTTAGGCCCAGGTATCAACATCGACATCATCCAATAAGATTGTTTCAAACACAACCAAGGAGGCAGGTTATAAGGAATTAGTATCACAGGCCAACAAGTGTAATTAACATTCAACATCCCAAATGGATTGAAGCCATCGGATGCAAGTCCCAGCCTAACATTACGTGGATCCAAAGCAAATTTCTTATACCTTGTATCCACGTGCTACCATGCCAATGAGTCTCCTGGGTGACGTATTTTCCCATCACGGACCAATTCTTCCTTGTGCCACCGCATCAATGATGATGTTTTCTCTGACATATATAATCGTTGCAGTCGAGGAATAAGTGGAAAATACCTTAGAACTTTGCAAGGAGTGCGCTTCTTCTTTGCTCCACCACTTTCGCTAGACTCGCCAATCTTATCAGAATTTGTGTCATTCTTCCACCTACTCTCACCACATGTTGGACACGTGTCCATATCAGCAAACAACCCACGAAATAACACGCAGTCATTCACACAAGCATGGATCTTAATGTAGTTGAGGCCAAGTTCACGAATAACCTTCCGTACTTTCTCCATAGTGTCTGGGATACAATGTCCTGGGGGGAGCACATCCGAGAATAGGCTAAGTAGTTGCCCTGTGGAATGGTTACTCCAACCACCCATGCACTTAAGCTGAAAGAGCCTGACAATGAAAGATACCTTGGTAGCCTCGGTGCAACCTGGATACAAATCTTGCTGCGCATCTTCCAACAAATCAAAGAATTTCTTTGCACTCTCATTTGGCTGTTCATTGTTATTACCACTGTTAGCACCCCTTATTATTGCGGACACCAGATTCTTGGCAAATGATGCATCATCTGCTGTGCCTACATTCAGATCCCTATCATCATTCCAAGGTTCAGCATAACCTTTCTCTTTGACGAAATTCTCATCAAACCCTTTAGATAGCAAGTCCATTTGAACCTCGGATTTTGTTTTGTATACGACTCCACGACACCTTGAACATGGACATGGTGCAGTTTCTGATGCATAGGTGCCTTCAAAAGTAGTATCAATAAATTTCTCGAATCCTGCTTGCCACTCAGCTGTTGACTGAGACAACAGCATCCAACTCCGATCATCATCATGTGCCATTAATTCTATCTTCCAAATGTCACAAGACTTTATTTCCTGCAGTACGTTAATTGAAGGGATCACAAAGCTTCTAAAAACATATGAATGTCTACGTTTTTTCATAATTGAACAATTAAAAAAATCGCAATACATCAAGAAGCTACTGTAGTAATTAAATTAATAGCAAGTAGATACGTCGTTGTTCCAACCCTAAGAGGATCAAGTAAAAAAGCTCTCTCAAAATAATAATAGATCTGTTTTGTGATCTCCCAAATTGCCGCCCCCCGCCCACCTCTCCCGAACCCAGGCTCTCCTCCCCTCTGATTTCGCCGCCCCCAAACACCCACCACCCCGCACAGAACCCGTGCGCCTCCTCCCCTCCCTCCTCCCCCGCCGCCTCCTCCTCCCCCACCCCTCCTCCGCCGCCTCCTCCCCCATCGCCTCCTCCTCCCCCACCCCTCCTGCGCCTCCTCCCCTCCCTCCTCCGCCACCGCCACCGGCCTCCCCCACCGAACCCGTGCGCCTCCTCTGCCGCCACTCCGCCCTCACCTCATTTCTCCGTCGCTCCTCCCCTCCCTCCTCCGCCGCCGCGCCGCCCTCGCCTGCTCCCCTCCCTCCTCCGCCGCTCCGCCCTCGCCTCCTCCTCCCCACCCCGCGCCGCTGTCGCCTCCCTCGGCCTCCACTCCCTCCGCCTATTACCGCAGTGCCCTAGGGGTGAGGTGATAGCAGCCGCAGGAGCCCTAGGGGAGAGGATGCAGCAAACTCACGATGGTGGTGACCGGAGGCGCTCTCCCGCCCCTGTTCCCGGGATCGCAGGGCGTACTGGTGGGAAGCTCGCGGTCGCCCCTGCTTCCGGCGGTGGCCTGGACCGTCGGCTTGACGAGTCGCCAGCAGGAGAACGGCAATGAAGCAAAGGTGAGACAATAGATTCTTTATTACTTCTTGATTCCCAACATTGGACCTACAAGCTATATATATATGAGGTGTTTTACAGGGGAGAGTCCGATCTGGACTGCAATCCCAACCCCAACTCGGAAACGGAACTAGAGTCTTTAAGGGTTTGATCTACTCTCAGCTAAGGTAATATTCCTTGTAATATCCTATTTAGCCCATTTTGAGATTGACAGCCCTGCGAGTTGTTTAGAAATTTGGCGTGTTCTCCCCTTCATTTTTGCTATACCATCTGAACTAGTGTATGAGATGAAATAGTTTATGTGCTTTCAAGTTATTTTAACTAAATCCTGCTTTTGTTTCTCATGATTTTTGGAACAAAAGACAATTCAGTAGATACCTGAAATTCAATAGAGGATGACCACGAAAGCTTAGTGAGCACTTCTCTTAAGGCCTCAATTGCTTTTCCTTCTTGCATTTACCCATTCTTTTTTTTTCACTGATGTTGCACCAGGTGAAATAGTTCCTTGCCTGTAAGTGATCTACCCAGCAAATTTGTTCAATCTATGCTAGTATTTTACGTTAAAATACAGTATAACTGATATAGAAAAGTTAGCTTGAGCAAACAAATTGTTTGGTATAGAATGTTTGCTATAGAAGTCCCACCTTGCGATGTTATATCAGGCTCAGGGCTCATTTGGTGTGGATGTTCGACTCTGATCAATAAATGACTTGCATCATGAACTTAGCCAACTTTCTATAGAGTTTGAAATTTTGAACTCAATAAGACTCTTGGAACATATCATGTGAAAAGTTGCACACCATATAAATTGAAGGGCTCGTTTTAGTATTCTGCAAGTGCAATTTCATTCTGACCTCATTTAATATGTTCTTTTTTCAATAGAAATGTAGTGCTGTCAAGTTTAAGTATATTACACATTTCATGATTATCTAAATTCTTATTTGACGTAATGTTATTGCAATAAATGAGTGTTTTCTTGTTTAACTCCCATTTCTTTTTGAATGTGTTCCTCCTAGTTTGCCTTAGTTCAGATTTCATTGATATTTTTTTGGGACATATGCATAGCACAACATTAGCAATAAACTTTAGAATTAGAGTTAGCATATGAGGGAACCTCCTTTATAATCTGTATCTATATTTTGTTGTTGCAGGTACAGGTACCTGTGCAGCAGGTGAGCAGGGCTTGGTGTTGTGTTTGCTGTTGGGGACTTGAAGTGCTGATCTAGAGGCACGGAGTGCAGATCTCATCATTTTGTCAGTATTGATCTGGAGGTAAGGAGTGCAGGGACACTCTCTTGATGTTGTTCTATGTTTTGATGTCCTTTTTATTGTTTTATTATGAAAAATCTAATGTTGTTTACAGGTACTTGGTTATTAGCGTAATTGCCACGTTTCCAAGCGTGATTATAACGAACTTGATTACCATTATCTTTGTTTAGTAAATGCCGTGGACTTGGGGAGTCAGGGTGCCAAAGCGCGTGAATTGTTCAACCATCCTTCTTTTATTCATAAAGTACATTTAAGAAATAGTAGATTGTATGTTGTAACCAATACCGTCCTATGGGAAACGGCACCGAGGCGCTAATTCTAAAGACAACAGTGTTTAATCTTGCGAGAAATGATGCACACCAATTAGTTTATCTTTTGTTACGTCGTGGTAAATCTCAACACATTGATGGCGTTTTTCCTTCTGCCTGTAGTTGCGGAGGATGTCCATTGCTTTACCCTTGCCAGCATTGCCTATGTTGTTTGGGCCTATTCTGTTTTCTGACAACTTGTTGCAGTCCTTATATATTCTCTGATATTTACTGTTGGTTGGTGCAATCTCATCTCTAGGTATACAGATCCAGTTGTCTACCCTGGAGGAAGGACTATGCCACCTGATGGGCATAAGGGCATGGTGGAAGAGAAGCACCTTGTCTCATGTATTCCCCGGGAGCATCAGAAGTTCTTTGAGGTGCCTATCGCTAGTGTGAGGGAAGTTTATTTGCAAAGCTTTGAGCCTTCAACAAGTGAAGCCAGTTGTTCGCGTGGCAGAATGTTACCCGAGGATACATTTCGTGCAAGAACAACAAATCCTTCCCCTGGCCCAAGAGGGCATGCTTTTCCTGCCGCCAGTTATGCAAGTCCAAGAGATTTTGGGTTTAGTCCATGGTCACAGGTGAAAAGGATGGATGACCTGAGGAGTCCGTCTCAACCCTTGCCTCTTCCTCCAGTTCCTGTTGCTAGCTCGCCCCTCCCTACATCTCCCATTGCTTCATCTCAATCCCAATCACAGTGGAGAAAGGGGAAGCTGTTAGGTAGTGGCACATTTGGTCAGGTTTACCTCGGATTCAACACGTATGGAAGTCTTAATATGTCTTAGCTAGGTGTAATCTGGACATACACTCATGAATGTTTGATACTGCTGTGGACCCACATGTTCAACTCAATAGGCTAGTAAAAGGGGACGGGAAATCATAACTATCAGATATATATGGTCCTAATTGCCTCTGAAAAATGCTATCTGTTGCACTTTTTGGGATAACATGAAACAAAATCTTAGAACACTATTTCTGTGGAACTGCTTCACTCTTGACACCTCTATGATTGACATCACTTGGTCAGAAATGGCGTAGTTAAATATTGCAAGCAACCGGAGCTCTGGGATCTGACGATTTCATTCTGGCTTCTGTTTGCCGGTAGTTTTTTTTAAGAAAAAGAAGAAGCTACTAGTACACGTTAACATTTCAAAATAGACGTCTTGGCTTTTACCGTGGAAAACGCTTCCAATGTATCGGTTCTATCGGCCAGTCCACGCGTTGAAGTGCTATGCAGTTGCCACAAAGGAATACGCATGTTGTTTTGAAAAAAAAAAGTGAATTCTTTGGAGCTAAGAATTGGCTTACTGGAGATTTACGAACGCTTTTCCTAATGGCTGGTTTCATTAACCCTTGTGGAGACATACCTCTGCCTGGTTTCAGCATTAGCAGGGTTGGTTGTCTCATAAGCAGATGTCACATAGGTTGAATGATGTGGGCGGTACACAGCACGAGTGATGAGTTGGTCAGAATGTTCGAGCTCCACACGATCATAACGAGCAGCAATCTCTCCTGGACGGTAGAGCTCCAGACGAGCACCACGGGCGGCAATCTCCCCTGGACGGTAGAGATCCTCCAAATGGGCACCACGGGCAGCAATCTCTCCTGGACGGTAGAGGTCCTCCACACAAGCACCAGCAATCTCCCCAGTCCGATAGAGATCCTCCACACGGTCAGCAAAAGCAGATATTTCTCCAGGCAGTGCTGTGATAAGTCTTTCACGTGCATGACAAATGAAGACCAACTAGATTAGTCTTTCAATTTTTTTTTCAAATTGCCCATGTGGAAGTTTTAGATAGAAAATATTTGCATCTTTGTGCAATAATAAGTTGGTAACTCTGTGGTAAGCACTGCAGTGTTTAATTGACAAGTCATTGGTTCGAGTCCCACTTAGCGTAGCTTAAAATTTTATTTTCCTATGTTTTTTATCCCTCGAGGCCCCTACAAATTAACTAGATAATTATGCTTCCTACCGAGCACAACTGAAATCTTAATTTTAATTTTCTAAATTTTTATCCCTCGAGGCCCCTACACATTAATTAGATAATTGCGCTTCCTACCAAGCACAAATGAAATTTTAATTTTCTAAATTTTTATCCCTCTACAAATTAACTAGGTATTTGCGCTTTAGTTACTTTTTATTTTTTCTACTAGTATTTTTCTTTTATCCCACTAGCCAGTGCTAATACAAATATTTTTCTTTTCAAACAACGGAAGCTGTCTTATTGCAACGAAAGATAGTTTTATATATCAACGACTAACAACTGTGGCAATACAACCCTAGAAGATGCAACGATCTCAAATTTCGTGGCAAGACAACCTTGTTATTGCAACGAAAGATAATCTTCTATACCAACAACTAACAACCGTGGCAATACAACCCTAGAAGATGCAACGAACCCAAATTTCGTTGCGATAGATAAAACCCTATTGCAACGCAAGCAACGATTCATGCAACGAATCAAATCCGTTGCAAAACTGTCCAGTAATTGCAACCATCAGCAAAAGCGTGGCAATAACATCGACATATTGCAACGCAAATCAACCGAATCACAACGCAAATTCATACGTGGCAATATTGTCAAGTAATTGCAACCATTGTATAAATGGTGGCGATAGCACCTACCAATTGCAACGAAATGCATGGTAATCGCTACGCAAAAATATCCGTGGCAACATGGTCAACTATCGCAACCAAAAATGAAAATGGTGGCAATAGCCACTACCTATTGCAACCAATTCTGTGTCGTTGCAAAGTTGATCGTGGCATTAGGGTCAAAACCTTGTAGTGGGCCAAGCCCTTGAAACATGATCGCAAGTTTCGGGTATTCGCAGCTACATATTAATTAATCATATACAACACATAGTAGTAATGCCACTTGATTTAACACATTCTATTTTTTGCAGTGCCACTAGCAGCAGCCGGGCAACACGTGTGGATACTACGTGTGCCACCATATGAGACTACTCCTCGATTCCACCAGGATCACGAATTCTAAGGTTTGTCAATCTTCCCACATTTATTTCATACATGTCAAGTTTTATATATGCGCGCGTTGATATTCCTATCGACAGGTTGCGTCCATCTCTACATCTGCATTGAAACAGCCGGATTTTGCAAAAATTCGAGGAGAGTTCATTTGGTTTTTGTGGAGTAAAGTCGTAAGATCAGACGGAGAGTTCCACAGCCCAGAATGATTTTTTATTGTAATTCTAAGTGCAAATGCAGTGTAGATCTTTTACAATTGTGTATTTGTTAATGGATATTTTATTTCAATTCAATGAATTGATTTGCAAAATGGATGCTTTATGTTTGTGAAATGAAGTGCCTTGTCAATTGGATGTTTTATGTCTGTGAAATGAATTGAGATGTGAAATGTATCTGAAATGAAATGAGATGTGTGAATTGTATATGTTTTATGTCTATGATTATCTGCTTGTTTCAGAGGGCATGGCTAGCATTTCCTGAGGCTAGCCAATAAACAGAAATATATTTAGGGGTTGAAGGGAATATCACAGATGGTTTTTGAGTAAAAACCGTCTGTGATAGCTACTCAAAAATCGTCTGTGATAGCTGATAATCACAGACGGTTTTTACTTAAAAACCGTCTGTGATGATCAGTATCACAGACGGTTTTTAACTAAAAACCGTCTGTGATGATCAGCTATCACAGACGGTTTTGACTCACAAACCGTCTGTGATAATAAGTATCACAGACGGTTTTAACTCAAAACCGTCTGTGATTATCAGCTATCACAGACGGGTTTTACTCAAAAACCGTCTGTGATAGCTGAGAATCACAGACGGTCCGAAAACCGTCTGTGATGACCTTCGATTATCACTGACCCATAAATACAGACGGTTCACAAAACCGTCTGTGATAACGTTTTCAAACCGTCTGTGATGACCTTTTCTGTAGTAGTGTATGCATGTGCACACTTTTGGTCAGACCAATGCAACGTAGTCTATTTATAATGTGGGAAACATTATCGTATTATAATTTACCAATGTAATATTGTGTACAAGTTTGTTCGTGTTTTTTCCCTATACAATGGACATTACTTGCCCAGCGGTAGGCTGGAGAGTAGCTTTCCCTAGAAGCCAACTTCACAGATAAACTAATGCCATCCTTACCTAGAAAACTTAAGAAGCCATATCCCATTTGAGAGATTAAGGGGGTGTTCTTTTAGGCTGCAGCTGATGGCTTATGTCTATGCTTTTCAATATGGCAGCAGATGACAGAGGCGTCAATGTGGATGGTACATACGGTTTTGGGCTCAGGAAGCTGCTCGAAGAATCCGCTTCAAGCAGCCGTCCCATTTCAACGTTTGGCTTTTTAACTTTTGGAGAAGTTAAAAGCCAAAAGTAGAAGGAAAATTTAACCTTGTGCCTTTTATAACAAATCTACTAATACCATTGCTATACATAACAAATTTGAATGATTTTATGTGTGTTAGTAGTTAAAGTTTTAAAAGTTTATTGCACACATTCTAATGCTGCATTCACCGCATTCTACTTAGGAATGGAAAGAGTATGCGACAATATTTAGATGCACAAACAATTTTTTGGTAGGGATAACCTCATGAATTCAAATAGGACAGGGTTGTTTAGTTCCACATCCACGTTTCAATCGAAAAATAACTATGCAGGACCCCCGTCCTTTTAGATCCGTAGGCATAGGCGGAGGCACGGCTCGACGACCCCGGGCGGCTGCTTGGGTTCATTGGCGAGCAACTCTGTTGAACTTAGGCCAGTCTCCTGCCGCATGACACCTAGCTCTGCCCGAGCTTTGGTACGATAGCCGGCTTTGCTCAGGGACTGGTCGTCGGCTGGCTCCGCCACTGTTTAGACTTGTTCCTACACATACTTAGGTTTTTCAACACACCAGCCCACCTTCTCAGCTCCCCCATGTCCACCTCCGGTGCTGCAGCATCCACCTTAGCTCCCCACCGCATAGCTCCTCCTCCTGGCTCCCTGTGAGCGTCGTGCGGTAATCTATGTAGCTTGTTGCGTGCATTTAGGATCTGCAGTAGACACTAATACATTTGCCATCCTTTTCTATTCCTATTGCACTTTCTCATTTGAGAATATTACTATAGTTTGAAAGAGTTGATTGGGAATAATATTGCGAAGCAAGGAAATCTAAGTTATACTTTTGCCAATCGACCAAGCTCAAGGTGTGCATCATGTGCATGTCCACATTGATTTCTAATGCATTTCCATACTTATGTGTGTGCCATGACTTGTATGAATGATTGATATGTGCATAAGTGTGATGCCGCATTTTCATAGGTGATCCACTTTAATAAACTGCCATGTGGTAATTCATTTGGGATTCCTTTGCTAATAGAAGGCAAGTATTTAAAAATGGAATTGTTGTAGGGGTGGCCCCCACCTAAACCTAGCAGGCCTAGTAGGAGGTTATAAGGTCCAGTATAGGTCATGTGTAATGACATAAGTGCCCCCGAAGGGGATAACCAGATGTAAGGGTATAACTGTAAAAGCACTCCTCATGTGTGCATATATATATGAATACAGGTCATGGGGAGAAGGGGGGGCCATCACTCATCTCCCTCACTCTCCACTACCATCTCTCTCTCTGTTTGGTCTGTAGCCACAACAGTTGGCGCCGTCCGTGGGGAGGACAGGAGTAAGCCCGAAACCTGAAAAAGGATGGCACCGAAAAAAGCTTCGTCAACGGCGGCGAAGGGAAAGAAGGCGGCTGGGTCGGAGCGTCGCATGGGTACCAGGGCTTCGGCATCGGCAGCGGCGAGCACGGCGACGACCAACCCCATCACCGGCACTGCGACGACCAACCTCGTCACCGGCACTGCGACGGCCAACCCCGTCACCGGCACTGCGACGGCCAACCCCGTCACCGGCATCGCGACGGCCAACCCCGTCATCGGCGCGACGACGACAAACCCCGTGGTCGAAGATGTCGACGCTGGTGTGGCGACGACTGGCCCCGCCGACGCGACGACAGCTGACCTTGCCGCCCTCGCCGCAACCCTCACCGGTAGCGCGGACCAGGCCGTTCGAGGTAGCCACAACGGAACGACCGGCAGCTCGGGAGCTCACGACGTGGTCGTGCCCGCGCCGATCTGTCCGTTGGGCGTGCCGGCGACCCCGCCCGCACAGGCGGTGGAAAGCGCCCTGCTGGCGGCCCTTAAAGCGTTCCAGCAGGAGCTGGGGGACCTCCGCGGGGCTGTCCGAGACATACAAGAGGCTCGGAGCCAACAGGCCGCGGCGGTGGTCGCGCCAGAGCCCACGCCAGAAAGGGCGGACAGCCGCGACGCCCCCACATCCAGCCGCGTCCCGCTACGGCGCGTCGATCCAGAGTCCCCGCTTTCGGCGGGACTTCAGCAAGCAGCGTGGCCCGAAGACTTCAAATACCCCAGCGTCATCGAGCCCTACAAAGGTGACACGGACCCCCGCGAGTTCGTGCGTGTGTACGAAACCGCAATCGAGGCCGCGGGCGGAGATGACACCACAAAGGCGAAGGGACTCCCCCTCGCGTTGCAAGGAGTGGCACTCTCCTGGTTTTTTACCATAGAGCCGAACTCCATCTACGCGTGGGAGCAGATCCGCGACCGCCTTCACAACAACTTTCAAGGAAATTATGTCGAGCGGGTCGACGCGGACCAACTCTTCGCCGTCAAGCAGAAGCCTTTGGAGAAGCTCCGGGACTACTTCAAGCACTTCGCGAAGATACGTTGTCAAGTCAAAGACGTTAATGAAACCACCGTTGTCAATGCGGCCATACAGGGCCTTCGCCCGGGCCCGATGGCCGAGTACAACGCAAGGAAGCCAATTATCACCTTGACAAAATGGAGGAATACGCCAGGGCGGAAGAAGACGCGCGGCGAAGGCAAGGTGACGACTCCGACACCAACCAGGCCGGAGCCTCGGCAAAAGCCGAAGATCCACCGAAGGACGGTTCATCGAAGGGAAAATGTAAGCAGGAGTCGTCCAGGGATGCGCCCGACCGCAGGGATGCCCCGCACAAGGAGTCGTCCGATAGGCCCAAGCGTGGCCAGCAGAAGTCGCGGCGAGGTCGGTACGTCCTCGACATCGAAGGCGGTTCAGACGAAGGCGCTCCCACGGGCCGGGGCGGTCGGGGGCGCCGCAGCCGGGGGCACGGTCGTGGCCGGGGCCGCGACGATAAAGGCCGTGGAGATTATGACGACCAACAACAGGGGCTGTGGTGCGTAGTCCACGGCCGCGGCAACCACGACACCCGCACGTGCACCTCTATCGCGGCGCTCCGCGATAGCGTCACCAGGGACAGGAATCTGGAAGCACGTCCGCCCGTGGTGGCCCACGTACAGCACCCATACGAAGCCCCCGTGCACATCCAGGCACAAGGGACGCAGCCCCATGAGGGTCCTCTGCGGATTCAGGCCCACGTGCAGCAGCCCCAGGAGGGCTTTCTGTAGCTACAGGCTCCGGAGGCCACCCATCGAAGGGTTATCAACGTCATCTCCGGGGGCTCCTCGTTGGAGTTTGCCTCGGCACGGTAGCGGAAGGCCTACGTGCGGAGGCTACACCACGTGGCGGCGTATCCAGCACAGGCACCGCCGGACTGGCCACAGCATGAGGTCACGTTCACCCCCGCCGACGCCGAAGGCGTGGAGCTTCCCCACCACGACCCCCTGGTCATCCGGGTCGTAATAGCGGCATGCGATGTGGGACGCGCCCTGGTTGATGGCGGCAGTTCCGCGAACATTCTGTTCGCGGCAGCCTTCGACCAGATGGGGATCCCCCGAAGTCGCCTCGGCCCATCGGGAGTCCCGCTGCAAGGCTTTGGAGGACAACCCCTACGGGCGCTCGGCCAAATATGCCTGCAAGTCTCCTTCGGCCAGGGCGACAATGAAAGGATCGAAGATGCCACATTCGACGTCGTCGACCTCCCATACCCATACTGATGTACCCGAAGGTCCGATTGTTGGCCCGATCTTTCGATGAGAACGATAAGTTCGGTAGGCGTCGCTCAACTCTCACGATCCTGGCTACGAACACGCAAGGCTCGAAGTCACACAATCGCTGAACTGCTCGACAAGTCGTTATCAACCATGCACGAATACCCGGATGACCTGACCACGAGGGTCGATTCCTGCATACACCGAAGAAGCACGCAAGAAAAAGATAAAGCAATCTGAAATTGCAAATAGGAATTGAAATATTGAATTGAGTTGGGATTCTGAAGCGGTATTATGGTTGGTCTAATCGACACAAGCCAATACACGAAGTTGCAACAAGGCTAACTTTTAACTAAACAAAATCCAAGAAAACTAGAGGGGGTGCGACCTCCTTAAATAGGGAATGAGGAGCCACACATCTAATAAAACCAGCGGGGTGGGACTAAAGTCACGGTTTACTGTTCACGTGAACAGTAATACGCCCTCCAGGTGGGCCGTCGGCAGATGGGCCAAGTTCAGTATGATTACAAGGCCCAGATTGGCCCAAACAAGTGATCTGACGTCTTCTTTTGATGATTGCGATCACAGATTATTCCCCCCTTGTGATCCTGAACCTGCCATTGTTAGTAGAAAACAAAGAACAGATCACAGTATATATGTCCCTATGAACTACTAGGTTCTGGAGTTTCACAAGTCACTCACACTCAAGCTTATACCCAGTTCTTACAAGTTCTTACCAATGCAGCAAAGAAGTGGTACAACCAGTGGCTGGTTCATGATACTCTCACTTGCGATCAGACCAACGATTGCGAGGGACGGCACCTGCTGAGTTAGTAGGAAGTGGAGCTTGGATAGGCTATGTATTTTGTAGCAAAGGAAAACAATCAATTAATTTCAGAAATTGCACATAATTGAATTATAGTTCGTATCTAGCACTTAGCCTATGTTGCTGATCAACCAAGGATAGAAGAAGGCTAAAATATGTGTATGGTAATGTATAGGAGTGGTAAATACAAGATAATTCAATTGAATGCAATCTAGAATTGAAGAGCACAAGGATTGACCCAAAACTTGAAAACTGGAGATTTCTGTTCACTAGACAGCTCGTCGATATTTTGGCCGTAACTTTTTGTCAGTTGCCTTTTTTCAATGATTTTTTTATCTGTTTCCTGACGGCTTTTTCTACAACTTTTGTTTTGGGTCCAAGTTCTGGAAACCGACCGAAAAATTCGCACAAAATTCACAAGTGCCAACTGTTGCAGATTCAGTCTGGAATTTTAGGTCAACTTGCACCGCAGATATCTCTTAACTTCCTTGCTGGAATGGCGTGCAATTTTACAGATAGATGGATAATGAAGTTTTGAATCTAATGGCGGTGGTCTCACTCAAAAATAATCTCGGAATCAAAAGTTATGGCTTTTTTGGTGGCGGCTGCAGAGGAAGGAAAAATCAGCCGAATTGGAATTAGGGTTTGGGGTGGGGAATTTTTTTTGTTTGGATTTTTAATGGAACAAAGATATGACCAGCAACTAGACAAAGCTAAAACGGACACAAATTCAATTTAGCAAACCAAAACTAACAGATTGAAAGGCACAATGGGGTTTGGACATCGGAAATTAACTCTTTTTGTTTAATTTTGGCTATTTGGACTGTAGGAAAGAAAAATTCTCACCGATGAACTGTAGCTCTGATACCACTTGATGTACCCGAAGGTCCGATTGTTGGCCCGATCTTTCGATGAGAACTATAAGTTCGGTAGGCGTCGCTCAACTCTCACGATCCTGGCTACGAACACGCAAGGCTCAAAGTCACGCAATCGCTGAACTGCTCGACAAGTCGTTATCAACCGTGCACGAATACCCGGATGACCTGACCACGAGGGTCGATTCCTGCATACACCGAAGAAGCACGCAAGAAAAAGATAAAGCAATCTGAAATTGCAAATAGGAATTGAAATATTGAATTGAGATGGGATTCTGAAGCGGTATTATGGTTGGTCTAATCGACACAAGCCAATACACGAAGTTGCAACAAGGCTAACTTTTAACTAAACAAAATCCAAGAAAACTAGAGGGGGTGCGACCTCCTTAAATAGGGAATGAGGAGCCACACATCTAATAAAACCAGCGGGGTGGGACTAAAGTCATGGTTTACTGTTCACATGAACAGTAATACACCCTCCAGGTGGGCCGTCGGCAGATGGGCCAAGTTCAGTATGATTACAAGGCCCAGATTGGCCCAAACAAGTGATCTGACGTCTTCTTTTGATGATTGCGATCAGTCCAGAAGGAATTTGATGATGAGGCTGGATCCGTTGGAAAGAGGACGAAATAAGCTTTCAATCAAGTACTCGTGGACCTCCAACGGACTCTGTATGTGAAAGTTATGCCCATTTGAAATTGGTGCTGTCAGGCTGATTCCGAACTGATCTGACCAAAACGTATCCAGCTTGGCACATGTAGTAGCACCATGGCTTGTAGACATAATACCATGGTATGTAGACGTAGCACCATGGCATGTAGATGTAGCTCGATCCAATTGGGTAATATGGTCTTGCATCAGCCGAAAGTCCTATTGGAGAGGATGTTGTTGAAGTAGAAGATGCAGTGCCACAGGGCGAAGTAGTGGTTGCATCCTTAGGTTTGATGTCCTCATCACATACAATGCCATATTGGGGTGTCCAATCCTCAACGCCTTCGGGGCGGTACTGTTAGGAATAAACCACACCATGGGGTCCTGTCCGGGCGTGCGCATTTGAGTCTGTTGCTAGGTTGATCGAGTCGTAGGAGGAGTGGAGTTCGTGGCGCCGATTCGTGCGGACGAAGCCGCGTCGTCCGATCGAGCGAGTGGCCCGCGACGTCGCCTGAGCGGGTCCTGCGGATCTCGTGCGCATGGAGACCGGGCATGGAGGCACGGAGGCCGAACTCTGCGCATGGAACTAAAGACTCGGAGGTGCAGCGACTTCCTAAAGTTTCGGCTGCACACTTGGTCAGAGCTCAAATTTGCAGTACCGAGTCAAGCTGGTTATAGCAATTTATCAGGAACGTAGTTACGGATTAGTTAACATTTTGAAAGGTCTTTAAATTCCATGTAATCTATTTTCCTGTTTAACAGAAGTTAAGTTCCCATCTTGTTCTCGTATTACTATTCAGTGTATTGACAATAGGAAAACTCTGAAGCTGTTTTTCCTTTGCACTATGTTCTGAACTTCCGTATTTGCATTCTGTGATGTCCCGTGTATTGTCTTCCTCCTCCAAATCTTGAGCAATACAGTTGGTGAGTTAGAGTGATCCTCGGACCTCATCCTTCATTTGGTATCAGAGCTAGCTTGTGAAGGATAAGAAGATGGCGTCGCCGCGGGAGCTTGGTGCCGGCGATAGCGGCTTGAAGTCACTGTTGCCTTTCGCGATGGACCGCGTCGTCATCAACTCTGGCGGGATGGAGGTCCCGATGCTGACGAAGGCGAACTACCACGAGTGGGCGCTCGTGATGCAGGTCAACCTGGAGGGCATGGAGCTCTGGGACGCTGTGGAGTCCGAGAAGGTCGACCGCGGCAAGGATTGGCGGGCATTGGCCGCCATTCTGCGCGGTGTGCCGCCGGAGGTGAAGTCCGGGCTCACCAGCAAGAAGAGCGCCAAGGAAGCGTGGGCGGCGGTGAAGTCCTTGAGGATGGGCGATGCGCGCGTGCAGGAGGCCAAGGCGCAGCACCTCCTCAAGCAATTCGAGCTCGCGGCGTTCAAGGACGGGGAGGCGATCGACGACTTCGCCTTGCATCTCGACTCTCTCGCCACGGAGCTGCGCGAGCTGGGGGAGAAGATGGAGGAGGAACGCGTCGTGAAGAAGATGCTGCGCGTTGTGCCGGCGAGGTACAACCAAATCGCGTGCTCCATTGAGATGTTCGCTGACTTGAAGACGATGTCCATAGAGGAGCTCGTCGGCAGGCTGCACGTGGCGGAGGAACGCTGCGGTGGTGTTGAGGCGGCCGCGGACAGCATCGGACGATTGCTGCTCACTGAGGAGCAGTGGGAGGAGCATCGACAACAGCGCGGCGGCAAGCAGCGGACGCACGGCGGTGATGAAGCACATCGCGGCGGTGGCAAGAGGCGTGGTGGCCGGAACAACGGCCACATCGACGACGACGACAGTAGCAGCACGAGCTCGGGGTTCAGCAGGCGCAACGGGAGCCACTACCGAGGGCGGTGCTTTGACTGTGGCGAGCGCAGCCACATGGCCAGGGACTGCCGTGGGAAGAAGAAGGAAAGGGCGCTCCTTGCCGACGTCGACGACGAGCCCACGCTCCTGTAAGTCAGGGCGTGCGAGGTGTCGTGGTTTAGGGGGTGATTGTTAGGAATAAACCACGCCACGGGGTCCTGTCCGGGCGTGCGCATTTGAGTCTGTTGCTAGGTTGATCGAGTCGTAGGAGGAGTGGAGTTTGTGGCGCCGATTCATGCGGAGGAAGCCGCGTCGTCCGATCGAGCGAGTGGCTCGCGACGTCGCCTGAGCGGGTCCTGCGGATCTCGTGCGCGTGGAGACCGGGCATGGAGGCACGGAGGCCGAACTCTGCGCATGGAACTGAAGACTCGGAGATGCAGCGACTTCCTAAAGTTTCGGCTGCACACTTGGTCAGAGCTCAAATTTGCAGTACCGAGTCAAGCTGGTTATAGCGATTTATCAGGAACATAGTTAAGGATTAGTTAACATTTTGAAAGGTCTTTAAATTCCATGTAATCTATTTTCCTGTTTAACAGAAGTTAAGTTCCCATCTTGTTCTCGTATTACTATTCAGTGTATTGACAATAGGAAAACTCTGAAGCTGTTTTTCCTTTGCACTATGTTCTGAACTTCCGTATTTGCATTCTATGATGTCCCGTGTATTGTCTTCCTCCTCCAAATCTTGAGCAATACAGTTGGTGAGTTAGAGTGATCCTCGGACCTCATCCTTCAGGTACCGCATCACAGCTATTTATGCATGAAGCTTCCGGGGCCGCGAGCCGTCATTACCGTTCAGGGCGACCAGGACATGGCCCGTCGTATCGAGCACGGCACCAGATGTCCTCGTCGCGGCAAGCAGCGGCATACCTAGGATCGGCACCGCCGTGCGAAGGCACATGACGGCACCCGGAGGCGACCCCGCAAGCCCTGCCGATAGTGCAGCTACTAGAGGCTCCGGCCGCGCTGAGCGCAAACGGTTAGTAAACCCCCCCCCCTTCTATGTAATCGCTCACCAGCGCAAACGGGAATGTAATAAAGTTCCGTTTGTCGCCAACTTATTACCGCTGTGCAAAAATACGCGGCGAGCATGCGCGGAGGCCTCGCCCGCGCGTGTGCTCTCGCAGTATAAACCAAAGACGCACGTTCGCGTGTGCACTCTCCGTAGCCAGGGGTGCGGGTATGAGTATAAACCAAAGACGCACGTTCACGTGTGCACTCTCCATAGCCAGGGGTGCGGGTATGAGTATAAACCAAAGACGCACGTTCGCGTGTGCACTCTCCGTAGCCAGGGGTGCGGGTATGAGTATAAACCAAAGACGCACGTTCGCGTGTGCACTCTCCGTAGCCAGGGTGCGGGTATGAGTATAAGCCAAAGACGCATGTTCGCGTGTGCACTCTCCGTCAAAGACACGGGCATGAGTATAAACGAAGACGCACGTTCGCGTGTGCACTCTCCGTCAAAGACACGGGCATGAGTATAAACGAAGACGCACGTTCGCGTGTGCACTCTCCGTCAAAGACACGGACATGAGTATAAACGAAGACGCACGTTCGCGTGTGCACTCTCCGTCAAAGACACGGGCATGAGTATAAACAAAGACGCACGTTCGCGTGTGCACTCTCCGTCAAAGATGCGGGCATGAGTATAAACAAAGACGTGTGGGGGGACGTCTCTGCACGCACTCTACTGAGTATAAACAAGACGCGAACCTCGCGCATACCAGGGACTTCGTCCTTGTGCGTACTCTCCGGAGTATAAATCAGACGTGGACACCGATCCCACGCAAATCTTGCGCGGCTGCAAATCGCGCACCTTGGCGCGTTGAGGCTCACCTTCGCACACCCTGGGGGGCGTGCGCAGGGGGTGCTATGCAAACCAGCTCCGTCGCGCGCCAGAGGCTGGCCCCAGCGCCGGCGCGCACGTGGTATATGCGATACACCAGAGGCTACCCCCACCTCGGGGTGGGGGGGTGCGGAGGTCCGCCTTCGCACACGCTAGTCCACGCGACTCTAAACAAGTCGGGGTGCGGAGGTTCGCCTTCGTACACGCTAGTCCGCGTGACTCTAAACAAATCATGGTGCGGAGGTCTGCCTTCGCACACGATAGTCCACGCGACTCTAAACAGGTCGTGGTGTGGAGGTCCGCCGTCGCACACGCTAGTCCATGCAACTCTAAACAAGTCGGGGTGCGGAGGTCCGCCCTCGCACATGCTAGTCCACGCGACTCTAAACAAGTCGTGGTGCGGAGGTCCGCCCTCGCACACGCTAGTCCACGCGACTCTAAACAAGTCGTGGTGCGGAGGTCCGCCTTCGCACACGCTAGTCCATGTGACTCTAAACAAGTCGTGGTGCGGGGGTCTACCGCCGCACGCACCAGACTACGGACTCTAAGCAGGTCGTAGTGTCAACAACTACCGCCGCACGCGCTAGCTCCACGGAGTACTCAGCGCGCGAACCCCGCGGGCGCATTGACACCCGGGCGACGTGCAGGAGGCAGCGCTCGCACGGTTCACACCAACGACGAATTTGGAAGGTGGGGATCTTGGCTTCGCACAGTACGACCGCGCATGCCCTAATCATTAGGAGATCTATATCGGAGAAATCTTCCAAGTACAGAGGCCCGACAACATCCCTGCCGCTCTAAGTAGCTATTCGGCAGGCTCGTCCTTAACACGCGATAAGGACGGGGTTCCGCCGGAAGAAGATCGGACCGCCCAAAAGTCCAGTGATTCTTCGGCCCTTCGCCAGCGTCGAAGGCGTCGCCGGGACGCAAGGTCGGCCGCAAGAAGTCGGCCCCAGCAAGGAAGCTGCCCGGGACATAGGCGAAAGTCAGAATGTATGGAGCAAGCGTGCACTTCATTCGCAAAATGAGGGGGCATTACAACGCACGCCTACACCCAGGCACCACGGCGTCACACCTGCGGGTTCCCGGCGCCTTCGAAGGCCTCAGCGCCGCCCTCGTCGCGTCGAGGGACCCCGTCAAGGAATTGACCGAGGCTCCCCTCCCTGTAAAGTGACTTCCGGAGTTTGACCCACGCCGCGTCTGCCCCAATGTAATCCCAGATCCGTTCATAAAAGGGCTTGATGACGCGGCGAGCGGAGCGGACCGCACCGGACATTACTCCGGCCCCGCTGGGCATCTCCAGCTGGGGGTCCTCCAGCCCGGCGACGTGTGTGCAACCACGGTGTTGCAGGAGCGCGCACACCAGGCATGCCGATGTGTACGCGTAGTGGTTGCTGAAGGTCGTTGCAGCGCCGCGCGCGATGGTGGCGGCATCCCCGACCCAGCGGAGAGTCCGCAGCATTTCCTCCGGGCCGAAGGTGTGGTCTGGCACTTTGGCCACAAGCCCTTGGAGATGGCTTTCCAGCGCTTGCATGGCATTCCATGCAACCACCGACGCCTCGCCAATCGTCTGATCACGCTCCGCTAGGGTCAGGGCGAGTTCGCCTTTTTCCTTCTCTAGCGAGGCGACCTGTTGCAGAAAGCCATCCCGCTCGGCCGCAAGCTCCTGCTGCACAGCCTCCGCGGCCGACTCCCGCGCTGACGCAGCAAGTCCTTCGGGGTGCGCCTTCGCTTCGGCACACTCCGCTTCCAACTGGCAGATGCAAGCATCCTGGGCAGAGCGGGCTCCCGAGGCCTCGCATAGCTCCTCCTCGGCGGCCCGCAGCCTGTCCTCAAGCGCCCGTTGGGCACGAGTATAGGCCATTTGCACGGCCTGCCCCAGCACAAGTGTCTGCAGAATGGAAAGGCTTAGCAAGCTTAGCCGGCCCAGGCGTGGTCGTATGAGTACTTACCCTCACCCCATACACCTCGAAGGCGTCCCCGAGGCGCGCCGCCCCGTAGGCCTGCAGCGCTTGCTAGTCGACGCTGGTAGCCGTGTCATCCACAATCCCGCGCCACGCCCTCAGCGTCTCCTGGGGAGGCACGAAGTCCGCGGGGCTCACACGCGCGGGGGCCCCGTGTTCCGCCAAGCGCTCCTCCGGAATGAGCGACGCTGCACACAGGGAGGCAGGTAAGCACCGCAAGACATAAAAGAATACGCCAGGGTAAGTTAAGCCACCCTACCTTCGGTAGCAGAAGGAGGGCTTTGGGGACCCGCCCCCCTATTCCCAGACGGGGCTGCGGTGGCGTCAGCCCCCGCAGGAAGCATGGTCCCGCAGCGAGCAGAAGCCTCCGCGTGCGGGGCCGGCGACGACCGTTCTTGCACGGTGGGCGGCGTGACTAGGGGGGCAGGGGGAGCGCACGCCGCAGGGTCTTCGGCATCTGCATCAGAGTCCCACAAGCTTCTGATGCCCGTCGCCACGACGAATCCCCGCGGCGTCCGGTGGAGCTCCGGCCGTACACACGGCCGCTTAGCCGGGGCGGGCAGCAGCGACACCGCCCCAGCAGTCGCCGCCGGAGAGGCCCCCGCGGCCGCGGCACCCGGAGGCGAAGGTTCCGCCGTGGTAGTTTTTGCAGGGGGCGCCTCGACTTCTGCTGCTGCTGCTGTTGGGGAGGGCAGCACGGTTTCGCACGCCCCCACGGAGGGCGTCTCCGGCACCACAGCGGCCACGGTCGAAGGCTCCACCTCAGCATCGCTGGTCCGCACGGGTTCCGTCTCGGCAACTTCGGCAGGCGGCGAGACTTCCCCCCTCCAGCTACTCGCGGCGAACCCGCCGTCCGGGGCGCTCGCCGAAGATCCCTCGCCTCCGGCGTCTGTGCCATCCAAGCCTGAATCGGCATACTTCGCCGATCCCGACTCCGCGTCTGTCGCGCCCTCGGAAGCACCAGCAGTAGCAGTAGCAGCTGCCGCACCAGGCACGGCAGGCGCCCCGCTTCGGACCCTCTTCCGAGACGGCGCCTTCTTCTTCGCTGCACCGTCGTCCGGAGCGACACGGTCCGGCACGGTAAGGCCCAGGGCCTCGCACACGCGGTTTATTCGCCCTAGCCCCGCCTCGACGATAGCAGACGCGTGCTGCTCGTGCTCCCTATCGGTGTACGGCCCCAGGAATACGCGCGCGGCCTGCTCCGCCTCCTCCAAGCAAATCCTTGAAGCAAAGGAGATAGCATCAGCATATAACGCATTTCGCATGAACAAAGGAGAGACGCGGTCGAGGCTTACGAAGACTGGAGGGCGCCGGCAGCGAGCAGATCGATGGTGAAACATTATCGTCTCGAAAGTTCTCGGCGGCAAGACGCCAGTCGCGGGCTAGCGGTGCCACGCCGTACATCACGTACTCTTCGGTGAGGTCGCGCATGTTGAAGCGGGCGGCCACGCCTACGAGCCGTCAGGCCCTCTGCCTGTCCTCATCGCCGAGCGTCCGGCCGGGCGAGGGCTTGAATGCGATCGGTCGGCCTGTGCACTCAAGGCCGCTCCCGCTCTCCACGTGGTGGTAGAACCACCGCTTCATCCAGTAGGACTCCCACTTCCCGCGAGTGGAGTTCGCAGGGAAGAGCTTCTTGCAAGTCGGACGAAGAACAAAGGTGACACTGCCGAAGCTCGACAGCGTCCCGTCCTTCCGATCCTTGGGTTGGCAGCGTGCCTCGTGAAGGTGGGCGAACAACGAGGCGCTGGGCCAGCACGCCCCCGAGCGCAAGGCCCAGCTGTACACCGCAAGCCGGGCCACGGCGTTCGGAGTCAGTTGCGCCAGCTCCAGCCCGAAGGTCCGCAGCACGTCGCCCACGATAGCCGCCGCCGGGATGCGGAGCCCCGCGTCGAAAAAGGCAATGAATACGACCGCCTCCGACCTCTCGGGATGCGGCTCCGTCTCGTCGGCGGCGGGCAATCGTACCTCCTGGCACTCGGACAGCTTCCCCGCACGCAGAAGCCCTTGGATCGTCTTCTCGGTCACAAGAGAAGGGCCTAGTTCGTCGGAGAACGTGCCTTCCTCCGCCACCAACCATTCCTTGTCCGCCGCCGGGTCGCGTTCTTGGAGCGCGTACTTCACCTCCAACAGCGAAGACCGCCGGCGGATGCCGCAGACACCACCCGTCTGACCACGCTTGCCATCAGACGCCATTGCTTCTCTAGGAAAGAGGATAGCGGCGAAGGATACTACGCGAGTATGGAAGGCGAGGCAAGCAAGAAGGGGGCGTGCAACTGCGGGAGCGTGGTCACGAGGGCTACTTTAAGCCACCTCGCCCCAATACCGAAGCGGCGCGACGGTCCGCGTACGGGACGCGACCGCAGTCGTACAAACACCCGTCCAGCGCAATTCCCCATACCCAAAGCTGAAAAGCCACGACCACAAGCGCCAAGGGCTGTCACTTCACGACTCGCCCTAGCCGTCATTAAAGGCGCGCTAAGGGGCCAGGGGATCACAACAGCTTCGGCGCTGCGCCATTCATCGCCCACCCCGTGTCCCCCTTGCCTAGGGAAGAGGCGAGCGGCCGCGAGCACGCAACCGTCCACATCCCGCCGCGCACCAGTCATAAGCCGCCACGTGCCCTGTGCGCGTCGGGGCGGGTCGCACAGTATGGGCCCCTAACCCTGGCAGACCGGGGGCCGGCGTGATCCCAGGAACCTTTACAGCGCAAGACCGCATCGCGAGATCTCAAGTCACCACACGCGTGGCGGTGTTCACGATGCGAGGTCGCCAGCTCCGCTGCCACCCGTTCGAGGGGTGGGGGACGGAGCGCGCGCGTCTACTTCGGCTAGGCGCCAGCTCTGCTGCCACCCGTTTGAGGGGTAGGGGACGGAGCGCGCACGTCTACTTCGGCGAGGCGTCAGCTCTGCTGCCACCCGTTCGACCGGTAGGAAACGGAGCGCGCGCGTCTACTTCGGCCAGGCGCCAGCTCCGCTGCCACCCGTTCGAGGGGTAGGGGACGGAGCGCGCGCGTCTACTTCGGCCAGGCGCCAGCTCCGCTGCCACCCGTTCGAGGGGTAGGGGACGGAGCGCGCGCGTCTACTTCGGCCAGGCGCCAGCTCCACTGCCACCCGTTCGAGGGGTGGGGGACGGAGCGCGCGCGTCTACTTCGGCCAGGCGCCAGCTCCGCTGCCACCCGCTCGAAGGGTAGGGGACGGAGCGCGCGCGTCTACTTCGGCTAGGCGCCAGCTCCGCTGCCACCCGCTCGAAGGGTAGGGGACGGAGCGCGCGCGTCTACTTCAGCTAGGCGCCAGCTCCGCTGCCACCCGTTCGAGGGGTAGGGGATGGAGCGCGCGCGCCTACTTCGGCGGGGCGCCGCAAAGGCGGGGGCTTGTCCCGCAAAGTCTACCTCGTTCTCCTTAACAGGCCACCTACAGTGCATCAACATAAAAGGTAATGCGGGCGGGCTCCATCAGGAACACCGACTGTAGGTAGGTCTGTTAAGAAGAACAGGGCAAACCTTGCCGTCACCTGCGGAAACGCGGCGCAAGGGCAGGAAGCGCGGCTGGCTATCGATAACCGGCGCTGATCAAGCTCCCGAGAAAAATGGACCTCCTTCTGTGCATCAACATCCCCCATGCCGCTCAGCGTCACCTAGGAATGTTGATGCACGGAAGGGGCCCATTTTAGGGGAGCAGCTTCTATCACAATACATGCAGGAACAACGCCGCACCAGCGCCGTATATATACCCCATCAGCAGGGAAGCCAACCAACGGAAGTCCAATCGGCAGAAGTCCAACCGCCGGGAGTCCGCCGTCGCATTAATGGTCACGACGCCTCAAGGCCCGCACCGCGCCAAGCACGCTTCGCCACGTGGACGGCCAGAAGAGTGAGCGTCGCAGCGCGTCCCTTACCACTTAAGGCACACGCAGCGGCTCACGGGCCCGCTACGCTTACCTGCGCCGGTGCAACGCCCCCAGCGCGCGTCCACTTCGGCTAGGCGCCAGCTCCGCTGCCACCCGTTCGAAGGGTAGGGGACGGAGCGCGCGCATCTACTTCGGCTAGGCGCCAGCTCCGCTGCCACCCGTTCGAAGAATAGGGGACGGAGCGTGCGCGTCTACTTTGGCTAGGCGCCAGCTCCGCTGCCACCCGTTCGACCCGTTCGAAGGGTAGGGGACGGAGCGCGTGCATCTACTTCGGCTGCAGCGCAGCCCCAGGTCAAGTTCGGAAAAGTTCACAGGCCGCAGGGACGGAGGGGGCCAAAGGACTCGGCAACATGGCTTCGGCCCAATGAAGCCCTTTACCATGAGAGGCTCCTGTTGCAGGGGTGGCCCCCACCTAAACCCAGCAGGCCTAGTAGGAGGTTATAAGGTCCAGTATAGGTCATGTGTAATGACATAAGTGCCCCCGAAGGGGATAACCAGATGTAAGGGTATAACTGTAAAAGCACTCCTCATGTGTGCATATATATATGAATACAGGTCATGGGGAGAAGGGGGGGCCATCACTCATCTCCCTCACTCTCCACTACCATCTCTCTCTCTGTTTGGTCTGTAGCCACAACAGGAATATTTGACGTGCATAGAGAATACAACTTGAAAAATGAAATGCTACATGAATGTCACTACTGTTCATAATAAACTAAAATCATAGGATTTACCCAAACATTAGTATGAATAGGGTTTTCTTTATGTCAAGCATGTCCTTGAAGTTATGAGATTTCTTAGGACCAGAGATGAAAAAAAGGAGTACGAAGAAGCTAATGGATAGTCACGAAGAAGGCAGCGAGTACGCATAAGATAACATCTAAGCCCAACACGTAGCATGATGAACAGGAAGTGATAGTAGCCATAACCTACTTTATAGAACCTGACACACTAGAGTGTGTGATTTGCTTAATGCCCTTTGAAGTTCAAGTATACAGTGCTTTAATGTTTCTCTTGTAGTTATTGAGAAATACCAACATGGGCAGTATAACTACTTTTCAGAAAAACCGGTGGACAATTGGCCATCTTTTTCTCATCTTGGCATATATTATTACTACAGGATCTCATTAGAAGGGTGTTTCAAAACAATTACTACTTCGACTGATAGAGTTTTAGCTGTAAAGTGTGATATGGGATCTGACTTTGTCTCTATCGCATTTAAATTGTGGGGTGTGCAAGACTATGTTAGTATTACCACGAAAATGTGGGCATCATTTATCTAAATCAAGAACAAGTTGTGAGTTGTAACTTTACGTTGTCTAGTTTATGACGTTACTCTTCCTAGCAACAAGGTATGACAATCAACTCAAGTATATTTGATCTTAACAAACTCTTTGACATTTGAGATTGGCTCTCCACCTACTTGATGATAGGTGTCGTTGACCCAAAGGGAGAGTTCAACTCTAGTGACAACAATTAATAGATGTTTAAACATTTGATTCAATTCTAGTTCATTTAGTTATAACTCATTCAATTGTAGTTTATTTGTGAGATTCGTGTAATGATTATTGTGTGCTATAAGATTTGTAATTATTTGTGACCTGCTTGCTTATTTCCAGAGGGTATGGCTAGCATTTTCTAAGGCTAGCCAAAAAACAGAAAATTTTCTATATATAGAGCGAACTATCACAGATGGTTTTGTTGTATAAATCATCTATGAACGCCTACTCTTCCTAGTTTATGACGTTACTCTTCCTAGTTTAGTTACACTTTACGTTGTCTAGTTTATGACGTTACTCTTCCTAGCAACAAGGTATGACAATCAACTCAAGTATATTTGATCTTAACAAACTCTTTGACATTTGAGATTGGCTCTCCACCTACTTGATGATAGGTGTCGTTGACCCAAAGGGAGAGTTCAACTCTAGTGACAACAATTAATAGATGTTTAAACATTTGATTCAATTCTAGTTCATTTAGTTATAACTCATTCAATTGTAGTTTATTTGTGAGATTCGTGTAATGATTATTGTGTGCTATAAGATTTGTAATTATTTGTGACCTGCTTGCTTATTTCCAGAGGGTATGGCTAGCATTTTCTAAGGCTAGCCAAAAAACAGAAAATTTTCTATATATAGAGCGAACTATCACAGATGGTTTTGTTGTATAAATCATCTATGAACGCCTACTACCACCTCTCTCTCACTTGTGCATCTAGCTACTCTTGCTGCATTGGAGAATTTTTTGCACACATGGCAGGTGATTAGCACAACCTCTAGTAGTCAGTTAGGCATGCTCTAATGGCCTGCCGCCCAGTGGCTGAGCGGCAGGCTTTGGAACCATGCGGTAAGGGCTTTTGTTTGCTTTGTTTAAGATGCATGGAAACAAACAGAGTGGGCCATAGGGCATTTGGCTGTATGGAAATTGAGTACTCGTGCAGACATGATGAAGGAACAAATCACCAAAAGGAAGGTTTGCATTGCATTTGCCTCCCCGCGCGCACTTTACTCGCGCCATTATCGATGCTTTGTTAACTTGCTCCGCTCTCGCTCGCGCTATAAATTGTGAGGTCTCTCACAGTCGCTCTCATAGTCTCTCTTTTACAAACTCTCTCACAGTCGCTCTCGGAGTCTCGCAATTCTTCATAGCTGGTTAGCAGTCGTATTGGCAGATACCTCCTATGTAATGCACATGTGTGTGTGCATCCATACATATACATATATATATATGCATATTTTTGTCATTGTAATTTTTAATTTGTAATATTGTATTGCTATTACATATTTATTTCATCGTAATTTTTATATAGTGTTGTACTGCCATGAAATAAATATTTATTTATTTGTAGTAATGTACTGGCATGAACTAAATATGCTCAAATGATCTCACTACTACACAAAATAGTAGTATAGACGGTTCGGAAACGTTATCACAGACGGTTTTGTGGGCCATCTGAATTATGGGTCAGTAATGATACGAGTTCATCACAAACAACTTTCGAACCGTCTATGGTGTAAATATCACAGACGGTTTTTAACTAAAATCGTCTGTGATATATAGATATCACAGACGGTTCTAGTTAAAAACCGTCTATGGAGTAAACAGTTATTTTTTTAGATCGGGCTCGTCGTTAGCTTTCCAACGAGTATAAGAACGTCGAAAATGGACACCGTATGCAAAAGTTATGCACGTTTTACTGAAGGTATGTCAAAACTGAATCCTACTCGGACTCGGGCGGGAAATTATGAAATTTTGAGGAATTGCAAGGCGGGAAACATATCACAGACGGTTTTTAATATGAACCGTCTGTGATAACTTCATTATCACAGACGGTTTTTAATAAAAAAAACCATCTGTGATGTCTGCCATCATCATCAACAGTTCTAGATACCGTCTGTGATACTTCATAGAAGGTTTTTATTAAAAACCATTTGTGATAATGAAGTTATCATAAACGATTCGTATTAAAAACCGTCTGTGAAAATACCACAGACGGTTATTCATATGATCCGTCTGTGATACTTGCAGCACAAACGGTTCCTAGAAACCGACTGTAATATAAGTGTCTAGTTTAGCCTCTTTTTGTAGTAGTGTCTACATAATATATATACATATATAGATGTGTGTGTGTGTGTGTGTGTGTGTATATATATATATATATATATATTTGTATACATATATATATATATATATATATGTACGTGTGCATGTATACATATATTTGTATACATATATATACACACATGCATATGTATATATATGTACACACATATGTATTACATATACATATACATATACATATACATATACATATACATATACATATACATATACATATACATATACATATACATATACATATACATATACATATACATATACATGTGTACGTGTATATGTATATGTATATGTACACACATATTTAAGTAATTATTTATTTCATCGTAATTTTTAATATGTGGTATTGTGCTGCTATTATATATGTATATGTATGTATACGCATATTTATGTAATTATTTATTTCATCGTAATTTTTAATATGTAGTATTGTACTGCAATTATATATGTATATATATTTCATACTAATTGTTAATTTGTAGTATTGTACTGCTATTATATATGTATATTTATGTAATTATTTATTTCATCGTAATTTTTAATTTGTGAAAAGTGCACTACTAAACAACAATTCATCAATCTAGCAATTAAAAACGTGATGCTCTGTATTGCTACCATTATATATGTATATATATATATATGTAGGTATATATATGTATGTACATATGTATATATAATATATAATACATATATGTACGTACATTTTATTTCATCATAAATTTCAATTTGTAGTATTTTATTATCATTGTCAATTTTCGCACTAATATTTTGTCTATCCCTTTTTTTGGAAGGTATGTCTTTACCAAAACTTCTCGAATAGTTCTACGATGAGAACCACCGGTGCCACTCATAAATGACGGCTGACAAAGATGGCCCTCCGCCCTTCAAGCTATAGGGAGGGAGGGATCACTGGGAGTTGGACGATCACTACATCCCAATCCTATGGGCCACGGGCTTGTTGCCCTTTGTGAGACTGTTCTCCATCGGACGCCATTTCACCCTCGGCGGCAGCCTATTGGCGGCACTGGTGGACAGGTGCAGGCTCGAGACGCACACATTCCACTTTCGGTGGCGTGAGATGACGGTCAATTTTTAGGACGTCTCGTTCTTGACCAGTCTCCTTCTCCAGGGTGATACAGTTGTTCCAGCCCTTGCACCGGCTGACTAGAAGGAGAGGCTGGCGTATCGGTTCAGTTAGGCTCTCCCAGAGGGTTCTCATGGCATCCCCCGCACTTGGTTGAAGCATTTCAGTGTGTCCCTAGTCGGGGTCATCAGGACGCACCTCATTGCGTACCTTATTCAGCTCATCGGTTGGACCATGTTTCTAGTCACATACAACTATATTTCCAACCCTGAGTTCATCCGCCTCGTCGAGTCTTTTGTTGATGCGGAGGTTGGGGCAATGCCTCAATACAGTTGGGGATCGGCCATCCTATGCACCACATATTGGGGGTTGTTGATGCTTGCCAGCGTGGCGCTGGTGATTCCCCAAACCTGGCGTCTACTATGTGCTCATGCAGTTGTGGAGTTGGAAGCACTTCCCTGTCAGGTGTCGGCCATCCTGAGGCCAGTGCACCTGTTTGGCGAGTTCGCTGACCCGATAGAGGGCCCACTATGGGCTTCTAGTGCACTGGTGCCCGTCTGTGCTGGGCAAGCGTAGACTGTTGAGGTGCTACTTGTTGTGGCACAACCAGTTCGAGTCGTTGCATGACAGTGACATCATCTAGGCTCCATGGACTTTAGAGTATGTGGTGAGTGTAGCGCGCACACGGGCTGTCCATGCAATGTTTGTAGGACGCCAAGTTATGGGTGACGACTTACCATCTAATGTTCACATACATGGTGGAGGCTTACGCGCCACAAGGCGTAATGCGATAATTCGGTTTGTACCAGGTCATGCCCATCCGGACGGTAAGTTCTTGCCGCAAGCTGTACACCGGTGAGTCAAACTCCATTCGAGTAATATTTACACTTTGTATGTATTCCTCTGTAACATCGATGATTCCAAAAATGCAGGCAATCGAGGGCGGGTCACCATGGTACGGATTGGTAGCCCCTACAGCAGGAGTAGACGATGGCATGGATGGACAAGGTGCTATTGGATGTTGTAATGGAGCAGTGTCGGTATGACGTTCTGACAGACGACGAGTACCTGTAGTGGTACGTACCCCCAGTCAGGTGGCAGACACACCGTTCCTCCACAAGATCACCCAGAGCAAGTCATGCAAAATGACAGCCTACAACACTCGATTGACCATCACAGCACTTTGCGACGCCATGACACTATAAGACAGTTGCAAATTCTGATCGTTTCATTTACAAAATTCATACTAGTCGTTATTGAACCTGTTTTGTATGTCACTTCAGTTAGAGCGGGTGCAACGCATTGCAAGCGCATCAGAAACCACCATCAACAGCCCAGACACTCCACCGGATTTCAGAAAACTTTCAAATACATTCTATCACAGGCAAAAAAAATGAACAATCTGAGATTCGGTCGATTGACGGACCACGCCATACGCATTGGGCACCCAGTGGGCGCACCGTGCTCACCGGCTAGGTCATCACGACCTAGCAAGTTCGGTCGGCCATCGCAACCTACCAAATCTACCCAGCGTCGTAGCACTAGCCGTCGATCATCCGTGGGCTAGATTGACGAGGAGGTAATTTACGTACAAACCTACATTTTGTTTTCCTGTTATGCCTTACGTTCTGTTATCATTGTGGCATTCTCCCGCTGTAGGTTCGTCATCGAGATGCATCACTTCTGCCCTACGCACCACCTACACAGACTACTGCTCCCTATCATTCATCTTCGTCGCACATTTGGGAGGTACGACATTCGCATTCTACATCTGAAATATTTGTTGTGACTAACATCGTTGCAAATTGTAGCCTTCAATTCAACGTGGGGGTGACGCCCAGTCCACCGATGATGATACGGGCCACCCGGCTACTTCTAGGTAGCGGTACATAGCACCAGGGTTTGCATCGTACGAAGGGTTTGGGGAGTTCAGTGGGTAGAGCCAATTTGGCATCGCTGCCACACCGTACGTTGAAGGCCAGAGCTCCTCCGCACACCGGGGATTCCTAGAATCCTTCGTTCATGACTTCATATCTGGCGGCCCCCAATTCGGCATGTCGATGCAGGAGCACATCGACGCTTACCACTAGAAACTGTCTGGTGTACCTCAACCTACTACACCATCGACGGCTACTCAACACATGCAACAGTCTCTATACCTCCCCCGAATAGACACACAAGCTCCGGACTGGCTGTCATACCCCCCGGGACATGCTCATGCTCAACGGAAGATAAGGCCACGCATGCGGAGACAGACGAGGCGAGGAGATAGCAGTTGCTCAGATGAGTGAACCATATCACATCCCATACGATATGTTTTTTTGTACTATTATATGTACTCATTGCGTAATTCAATAAAAAATTGCACCATTAGGTCCATTGCTATAATTTTTCCATCTCGTTTCCTATATTCAGTTATTCCTACAAATAGTTTACATAAATAATTTTTTGAGTAAAATTCATAACGGAAAAATTATGAGTAAATTACACAATTAACTACGCCACGTCAGAAAGCTCCACAAAAAATTTCGTATGTTTTGTGCTCATTTTCTATATCTAAAATTTTCTATGAGCAATGCGTATTAAATTTTCTAATCATGCAACTAAACTAATTAATTGTAGGTGCTAATCACCTGGAGCCCTGCCACCAGGCGGTAGGCCGCCTAGAGCCTAGTGGTCAGGTGGCAGGTTGCCTGCCACCCATTGCCGGGCTCCATATGAGACATGTCGTGTCTATGGTGTCACCGCCCGGTGGCCGGGTGACAAAAATGATATTTTTGCTAATACCGTACACATACTGATAATTTTGTAATTATAGATTCAAACAATGGTATATATGCTAAAAATTCCTGCATTGGATAAGCCAATGCTCAGGAGGACAACAAAGGCAAGGGCTGCTAGCTTTCTGGCCATTATTACTTGAAATGATGAGATGTGTTGAGATGGATACCAAGTATTTGCTATTGGCATACAAAGGCAAGGTCTTTGCTATTGGCAGCGAGTATTTGTAGGGGAGTTTGGACTTGGAGCGAGTGTACAGCATACAAAGTGTAGTAGTTCGGCAAGGTCTTGTCGTGTAGTGTAGTAGTTCACACTGACTCGTTCGTCGTCAAGCCAAAAGGTCGGCACCTCTAGTATTTAGTGAAGTTCTTCCTGCCGCTCTGGCGCAAGTAGGAAGTCAAAAACAGTCGTCGAGTAACTTGGGCCAAATTTTGACAACTACAAATTAACATATAATTAACAACGATTAATTTCCTCTATTTATCTGACTAAGTAGTTAAAAGCGTTAATTAAGGTCACAGATTTACTTACTACATACAGCGTGGTTTCAGGGTGGCCAAGTGATTGTGGGTTAATTACTAATTATAGACTGGTGCTATCTTAGTGCCGACATGTATGCACATCTGCGTCATGAGTCGGATGGTCAGACCAATAGCGATGCTTAACGCTCAGGGCTCTGACTCTGCATCACACCAAACCATTTTGCATGTGTACAAAGTTTTTTATTTGAATAGGCAGGAGTACTACCATATATTAAAAGCCGAGATGGAAGTTATATATACAGGAAGAGGATGATAGGCCTAGGAAAGGCCGCATCCAAGAGAAGAGATTAGGTGTTATAGAGAAAGAAATGAGCTCCGCTAGTCTCTTTGCTCCCACTTTGATCCAGGAGTGATACTCATCCTTAATTTTGGCAAGCAAGGATGTGGGGAGCACACTATGGAACGAAAAATGCGAGAATTTCGTACTTTCCAGATTTCCCAGGTGACAAGCATCATTAATGAAGCTAGAGGCTTCTGAGCACATCTAGTTTCAGAATGGCGGACTCCCACCAGTGACTAATGGAAGTAGCGGGGTACCAAGATGAAGGGTCTATGGATTCTGAAGCAATCCAATGAGCGATGAGGGTCCATACTCTTTTCGTGTAGCGACATTCGGTGAAGAGGTGAATGGCTGTTTCTGGGGAATTCTTGCAAAGGGGGCAAACCGATTGGTTTGGCCAACCTCTCAAGGAGAGGCAGTCAGCCGTCCACAGCCTGTTTTGTAGTGTCAGCCATGCAAAGATTTTCCATTTTTGGGGTGCCCAAGTCTTCCAGACTAGGGGCTTCATGCATGGAGGTGTTTAAACAGCAAAAGAACTGCGCTTTGTAGGCTGAGGGCCTGAGGCCACAGTATAGCTTCCATGCGGAGTAAGCTTCCAGGTTATACTATCCCCTGTCCCTTCCTGGAGGTTTAAGGAAGATATGTAGCCCCAGAGGGTGATGAGTTCTTGAATATGCTGAGCGTTGGGCCGGTCAACCCGCTGAGATTTGAAGCCATTTGTTTGCGGTTAAGGCCACATACAGGGGGCGGTTCTTTCTTTTGGAGACGGCAAACATGTGAGGAGCAATGTCGCGCAAACGTCTCCCCTGAGCCTAAGCCGAGTTTCAGAAGTGCATGCATTGTTTTACCATCCTCGATTGTAATGGAGGTGGCTAATGTGAATAAGAGATTATCATACCTAATTCAATCAGATATGTTACTTATACCAATTACCAAATAACAAATTACTAATTAGACTGGTGCTATCTGAGTGCCGACATGTATGCACATCTGCGTCATGAGTCGGCCGGTCAGACCAATAGCGATGCTTAACTCTCAGGCTCTGCATCACACCAAACCATTTTGCATGTGTACAAAGTTTTGGGTCCGTGTTTTTCTATACCATGGACTTGCATGTCTAGTAGCAGAGAGTTCTATTCCCTAGGCAGTCGTCTGCTTCCTGCTTATCGATTTCTGATGAAAGAATGCTTGGAAAAGATATTGCTAGCGTCTGATTTTGCTTGTTGATAAGTCCGGCAGATCTAGAGGAGGCTGGACTTGGACCATTCACAAAACAACGGCACAACATATGCAGTTCCTGTTGAAGATCGATGCCGACTATATTACACAAGAGTCTAAATTTAGCTTTTGATGAATTATATGAACGTGGTGACACTGGCGACAAAATTTCAAGCACTGATAATATTGATATATGTGCACGAACACGAAAGCGCACTAAGGCACAAGTTGTAATTTGCTGCCAAGCATATCTGTAGATTACTCTTTTTTTTTTTTGGTAAATTGCATTCCTCAACTTGTAGTGAAATTTTAGTTATGCGCCTAAATTTCAAAATTAACTTGGTATGTCACTAAAGTTGTAAATTTTGAACTTTCACTTAGCCAAATATGCCAATCTAACGGTAAAAATAAACATTCTAAGCCAATACGAATCATTATGTGACCCCAAATTGCAGTGTTGATCACTCATTTGGGTTTAAAAGCCGTGACTTATGGCTTATTTTATACCGTAGCAGTTGAAAATGCATTATTGTAGCTATTAGTAGCTTTTTTAACATTATTAACTTTAAAAAAAATGAAAAAAGTGATTTAATCATGGACAACGAAAAGAAATAAAGGGAAAAAGAAAAGGCAAAAAGGCAAAAAAACCATATTGTCAGAAAAAGACGAACATAAAAAGTTAGAAGCTAGAAGTGGAAGCTCTAATGAGTAGGGCAAAAGATAGTACTCCATCCTTTTTTTATTTTGTTGTCCTAGAATGCATGCATCAACCATTTAAAACGCTGACTATTATTACACCCAAAAGTATTTAGATTTTTCATATGAATGCAGTATTAATAGAGTTTTCATTTTAAGTATTTGGTTATCATTATATGAAGGAGTATCTGAGAAGGTCCAAGTTTTGGTTGCGATGAATCATGTCATATTGGAGGTTTTGGGATTTCAATTTTGCAAAAAAAAATTGGTTTTCAGTTTTGCTATAGCCCTGGCGGTCGAATCGGCAGAAGGGTTTTTTTTTTATTTTGGCTGAATTGTGGTTTTAGGGATTTGAGTCATAGGATGATTTGGTTTGACTTAGATAAGTGCATATGTATTGCATGATGCATGTTATAGCTAATGCGTGTCAAGTTATGAAGAATTTATACCCGAAAATGATCTTCTGGAGTCAACCATGCTCAACGATGAGGGTCGGGGATACGCTCATGGATAATCTGAGACCCATAACAATCAAGAATACCGGATGAGAAAGCTGAGCTCTAATACGATACAAGAAAAGCAAAAAAATATTGAAGAGAAGCTTGCGCGCCTACAGTCGGTAGCCCGTCAAGATGGTGCTTGCTCATTTCTTTTTTCTTTCTTTCTTTGTTGATACAATTGAGAAGAACCAAAGAGGGGAAAGGAGTGGAGATAGGAGAAGAAATGAGAAGCAGAGCAAGTGAGCAACTACAGTGGTGAAACAGTGAGGAAGTCATGTGGTTCAGTGTCATGATATTAGCAGTGAAGACGAAGCAGGAGAAGAGTAAGAACATCTTTGATGATGGAGCAGTTACGTACTAGTGTAAGACGAAAAGAGTGATGCTTTATCAAAAGATGTAAATACAGAGTTATTTTGGGGGGCATGCGCAGAGAGATCCACGTTTTGTGTATAAGATAATAGAAGTCAATTAGAAACAAAAGTGCCCTTTATTTCATTATCACAGTTTACAAATATATGTATGTAGCAACATGATGATAGGACAATACTTGTGCATTACATGCAAATGCACATAGAGCATCAGACATATTATTCTCATGTTAAACACTGATATTTATGGCTTCCCTCCGGCACCACCACCATATCCAGATCCATAGCCTGAGCCACTGCCAGACCCACCACCCTGGCCACCACCTCCGCCACCTCCGCCACCCTGTCCATAACCTCCACCGGAAGCACCACCTCCCTGACCATAACCAGATCCATAACCGGACCCATAGCCAGATCCATTACCACCACCTTGTCCTCCACCACCGCCTCCGCCACCACCTTGTCCGTAGCCTCCGCTAGAAGCTCCACCACCCTGACCATAGCCAGATCCATAGCCTGAACCATAACCAGATCCGCTCCCACCACCTTGTCCTCCACCACCACCACCGCCTCCTCCTTGGCCATAGCCTCCCCCAGAAGCTCCGCCACCCTGACCATAGCCAGATCCGGACCCAGATCCATAGCCAGATCCACTCCCACCACCTTGGCCTCCACCGCCGCCACCGCCACCACCTTGCCCGTAGCCTCCACCAGAAGCCCCACCACCTTGGCCATAGCCAGAACCATATCCGGATCCATACCCAGATCCGCCGCCACCACCTTCACCCCCTCCACCACCACCACCTTCACCACCACCACCTCCACCTCCCTCGGTAGCATATCTAGCTACTCTTGCAGCATTGGATAGACCAATGCTCAAGAGCACAACAAAGGCAAGAGCTGCTATCTTCCTAGCCATTGTGTTACTCTTGAAAGATGAGATGAGTATCCAGTGCTAGAATGCATGTGTATTTATAGGGAAGCTTGGAGGGACTGTAAAGCCAGCCATGCATTGTGGGCATGCAAGTGGACTAATTCGGCAAGCTGTTGTCGTGTAGTATGCAAGTATTCCACACCGGCATATTGGTTTCGGTCATAGTCAGCAGCACGGCATTATCTGGTAAAACTCTTGTAGCGTCGACATTAATTGGCGCAACTTGGAGAGGATAGAAGAAAACAATAGTGAAGTCAAAAACGATTGTCGAGTAACTTGATTAAATCAATTTTACATCATCTCTAATTAAGTTCTAAATATTGCTTGCTTCTATTTAGCTGGTCACAACTCGCCGAGGACTCTAACAGCACAACTGTTAACAGTGCTTAGCGGTGACTAATTCAACCAAATACCACAAGGTGAGAGCTGCTAGGGTTGACGAGTCATTTAGGAGACACTTGGGGAAGGTTAACCGTCGTTTCGGGTTTAATTAGATCTAAGCAAATGCCGACATGTGTATCAAGTCAAGAACAATAGCGATGCATATTGCTCCGGCCATTCTGACTCTGCACAGCCATATATATGTAGTCTACATGCTCTAGTTGGGTCATGTTTTTCCACACGATGGACTAAAATGCTCACTTCAGTTTCTCGATGCATAAAGTGATGATGATGATGTGTATCTTTGTGTGCACTAAGTTCTAATAATTCGATTCTACCTTGTTGATATTCTTGAGCTGCTCAACTTTGGCAATAATATGCGTGATAGAGGGGCACCAATATGCGTGAATACAAATTTTAGCCCGTGGGTATCGTGACGTGGGGCCAAAAATTCCCACTATTGAAGTATAAGTGAATTGTCCATCTTTCCTCATCAACTTAAACTTTTGGGTGAACTGGTTGGTGCATGAAACTTAATATGGTATCAGAGCCAAGAGGTCTCGAGTTCAAGACCTGGCTGACGCAATTAAAAAAATAATTGCAGTCCACTTCTATTCCACGTATTAGGCCTAAGGGAGCCTACACGTGAGGGGAGTGTTGAAGTATAAGTGAATTGTCCATCTTTCCTCATCAGCTTAAGCTTTTGGGTGAACTGGTTGGTGCATGAAACTTAATACCCACTAGTTTACGTTGGAGTTTTTTTCGGCTTATACCTTCTCTTAAACAAATAAATGGGATGACTTCTTCGTCGCTGTTTCGAAGTGACTTATCAGGATAACCTTTTTAAAACGGCTTACCGGTTTATCGACATTCAGTTCGTTCGTGAAACAAACCGAAAATTTGGAAACAATTTTGATTTTTGTTGAGAATTGATTTCATTTGATTCTTAGCCCTAATCTCCACTTTTTTTTTTGCATCATCTGCGTTTCAATTCCCCTGTCATTTCCCCCCTTCGTCCATTTTCATGCGGCTTGATCTTTGAGCATTATTCACCATCTGGCAATGGTGTCGTCTTGATCTCTTTTGTCGTCGCACCTTCCCGGTTACCCGCTGCCACACTGATGCCACTTGTCAATCCGCCATATGCCTGCCTTGACAACTGCCAAATACGCCAAGCCAAGCCCGAGTTTTCCACCGCCACTTCATTTCCCTCTCACGGTCAACAGCCCACGCCGCCAACTTTGACTGCCGCCACACACCACTCGAGGGAATGCCCTGCCCGAGGTGCCACCACAACAGCCGACCCCTCCGCCACCTTTGCTGATCCACCTCGAAGCCTCCCGAGCTCTCCCATCTGGCTGTAAACCGAACAAGGCGGCGACTGTGCCAACTGCCTCACAGCCTCTATAAAAGCCCCCAAGCCTCTCCGTTGAGATGCACCAACGCCCAGGTAAGCCACCCACATCCCTCTTGCTTCGATGACCATCGCATCGCCGTCGACCTTCGAAAATCCCCAAGTAAGCCGCCAATTCAATTCTCCTTGTGCAGTTAGTTTCCTTTCAATTCCTTTGGCCAGCAGCATCCTTGTACTCCTAGTAAACCCCCAAAGCAATACCCTAGCTTGCCAAGTCTTGTAGCCTAGCGACAGCTAGCTTCCCCGCCTAGTCGCACCACCTCAAAAACCCAATACCGTCCACACCTGCAACCACTTGTCGAAACCCATACCCACCTATATAGCCATTTCGATTATCTCGACCATTCCAAGCCAACTCCTAACTCCGATCATCCAAACCAAACATTGTCTAGACCGGTCCGTAATCTAACTTAGACCCAACCACATACCCTCGTGCCCGACAATCAACCACTGTGGCTCCAACCAACAGGGCATACCGGCACCCACCAATCTAACCAATTGCCTAAGTCTAAACCAGGTTTTTATATTTTGTTTTCAAAATATTTCATAAATCCCCTTGACTCACCAAAGTCAAGAAAACATATCAAAAGCATATCATTTTATGTAAACAGGGTTATCATTTTATGTAAATAGCGTTATCATTTTATGTAAACAGGGTTATCATTTTATGTGAAAGATGTCCCAAAACAAATATTATAACGAAGCAGGTCTAGGCATTTGATATGAAATCTCTCTAGCCGATACTAATGTACTAACTAGAGTTTTACTCTAGGGTGACAAGGTATAAGGATTTCAAAGTCAAAGGAGGTAATAACAAGCATGCAATAACTAAATTTAAAACTGAATTGAAATACGTTGAATAAAAATATGCATGCAATATAATTTAAATCAACATAATTTTATTTTGAAAACTGGGATCAACATGTTCAAGGAGTGTGACTTGGCTTGCTCTTCAACTTGGTTTGAATCTTCGTCGAAGAAATTTCCCGAATCGTCGAAGTCTACACGTGAAAATAATCCACCAAATTCAAATAAATTCAAATTAAATTTAAATTGACTTCAAAAATTTGAATTTGGGCTAGAAATGGATAGAGGGGAATTTTTGATGAATTTAGAAATTTGAATGGGCTAAATCCGAGTTAGGACGAAGAAGAACGGGCTCTGAGAAGTTTAAAAAGAGAGAAAATGAAAATTTTGAATTTCTGGAATTATTTTTCTAAAGGAAAAGAATTTATGGCGTCAACATTGCGTCAGCCATGGGAATTTCTTTTCGGCCGATTTATTTTTCTACTGGATAATCCAGATTATTGCGTCACCCTTGCGTCAGCCCAGGGGTCGGCCGACAGACAGGTGGCCCGGGTTCATGTGGACCGAGTCCATGGACTCGGGGGAGTGGTGAGGTGGCACGGGTGGTGGGGCCAGGCTGGCGAGGCGCCGACGGGGCAGAAGCGGCCGAGGTGGCTGAGGCGTGGCGCCGCGTCACGGTCCACACTGGCACGGGCGAGCCTACGTGGCAGGCCGGCCGGAGAGCGCACAGGGGCGGCGTGCTGGCCGATGCTCCGGCGGGCGGCGGCTGACAGCGAGGGCAGCAACAGGGAGAGGGGCGCATAGGGGTCTCGGGGGAAGGGTGCGGGCTCACCGTGGGCGACCGGAGGCGGCCGGCGGCGTGAAGAGGCGGCGGTGCGGCTCGGTCGTCGACGGCGAGGGGGCTCTGGTGACGGAGAGGCCGGCTGATGGGCGTCCGGGGTGCGCACGGGCGCGGCGAGGGTACTGGTGGGAACGGTGAGGCGAGGCGAGGCCCGAGCCGACACCAATTGCTCGCCGGAGTAGTTTGGTGGCGGTGGCGGCGAGGGAGCACAGCGCGGGGCACTAGGGCGGCGGAGAGGGCAACTGGAGGGCGGCGGGAGATGGAGTGGGAGGATGCAGAGCTGGTGGGGGCATTTATAGGGGGCGAGAAGGGTGGCGCCGGCGAGAATTTCTCGCCGGTGGAGCGGCGGTTACAGGCAGCGAACGTGAGGGGAGTGGGGGACGTGGCGGCGGGGGCGCGCACGGATGGCGGAGGCGGTTAGGTGCACGTCTTGTGGCGCACGGGGGAGGGTGGCGCGCGCGGGAAGAGGGGGGAAGCCGGGTAGGGCGGGCGGTGGTTGCGGCCGGCGGGAGGAAGAAGATGGGGGCGAGCAAGAAGGTGCTGACAGGTGGGGCCGGGCGGCCAGAGAGAGGGAGGGAAAGGGAGAGGCGCGGGCGGCCGGGATGAGGGGAAGGGGAGATCGGCAGAGGAGGATGAGAGACGGGCCAGATGGGCCAGGGCGCGCATCGGGTGGCCGAGAGGGATGCGAGGGACGGACGGAGCGGATGGGTTGGGGAAGCGACGTGGCGGCCATCAGGAGGGGGGAGGCGGGATGGAGTGGGTGGCCAGGATGGGCCGGTGAGGGAGGACGTGGGTGGCATCTGGCCGTCCACGTGGCGGCCGAAGGGGGAGAGTTGGGATTTTATTTTCTCAATTTGGTTTTTGATTTTTAGAAAACCCCAGAAAATCCATTAAGCCTCAGAAAAATACCAAATGACCTCCAACAATTGCAGAACAATTCCTAGAACCTCCTGGAGACATTTTGGACTTAATAAAAAAATATTTCCAACTAATGTTGGTATTTAACTTTCATACTTAAAATACTTTTTATTTTCAAAATAGATTTTAAAACTCTAGAAAAACTCAGAAAATCCAAATAAACTCCAAATAAAACCAAATAATTATTTTGAATTAGGATTTTTATAGAAAATCAAAATATTATTTTACTTAATAATATTTTTTGGTTTTTCTGAAAATACTTTTCAAATTCAGTTTTTTTAAAGACAGAAATTCAGGGCAAAACCAAAATTAAAATTTGGGCACAAAAATACTTATTTTAATTTTAATTTAATTTTAATTAATTTTTAATTGTTTATTTTTATTTTTCATAAAACCTGGGCTGTTACAACCTACCCCCCTTAAAAAGAATCTCGTCCCCGAGATATGGGTTGGCTAGCAGGAATTGGGTTTAGATCTTACTTTGCATGGCTTGAGCTGATATCTGATTCAGGCGTCCTTTGAAAAACTTCTTTGGCCCTCTATTTGCTGCCTAAAGGTTGTTGGCAATTGATGGTCCTGGGTACCATTCTTCACTACCTGCTGCTTCTTGGGGCAATTGCTGGCGTAATTGAGAGACCATGTGGTGGTTATCCCGTGTGTGTGATGAGTAATTGACATCGGTTTAGGAGAGTCGAGTTTGGTTTGTGTGGTCGGACCATGTCGTTGCGTGGTGCAATGGGTTTGGTCGGACATGGTCAAACCTAGTCAAAGTGGTTAGAATGCAGATTATGTCAATTTGACAGGTTTGGGCTATTTCTCGCATAATGAGGTTCATTGATGCTTTTATGCTTTCGTGTATCGAGCGGTGTTATTTGATGTGCTTCTTGTTTGTGATGACTGCAGGATGTCGAAGCGGAGTCGTGGCGACACACGAGGTGACCGGACTAGACACAGGCGATGTTGAGGTCAGAACGGTCGGATGTGTCGAAAACGACGGAGATTCAATGTGGTTGCGAGTCGTGGACGACAAGGAGCGCGGAAGCTTCCCAGAAGGTGCAGGAGGGGCGAATTGGGAATTTCGTGAGGCTGCACAGGCGGGAGACGGTTCCGTTCGGGTTTAGCCGGCGTAACGGGTTGGAGACCCATTAGCAAAGGGCTATAAATAGGATTGGAGGGGCTGCATGCCTCCTCATGGCTTTAGGAGAGAGTTAGGGTTTTAGTGGGTCAAAAGAGGCTTTGATAGGTGGTTTTGCTTTGCTCTTTAGTGGTTGAGGGCAGCAGCACCTTGTCTCCCATGATCATCTCCCTTCTCTATGTGTGTTCCTCCCTAGCAAGCATGTAGAGAGGTGTGTTCTTGAGATGGGGAGAGGAGAGGATTGAGTGGTGAATCCATGTAATCATCCATGGTTCTAATGTCCATGCGTATCGGGACTCCTCTGTATTCCTTTTGGTTCAATGAATGAAAATCTGAAGTTTCATTTCTTCTGTTCGTGCTCTGTGCTCTCTGTTCTTCCTTCGTTCTCCTTTTTGGCTTGATTTTGAGTTTCTTGATTTCTTGTTGTTTGGTGTTGGGGAGAGCCAAAATGGGTTGCTCTATGTTGGGATGATGCCCCAAGATCATTTGATCGAGTTTCCCAAGAGCAAACTTCGTTTAATTTCATATTTGGGTTTTTGAGCCTCCCTGTTCTTCATTTCCTCCTTCTAGGGTTCAATGCAAATCTTGATTCCCTTCGCGAGATGGCTTGAAATTTGGCATGGAGAGTCCAGACGCTATTGAGTAGCTATCCTCAGAGTTTCATGGCCAAAGGATCAAAGCTTGGGGAGTAATTTGATTTTTTGGCGCAGACATGCATTTTTAGGTTTTGAGACAGAAGAATTCTTGTTCTTTTGATTTTCTAGTGGATTCTCAAAATTGGCTCTTGGATTATTCTTCTGGGAGTGTTCCCTATCTATCCTCAAAGTGTCTCAAGCCAAGAATCCAAGAATCTTTGTGAATTTCTCAGATTTCAAAAAATCTTGTTTGCTGATTTCCTCGAGAGGTACTACCGCTCCTCGAGAGGTACTACCGCTCAGCGGTACTACCGCTCGGCTCAGACTCTTGACGCATTGTACTCGCGCCAGACCTCTCGACCTTGACTCTTGACGCGCTGTACTCGCGCCTCAAGACTCACGAGATTGACGTTGTCTCTCGTAGGTCAAAGTCACAGTCGATGGCTTTGGTCACCGATCCCGTTTCTTCTTCTGGTCTTTCTTCTGAGTCTTCTTGCGGTTTCTCCCTTGCTGCTCTCTGTGACATAACTGATGATCAGTTAGAGCAGCTCGCGGATGAGCAACTGACCCTCCTTGCTCGAAGATTCTCCCATGCTTACAAGGGGAGGAGGGACAGAAAGAGAGGAGGACCCGTGATTTGCTTCGAGTGTGGTGGCCCCAACCACATTCGTGCAAACTGCCCCAAGCTGGAGAAGGGCAAGAATGACTACGGCGGTTCGGGCAAGAACGACTACACCGACAACAACCGCAACAAGAAGCCTCCAGCGCACCCTCAAGGCAAGAAGAAGTTCCGCGACTTTAGGAAGGCCAAGAAGCTCTTCCATCACATCCTCACCGCCTTCGACGACCTCGACATCAGCGAGGTGGAGGGATGGAGCGACGTCGATGGGACGGGTGACCAAGAACCCAAGAGCGGCGACGACTTCTCCGGCATGTGCTTCATGGCCCTTGAGGGCGAACTGAGCGACAGCGAGCTGTACTCCGACTCCGACGAGGTATGCCCCACCTACGACCAGCTCAATCATGCTTTTCTTAAGCTAGGTGGATTTCATGCTAGAGCTAGGGCTAGGTGTACTGAGCTAGAGAAGGAAGTAGATAGATTGTCACTAGAGATTATTGCTCTTACATCTGCTCCCTCTAGTGATGATTGTGATACATGCTGTGCTATGTTGGGTGACATGGAAAAATTAAGGACCTCTCATGCTAGTCTGTCTTCTGAGCTTGATATGATTAAGGTGGAGAATGTTAGTCTACTTGCTGAGTTAGAGATGAGTAGGATAGCTGTTGCTTCACCTACTATTGTTGAGACTACTTCTTGCACCTCATGTGAGGATAAGGACAATGCTTTTATAGGTCTTTATACCATGCTCCTTGATCTGCCCGAGACTTGTGAAAGTTGTAATAATTTGAAAATGAACCTAAAACGGGCAGATCATAAAATTTCTGAGTTGTATGCTTGGTTGCTTGAGCCAGCTACTTCATGCTTGAACTGTCCTAGATTAACTGCTGAACTTGAATTTGTTTCCAAGCAGTTTCAAGAAATGATTGACAACAACAAGAAAATGGCTCAGTATGCGACTAAGGATCATGTTAGCTCACCATGCAATAGTTGTACTCAACTAAAACTTGAACTCGTTGCTTTGAATGATAAATGTGTGAAGCTAACTAAGGACTTACTAGAGAAGCCACAATCTTGTTGTGATGTGTGTGCTGGTGAGGGGGATAAGCCCCAGGGTAAGGTAGAGACACCTAGGGACGCGAACCAACCTGCTAGTAGTAGGACTGTCCCTCCTGAGTCGGCTGTGCATGCACAAGCCATTCGTTCCTCTGCTGTTGGTTCTTCTTCTGCTCCCTTACCTTTTGCTGTCTTTTCTTCCCCTGCTCTTCTTGCACCTCTCTCTTTCGGGAGTGTCAGTATCTTATGAACACTCTCGAGAGATTTGTAGGAGGCAAGAAGAAGCTTAATCTTATTCTAGACCAATCCAAGATTTGCAAATTTAATCAAGGTCTAGGATACGATTTCTATGAGGACATGAGGAAGCATCCACCTGCCGTGCTAAGACCCAAAGCACCAGGTGTGATCGAGACTGAGCCCAGGACCGAGAAAGTCCAATTTAAGTCAGCGGGTTTTGTCTAGGGGATTTCTGACAGCAAGGTGATTCCACCTGCTGCTTCGGCCTCTCAGAAGGCGAAGCCTCCTCGTGCTACTTCTACCTCTCAGAAGGTGAAGTATCAGTGCACCTTCTGTCAGAAGGATGGACACTCAGTCGATCGATGCTTTAGGCGCGCCAAGATCGCGCGTAGAGACCGTGTTGAGTCTCTTAGGCGCATTCAGGGTCAGCCCCAGACCTTGAGTGCACCTAAGACCAACACGAGGTCCAGGTTTGCTTCTGATGGGTTTGGGCAGCATCGAGGACTTGATTTTTCTGAGTTCTCAGGTTTGCGTCCTCATGCTGCTCTTAGTCGTGACTTCCGCCGTCCTAAGGGTAGATCTCATTTCCCCCGTCGAGATAGCTACCCGCGGCATGATCAGCATGTTGCTGGTGTCTTGACTCGTTCCTCTGTAGCAGTCAAGCCCAACAACAGCTTCAGGTCTGCTCACAGACCTTCTGCTGTTTTGAGTGACAGAGAGCGTAGGGTAGATAGAGGTTAGTCGTGCTTGACTACTTCATCTACTCTACGTGTTACTCAGTATTGGGTGCCAAAATCACTCTTGATTTACCCCAGTACAGAGACTTTACTCTCTGTTTGACTCAGGTTCGCCGGGCAGGGGAGGGAAAGGTTTGGCTCGTAGACTCCGGGTGTTCACGACACATGACCGGAGACTCCCGTTGGTTTTCTTCCCTTGCCCGTGCTCCAGGTGATGAGACGATCACCTTCGGAGATGCTTCTTCTGGGCGCGTCATTGCTAAAGGTACAGTGCGCGTTAATGATTCTTTCATTCTGAAAGATGTTGCCTTGGTTAGTAAGCTGCAGTATAATTTGCTTTCTGTTTCTCAGCTTACCGATGACGGTTTCGAGGTGAGCTTTAAGAAAAACGCTTGCAAAATTCTTAATTCTTCGGGTAGTCTGGTTTGCGGGATTTCTCGTTTTGGGAGGATCTTTCGTGCTGATTTTTCTGAGTCTTTTGGTGATCCTCTCAGGTGTTTAGTTGCTTCTGAGTCCCGCGACCTTTCATTCTGGCATAGAAGACTTGGTCATATTGGGTTTGACCATTTGACTCGAGTTAGCGGCCACGATCTCATTCGTGGTCTGCCGAAACTCAAGATGGTCAAATATCTAGTTTGTGCTCCTTGCCGGCACGGCAAGATGGTTGCTGCTTCCCATCCTCCGGTCACAGTTATTATGACCGATGCACCAGGACAGCTGCTCCATATGGACACAGTTGGACCAGCTCGAGTGCAGTCAGCGGGAGGGAAGTGGTATGTTCTTGTCGTGGTCGATGACTTCTCGAGGTACTCTTGGGTGTTTTTCTTAGCCTCGAAGGATGAGACATTTTCACATTTCCGAGGTCTTTTCAGTAGGTTTTCTGTTGAGCTCCCGGGTGCCTTGAGAGCGATCCGCAGTGACAATGGCACGGAGTTCAAGAATTCCTACTTTGAGAGGTTCTGTGTTGAGACAGGTGTAGAGCACCAGTTCTCTTCTCCGCACGTCCCACAACAAAATGGCGTCGTGGAGAGAAAGAACCATACCTTGGTCGAGATGGCCAGGACGATGCTTGATGAGTACTCTACACCGCGGAAGTTTTGGGCTGAGGTAATAGCCACCGCGTGCCATGTCTCAAATCGAGTTTTTCTGATGGCACACTTGCACCGCACTTCTTACGAGTTGAGATATGGGCGAAAGCCCAGTGTATCTCATGTTCGTGTGTTTGGTTGCAAGTGCTTTATTTTGAAGTCTGGAAACCTAGATAAGTTCGAGTCACGTTCGTGCGATGGGATCTTTCTAGGCTACTCGACTTCTTCGCGGGCTTATAGGGTCTGGAACTGCGAGTCTAGTAAAATGGTAGAGACCTGTGAGGTGACCTTCGACGAGGCCAGTCCGGGGACTATGCCCGATATCTCAGGTTCTTTAGAGCAGTCCGAGACCATCTTCGTGCATGACGAGGACGATGGAGATGAGGGTTGTCTACCTGATACAGTCCCTCATCCACCCCTTGAGGTGCCTTCTTCCACTGCACCTCGAGGCGATCAGCCCATGCCTTCTGCTTCTTCTCGAGCTAGTGGCTTCGTTCCTACCTCATTAGCTCATGAGGTAGATGCCACTTCTTTATCTCATCCTGGACCTCCTAGACACATTCAAAAAGCTCATCCTTCTGAGCAGATTATTGGAGACCTGTTTGAGCGAGTCACTCGTTCAAAATCTGGCGTGTCTCAATTTTGTCTCCATTCTGCCTTTGTTGCCTCCTTTGAGCCCAAGGACGTTTGTCATGCTCTCTCTCTCTCTGACGAGTCTTGGGTCAATGCCATGCATGAGGAGTTGGAAAATTTCGAGAGAAACAAGGTCTGGTCACTTGTTGAGCCCCCTCATGGTCACAATGTCATTGGGACCAAGTGGGTGTTCAAAAACAAGCAGAGTGAGGATGGAGTGATTGTTCGAAACAAGGCTAGACTGGTAGCTCAGAGAGTTCTCCCAGGTTGAGGGTCTAGATTTCGAGGAGACCTTTGCCCCTGTAGCTAGACTTTAGGCCATTAGAATCCTGCTTGCCTTTGCAGCTTCTAAGGGTTTCAAGCTTTACCAGATGGATGTCAAGAGTGCCCTCCTCAATGGCTTTATTGAGGAAGAAGTCTATGTGAGACAGCCTCCTGGTTTTGAAAACCCCAAATACCCACACCATGTCTTCAAGCTTTCCAAAGCTTTGTATGGACTTAAGCAAGCCCCTAAAGCTTGGTATGAGAGGCTTAAGTCCTACTTGTTAAGTTATGGTTTTGAGATGGATAAAGTAGGCAAGACCTTGTTCATCCGCCGGCATGGCACTGATCTTCTGCTCGTCCAGATCTATGTGGATGACATCATCTTTGATGGCTCTTCACATGCTCTCGTTTCCCAGTTTTTCGATGTCATGAGCTCGGAGTTTGAGATGAGCATGATGGGCGAGTTGAGCTTCTTCCTTGGCTTCCAAATTAAGCAGACTCAAGAGGGTACCTTCTTGCATCAGGGCAAGTACACTCGAGACCTCCTGAAGCGCTTCGATATGAGTGATGGTAAGCCGGTGTCCACTCCTATGGCTACATCAGCTTCACTCGACCCAGATGAGGACGGCGAGCTAGTTGATTAGAAGGAGTATCGTAGCATGATAGGCTCTCTCTTGTACCTCACTGCCTCGAGACCGGACATACACTTCGCTGTTTGTCTTTGTGCCTGGTTTCAGGCTTCTCCTTGCGTATCTCACCGCCAGGCGGTGAAGCGTATTTTTCGGTACCTTCGAGCTACCATTGACTATGGTATCTGGTACTCTTTCTCATCCTGTCTTTCCTTGAGAGCCTATTCGGATGCAAACTTTGCCAGTTGTAGGATAGATAGGAAGAGCACTTCTGGCACTTGCCAATTCATTGGCACTTCTCTCCTTTCTTGGTCTTCGAGGAAGCAGTCCGGTGTTGCACGGTCCACCGCAGAGGCCGAGTACGTTGCTGCAGCCAGTTGCTGTAGCCAGGTGCTTTGGATGGCCTCGACCCTGCAGGACTTTGGGTTAGTTATAGATAGTGTTCCACTCTTTTGTGATAACACTTCTGCGATTAACATTGCTAAGAACCCAGTGCAGCACTCTCGGACCAAGCATATTGATATTCGCTATCACTTCCTTAGAGACCATGTAGAGAAGGGTGATATAGTGCTCCAGTTTGTGGAGAGTGACCACTAGTTGGCTGACATCTTTACCAAGCCTTTGGATAGCTCTAGGTTTTCAGCTCTGCGGGGAGAGCTTGGGGTGGTTTGTCCTTACGGGCTGCTGTGAGAGGGAGCTTTGTACTTTACTGCTTTACTATATTGATTATGCTCTTACTCCTGCTGTTGCATTGCATTTTTGGGTGCATCTGGGATAGTCCTTCTAGCATAGGTTAGAGTGGTTCTCTTGCCTAGCTGCTTAGACTTCTTCCTCTCATCTTGTGTCTTCTAGGATACTGCTTATTAGCTGTCTCTCTTCTCACTAGGTTGAGCTCACTCACTGCTTGTAGGTTCTAGCGAGGGTTGGGCCACCCTCGGGTAGACAGGGTACGTGTTTGCTCCTTAGTGTGTTAGGTAGGCAGTTGATAGTCCTAGAGTTATATGGGGTAGATGAGAGTCAGTCTGAGCCATAGTTTCCTCTATATCTTATCTATGCTTTAAGGACTGCCTGTTTGGTTTTCTTTGCCAGCTTCTCGATTTTACTACTTTAGTTCAGGGGGAGTTCATTGGGAGCTTCTGGAGCTTAATATTGACTTAACTCAACTTGAACTAAGAGTTGCATTTCATGTTGAGGGGAGCTGGATTTTCTTGCATTTTCAGCATTTCGCATTGTAATATAACTACATTGAGCCTTGATTATTATCCTGTTATGACATGTTTACAATGCTTTACACCTTGTCATGACTTGTGCTTATTTGCTAGATTTATCATGACTTCATATGTGTAGACTAGCTTTTGCCATGATAAGTTAATTAAAATTGCTCAACTTGAATTAAAACTTATCATGCTAGCTCTCGAGATTAGTCTTTCTCTAGTTATCCTTTTATGATTCATGCCATGTCAAATAGGCTGAGTTGAGCGTTGAATCTCTATTGAGCCTTAGATTGAGCGTTGTTAGTCTCTTGATGCAACATTAGTTAGTACAACATGTTTAAAAAGCAAAAAGATCTCTTTTGTGCGAAAAAACTGATTTCACCAATCCTTTCTCATGAGACAGCTTGCCATTGCACTAGGCATGAACTCAGGGGGAGTTTTGGATGACCTAGACTATCTTCTTAAGCTTCTTGCTTGGAGTAGTCGCATAAGGCTTGAGATCTAGCACATAACAAAAAATTGGGTTGGAAACGACCATGAGCTTTAAAAACACAATGTTTTATGTGCTCAATTTGCTTAATTACACAAAAAAAACCAAGTACTTGAACCATTGTTTCATTCTTGAGCATAGCACTCTAATTGGTCTCATTAGTAGCTTCTTGGTTTCGCTTAGCTTATTGACATGGCCTGCATCATCCTTGGATATCTCTAGCTAGACTTTGCTTATTGATGACTTGACTTGCTCACATAATGTATTACATGTTCAGATTGTCATCTATGTGTTCTAGCTCGCTTATACATATTCTGTCATGATTTAGATATTCTTTTATTGAGTTATGGCTTGGTGTAATTCATTATGGTCACTATGGATAATTCTCATAGCACTACATGCTTAAATAAACAAATTTCAGCCATTTCATCCATCTTTGTGGTCTTATTCTCTCCTTTGCATCCTTGATGTTTTTATTGCCAAAAGGGGGAGAATAGTGGTAGAAAAAGCCATTTCGAGAGCTTTAAGGAAAACTTGTTCTTTCTTTTGCTCTGTGTCTACATGGTCACTAGCTTCATTCTTTTCTTTGAACCAGTTTGGACTCTTTAAAACAAACTCAACTTTCATGCTTTTTCTGGGTTTGTCAATATACTCATCAAGGGGGAGATTGAGAAACCATGTGGTGGTCATCCCGTGTGTGTGATGAGTAAGTGACATCGGTTTAGGAGAGTCGAGTTTGGTTTGTGTGGTCGGACCATGTCGTTGCGTGGTGCAATGGGTTTGGTCGGACTTGGTCAAACCTAGTTAAAGTGGTTAGAATGCAGATTATGTCGATTTGACAAGTTTGGGCTATTTCTCGCATAATGAGGTGCATTGATGCTTTTATGCTTTCGTGTATCGAGCGGTGCTATTTGATGTGTTTCTTGTTTGTGATGACTGCAGGATGTCGAAGCGGAGTCGTGGCGACACACGAGGTGACCGGACTAGACACAGGCGATGTCGAGGTCAGAACGGTCGGATGTGTCGAAAACGACAGAGATTCAATGTGGTTGCGAGTCGTGGATGACAAGGAGCGCGGAAGCTTCCCCGAAGGTGCAGGAGGGGCGAATTGGGAATTTCGTGAGGCTGCACAGGCGGGAGACGGTTCCGTTCGGGTTTAGCCGGCGTAACGGGTTGGAGACCCGTTAGCAAAGGGCTATAAATAGGATTGGAGGGGCTGCATGCCTCCTCATGGCTTTAGGAGAGAGTTAGGGTTTTAGTGGGTCAAAAGAGGCTTTGAGAGGTGGTTTTGCTTTGCTCTTTAGTGGTTGAGGGCAGCAGCACCTTGTCTAATGATCATCTCCCTTCTCTGTGTGTGTTCCTCCCTAGCAAGCATGTAGGGAGGTGTGTTCTTGAGATGGGGAGAGGAGAGGATTGAGTGGTGAATCCATGTAATCATCCATGGTTCTAATGTCCATGCGTATCGGGACTCCTCTGTATTCCTTTTGGTTCAATGAATGAAAATCTGAAGTTTCATTTCTTCTGTTCGTGCTCTGTGCTCTCTGTTCTTCCTTCGTTCTCCTTTTGGCTTGATTTTGAGTTTCTTGATTTTTTGTTGTTTGGTGTTGGGGAGAGCCAAAATGGGTTGCTCTATGTTGGGATGATGCCCCAAGATCATTTGATCGAGTTTCCCAAGAGCAAACTTCGTTTAATTTCAGATTTGGGTGTTTGAGCCTCCCTGTTCTTCATTTCCTCCTTCTAGGGTTCAATGCAAATCTTGATTCCTTTCGCGAGATGGCTTGAAATTTGGCATGGAGAGTCCAGAGGCTATTGAGTAGCTATCCTCAGAGTTTCATGGCCAAAGGATCAAAGCTTGGGGAGTAATTTGATTTTTTGGCGCATACATGCATTTTTAGGTTTTGAGACAGAAGAATCCTTGTTCTTTTGATTTTCTAGTGGATTCTCGAAATTGGCTCTTGGATTATTCTTCTGGGAGTGTTCCCTAGCTATCTGCAAAGTGTCTCAAGCCAAGAATCCAAGAATCTTTCCGAATTTCTCAGATTTGAAAAAATCTTGTTTGCTGATTTCCTCGAGAGGTACTACCGCTCCTCGAGAGGTACTACCGCTCAGCGGTACTACCGCTCGGCTCAGCGGTACTACCGCCCAGCGGTACTACCGCTTGCAGTCAGACCTGTTCTGAATTTATTTTTCTTGACTGTCTCTTTCTGGATCTGGTTTATCCTTGTTGCTGTGACTTCCAGTAGTGCCTATCTTCTTTCTTCATAGCTTCCATTGCTATTGGAGAAGAAGCATAAGTGTGGATTCTTGAGGGACGAATTTATTTTTAGAAAGCGACATTCACCCCCCTGTCGCCATTTCGGTCCAATAGTAATGTCCCATCTCATGGCAGTTGAAGCAAGTGATTCCCGCTGCAGGTTTTGAGTCCTTCAAGACCTTGTTGTCTTTAGTGTTGGGGGAAGGGTCCACGGGAACTAGCTCTCCTGTTGATGACGAAGGTTGGAATCTGTTATTCTGTGGTGGAGCTCTTCTGGCCTTGGAGAAACTACCGGTGTTCATATGCTGACCATGCATCCGTCTCTTACAGTTCTCAATCTCCTGATGCTTGGACTCCTGGCGAATCGTTTTGCTGACCAGCTGGTGGAAATCAGCGTAATCACTGGAGAGAAGTTGGACCGATATGTCATCATTGAGTCCTTCTAGAAACCTTTCTTGCTTGGCTTCATCGGTGGCAACATCTTCAGGGCATAACGGGCCAACTAGTTGAACTTCTGCAAGTACTCATTTACGGTGCGGCTTCCTTGGCGCAGCGCTCAAAATTCCCTCTTCTTGAGAGTGACGGTGCCAGTGGGAACATGAGCTTTGCGGAAGTTTCGCGCGAACTCATTCTAGGTGATAGCTTGAGCGTCAGCATGAGCGGCAGTGTAGATGTCCCACCATTTTGATGCTGGTCCATGCAGCTGGTGTGAAACAAACAAAACCCTTTCTCGATCACTGCATTGAATAAAATCCAGCTTCTTGCCTATGGCCCTGAGCCAATCATCTGCGTCCATGGGTTTAGCGCTGCTGGAGATGGTCGGGGGACGCAAGCGCATAAACTCCGATAGCCTTGATTATGGAGCTTGAGCTGGTACCAGTGGAGCTTGCGGTGAAGAGTTGTCGATGGTCTGTGTTAGCAGCTGAATGAGTTGAGTCTAGTTTGCCATCATCTGAGCCCAGTCAGGTTCATTTGCTCGAGGAGAGGTTGGAACAGACTGACTTCCTTGTACTCCATTGATGCTACCGTTGCCGTTGTTCCTCGTGTTCACCATCTGCTGGTTGCTTTTAAGAATTAGGAGAGAGGAGACCCAAGACAAAGGGAGGAATAGGGGATATTTTGCGCAACCCAAAACAAAATTTCAACTTTATTAAATCCTCATAATAAGTAATAGTTATGGCTGCCGACAAAAGAGAAAGCTTGACAGCTCATAACAACGTTTATTACTAGCCTATCAAATCATCCTAAAGGGGTAAGGGTCGTCTTGGAGTCATCCTTCATGGCTCTCGATGCAGAATATGAGTTCCTTCAATGCGGAGACTGAAGAGGTGGCATAGACGAAGAACTGCTTTACGAGCGGCTTCTTGTCTGGCTCTGTCAAACGAGTATCCATATCCCTTGAAGACGAGACACAAATTTCCTTGTCCAGTTCGCTTAGTAATGAGTAGAGTGAAGCGATGTTCCACTATCCGGTCTCCATGGCGATCTTGTTTATGCATGTAGATAGCTCGGCGTTGGAAACCTAAACGACGAAGTAGTCGCTGAAGACCCATACTCCATCCATCATTCGGTGCAACATCGAAAGTGTTCATCTACAAATGTTTGAAAGGAGAGAGAAATCAGAAACGTGTTTTTGAATGATAATATTAAGGAAGAGGAAGAGTTGAGGGATGAGAGAAAGGAAGATTGAGGGGTAAGGATAAGCATACATATGTATATATATACATACATATATATATTTGTTTTTGAAAATATGGTTTATTAAAATAAGTCCTTAGGGTCAAACCATTCTATTCTACCTACGGTCACGTCTTAGTGTCGTCATGGCTCTGATACCACCTTTGTCGGAACCCAGAGTAACAACTCCTGGATCCTTTGTGTAAATCGCACTAGTCCAGAATCAGCTAGTGCACACAGTACAACAAAGTTAAATACCAAGCACAAATGACCAATTATAATTAATAAAAGAGTATGGCCTTATGGCCAAGTCTTACATCAACGCCCATTGGCAAAAGATAAATAAAGCAAATAACTGCGGAAGCAAACTGAAAGAAGCGAAGCCCATGCCTGCCCACAGGCAAACGACAGTAAGACGCAGCCTATTCCTCCAAGTCTTCACCGTAGTCGATGACATCTTCCTCTGTATGGAGATTGCAAGGTGAGTACAAACTTGTACTCCGGAAATCACACGGAGAAATGCAACATAATGATAAAGACTTCAATGGAGGGCTTATAGGGTTAGTTTGCATAAAACAACATTTAATGAAATACAGTAAATGGATTGAAAATGCTAAGTGTAATACAGTAGATAAAAACAATACTTGTAGTTGAAAATAATACCGTCAGTGCAGGCTTCGACCAAACACCAACCTATCCATGGGCATCCCACCCGGACCATCTTTTCCAAAAGATCACGTATGGATTCCATCCATCCACACGTTTCCAAACAGTCACGGATTCCATCCATCCACAAGCTTCCAATCTCTCTCATGGGTTCCATCCTCCCACAAGGTTTTCATTCTCTCATGGATTCCATCCATCCATAAGGTTTTCAAAAAATCATTTTTTTTGAAAAACAAAGTCTAATCCATGAAAAACTTTTACTCAGCATGCCCTTCACCGTGGGCATGGCTATCCAGGATAGATTATACACTCTACAGAGGTTGTGCAGCTTTACCCACAAGACACGATCATCTCATATTGCCACACGATTACACACTTCCTTAGGTGTGCGGCGAGGAGTCGTGACAAGGCCTTTACAATGCAAAGCCTTCAACCTGACCAAGCCAACTCTAAGGTTTCACCCTAGTAAGGAATCCACCAGACCGGAACCCCCGCTTGAGCCTAGACGAGACTTCTCATGGCTTAACCACGCTCGCCCAAGTGAGACTTCACATGGCACCAACCACGTTCACTTTCAACCTACGACTTGACTCAGGTTGGGACTTCACAAATTATTCAGCCAGGGCTATCCCATACCAGCCATGTGGTAGTATGATTTGGGCTTTGCAACAGTAGCTCACAGACCAGCCCTTAATCTGACTTAGGTCCAACCACATACCCTCGTGCCCGGCAATCAACCATTGCGGCTCCAACCAACAGGGCATGCCTACACCCACTAATCTGTAACATCCCAAAAATTTGAGTTTGAAAATGTGAAGCTTTTTGAATTTTATTTGTAATATATTTTATTTGAATTTGGAATTTTATGGTGTTTTTATGGAATTTGGTTGAGGTTCCAAAAATTTAAGAAGCTTAAAAAGAAACAAGCATTAATAATGCCCTAAAAAGGGATGTACAAATAATAGAAAACAAAAATTGTAAATACGAATCTGAAAAGATGATCCAAAAAGAAATTCGAGAGAGACCAAAAACAAAATCAATATTAGCAATGCTACACATGGGAATATACTCGAAACCAAGAATGAAATTGAAAATTTATATAAAATCCTTCCCATCCAATTTGTATATCCGCAAATTCAAAATTCGGAAAAATCAAGATTTACCTCTCCAAAAATCATCAAGCCCCCAAAAATTTAAATTGTTGAATTCAAAGATCTGAACTTAGTTTTCAAATTCAAAATCTACTCACAAAAACCAAATCTAAAATCCCAGAATTCGGAAATTCTTGAAAATACCAAAATTCCTTTTTGGGGCTGGCCCATTTCTCTTCCCGGCCCAACCTCTCTTTTCTTCTTTTCCTCTCTGGCCCGTAGGCCTGCCCTTTCTCTTCTTCCTCCCTGGCCCACTTCTTCTCCCCGGTCCGCCCGCCCCGTGCGGCTTCCTCCTTCCTCCAGGCCATTGGCCCAGCCGGCGCCCGTCTTCTCCGCCTCCTCCCTGTTCTTCCGGCGCGTCGCTCGCACCACCTCCCGCGCCGCGCTCTCTTCTCCCTCGGCGACGCCGTTCTCCCCGCGCTTGCTCCCTTTCACGCTTGCCGCAGCGAATCCCCCTCCCTTTCTCTCTCACACCCCGCGGGCAAGTTCAAGGAACCCCGGCATCTCTCTCCCCCACACAATCTCGGCGAAGATTGCCTCCATCCCCCTGCCAGCATGAACAGGGCGGAGGCAAACGCTGCTTCGCCGCGCATCGTCTCCTCCCTCCCTTCGCCGTGGTCCAGCAGTTGCCACCCGTGCTCGCTGCCTATAAGATGCCCTGGGCTCGTCTCCTCCTTTTCCCCCCATTTGAGCTCGCTCCATCTTCGCCTCCGGCCGGCCACCGCCACTTCCAGCGCCGCCGCCTCGTCGGTCGCCCCCAGGCCGATTCCTCATGCCGTGAGCGTCTCCTCGGTGCACCGAAGCTCACCCCACCGCCGGCCGACGCCCACCGCCATCCGAGCTCCCCCACAACGGTGAGCCTCCCCGCGCCGCCCACGGCTCCCGATGCCGGCGCTCCTCGTCGCCTCCCCGCCACCATGGACGACATGGTAAGGTTCCCCATGGCTCACTCTTGCTCGTGCTTCCCTTATTTCGCTCTCTCTCCCTTCCGGCCGCCGGCGCCCCGTTCCCCTCGTCGCCGGCCGCCCAACGCCACCGCCCGCTCGCATTGGCGCCGCCCCGGCCGAAGTTGCCGCCTCCCCGAGCTCCCTCATCACCGGAGGAATCCATTTGGCCGGTCGCCGTCGCCTCCCCGGCCGCTCCTCGCCGGCAACGCCGCACGGCTCCGCCGCCACTCCCGCTCCCCTGTTTCTTCCTCCTCTCCTCTGTGCTGGCCGAACAGAACACTCCCATGCCTCTTCTGGTGTGCATGACATGTGCAGCTAACTAGTGGCTTGACTCCTCACCCTTTGGCTCAATGGTAACTTCATATACATGCATACATTAAAAGTAAGCTATGAATGATAATAAGAATAAGAGTGTATATATATAAATTTATTCATACAACTAAATTGGAACTTAACAATTGGTTAATGTGTTTATACGTCAATCAATATTAATAAGCTAGTCCTCATATACAAGATAAATAAAACCTCGACAACAAAAGTAATTAATATACTAATTTGAATAAATGTATCATCAATTATAACAATGTTATGGTACGAATTTGAAGCCACCCTGCTTAACGAGTTTAACCCTTAGGAATCAATTGCACGCCACATGAAATATCAAGTGTGGTCTAATTATCTCTAATATCATGAAAGCTATCTTTTCAAAAATGCTTAATATATTTGTGGTACAAACATTAACATTTATCTTAAAATGCTAAGATTTAAAATAACGAATGTCTATGAATAAGAATTCTTAAATAAGAAAGAGTAATCCTTCATCTTTATCTCACATCCAAATCTCCGATTATTAACTCAGGATTTAAGTTCGATAGTCGAAAATAATTAATAATAAAAGAAATAGCTTTATTAAGAGTATCCCTAAAAAGTCATAGCATCTATTTTTAGTAAAACACAATCGTTGATCTTATCGAATAAAGTTATTAATCAAGCAGAATAACTGACTTTAAAATGGGCAGTTACAATCTCAAGAAAAATATTGTCACATGAAATATCAGAGTTACACCAAGTATTTAAAATTATATTCATCTCCTGTAAAACTTCCGCGTCCAAAAATTACAAGTTCTGTTCCTCTTTACTATCTTCGCTAACCCCTTTTATCTATCCATAAGTCCTGCTTGACTCATGGGACTTCCTTGATAAATATAAAAATAATAATAAAAGAAATTATTAATAAAAATGTCAAGTCTCGCTTTCTCCCCAATCGGCCATGTCTGGCCACCTTTCCAAAAGCAGATAATTCCTGTAAGTGCGTCTTCACTTACGATCCCTCGTGTTTCTAAAATTTTCCCTCACGGTAAAGTATTATGACAACTCGCCCTCCTGCTCAAATCCAGCTACCGCTATGCTTACCACACACTAACCTGTATCATCCTTCTACTCTCAAGTAATACTAAATGTATAATTTAAATCAGGTATTTAAAGTGTTTGGATTTATTTGGATCTTTTGAGTTACTTGTTTTTATTTGGATTCAGTCGTTTATCGCGTAGTTAGAAACTGGAGTCCCGAAGAATGAATGGATCAAGCGAGATCGAGATCAAGTGAAGATAAAGACTGGAAGTTCAAGACCATCAAATGATATAGCTTTGAGTGAGCTCAAGACTGCGGTAAACCGTGCCAGGCGAGTCAATACTTTGATCATGTTGAACCTACATTTCTGCAAATTACTTTGTTTTAAATTAACAAATTGCATTGCTGTTAGTTTTATGCAAATGCATGCTAAATTTGATATTCTAGTTATATGCCGTTGTTTACCTTGAATAATATTACCCCCTCCTTTGAGTATTTGAATGTGTGAACCTTGTCGCCCTAGCAAAAATATAATAGTAACATTTCGAAAATAAGTCCGTAACCGTATGCCATGCTTAGCATTGATTAGGAAATCGGGGCAAGAAATTGTCCCAAGCATCACTTTTATTCATGAGAACTGGTTTGGGCAGTCATGGTGGAAATGACTGGTATATTTGGTTATGGATATTTTATGCTCCCAAAAACCCCAACATGCTTTAATATCTGGGCGGATTGGTTCGATGGTGTGAGAGTGTGGTGCAGTGGAAGCACAAAGTGGTTAGTGATAGACCGCCCAGATACCAATAAGGACCGAATCTTGTCATGTCAACCCGTGTACAACAGTACAACCACAAGTCTGTAAAGTATAGCTTGGCTTAGTAGATGTGCCGGACCCTGAAAGTCATCCTTCCAGGAGTGGGTGTTGGAGTAGTGCAAGCGGCGGTCTGTGAGACGGCTTGAATGGGACACTCGTAGGGAGTGAAGTTCTGCTGTGGCGGGCTAGCAGGGGAGTAGCCAGCTGCTAGACGTTCAGAAGGAGGACATCCCGCACAACGCATGGGACCCACCGCAAGTGGGAGCGACCCATAGGGTGAAATGATGGAAGGGGCGAGGTACTTTGAAAAGTTACTGTGATGATCTGCTCAACCACATGACTAAGGAATCGTGTGGGGCAACGAGTTGATTGTCTCTTGTGGTGAAAGTGTACAAACTCTGCAGAGTCAAAACTATTCGAATAGCCGTGCCCACGGTCAAGGGCAGACATGGGAACTTAACCAGATATAGTTCTATTTCAAAATGATTTATGAATGGGAATGGAAAAGTGGAGGGCAGTATAAGGCCCTAGTTTGGAATTGTCCTGGGTGTCGTCCCAGTGGTAAGTTAAGCGGCTATAACACTGAAGAATTGCTATATGGTGCAGATGCCATGTAATGGTGGATGGAATCTGAATCACTATTATTACTGCATTCAACATATACGTGTGTTCAAAATGCTAGGTCTTAAGGAATTTTTATATAATTGTATTCAAAAGCACTCTTCGCAAAAGAAAATAAACTTAAGCCATCCTTGATTAGCCATACATGTTATATATACTGCATTCTGTGTGTTGATTCGCTGAGCACGGGGTCGGAGTGCTCACGCTCGCTTTTGCGGCAAAATTCAGAATCAGGAGTCAAATCGCCTCGCCTCAGCAACAAGAGTGGACAAGCTGGCAGATAAGATGAAGATGAAGATGTCAAGGGCTAGGTCGCGAACCTCCAGTTGGCTGCCTGTGGGCATGTCCTGAAGGTCCCACCCGTGTGCTTCGTTCTTCCGCTGCTGCAATTTATTGATTTCGGCCTAATCGGCCCATGTGTAAGTTTATTATTTTAATTACGTTTCCGCATGATATGTACTTTGATATTCAGAACTGTAACTGTGTGCACTATCTACTGATCCAGGGAATAGTGCAATTAAACACAGTAGATTCCGGATTGTAAAATCTGGGTCTGACAGTTTTGGTATCAGGGCATATCGACTGCAGGTCGTGACCTAGTTAGCCTGGCCGTTAGTTCATGATTAGAAATATTTCTTCAAAATACTATTTCCAAAAATATAAATCATACTGCTCATTCTTATCTCCCTTAAAAGATTCTCTCTCATCCAAATGCTGCCTTAGCCATTTTTACTTCTAGAGCTCTCTTACCCCAAATTCAAAACATTAACCCAAGGGTGAGTGCTAATATCAACCAAATTACCTCCAAATACTTCCCTCTTCGTTCTATTGATTTCAAAAGAAAGATTGTGCTCCTCTCGTACCTTCACTCCAAATATTTAAGATTAGGATAGTCGAAGATGGTCTTGAAGATAAGGTGGTCTCGTTTTAGACGGACTATGCAGATAAACCTTATGCCTACTTATGTGTGCTTCCCCGAGTAGACGCTGTACTGTCGCAAGATTTTCGTTGGGCCCTGTGCACTGTCTTCTTGCTCTCGGGCGTCTTATTTCGCAGTCACAGGAAAAGCTTGCTTTTGAAAAACTTGTGTGGTTTTGTATCAACCCAACCCTTTGGGTGTGCTCTTTTATAATTAACATGGGTTAGATCACCTTATCCCCACGACTCAATCCTTACCTCATGATATTCCCTCTCGCCCCATTTGCTACAATCCCAGTTAAATCTACTGAAGCAAAGTGATGGATCGCCAAGGACCAAGACCTAAGACTTTGCCCTACCAACACTCTTTCCTTACCCACCTGGAGGACCCATAGATCAAATCACCACCTAAAAACACCATGACAAGGATCGCGTCGATAACGTGAAGGGAAAAGACATTACGCATACCAATACTCCGTGAACTACTCCAACTGCGAAGACGACCATCAACCTGGCAAATATCCTATGAGCAAGGCCGCATGTTCTCTCTGTGAAAGACAAGACCACCAACCTGAAGATTGCTTCTAAAACCTATTACTGACCAAGCAGCTGAAGTACCACGGATGAGTCTTCACATCGCCACAAGACCCATCATGCCTGGAGTTAGAAGAGATAAATAATGACTAGTGATACCCATTTTAAGGGGGGTAGCACTATGAGATAGAGCTGCCGAAGAACTACTATGATGCATACTTTTGAAATTGCAACAACTTGGGCTTAGGACTAATCAGGCCAGTACAAGGAGATTCGCGAGACCAGAAATCTTCTGGTGATAAGGATTACAAGACATACCTTTAGCTAAACTCGACATGTGTGGCAAAGCTAAAGAGTAAGAACGAGGTCCCAGTAGAAGTAAAAGACCACCATATAGATATGTCCATTGGCACCTCTTACATTCATAAGGCCCTCTACCCCTAAGGTACAGACCATTCTTATCCACCTATCAATAAGAAATTCGGCGACCATATGTCCAATAGACGATGCAACTACTCCATTCTACGATGGCGTGAAGACAACAATGTTAAAGGGCAAGTACTGGGAAGACTACGACCTATCCAGGAAAACCAGGTTTTCTCTCTTTCCTTTTAACCTCTCCAAGTTCTAACCCCTATTGTGCAGATTTTCATCTCTTTGTGGAGCTAAGTTGAGCAACACCCCGAAACCCATTGCTAGCCAATATAACCCACCTCCATTCTTTCTGCTCTGCTGGAATCTCGGGGTCGAGATTCATTTAAGGGGGGTAGATTTGTAACATCCCAAAAATTTGAGTTTGAAAATGTGAAGCTTTTTGAATTTTATTTGTAATATATTTTATTTGAATTTGGAATTTTATGGTGTTTTTATGGAATTTGGTTGAGGTTCCAAAAATTTAAGAAGCTTAAAAAGAAACAAGCATTAATAATGCCCTAAAAAGGGATGTACAAATAATAGAAAACAAAAATTGTAAATACGAATCTGAAAAGATGATCCAAAAAGAAATTCGAGAGAGACCAAAAACAAAATCAATATTAGCAATGCTACACATGGGAATATACTCGAAACCAAGAATGAAATTGAAAATTTATATAAAATCCTTCCCATCCAATTTGTATATCCGCAAATTCAAAATTCGGAAAAATCAAGATTTACCTCTCCAAAAATCATCAAGCCCCCAAAAATTTAAATTGTTGAATTCAAAGATCTGAACTTAGTTTTCAAATTCAAAATCTACTCACAAAAACCAAATCTAAAATCCCAGAATTCGGAAATTCTTGAAAATACCAAAATTCCTTTTTGGGGCTGGCCCATTTCTCTTCCCGGCCCAACCTCTCTTTTCTTCTTTTCCTCTCTGGCCCGTAGGCCTGCCCTTTCTCTTCTTCCTCCCTGGCCCACTTCTTCTCCCCGGTCCGCCCGCCCCGTGCGGCTTCCTCCTTCCTCCAGGCCGTTGGCCCAGCCGGCGCCCGTCTTCTCCGCTTCCTCCCTGTTCTTCCGGCGCGCCGCTCGCACCACCTCCCGCGCCGCGCTCTCTTCTCCCTCGGCTCCTCTCTTCTCCACGCGCCAGCGACGTCGTTCTCCCCGCGCTTGCTCCCTTTCACGCTTGCCGCAGCGAATCCCCCTCCCTTTCTCTCTCACACCCCGCGGGCAAGTTCAAGGAACCCCGGCATCTCTCTCCCCCACACAATCTCGGCGAAGATTGCCTCCATCCCCCCTGCCAGCGTGAACAGGGCGGAGGCAAACGCTGCTTCGCCGCGCGTCGTCTCCTCCCTCCCTTCGCCGTGGTCCAGTTAGCACCGCCCCAGGTTCGCTTGGCCTCGCCCAGTTGCCACCCGTGCTCGCTGCCTATAAGACGCCCTGGGCTCGTCTCCTCCTTTTCCCCCCATTTGAGCTCGCTCCATCTTCGCCTCCGGCCGGCCACCGCCACTTCCAGCGCCGCCGCCTCCTCGGTCGCCCCCAGGCCGATTCCTCATGCCGTGAGCGTCTCCTCGGTGCACCGAAGCTCACCCCACCGCCGGCCGACGCCCACCGCCATCCGAGCTCCCCCATAACGGTGAGCCTCCCCGCGCCGCCCACGGCTCCCGATGCCGGCGCTCCTCGTCGCCTCCCCGCCACCATGGACGACATGGTAAGGTTCCCCATGGCTCACTCTTGCTCGTGCTTCCCTTATTTCGATCTCTCTCCCTTCCGGCCGCCGGCGCCCCGTTCCCCTCGTCGCCGGCCGCCCAACGCCACCGCCTGCTCGCATTGGCGCCGCCCCGGCCGAAGTTGCCGCCTCCCCGAGCTCCCTCATCACCGGAGGAATCCATTTGGCCGGTCGCCGTCGCCTCCCCGGCCGCTCCTCGCCGGCAACGCCGCACGGCTCCGCCGCCACTCCCGCTCCCCTGTTTCTTCCTCCTCTCCTCTGTGCTGGCCGAACAGAACACTCCCATGCCTCTTCTGGTGTGCATGACATGTGGGCCCAGCTAACTAGTGGCTTGACTCCTCACCCTTTGGCTCAATGGTAACTTCATATACATGCATACATTAAAAGTAAGCTATGAATGATAATAAGAATAAGAGTGTATATATATAAATTTATTCATACAACTAAATTGGAACTTAACAATTGGTTAATGTGTTTATACGTCAATCAATATTAATAAGCTAGTCCTCATATACAAGATAAATAAAACCTCGACAACAAAAGTAATTAATATACTAATTTGAATAAATGTATCATCAATTATAACAATGTTATGGTACGAATTTGAAGCCACCCTGCTTAACGAGTTTAACCCTTAGGAATCAATTGCACGCCACATGAAATATCAAGTGTGGTCTAATTATCTCTAATATCATGAAAGCTATCTTTTCAAAAATGCTTAATATATTTGTGGTACAAACATTAACATTTATCTTAAAATGCTAAGATTTAAAATAACGAATGTCTATGAATAAGAATTCTTAAATAAGAAAGAGTAATCCTTCATCTTTATCTCACATCCAAATCTCCGATTATTAACTCAGGATTTAAGTTCGATAGTCGAAAATAATTAATAATAAAAGAAATAGCTTTATTAAGAGTATCCCTAAAAAGTCATAGCATCTATTTTTAGTAAAACACAATCGTTGATCTTATCGAATAAAGTTATTAATCAAGCAGAATAACTGACTTTAAAATGGGCAGTTACAATCTCAAGAAAAATATTGTCACATGAAATATCAGAGTTACACCAAGTATTTAAAATTATATTCATCTCCTGTAAAACTTCCGCGTCCAAAAATTACAAGTTCTGTTCCTCTTTACTATCTTCGCTAACCCCTTTTATCTATCCATAAGTCCTGCTTGACTCATGGGACTTCCTTGATAAATATAAAAATAATAATAAAAGAAATTATTAATAAAAATGTCAAGTCTCGCTTTCTCCCCAATCGGCCATGTCTGGCCACCTTTCCAAAAGCAGATAATTCCTGTAAGTGCGTCTTCACTTACGATCCCTCGTGTTTCTAAAATTTTCCCTCACGGTAAAGTATTATGACAACTCGCCCTCCTGCTCAAATCCAGCTACCGCTATGCTTACCACACACTAACCTGTATCATCCTTCTACTCTCAAGTAATACTAAATGTATAATTTAAATCAGGTATTTAAAGTGTTTGGATTTATTTGGATCTTTTGAGTTACTTGTTTTTATTTGGATTCAGTCGTTTATCGCGTAGTTAGAAACTGGAGTCCCGAAGAATGAATGGATCAAGCGAGATCGAGATCAAGTGAAGATAAAGACTGGAAGTTCAAGACCATCAAATGATATAGCTTTGAGTGAGCTCAAGACTGCGGTAAACCGTGCCAGGCGAGTCAATACTTTGATCATGTTGAACCTACATTTCTGCAAATTACTTTGTTTTAAATTAACAAATTGCATTGCTGTTAGTTTTATGCAAATGCATGCTAAATTTGATATTCTAGTTATATGCCGTTGTTTACCTTGAATAATATTACCCCCTCCTTTGAGTATTTGAATGTGTGAACCTTGTCGCCCTAGCAAAAATATAATAGTAACATTTCGAAAATAAGTCCGTAACCGTATGCCATGCTTAGCATTGATTAGGAAATCGGGGCAAGAAATTGTCCCAAGCATCACTTTTATTCATGAGAACTGGTTTGGGCAGTCATGGTGGAAATGACTGGTATATTTGGTTATGGATATTTTATGCTCCCAAAAACCCCAACATGCTTTAATATCTGGGCGGATTGGTTCGATGGTGTGAGAGTGTGGTGCAGTGGAAGCACAAAGTGGTTAGTGATAGACCGCCCAGATACCAATAAGGACCGAATCTTGTCATGTCAACCCGTGTACAACAGTACAACCACAAGTCTGTAAAGTATAGCTTGGCTTAGTAGATGTGCCGGACCCTGAAAGTCATCCTTCCAGGAGTGGGTGTTGGAGTAGTGCAAGCGGCGGTCTGTGAGACGGCTTGAATGGGACACTCGTAGGGAGTGAAGTTCTGCTGTGGCGGGCTAGCAGGGGAGTAGCCAGCTGCTAGACGTTCAGAAGGAGGACATCTCGCACAACGCATGGGACCCACCGCAAGTGGGAGCGGCCCATAGGGTGAAATGATGGAAGGGGCGAGGTACTTTGAAAAGTTACTGTGATGATCTGCTCAACCACATGACTAAGGAATCGTGTGGGGCAACGAGTTGATTGTCTCTTGTGGTGAAAGTGTACAAACTCTGCAGAGTCAAAACTATTCGAATAGCCGTGCCCACGGTCAAGGGCAGACATGGGAACTTAACCAGATATAGTTCTATTTCAAAATGATTTATGAATGGGAATGGAAAAGTGGAGGGCAGTATAAGGCCCTAGTTTGGAATTGTCCTGGGTGTCGTCCCAGTGGTAAGTTAAGCGGCTATAACGCTGAAGAATTGCTATATGGTGCAGATGCCATGTAATGGTGGATGGAATCTGAATCACTATTATTACTGCATTCAACATATACGTGTGTTAAAAATGCTAGGTCTTAAGGAATTTTTATATAATTGTATTCAAAAGCACTCTTCGCAAAAGAAAATAAACTTAAGCCATCCTTGATTAGCCATACATGTTATATATACTGCATTCTGTGTGTTGATTCGCTGAGCACGGGGTCGGAGTGCTCACGCTCGCTTTTGCGGCAAAATTCAGAATCAGGAGTCAAATCGCCTCGCCTCAGCAACAAGAGTGGACAAGCTGGCAGATAAGATGAAGATGAAGATGTCAAGGGCTAGGTCGCGAACCTCCAGTTGGCTGCCTGTGGGCATGTCCTGAAGGTCCCACCCGTGTGCTTCGTTCTTCCGCTGCTGCAATTTATTGATTTCGGCCTAATCGGCCCATGTGTAAGTTTATTATTTTAATTACGTTTCCGCATGATATGTACTTTGATATTCAGAACTGTAACTGTGTGCACTATCTACTGATCCAGGGAATAGTGCAATTAAACACAGTAGATTCCGGATTGTAAAATCTGGGTCTGACATAATCTAACCAATTGCTTAAGTCTAAACCAGGTTTTTATATTTTGTTTTCAAAATATTTCATAAATCTCCTTGACTCACCAAAGTCAAGAGTACATATCAAAAGCATATCATTTTATGTAAACTGGGTTATCATTTTATGTGATTCCAAAACAAATATTATAACTAAGCAGGTCTAGGCATTTGATATGAAATCTCTCTAGCCGATACTAATGTACTAACTAGAGTTTTACTCTAGGGTGACAAGGTATAAGGATTTCAAAGTCAAAGGAGGTAATAACAAGTAGGCAATAACTAAATTTAAAACTGAATTGAAATACGTTGAATAAAAATTGCATGCAATATAATTTAATCAACATAATTTTATATTGAAAACTAGGATAAACATGTTCAAGGAGTGTGACTTGCCTTGCTCTTCAGCTTGGTTTGAATCTTCTCGAAGAAATTTCCCGAATTGTCGAAGTCTACACGTGAAAATAACCCACCGAATTCAAATAAATTCAAATTAAATTCAAATTGACTTCAAAAATTTGCATTGAGGCTAGAAATGGATAGAGGGGAATTTTTGATGAATTTAGAAATTTGAATGGGCTAAATAGGAGTTAGGACGAGGAAGAACGAGCTCTGGGAAGTTTGAAAGGAGAGAAAAATGAAAAATCTGAATTTCTGAAATTATTTTTCTAAAGGAAAAGAATTTATGGCGTCAACATTGCGTCAGCCATGGGAATTTCTTTTCGGCCGATTTATTTTTCTACTGGATAATTCAGATTATTACGTCACCCTTGCGTCAGCCCAGGGGTCGGCCGACGGACAGGTGGGCCCGGGTTCATGTGGACCGAGTCCATGGACTCGGGGGAGTGGTAAGGTGGCATGGGTGGTGGGGCCGGGCTGGCGTGGCGCCGACGGGGCAGAAGCAGCCGAGGTGGCTGAGGCGTGGCGCCGCGTCACCGTCCACGCTGGCACGGGCGAGCCTACGTGGCGGGCCGGCCGGAGAGCGCACGGGGGCGACAGCCGGCGGCGAGGGCAGCAACGGGGAGAGGGGCGCACGGGGGTCTCGGGGGAAGGGTGCGGGCTCACCGTGGACGACCGGACGCGGCCGGCGGCATGAAGAGGCGGCGGTGCGGCTCGGTCGTCGACGGCGAGGGGGCTCTGGTGACGGAGAGGCACGGCCGATGGGCGTCCGGGGTGCGCACGGGCGCTGCGAGGGTAGTGATGGGGACGGCGAGGCGAGGCCCGAGCTGACACGAATTGTTCGTCAGAGTAGTTTGGTGGCGGTGGCGACGAGGGAGCACAGCGCGGGGCGCTAGGGCCTCGGAGAGGGCAATTGGAGGGCGGTGGGAGATGGAGTGGGAGGATGCGGAGCGGGCGGGGGCATTTATAGGGGGTGAGAAAGGTGGCGCCGCCAAGAATTTCTCGTCGGTGGAGCGGCGGTTACGGGCGGCGAACGTGCGGGGAGGTGGGGGACGTGGGGGCATGGGCGCACGCGGATGGCGGAGGCGGTTAGGTGCACGTCTTGCGGCGCACGGGGGAGGGCGGCGCGCGCGGGAAGAGGGGGGAACCGGGTAGGGTGGGCGGCAGTTGCAGCCAGCGGGAGGAAGAAGATGGGGGCGGGGAAGAAGGTGCTAATAGGTGGGGCCGGGCGGCCAGAGAGAGGGAGGGAAAGGGAGAGGCATGGGCGGCCGAGATGAGGGGAAGGGGAGATCGGGGGGAGGAGGATGAGAGCGGGGGCGGATGGGCCGGGGCGCGCATCGGGCGGCCGAGAGGGATGCGAGGGGCGGACGGAGCGGATGGGTTGGGGAAGCGACGTGGCGGCCATCGGGAGGGGGTAGGCGGGATGGAGTGGGTGGCAGGATGGGCCAGTGAGGGAGGACGTGGGCGGCATCTGGCCGTCCACATGGCGGCCGTAGGGGGAGGGTTGGGATTTTATTTTCTGAATTTGGTTTTTTATTTTTAGAAAACCCTAGAAAATCCATTAAGCCTCAGAAAAATACCAAATGACCACCAACAATTCTAGAAAAATTCCTAGAACCTCCTGGAGACATTTTGCACTTAATACAAAATATTTCCAACTAATGTTGGTATTTAATTTTCATACTTAAAATACTTTTTATTTTCAAAATAGATTTTAAAACTCTAGAAAAACTCAAAAAATCCAAATAAACTCCAAATAAAACCAAATAAATATTTTGAAATAGGATTTTTATATATAATCAAAATATCATTTTACTTAATAATAATTTTTGGTTTTTTCTGAAAATACTTTTCATATTCAGCTTTTTCAAAGACAGAAATTCAGGGTAAAACCAAAATTAAAATTTAGACACAAAAATACTTATTTTAATTTAAATTTTATTTTAATTTTAATTTTATTTTAATTAATTTTTAATTACTTATTTATTTAATTTTATTTTTTTTCATAAGAACCTGGGCTGTGAAGACCACAAAAACTATGGACAAAGAGGCAAGTCGCATGTCTTTGATCATGTTGAACTTACATTCCTTTAATCATTTATTTATCAGTATTTTCATTATGCTATTTGTGCGCAATAAATGTTTAGAATGATATGATATAAGTTATGTCCTACCACACGAAAGAAAAGCCCTGTTTAATTTGATGGCCATATTCACCTTGACAAGACTTAATAATATTAAAAGTATTATTAATGTAATCATGGTATTTTAGGAAATCAACAAATTTTCCACTACTAAGAGATTTGGCATTTTGTTGATAGAATTTTAAAAGTGGTTCTAGGATAAGGAAGGATCGTGGGAGACCATGAGATGGCCGGATTCCATGAACTTATCCTAGGATGGAGGCTAGGAATGGAATGGTGGCAGTGCAGTTGGCACTGAAATATGGGATTGTGGGTGGAAGTTTCCTTAGTGAAAATATAAGGACTAGACCCTTATGCTAAGTAAATAATATAGTGATCGCCCAACCACAAGCGTTGACTTGTCAAACCTAGTCTAGTAACTGCTCCAATTCGATTGAACCTCTACAACTGGTGGGGGGAGACCGAGGGTGAGTCCATGTGGGAGGTGGTCAAGTCGGGCGAGGCCTGTGGGTCACCCAAGCTTGTTGAGATAAAAAAACCTACTGAGTGGAAGCTATATAAAGAATTGAGCAGTGAAAAGCTTTGTTTTCTTGAACTCGAACGTGGGAGCTAAGAGATCTTATGAGTAAAACTGGGCAGCTCTGCAGAGTCATTTAATAATGGTATTCGAATACACCCTGCTTCCAATAAATGAAGCTGTGTTTAATGGGTGATTCCAATAGTGATGCATAAGTAGATTTGGAAATGATTTGAAAATGTTGAAGTCTAGTAATCAAGTTTTGAAACTCCAATTCCTTAAGGAGTTATTATTTTTTGTGTTTAAAAATATTTACAAATAAAACTGCATCCACAACTACTTAATCAAACCCTATATCCCCATCCTTTGGAGATCCTAACAAGTAGTTATATAACATTTCCCCATGTGCCTTATTGAGTACGATTGGTTGTACTCAGTCTTGCTTTATTTTTCCTCCAACATAGAGATCAGAAAAAGAAAGGATATTATAAGTTTTCGTGTTAGGATTACGACTGCACTCAAACATTCCTGTGAAGTTTTCTTCGATTCTTCTGATTGTAAGTTAAGTTTTGAGCTTGGACACCCTTAAAATTGCTAAAATTAATCGTTAGGTCTATGTTTTAGTCAAATTAAATCTTTTTAAATGTTTGTGAGCAGGCATGATACTACTTTTGTTTGCAACTGAATTCCTAGGCTGTTGCGGAACGTACGATGACCCTGTTTCCAGAAACGGGGGCGTTACAGTTCACACAGGTGCTCGCACTAGTGCCCAAAACACAAGCCACAACTATAAGCTGAAAGTCGTAGCCAAAAAGAACCCATCGTATACTTCCAATCATCCATGAAGGGAAGGCTACAACCAACCAAGCATTTCTCTTGTTTCAACTTTCAACAATTGAAAACTTCAATATTAATGATACATACTCCTTCTAGTCACAAAAGAGTGAATGTTTTGGGATTTTATAAACTTTTATGAACTTTTGCTATCGTTATTTCTATGAATATTTTGATTGGACATATGAAAATGATTGTGTAGATTTTTGTTTTGAAAAGTACTTTCATATATCGTGTTATATAATTATATTACAATAGAAATTAGTAGACAAAGTTGTATTTTCGAGACAGTGTCGTTGTCCAAATTGTCACTCCTTTGTGACTACATGGAGTATTTGGGAGAGTAAAATTTTCTCGATATTTAACTAACATCAATCGTCAATCTTGTCCCTTCCTCTTCTTCTCTCTTGCCAAGTTCTGTATCATATGCATATTGTGATGTGTTTTTCTCGCCTTGTACCACACAAGTGGTTAAGCTATTATTCTAAGTAAGAGTAAACATTGTAGTTCGTTGTTTTTTCAAGGAATATACATGCATGCATGTATGTGTGTGTGTATCCGTGTGTGCGTGTATAGCTTTAGTACGTGCGACGAAATTGAAGTCTACCACTAGCTCACGCTACTACAGCTGGAAGTCAAATATTTTGGTCGAGCAGTCTTGTCCAATCTTGCCAACCTTGTTTGGAAATTTGGGACACAGCTGGGGCCGAATAATCTAACGCCCGCAGTCATGCATACAGGCATCAGTCAAAACCATCATACTCTAGCATATAGTCAGTCATACGGGCGTATCTCTTTCACTTGTTCAGGTAAAGGTCTAGCGTAATTTATGCATGCAGGTCTAGCGTAGGTTGTGCTTGTCACCGTGTGTAGGCAACGACGTATTTGCATGTATTCCGGTGGCGGGGCCAATTAATAGTCGGCATATGCACTTGCACGTCGAAGTCACCACCATAGAAGGAGGCCTTAGCATGCATATAACCGATTGCATTGAGAAACATCTTCAAAGCAAGGTATAGTTATAACTAAATATCTGAAACTTGCCGCCCAGGTGAGAATGTGTACATATTTCGAGGCTTTTAAACTACGGAAGTACTAAACGGCAGTCGGCTGTTTTTTAACCCAAAAGCAGTCGTTTTTTGAGCCGTCCGTTTTCTGTTTTGAGATTCGTGTTTTTAGGGAGTGCTTCCGGGTTGCGAAATTCGCACCCGTTTTGTTTCCAGACCCGGCATCGTGAAGATTCTATCCACCGGGTAGATTTGAATAGTGTTTTCCTTGTTTCTCGCGCCTGTACTAATTCACTTTGCTGGAGAGAGCCGACGGTGTCGCTGGAGAGAGTCCAGGTGCTCCACCCGTGGGAGAGCGGCGAGGTGCACCCAGAGATCCCAGAGGGTGTCGCTGGAGCGGAGATCTCTTCGTCTTCTCAGTTTTTTACGGAGATCTCGTCGCTGTGCATTCTCCGGTGAGATCTGCCTCTCTCGCTCTTTTCTTACATCTATGTATGTTCTTTTTGATGTACTGTCTTTTTAACTGAGAGATCCCATCCCAGAGATCTTCTCCGTGTTGTTCTCTGGCAGACGAAGTTATCGTCCAGTTGGAGTGTAGACCTCATCGCGCGGCGGGGTTTTTTTTGTTGAGGTATGTCTCTCCCCCTCTCTCTACGTATACATCTGACTGTGCTTTGTACGTTTACTGTTTGTTTCATGCTTTTTATCTCTATATTACATGTTGTTATGTCCAGATCCGTAGTATAGATGAAGTATGGGGGGAGGTAGAAGGGGAAGAGGGGGGAGTGGTTTTTTTAGGACCTTTTTGATACTGCTGTTTGATGTGTGTTTTTTTAGGGGAAGATTATACTGCTTTTTGTAGGACTGTATGAAAGAAGATTATAGGACCGTATGGAAGAAGAATATAGCAGTTTACTTTGTTATGTTTGAACTTCAAACTTCGAAGAATCATATGTGGTGTTTGGTTAGTTTCCAGGACTGTTGTTTTTTGGGATATAAATTCTCCCCTCAAGATGAACTAAAGATTGTAGGTTTAACTGTGTTATTAATCTGTGTTATTAACTAAAGATTGAGAATATAATCTTGAGCATTTGCTGAGCATTTAGCCTAAGTAGCCGTAAGTCAGGAGCAGACTCAGTCTTTTGTCTGTTGCCAACGGCTGTGTATTCTGTCCGAGTCAGAAGGGCAGTTAGGAGTTTGATTGATTCTCTCGTTTGATTGTTTCCTGGATGTAACAAACTCTATTGAGTAGTCAATAAACGTACAAAAGAGAGCCTCGGATCTACCAAGAGGATACCGCTCTGCATCATTCTGTTGTGCTACTGTCATTTCCTATTTTGTCGGTTTTTCGTCAGTTTACTGTTCACGTCTGAATTCAGTCCACTGAAGACGTGAGTTCAGTTTAGCGCTGGCGTACTTCTGAGCTTTAGATGCAGTAGCCATTTCTGACATTTTTTACTTCTCTGTATATACTTTACTGTTTTGTCTCTTTAACAGAGAGATCCCATCGCAGAGACATTATCCGTGTTGAGTGGAGACCTTGTCGAGCGGCGTCTTCTATGTTGAGGTATGCGTATCTCTCTCTATACCTCTTTATAGTAGTTTACTGTGTATTTACTGCATCTCTCTATATATATATCACATTTTTTGTGTTCAGAATCTTCAGATATGTAGTTAGATGAAGATAGAGTAGGTGGAAGTGAAGGGAGGGGGGGGGGTTAGGGAGAGTGATACTGCTGCTGTTCCTTTTTTTCTAGTTCTTTTTTCCTATGGTGAGGTATGCATATATGTGTCTATTACTGTTTTTTACTGCATGTCTATATGCATCACGTTTTTTATCTTCAAATCTGTAGTTTATGTGTAGTTTGTTATGGGTATTACTGAAATTCTGCATATTTTTGCTAAAAGCAAAAACGTGTTCATAATTCTCATTCACACAGGTAAACAACTGAATACTATGCGTACTATTTTTTTTGTCTTGTAAATTTTCAAAGATAGGAGAAATCTGAATATGCTTTAAACTTTGCACATTGGCTGAGAGAGAAGGCTTATTTTTTTTATGCACAATTTTTTTTGCTGAAACCAACATATTATCTCCTGCATATATCTCAAAAAAATGAAACCTCTGCATTTTTTGTGGCAAACTTGGTAAATTTGCATAGGAATTGAAAATCTAAAACTGCGGCATATTACCTGATAAGAAAACTTCCTTTTAATTTGCAGCGTTTTGTATGCACATATCACAATCAAGTATGCAATCTCTAGAATAAAGTGTTTGTGAATTTCAGTAATTTGTATTACTGAAATTCTGCATATTTTTGATGAAAGCAAAAATGTGTTCATAATTCTCATTCACACAGGTAAACAACTGAATACTATGCGTACTTTTTTTTTGTCTTGTAAATTTTCAAAGATACGAGGAATCTGAATATGCTTTTAAACTTTGCACATTGGCTGAGAGAGAAGGCTTATTTTTTATGCACAAACAAGTATGCAATCTCTAGAATAAAGTGTTTGTCAATATTTATTTTAAGTCATTTTTTGTTTTTGTTTTTTTCTAGGTGTTTTTAACAGAGAGATCCCATCGCAGAGACATTATCCGTGTTGAGTGGAGACCTCGTCGAGCGGCGTCTTCTATGTTGAGGTATGCGTATCTCTCTCTATACCTCTTTATATGTAGTTTACTGTGTATTTACTGCATCTCTCTATATATATATATCACATTTTTTGTGTTCAGAATCTTCAGATACGTAGTTAGATGAAGATAGAGTAGGTGGAAGTGAAGGGAGGGAGGGGGGGTTAGGGAGAGTGATACTGCTGCTGTTCCTTTTTTTTCTAGTTCGCTTTTCCTATGGTGAGGTATGCATATATGTGTCTATTACTGTTCTTTACTGCATGTCTATATGCACCTACAGCCGGATGTGTTTTGTCTTTGCTATGCATGGTTTCCATTTTAGATTATTTGTAGATTACTTGGTGAACCTCTAATGGATAAAACACGGCTGTAGTTTTAGGTGGTCACATGAAAGAGAAGTACAGAGATGTTTTTTCCTCTTTTTTTTCTGAAAAGCACATCAAATTTTTTGTTAGACACACAAATAGGAAGGTACCACTTTTGTTCATGTTGAGTTGTATATGTATGCAACTGTTTGTCCATACCTTGTCTTGGTTAGGATAACCTCTGAATGTGGTTCAGTTGCAGTTTTGTTACTGAATTAACAGCTAACCTGCTAATGATATGCATTGCATACTTGGACAATGATGAATAAATCATCTGCACACTCCTGATGATTTACTTCTTCTGCAGATATTGCTTCGGGGAGCAAATAGTGAAGAATTGAAGGAAGTCAAGCAAGTCTTGCACTACACAGTATTTGCAGCATACCACCTGGTTCTTGAGACATCCTTCTTTGAAGATCAGAGGGCATTATTGAATAATAGAAATACTTCCAGAGAAGAAAATTCTGTTGGTACAAAGGAAGGGCCATCGCCAGTTTTTATCTTCAAATCTGTAGTTTATGTGTAGTTTGTTATGTGTATTACTGAAATTCTGCATATTTTTGCTGAAAGCAAAAACGTGTTCATAATTCTCATTCACACATGTAAACAACTGAATACTATGCGTACTATTTTTTTTTGTCTTGTAAATTTTCAAAGAAAGGAGAAATCTGAATATTCTTTAAACTTTGCACATTGGCTGAGAGAGAAGGCTTATTTTTTATGCACAATTTTTTTTGTGCTGAAACCAACATATTATCTCCTGCATATATCTCAAAAAAAATGAAACCTCTGCAATTTTTTGTGGCAACCTGGTAACTTTGTATAGGAATTGAAAATCTAAAACTGTGGCATATTACCTGATAAGAAAACTTCCTTTTAATTAGCAGCGTTTTGTATGCACATATCACAAACAAGTATGCAATCTCTAGAATAAATTGTTTGTGAATATTTATTTTAAGTCATTTTTTGTTTTTGTTTTTTTGTAGGTGTTTTTATCAACCCTCCTAAATGTCTGCTCAAATGAAATCAAAGTTCATATCCATTTTTGATCAACATGGTCAAAATCCATTGTTTGATGAGGTAATTATTGTTAAATAGTGTGTTTGCTTGCTCTGATGTATAATATTTTACTAGTTTAACTTTATTTGCTTTTGATATTCAAGTTTTTGTAGGTTAAGGAGACATTATCGTCAATGCTTCATCAATTTGAGCACGAACAGACAACAAAGTTACATCATGGGTTAGAATGTTTGGCTGCGGGTATAGCCTCAGTTCTTTGTAGCGACACCAGGAATTATCGCGGAGGAGTTAATAGTACAAAGTTTGAGGGCAACAGGACTTCAACTAATATGGTACATGCGGATATTCATATGATGGGAGTAGATGCCCAAGGACTCAATCTGAAGGGGTGTTGTGATGAGCATTGCGTGAGGGATGACTGTCCTGCTGGTCCAGCAGGGTTTTATCCAACTGGGGTATGTGATGATGGTGATTGCAATCAAGAGGAAACTCAGAAGCTACCCAATTCCGGGTCAGAAGCAACACCAGGACAATGCGATGATCAACCGACACAGAAGCTATCTAGCTCGACAGGTGAAGTAATTTTCTGTCCTATTCATTTCTTTAGCGTTATGTTTTTTGTTTTTTGCATACCAGCCAATTTGTGTATGTATTTTATGTATTTTGTTCATATACTCCTTTTTAAAGTTGTTTATGTTCTGTCTTGTAATATTTATAGAGTCAATCCGAGGGGGTGACTGCGATCAAGAGGAGACTCAAAAGCTGTACAATTCGGGGTTAGAAGCAACACCAGGACAATGTGACGATCAACCAACGCAGAAGTTATGTAGCTCAACAGGTCCGCAATGTCTTTTCCTTTTTTGTTCCTTTGTAAGCATATTTTGCTCGCATACCAGCACTTTTTTATGGTAAATGTTTTATTTGTTTTTGTTCATAATCATTTTTTTTGTTTTCGTATCTTTCATCTAATAAATACAGAGTCAATCCAAGAAGGTGATTGTGATCAAGAGGAAACTCAGAAGTTACTGAATTCTGGGTCAGAAGCAGCACCAGTACATTGTGATGATCAAACGACACAGAAGATTTCTACCTCCTTAGGTCAGCAATATATGCGTTTATTCTCTCTCTCTCGAGCTTTTTTTTGCTTGCATACCAGCGCAATTTTTATATCTGTTTTATTTTTGTGTTCACATTTTTTTCAATTTGTTTTTTAGATCTTTCAACTAATAATAAAAGAAAGAGGACATCTAGCAGCCAAGATTATGATAGAACCAGGAATGCAGGTATGTTACATCGCCGCCTTGTTTTGTTATACCCCAATCTGAAGTTCAAAACGCAAGCATATTGCTGTAGCTCACTGACTTGTTTGTTGTTGGTGGTTCATTTTTTTTATGTGTGAAGGTTTCTGCCCTACTGACCAAGTTAGTTTTATTCATGGCAAGGTTTATACGTGCTCGAATTTTGTGTGTGTGTGTTGTTATATAATTTAGTGCAAAAAAAAGCTATTCATAAATTTATGTACATGAAGTTATTTTTGGTTATGTAACACAAGTTTTTTGTTGTTTGGATCATAGGTTTCAAGTTGTGCTTTGTGCATTTTAAGACGTTAAATCATGTTGCATGTTTAGTAATTTTGAACGTTATGTAGGGGTCTTTAGAGTTCAGACCAGGGTTCAACTTTTCATCTTATGACTAGTATTCAGTAGATTTTTTAGTTTGAGGTTCCATGTTTTTGTTTTCTAAACTTTTTATTAGAATCATATCTTAATACAGAGAACTAATACTGCCAATGTTTATTTGTTAATTAAGGAGGCAGTATACATTAACGCGCTGTTGCAATTAGTATACCAATTACTAAACCAATTCCCCCCCCCCCCATACACACTTTTTTATATTTAATCCGATATAATTTCCAGGAAGCCAGAACCAAGCTAATACAGGGGAAAATGATAGGATAAGCAAATACTTCAAGTTCCCGTATAGTCCAAAGGTTATGGATTTGTTTAACTGGGTCCCCTCTTTTGATCTCGGCATCGACGATGATGATGTGCGTATTATACGGAGTCAATCAGATACAATCTTTCTTCCGGAAGGAGTAAGTAAATCAAAGCTGAACAATGTTTCACATTCTGTTCATGGTGTCACAGGGGGCAGTTATGTAAAAGAGGTAAACATCCTTCATCTTAAGAATAATGCATTTATTCTGATGTTAAACACTGTTATCTTTTTTTAAAATGTCTTCTTTTTTTTTGAAGGATATGCGCACTTTAAACATTGATATAGACAATGACGTCCAAGTCATGAATAATCCACAGAAACATAATCAGGTGTATAAAAGAGCAGAGCCTTTTTTTCTAAAAAATTTTAGTTATGAATCCTTTTTTTGTTTATGCCTTTTTTTGTATCATCATTTTGTAATGTTTTCATCTGTTTGTTTTTATCCTAGGGAGAAGTCATTGTTATGGATAATATTAAGTCTCAAGTTCCTACAGAGAACACCCCACTTGCCAACAATGTTTCTTCTATGAATGTCATCAATCTGGTAAACAAACTTTATCTTTTTTTTGTGATTTATGCTTGTTTTTTCCCCTGTTGTAGCATGGTGGTTTATCATTTCTGTATCTCTTTCTATCATTCTTTTTTTATATAAAGATAACTATGATATCTTTTTGTTTATGGTGTACAGGTCTCTCCAGGCACTGTGTTCTCTTCAACCACCCCACAGAAAACTGTCAACGTCCTTCAACCACTAGATGGCAATGTTGTGAACAGCAGGGGCAGCGGAGGTGCTGGGTCATCCACTTGCAAGATGCCTGCTTATGGAAAGAGAAGGCAGGTGAGGGGTAGTAGATACACTGGTCACCCATACACTAGTCCAATTAATAGATTTGTTGTGTCTTCAGAAGATATGGCATATTATCAAGCAGTAATTAGTTTGTCAAAAGGAAAACATGGCAGGTTAGTGTTTTTATGCACCCACAATTTTTATGTATGCATTGTTTTTGCCATTTTATTTTCTGCACATATGTAATTTGGTATTTTTCTTTTCAAGTTCCAAGGCAATCTCAGTGAAGCCAGACGGCAAAACATATGTCACATATAGTTGCTTAGGGTACTCTCTCAGGCCCATAGGGAAGATTGACAATTTTTTGGTGAATTGCTTCTGTCGGCTTCTTTTTCAAGAGAATCATCCCACAAAATCAAAGAAGCACTTTTTTTCAACTCAGTTGGAGTATGTCAGCATCTAAAATAAAAATTTCTAGTCGTTTTCAGTTCATACATATTGATATTTTCAGTATGATTTGCTTTTTTTTTGGTAAACTTTTATTGTTTGTTGGTAATCTTCTTATTCTTTCTTTTTGTAGCAACAATTTTTGAAGCCAGAATCAGAATTCAGGTTTGCAAATGTCAAGCATGAGTTCGAAATCGCCCATAAAGTAAGGTCACTGCAATCTTGTGAACTGGTCAGTACTCATCCAATTTTTTTTGTATTTTTAGGTTTGTATTACTTTTTTTGTTTTCAATATTTTGTATTTTTTTCGCTAACCAATTTTTTTATGCTTTGCCTGTTGTGTACTAGATTCTATTCCCTATTTTAAAAGAGGATCATTGGTTCCTTTTTGTTGTTGATATTAAAGACTAGAAGTTTGTATTCCTTGATTCGGCAGTTGGTGGGAGGTCGTATGACGACACCACCATGATGAATCTGGTATGTGTGGTATATCTTTTCTTTTTTTGTTGTCCTCCTTTGTTTTTTTCTATCTTTTTTTTATCCTATGTTAAATCCCAATTTTGTGTGTTTTTGCTATTGAACATTAATCAATCTGTAATCTTCTTGTATATTTTAATATTTTTATTCTACAATTTATTGGTATTTGTAGATAGGAAATTTCACAGCAGCATTTTTTGCAACCGCAAAAAGAACATCAGTCAACCCTCTTGATTTTGACATCGATCAGCTATCACCCCATCGGCAAAAGTGGAAGTAAGTCCCCCTTTTAATTTATTTTGTTTTTTGTTTACCAGTAATGGTTGTTTGTAGCTGTTGTTGTAGCTGCATCTTTCAATCCCCTTCTTTTTTTCACTTACGATGGATGTTCATTGATATGTTTCTTTTTTTCAGGAAAGATTCTGGCATATTTGTTATGAAATATATGGATATTTGGGACCCTAGTGTTGCGTTGGAAGCTCGGTTCACTGTTGATGATATGCCAAAGATAAGGATTCATCTTCTTAACCGTATGTTGCTCAGCGACCAAAACATGGCAGATTTGAGTTATATTCATTCTTTAGTTGGGAAGATTAGTCACAAATTTGCATTCTTATATATTATTTTTTAGTTGGGACCGTATGTAGTCGCATGTTTTTGTAGCTCAAAATAGTCGTTTTTTCAGCTATTTGTTTTGCTTTGAGATTCGTTCTCGGGATGATGTGGTGATTCGGGTTTGCAAAGCTTCTCGGTCAATTGAAGTCCCACCCGTTACCCGGTATCTGCAACTGTTAAATCACAGTTCACAGCTTGTGAAGTTTCCATCTCATTCTTATCCACTGCATGATCTGGTGAGAGTAATGTGGATTCAACCCCCATGATATGGATGTTAAGAACAAAGTTTAGAAGGACAACAATTTCCTCCGTCAACCCCACTAATCTTTAAGATTTATGAGTGTACAACTTGCAAGATTAAAACCTGCAACAAAATTGATGATAGAAAAGTAAACACCATAAAATATTCAGGAAGATGTTTTGTTTGGTTTTTTAAATATTCTCTAAAAGCATAGTCAAGTTTTGTTAGATTAAATTTCTTAGTTGTTTTGTTACATTCTCTAAATATTTTCTTAATAGGCTTACCTAATTTGTTAGGTTAAGTATTCATAATGGTTTTGTTCATTTAGAAGGATAGTTGGGTTTTTAAATTAAATTTCCCAAGATGTTTTGTTTGCTTTTCTGAATTTTTTTTCTTAATAGGCTTATCTAATTTGTTAGGTCAAGTATCACTGCTTGTTTTGTATGCTCAGAAGCACAGTCAAATTTTGTTTGATTAAATTTCCTAGTTGTTTTGTCACATGGTTCAAAATCTGACTAATTTACAAGGAAAAAACAGTCGAATGACAAATAGACACTCCCTTATTTTTTTAGGATAATATATTATTCTTTTTCGTTGGGGGAAGTTTAGTCATTAAATTTGCATTTTTCATTATTTTGAGTTATCTTTCATCTTGTAGTCTACATTTTTTGATTTGTTATATGTTTCTGTTGTTTTTTAAAAGCTCTCCATACATTGACTCAGGGTTTTATTTTGAAAATATATTCTAACAAGGATAGTTTATTTTGTTTGATAATCTTGGCGTAATTGTTTTGTTTGCTTTTGTGGAATATTCGTTACTACCATAGCTCAATGCAAAGTAGTACCATCAGCTCAATGCATAGCATATATACAAATGCAATAATAGAAGTTGCATAATACAAATTCCACATAGTAATAATATTCCCGTGTTCTTTTTTGGTTATTTTGTAGGGTGACTTCCGACATGCTGGACATCAAATTTAGCTATTTCAGACATCTCCCAATGGTGCTATGTGCTTGCTATGTGTTTAGTCTTCTATGATATCAAGTTCAATTTTTGTTAACAGGCATACTCAGTAGTGATATACTATATGGACCACATATTTTTGCTTTCATATATACTATACGAACTATGTACTGCTCTTCTGAAAATGTTTCAATTTACAATATATGTGTTTGTTAGCCTCATTAGGTTGTTGGTTTAATTTCGCAAGAATGTCCTGTTTTGATTAAACTTGTGAAGCTGTTTTTGGTGAAACATCCCAATATGTTTTGTTTGGGAAGTTTGAATGTTATGTTTGATGAACCTCCATGTATTAACTTCACAATCTGTTTTGTGATCTTTTTTGAAGTTTGTTAGTATATGAAGGTGTTTTGTTTTGGTTAGTATATCAATATGTTTTGTTTGGTTTGGTTTGGTTAGTATATCAAGGTGTTTTGTTATTGGTTAGAGGTGAAACATCCCAATATGTTTTGTTTGGGAAGTTTGAATGTTATGTTTGATGAACCTCCATGTATTAACTTCCCAAACTGTTTTGTGATCTTTTTTGAAGTTTGTTAGTATATGAAGGTGTTTTGTTTTGGTTAGTATATCAATATGTTTTGTTTGGTTTGGTTTTGTTTGATCAATTTATAACCATAATAACTGACATGTCATTGGTTTCCTGGGGACAGCGCAATCGTGTGCCTTGCCTATTTTTGTCGATTACTTCAAGTGATTTCGAATATCACTGCACAGTGTCATCTATGTTCTTTCTGTGATCTGCTGTAGAAATAGATGTTAGTGGGCCTATCATATGCTCGATGAGGATAATTGTGGTCTAATACTTAAATTGAATGTTCAAATCTTGAGCTCTAGATCTTTTTTGCATTGCTGTCATTTGTCTCACTGTCCTACAGTTAGATCTTTTTTGAGAGTATGTATATGTTGTGATCACAAGTTTTGTGTTGTCTGCACCTTGATTAGTCAGTTCGGATTTGTTGCATAACTTTTGCTAAAATTATATGTGATCACTTTGGCACTGATTCCTCTGCTAGCCAATAGTATATATATATATTTTTGGTGTCAGTTAATAGTTGAGATTGGTCAAATTGTTGTTTTTTAGAGCTCAAATCTTGAGCTCTAGATCTTTTTTGCATTGCTGTCATTTGTCTCACTGTCCTACAGTTAGATCTTTTTTTAGAGTATGTATATGTTGTGATCACTAGTTTTGTGTTGTCAGCACCTTGATCAATCAGTCCGGATTTGTTGCATAACTTTTTGCTAAAATTATATGTGATCTCTTTTGGCACTGATTCCTCTGCTAGCCAAGAGTATGTGATCACTTTTTGTTGACAGTCACTTTTGGTCTATACATAAAATTGTTGTTTTTAGAGCTCAAAATTTGAATCTCACTTGTCATATTCAATTTATGAAGAGTATAGACCAAAGTAGCGGGACGGCCAAGATCGGAATCTTTGTGCAACCCTACATCTGAGAGCAATAACACAATACATTTTCCGGTTTTGCTAGTTCACAGTCGCCTGTTTTTTTTCAAAAGTTTCGGTCGTTTTTTTTGCTCGGTGATAATGCTTTCAAATTCATGGGAATCCTTTATTGTATGTGGATTTTGCTGGCCCTTTCGTGATTTAAGTAATGTGGCCTTCAAAATGAGTTTTCATCTGGGATTCTAGGGTTTTGTGAACCTGTTCCCATGCCTTTGAGATCGGGGTGTTCCACAATGAAAATAAAGGTACATAGGGTAGTTCAATTCGCATGAGTTCCCCATTATTTAGGGTTGTGAAATTGTTCTGTTTGTGGTGAAACTACTATTTTGGTTACTTGCACCGACGAATACTGATATGTGTAGCAGGCTGTAGTTTTTGCAATCGGAATGCTGCATTGCTACATCTTTATGATGATGGGAAATTAATTACACATGTCGTTGTACAATCGATCAATGAAAATTACTTGGATGTGAGAATCCATGGCGAGTGAGGTTACCTTTCATTAGTACTTTTTCTGTCGTGCTGTGTCGCTTCCAGGTTCAGAGGAATATTAAGGCATATGCTAGTTTGGCTATCTCTGGTAGCTATATACACACAGTTCATAATGTTCTTGATAAAATGAGAGAAAATGCTTCCATTTTCTAGTAGATTAGCACTACTTTTCAAAGAAATTGGAGTGGGGAGTACTGATCTAGCTCATAGATAGATTAGCCTATTTCTGGTTTTTATGCATTCCATGCTGTTGTGTGTTGCTTCTAGCTTGTTTTTGCTTGTTCGTTTGGTTTATTTTTGATGTTTTTAGGTGCATTAGTACACCCCAGGCTAATTCTTTGCTATCAAGTTTTTACAGAAGTGGCACCCTCTAAATATGTTTTGTGGTTTATCATTTATTTAGCCATGATTCAGGTGTCTTTGCTATGAAGTTTAAGAGCAGTAGGTAGTTGCCCTTCAAGACATTTTTTCCCAAAGTGACATTGCCAATATCCATGTTCAGTATGTCAACAGCATTCTGTTTAGTAGGTTCAATAATGGAAATACTCATAGACTTGTTACCGAGTATGAGTACCGGGTTAGTACTTGAATTTATATTTCAAAACTTGCCTTTTTCCAGCTGTTGCCTTGGTGGATTATTTTGTTAATATTATATCTATTTTTTTAGGTAATGGCACATTCAGTTGTTTCCTGCATGTGTCAGAGCAGCAAATCATGATAATTGAGGTTAATTTGTGTTAAACACTCATCTTTGTTGCATGATGATGCCTATAGGGCTAGGGAAGATCCTAGAGCTGGAACGACTCTTTCGCTTGGTATGTCCCTCTCCATCTCTCTACTATATTTTCTGTATGAGGAGGGTCCTGTAGGGCTTAGTGTTGATCAAAAGTTCTTTTGTGGTCTTTTTGTTAGGGTTTTCACTAAGTGAAGAAACTATTTTTGTGTAAGATAGTTCCATAAAACTAGTACACCTGAATAGCCACAGATCTGCAATATGAAACATATTGTTAGGATTTATCATATAGAGTTGACTTATGTTATTTTTTTGCCAATAGTTCAATGTACTATAATATGAAACAATCATCGCCTACCATTGTTTAGTATATGTTGCAGCATCAGGTCATATGCAATTTTTCCTTGTATGTGTGCAATTTTCTTGCAGTGTCATGCTAGTATCTCTTATTTACATGATGTGGTCTGTGCATATATATTTTCTTGCTTTTACTTTTGAAGTTTGCATCCTCACCATTCTTATTCATCCTTGTTCACCATGGTTTTGTGATTAGCATTGTTCCTACTATTGTTTATCCAATATTTTCATCGTTATAGGTGTTATTAGACCATGGGAATAACATCTGAACAATTATATGGAGTTAAGCTATGTAAAATTAAAATATCATATCATGTAAAAACTTGAACACTATATAAACTGAACTTAATGTTGTTCTGAGCATGTTTCAATGTTGTGGTCATTACCTTTGGCTGCAGGTAATGATCTGTTTAGTCTTGAATTGTGCAGCTAGAGTCTTTTGACTTCACATTTGTTCTGAGCATGTTTCATTGTTTTGTTCATTACCTTTGTCCGCAGGTAATGATCTATTTAGTCTTGAATTGCGTCGCTAGAGTCCTTTGCCTGCACATTGTAAGTGTTCACCAAGTTTAATTTACAGGTTAGAATAGTCTTTTGTTTGCTATCTATGTTTCTATTCACCAAGTTTAGGATTTTTCATCTAGGATTTTTTTAGTTTTATGTTTCTGTTAGGGTTCACAAAATTTATTTATTTGTCTATGTTTACGTAGGGGGTCATCAATCTCTTAAGTTGTTTTTTTTTGTTTAGCATGAACATTAACATCTGTCTGCCCTACTTTTGTCTAATATAGAAACTAATCTCTGGGTATGTCCGTGTTTTGTTTGAATTTGGTTGGGTTGATTTTGTTATCTTTTTTATTAGGAGGTTAGTATCTCTAGTTGTTTTGTTTGGTCAAACATCCCAAGCTATTTTGTTTTGGAAGTTTGAATGCTATGTTTGATTAACCTCCATATAATAAACTTCCCAATCTGTTGTGTTATCTTTTTTGAAGTTTGTTTGGTTTGGTTTTTGCAAACTTTTTTATTAAGAAGATGTTTTGATTGGTCAATTAATAACAAAATAACTGACATGTCATTGGTTTTCTGGGGACAGTGAGTGTAATCCCTCTTTTTTTCTTTTTTTTCTATGATCTGCGGTAGGAAGTGATGCTAGTGGGCCTGTCATATGCTCGATGAGGATAATTGTGGTCTAATACTGAAATTGAACGTTTAAATCTTGAGCTCTAGATCGTTTTGAATTGCTGCCATTTTGTCTCACTGTCCTACAGTTAGATTTTTTTTAAAGTATGTATCTGTTGTGATCACTAATTTGTTTTGTCTGCACCTAGATGTCTTGTTTGATTAAACTTCCCAAGATGTTTTGATTGATCAATTTATAACCAAATAACTGACATGTCATTGGTTTTCTGGGGACAGCGCAATCGTGTGCCTTGCCTATTTTTCGATTACTTCAAGTGATTTCGAATATCACTGCACAGTGAGTGTAATCTTTTTTTTTCTGTGATCTGCGGTAGGAAGTGATGCTAGTATGGGCCTGTCATATGCTCGATGAGGATAATTGTGGTCTAATACTGAAATTGAACGTTTAAATTTTGAGCTCTAGATCGTTTGAATTGCTGCCATTTTAGTCTCACTGTCCTGCAGTTAGATTTTATTTTGAGAGTTTGTATCTGTTTGATCACTTTTTTGGCATTGATTCATCTGCTAGCCAAGAGTTTTTTTTGGGTGACAGTCAATAGTTGAGATTGTCAAATTGTTGTTTTTTAGAGCTCAAAATTTGAATCTCATTTGTCATATTCAATTTATGAAGAGTATAGACGAAAGTAGCGGGACGGCCAAGATTTGAAATCTTGTGCAACCCTACATCTGAGAGCAATAGCACAATTACATATGCTCAGTTTTTTATTTGCCTAGCTTTGTGAACTATTATGACGAATGCAAGTAGCCACACTGCCATAAACACAAACTCTCCTACGCAAAAACAATAGTCTAGTACGCAGAATTTCTGATTAGAGCATATGTTTTGGAAGGTTCAGTACTGAAGCACCATTTTGTTTTTGTTGTCGGTCTCAGTTAATCATGAAAATACTAAATATATTCCTGCATGTTGAAGCATTGATATATGTTATCATACTTTTTAAGATTTTTGTACTTCGAGTTTTGTTTGGCTGAATTTGCCAAGATGTTGTGTTTAGTTTGCAAGTTATGTTTTATTAAACTTCCCAAGCTGTTACTTTTGTTATTCATTGTATACATGTCCAGTAACATGAAATTGAAACATCAAAATTACTATATAGGAAAGGCACATTTTGCAATTGTTGATATTACAATAGTCTTTCTTACAAATGTAATTGTTCAAAATTGTAGTAGCTAGATGATTGCAAGAGTAATTGTGCTGTTACATTCTGCAATAGTTTTTCTTACAAATGTCATTCCAGTAGTGTCCTTGTATAACATACTCCTAAAAACAAATGTCATATCTTTTCTGATATGTCAACTTTTTTTTTAATGTTTTCTCCTGGCCGCATTGTAGCCTTCTGTTCTTCAGTGTTCTCTACATCTCCTTGAGTGTTGCATGCTCTCTGGCCTTCTTTTTTGATTGTCCTCCTAAAGGAAATTCAAAATACAAACATTAATCTGAACATTTGCATATGTTTTTTTAAAAAAATTATTTTATTTTTTGCAAATTTACCTTGTTTGTTTGCTTTATTCATGTTTTGCCTCTTCTTCTTGGGTAGTTCAATTTCAATGTGCTTCAGTTTGCATGTTGCAAAGTTGTGATCAGTACCTCCACAGTGACTACAGTGATATATTTCCTTCTCTTTAATCTTATCAATTAAACTTTTAAATCTTGCTGATGGTCTTCCTTTAGTTTGGGCAACATCTGGATCTACAAGATTGACCTGTCCAACTGCCAAACTTTCATCTCTTGCAACATCATTTGCATTTCTGTCACTGTTGCTTTGTCCATGTGTCTGTTCATGCAATTCTTTGTCCGCTTCAACTATGTTTAGATGGTTTTCAATCCCTGATATCTCTTCCATGAGGTAATTATATGTTGCACCTGACTTCGAACCTTTTGATGCCAAATCAGCAAACCTTCTAGAAAGGACATTAAACCTTAAGGTCGAATTTTCTGCTTCTGTATTCATTGCATTAATTCTGACAACTTTATTGGGTTTCTTCCTCCATCTATCAATAATGTATCTATCTGGGATTTTTGTGAGGTCTAGGAAAAGAATTACTCTCAGTATATGTGAACACAATATACCATCCTTCTGAAATTTGGCACATATGCAGCTAAGATCCTCTCTGAGTAAGTCTACTAGTACAATGTATTTCCTGTGTCTCCATTCTTTTTTCTTGTAATTTAATGCTTGGAAAACTTCATAAACCTTGGATGGTTCTAGTTCTGTCAACTGAAGTCTTGTGGTATCTTTGAGTTGTTTTTGGAACTTTTTGAATATATTCCTGTTGTAAAGCTGCATAGCTTGCTCCTCAATGTAGTATTCAGACCATAGTTGTTTTGGTTCTCTGGATCTGCATTCATGGTTGTCTTTTTCCTCGGTGCTGAAAATTGTATCTATCAATCTATCATACTCTTTGAGGAAGCTTGTAACACTGTACTGTGGACCAACATTCCTTTTGATTCTTGCATTTGTGTCTTCGCTCAGTGCGGTGCTTTCTATGAAAGGACAGAAGTTTTGTTTAAAGTACACTGGAACAAACCTCTTTCTAGTTAGCCACATTTGTTGGAAATATTTGATGTTTTGAATATGATATTTTTCAATCATTTCTTGCCAAAGCTTTTCAAATTCCTCAATTGTTAGACAGTTGTGGATAATGTCTTGAAAATCTTCAAACAATTCATGATTCCTAGCAAAGCATTTTCCACTTTTCTCAACTGCTTTTTTCAGAATGTGGAACAGACAATTTCTGTGTGTTGTGTTAGGAAATACTTGAGATATCGCTGATCTCATCGCTCCATCCTGGTCAGTTATTATTGTCAACGGTTCTTGCCCTCCCATGGCTGATAGGAATGTGGTGAACAACCATTTGAATGTGTCTACAGTTTCATCTAGTATGAATGCACAGCCAAATACACATGTGTTCCCATGCACTGTGATTCCAACAAATGGTGCGAATGGCAGGTTGTATCTATTTGTTTGATAGGTTGTATCAAAGCTAATACAATCCCCATATTGAGCATAATATTCTCTTGATCTGCCATTTATCCAAAACATATTTCTGACTTTCTTATTCTCATCCAAATCAAAAGCATAATAAAACCTTGGATCATCTTTCTGTTTATTGCTAAAATACTCTAGAACTTGCACCATGTCATTAGTTGTTGTCTCTCTGTTAATTGATGTTCGAAGATTGCTGACATCTTGTTTTGTGTAAGGCAAGGCTGTCAAGCCACCACGCAGAAATGATAGAATCGAGATCATGCTTCTTGTCGGTATGTTACACTCTTTTAATGTCCTTATCAATCTCTTCTCCTCTGGTGTCATGTATTTATGCAATCTCATGAATCTTGTCTCTGAATTTGGACTCAAATCATGGTTGTGGTCCAAATCAAGCCTTGTTATGTACCATATTCCATTTGTTTTTGTCACAACCATCACACACTCACAATTGGTCTTTATCAGAACATTTGTGTCTCTTTCTGTTGTTACTTCCTCATGTTTTTGCTTTTTTGTAACTCCATGCCTATTGCACTTGAATGTGACTCTTGTCACCCCATTATCCCTCTTTTTGCCTGTGCTGTGATAGGTATGTGTAAGAACCACTGAAAATCCTGATAGGAAAGCATAAAAATTGAAAAAGTGGTGTGCTTCTTCTGCTGTTTTGAATTGCATCCCCATTGCAGGAGTGTACTTGCTATCTATCTGTACATTATTACCCTGTTTTGCTGCTTGTTCTTCAATAATCAAGAAATTTTCAATATCATCTTCACTTAGCAGTCCATCACCTTGTGTTTGATTTATGTCTTCTTGCTGGCGTGCTTCATTGGTCATATGAGATGTTGGTTCATTTGTAATGTCAGCAGTATCATCTGGCCCCTGTAAAGCAATGTTTCACCCAAGAATTAAGAGTTTTGTTTCCTATGTTAGTATGTACATAAGATAGAATTTTCTATATGATAACATACATTTGCCATCTTGCATTGTCTTTAACGTATCCAAAGACCAATAATGGGGAGTTTCATCCTCACTGTCTACATGCATGTCCTCACAATAATTTGCCTGCCCTATTTGTGCAACTGTGTAGTCATCATTTATCCTGCTGCTTGTCATTATCATCGAATTTTGGATACATACATGACTCAAGATAGTAATGATATGGAAAACATAAATGTGTTTTTTTGTGTCAATTTTTCTCTCGTAAGAATACACATTAGTACCTGAAAACCAACAGGGACATTCAAAAAGGGGTCACAAGTCCCTAATCCATCCTGCAAAAGCACAACAGGAATGCAGGTCAGTTTTTTATGTCATTTTAACTGGTTACTAAAAGCGCATTTTATATTTTTTAGGATGTTTTTTTCCTCACCTGGGAATTTGAGTAAATTGATTGAGTGCTATTAATCATTTGCTGCATCAGAGTCGTAAATGGTAGATGCACTCCCTTTTGACAAAATAATAACAGTTAAAAGCATATTCAGGGAATATTTTTCTTTTTACTCAGCAAATGTTGCCTCCCATATACTCACTGTTCCCGAAGTATAATTCAAGAGCTGCAATTCATCAAATGTTAGATATGTGTCTTCAGTTTTGTCTTGTGTCGTCAGTACTTTATCCAGTGTGTTGTCAGTTTGATTACCTATGTGGACAGAAGTTTTTGATTAGAACATATGCTTGAAAGGTACATTAGTTATTTACTCAATTAGGGGGGTTTTGTTTTGAACATATGTCATTTGCTACTTTTTTATACCTTTCTGTGAATATATTTTTGCATGGCAGATTTTTAGTGCATGCACAATTTAGATGACTACTAACTTTTTTTTCGCTGTTTTTTATTGCAGATGTTAATTTAACCTAGAAAGTAGCTATTATCATACTTTTTAACATTGTTTATACTTTCCTGCGAACAGGGGAGTGCTTCCGGGTTGCGAAATTCGCACCCATTATTTCTTCCAGACTCGGTATCGTGAAGCTTCTGTCTGGACCGGTTTGATTAAACTTCCCAATATGTTTCTGTGATCTGGGGTAGAAAGAGATGCTAGTGGGCCTGTCATATGCTCGATGATGATTTTTTGTGGTCTATTACTGAAATTGGATGTCCAATTTTTTGAGCTCTAGATCTTTTGCCATTGCTGTCATTTTTCTCACTGTCCAACAGTTAGATTTTTTTTGAGAGTATGTATATGCTGTGATCACAAGTTTTGTGTTGTCTGCACCTTGATTTAGTCAGTTTGGTTTTGTTGCATAACTTGCTAAAATTATAATCCAAAATTCTGGAAGCTTGTCAGGTTATTTTTTTGGCTGATTTTAATTCTTGTATATGTGATCACTTGGCACTTGTTCCTCTGCTAACCGAGAGGTTTTTTTGGTGACAGTCGATAGTTGAGATTGGCAATTTTGTTGTGTAGAGCTCAAAAAATCTGGATCTCAATTGTCATATTCAATTTATGAAGAGTATAGACCAAAGTAGCGGGACGGCCAAGATTTTGAAATCTTGAGTAACCCTACATCTGAGAGCAATAACACAATACATTTTGTTGAAACTATATACTAGTATATAGGTTTTTAATGCTGTATATAACATATAGGTTACTACTTTTTTTTATGAAAATCAGTTGTTCATAATAATTTTTTCAAAGGAAGTTTTGGTAGTAACACCAATCATAAAGGTTTTGTAGTTTGAAAGTTTTTTTATAAATTTCTGTAAATATATGCCCAGCATCATGTATTTTTAACTTCTAACAGTTTTTTTGTTGTTTGTTTTGAGTTGCTTTTTGGAACTTATCTGCAAAGGAGCTGGTAAGGATTGTCATACTTTAAGAAGATTAGACCTTCATGTGATTATTTTTTTGCAAGGCAGTTTTTGAGTGCCTGTGATTATATCTTTTTTGTTTTTGAATGCTGATACTTGAAAATTGTCTGTGTTCTACCCAGTAATTGTTTGTTTCTTTTTTGATTTGCTTATGGAACTTTTTTTGAATATATCCATGTAAGTTGAAGCATTGTTATATGTTTGTTATCATACTTTTTTGAGTTATACCTTTATGTGGTTATAACTCTTTTTTGCTGTTTTTTTTAACTGCAAGTGTTAATATAACCTAGAGCATATAAAAGGAGCTAGAAAAGATTGTCATGGGAAACCAATGTTGTAGCTAGTACAGTAGTTTTTCATGCGAATTTTTTTTAGGTAAGACTGCTGTCATGAAATTCTCAAACATAGTTGCATGGGCAGTTATTTGTGGTTATATTGTTTATTGCATGGCAGTTTTTTATTTGTGCATGTGAATTTAGATAACTACTAACATTTTTTTTTTGCTGTTTTTTTCACTGCATGTGTTAACATGATCAGAGCATACAAATGGAGCTAGTAAGGATTGACATGGGGAAACTAATGTTGCAGCCAGTTCAGTAGTTTTCCAAATTTGTTGCACAAGACAAGACAAATGGGACTGCAGCCCTTTTTTTTTGGAGTTTGAATGTTGATACTTGGAATTCTTTGTGCCAAGCACCAGACCTTCAATTTCCTGGAGTCAATCGAAGCAAAAAAAAAACAAGGTTGGTTTTACACAACGTACCTTGCATTTGTTCTGGGACCTTTTTTTTTGCTGTTTTTTCTCTCGATTCCCTGAATCCCACTGCTGCTGCTCCGTGGTTGCTTGATCATTGACACCTTCTGATCCATGGCGGTATGTTGTTTCTTGTGGAGACAGCGACAACACATCGTCTTGCGGCATGGCTGCGTCTCCCCCCTCTTGCTGCATGGCTGGCTTCTTCATGTATTGCTTTTTCCTTTCAATCGCCTGGTATCTACATCTTGGGAACTTTTTTCTCTCCAGATTGCCTTTTCCCCTTTTCTATCGATCACGTCGTCGACGAGCCTTTCTTTGTTTCCTTGGGTGTCAAGTTGATACTTTTTTGTACAAAGTTTGTAAAGTAGGATCTGCACAAGGTTGTACAAGTTTGTAAATGGATTTTGTGTACAAAGTTATGTGATCGTGGGCCTCTGTACAAGTCTTAACTCGTGACAACAACTTTGTTTTTTGTATTCGTGGGCCTTTGTGAAAAGATTCAATTTTTTTTTATTTTTTGACCGTGACAACAAACCGGACATAAGCCCAGTATGGAATCTGGTAAAGCAACGTTAAGCAGTTTGCGGGTTGTGGGTTTGAAAACGTGGCCCATTAAGAATTGAGGGCCCGTTTAGCAGTTTTATGCAGGTTTTGTACAGAACATTCCTGGACGTCCGTTTTGTAAACATGTGGCCTAGATTTTGACTGTTTTTGAGGATGAAAGCAGTCAAATCTCATATAGACAGTCCCTCTAAACTAAACCGATCTTTTGCGTTGGCGCATTGTAGTAACTCGCTTTCACATGATGTTTTGTACTTAAGTGGTACCTGTAACAGCCCAAATATGGGGTAATTCGAAGCTTTTGAATAAATTTGACATTTGGTTCTTTTTCAATTTTCTCGGCATTGGAGGTTGCATTGAAAACCAAATTCAAATTTGAAATTCAAATTCAAATTCAAAACTGAAATTCCAAAATTCAAAAGCAAATTCAAAATCCAAATTGGACTTTGGGCTGGCCCACTTCTAGTCAGCCCATGTTCTCTCTTTCTCTCCGGTCCACTCTGTCTCGTGTGCACGTGAGACCCGCGGCCACCCCGCTGCGCCCGCTACCGAAGCCCCCCAAGGATGAGATCGTGAATCTAGGACAGGCCATTGGAACATTCATCCAGTGGCCCAAAACTGACATCTCCCTGCAGGCTTCTTCACCGGTGGCAAGACCAGAAGTGCAGTGCGAACCACAGCAACTTGCACTGGTGCCATCTCCACACGGGCAGTGCGAACCACAGCTACCTGCACCGGTGCTATCTCCATGGGTGCTATTCTCGCCAGAGCAACTTGCACCGTCTATACCATTACTGTCGACTAGCATAAAGTCGACCGACAATCGAGGCAGTGGCCAGGGCAAATCAAAGACGAAGGATGATGACGATATCCCGTCCATGCCATTGACCCGCAAATTCGTGCTAGCTCAGCCGATGGTAGTCCAAGAAGAGCTCCAAAAACTAGGACTTGGTTGCCAAAGATTTCACCTTTGGTATATGGAACAGTCCAATAAGCTAGAGGCAGAACGGCGCTCAGGTATCACTGTCAAATTCAAGCTGGAACATTTCTTGCACGAAGCTCAGGACTGTGTCTTCGCGGTGACCTTTGACGATATATTTGAACTTTTCACGCTCAACGCTCTCGATGCCTCACTCGTTCGATGCTGGACGCTGTAAGTCTGTACAATCACAGTCTCTGTTCACGTAATACCGATATATGTCACAATTTGTTGCTTTCCTATGTTATATATAGATTCATGCTGACCGAAGCTAGATCATCGAAATCACGAATTGGTTTCCTGGACCCACGCTTGGTCGTCATTGATACCATCATCGAGAATGCATCCTTCGTCGAGGACTATATTACAAAAGCACTGCTGCCTCACCAAGATAAGGAATTTGTTCTTATGCCATACAATGAGAAATTCCATTGGATTTTAATTGTAATTATACCAAAATGGAACAAGGCTATATACCTTGATTCTCTAAGTAAGAACAAATCCAAGTACACAGCTATCGCCCAAATACTCGATAGGTACGTACATTGTACATTGTACTCTTTCTTTCCTTCCGAATAACTAATCTAACTTTTTCGAATAACAAAGGTCGTTCGCCACATACGTTCAACAAACACATGGCTCGACGACAGGGGCCAAGCCCTTGAAACATACTCGCAATTTTCGGGTATTCGCTAGCTACACATTAATTAATCATATACAACACTTAGTAGTAATGCCTCTTAATTTAACACATTATATTTTTTGCAGTGCCACCAGCAGGACCCGGGCAACACGTGTGGATATTACGTGTGCCACCATATGAGACTACTCCTCGATTCCACCAAGATCACTAATTCTAAGGTTTGTCAATCTTCCCACATTTATTTCATACATGTCAAGTTTTATATATGCGCGCGTTGATATTCCTATCGACAGGCTGCGTCCATCTCTACATCTGCATTGACACAGCCGGATTTTGCAAAAATTCGAGGAGAGCTCATTTGGTTTTTGTGGACAAAAGTCGTAAGATCAGATGGAGAGTTCCACTGCCCAGAATGATTTTTTATTGTAATTCTAAGTGCAAATACAGTGTAGATCTTTTACAATTGTGTATTTGTTAATGGATATTTTATTTCAATTCAATGAATTGATTTGCGAAATGGATGTTTTATGTTTGTGAAATGAAGTGCGTTGTCAATTGGATGTTTTATGTCTGTGAAATGAATTGAGATGTGAAATGTATCTGAAATGAAATGAGATGTGTGAATTGTATATGTTTTATGTCTGTGATTATCTGCTTGTTTCAGAGGGCATGGCTAGCATTTCCTGAGGCTAGCCAATAAACAGAAATATATTTAGGGGTTGAAGGGAATATCACAGATGGTTTTGAGTTAAAAACCGTCTGTGATAGCTGATAATCACAGACGGTTGGGAGTTAAAAACCGTCTGTGATAGCTGATAATCACAGACGGTTTTTAACTCAAAACTGTCTGTGATTATCAGCTATCACAGACGGTTTTTAACTCCCAACTGTCTGTGATTATCAGCTATCACAGACGGTTTTTAACTCCCAACCGTCTGTGATTATCAGCTATCACAGACGGTTTTTAACTCAAAACCGTCTGTGATTATCAGCTATCACAGACGGTTTTTAACTCCTAACCGTCTGTGATTATCAGCTATCACAGACGGTTTTTAACTCAAAACCGTCTGTGATAGCTGATAATCACAGACGGTTCAAAAACCGTCTGTGATGACCTTCGATTATCACTGACCTATAAATACAGACGGTTCACAAAACCGTCTGTGATGACGATTTCGAACCGTCTGTGATGACCTTTTCTGTAGTAGTGTCAATGTGTACCAAGTGCTAGATTGCATGCGTATTTAAGGGATAATTTGGAGCGACTGTACGCCTAGCTAGCGAACTATTGGCAAGCAAGTGGAAATGTTCGGCAAGCTCTTGTCGTGGAGTATGCAAGTTTTTCAATCAAGCTTATTAATTTGCCATCAGTCAAAAACGATGCATCTCTGTACTGCTATTTCTTCCTGTAGTTTAATTTGGCCCAAGTAGAAAGTGAAAAACATTTGTCGGTTTATTAGGTCAAGTGTTTTCTAATTCTGAATCAAACAACATGAACAACAACTGAGTTCCATTTAAATTGATTTATCATTTATGAAAGGTAGCACATTTAATTACTATAAATCTTGTAGAGTCGTATTTAGACTTTTTGAGTTCACTAATATTAGCTAGGACTGTCTGGAGATAGATATGCATGTGCACACTTTTGGTTAGACCAATGCAACGTAGTCTATTTATAACATGGGGAATATTATCGTATTATAATGTACCCTTGTAATATTGTGTACAAGTTAGTTCATGTATTTTTTTCCTATACAATGGACATTACTTGCCCAATGGTAGGCTTGTGAGTTGTCCCTTTCCCAAGTAGTTTAATTAGGGGAGAATAGCTTTCCCTAGAAGCCAACTTCTCAGGAAAACTAATGCCAACCTTACCTAGAAAACTTAGGAAGCCATATCCCATTTTGAGAGATTAAGGGGGTGTTCTTTTAGGCTGCAGCTAATGGCTTATGTCTATACTTTTCAATATGGCAGCAAACGACAGAGGCATTGACGTGGATGGCACACACGGTTAATTATAGCCGCTAGGAGAATCCGCTTCAAGTGGCCATCCCATTTCAACGTTTGGCTTTTTAACTTTTGGAGAAGCTAAAAGCCAAAAGTAGAAGGCAAAAGCCAAAAAGGACATGGCCTTAACTTTTGGTTGTGCATTAAGCCGAATTTGAAATTCTCCGAAGGGCATGTATGTAATGCGGGAATTTTACATTAATTTTACTAGGAATAGTTCAATTCCCGTGATTGTCTCAGAAAGTACCCATGTTTCAAATGCGGCCTAAACATGCCTATATAGAGAGCCTTAAATATATTAAGGCTAATTGTTAATTAAAATATATTAAGGCCACTTGTTAATTAAAATTATGAAGTGCTTAGTTAACTTTTAGCAAACCAATATTTACAAAATGAAAGCACCTCTATATGTTCTAAATTTTCTACACAAACAATGCACTAGCCTTGTGATAAAATTCCTTGTGGTTTGTTGATTAGATGTAAATTATATCCACAACTTCAAGATGTAGGGATAATTACCATATGTATATTGGTTTTCTAAGTTTATAACTCATTATATGTATATTTGAGATCCGTTACAATGTGCAGCACTTGGCTAGTCCAATGATATACTAGAACTTCTGATACTTTATACTTGTGCGTAGGGGTATACAATTTTGGGCCAACTTCCATATACAAGCATCCTAACTTTGTTTGTGCATTCGATGGACCAAATTTCATCCCACTCAAAGTGCCCTTCCCCATTGTCGGATGGTGAATAGTGCTACAGCCTCCCGCTCTGTCGGACTTCGGACGCAATCCTGAATAAGAACCTTATAAACTATTTTACTGTGGCAGGGACAAGATGATTGAGAGTAGCGTATCTGCTAAGAAGACCTCATGTGCAAGCGACCCATTGCACTATCAGTGGTTGGATCAATAAGTTTTGCCGCATTTAGAAGCAAGTTTGGCCTAGAATTGAGACCGATTTCCTTGTCCAGTCTCGTGGCATGCAAGGATCTTCCCAAATACGAACTGTGATGTAACAAAAGAGATTGCAAATTAAACCTTGTGCCTTTAATAACAAATCTACTAATATCATTGCTATACATAACAAATTGCAATGATTTTATGTACGTTAGTAGTTAAAGTTTTAAAAGTTTATCGCACACGTTCAAATGCTGCATTCACCGCATTCTGCTTAGGAACGGAGAGAGTATACGACACTGTTTAGATGCACAAACAATTTTTTGGCCGGGATAACCTCATGAATTAAAATAAGGCAGGGTCGTTCAGTTCCACATCCACATTTCAATCAGAAAATAACTATGCAGGACCCCAATCCTTTTCGATCCGTAGGCATAGGCAGAGGCACCTCCCAGCAACCCCAGGCGGCTGCCCAGGTTCACTAGCGAGCAACTCCGTTGAACTCAGGCCAGTCTCCCACCGCACAATGGCTGGTTCTGCCCAAGCTCTAGTACGACAGCCGGCTCTGCTCAGAGACTGGCCGTTGGCTGACTTCGCCACTGTCTAGTCTTGTTCCAATGTACACTTAGGTTTTTCAACACACCCGCGCACCTTCTCAGCTCCCCCTCGTCCACCTCCGGCATTGCCGCCGCCACCTCCTCAGCTCCTCGTTGCACAGCTCCTCCTCCCAGCTCCGCGTCACCGTCGCCTCCTCCTCTCGGCTCCCCATCACTGTCACCTGGTAATCTGTGTAGGTTGTTGTATGCGTTTAGGATCTGCAGCAGACACTAATACATTTGCCATCCTTCTCTATTCCTATTGCAATTTCTCACTTGAGAATATTGCTGTAGTTTGAATGAGTTGATTGGGAATAATATTACGAAGCAAGGAAATCTAAGTTTCACTTTTGCCAATTAGCCAAGCTCAAGGTGTGCATCACGTGCATGTCCACATTGATTTCTAATGCATTTCCATAGTTATGTGTGTACCATGACATGTATGAATGGTTGATATGTGCATAAGTGTGATGCTACATTTTTGTAGGTGATCCAATTTAATAAACTGCCATGTGGTAATTCATTTAGGATTCCTTTACTAATAGAAGACAAGTAATTAAAAATGGAATATTTGACGTGCATAGAGAATACAACTTAAAAAATGATATGCTACATGAATATAATTACTATTCATAAACTAGAATCATAGGATTGGACCAAATATTAATATGAATAGGGTTTTCTTTATGTCAAACATGTCCTTGAAGTAATGGCATTTCTAATATCCACTTGATTAAAATTTTAGATGATTATCACTCTATGATCAAGGTTCTGTAGACATGATTGATTAATCAATTCTAAACATAGAAGCATACTAGTGTGATTCAATTTGCTATGCTCAGATTGTAGTATGCTCCTATGACCAAACAATTTTGTCAGTTAGAGTAGTAGTTTTAAAACATCTTTTCAATCATAACTTGTAGCAACAATATATCCCAAGATGAGAAAAAGAGGACCAATTGTCCACCAATTGTTCTGGAAAGTAGTTAGGCTGCTCATGTTGGTATTTCTCAATAACTACAAGAGGAATATTAAAGCACTGTACACTTGGGCTTTAAAGGGTATAAAGCAAATCACACACTCTGGTGTGTTAGATTCTATAAAGTAGGTCACGGCTATTGTCTCTTCCTCCTCATCATGCTGCGTGTTGGGCTTGGTTTCTATCTTAGGCGTATGTCACCACCTTCTTCGTGACTATCCATCATTTTCTTAGGACCAAAGATGAAGAAAAGGAGTACAAAGATGCTGATGGATAGTCGCGAAGAAGGCGGCAAGTACGCATAAGACAACATCTAAGCCCAACACGTAGCATGATGAGGAGGAAGTGACAACATCTATGACCTACTTCATAGAAACTGATACACTAGAGTGTGTGATTTGCTTCATGCCCTTTGATGTTCAAGTGTACATTACTTTAATGTTTCTCTTGTAGTGATTGAGAAATACCAACATGAGCAGTACAACTACTTTTTCAAAAGAATTGGTGGACAATTGGTCATCTTTTTCTCATCTTGGCATATATTATCACCACAAGATCTCATTAGAAAGTATTTTAAAACAACTACTACTTCGACTGACAGAGTTTTAGCTGTCAAGTGTGATATGTAATCTGACTTTGTCTCTATCGCATTTAAATTGTGAGGTGTGCAAGACTATGTTAATATTATCATGAAATATGTGGACATCATTTATCTAAATCAAGAACAAGTTGTGAGTTATAACTTTATGTTGTCTAGTTTACAGGGTATGATAATCAACTCAAGTATATTCGATCTTAACGAACTCTTTGATGTTCGAGAATGGCTCTCCACCTTGATGATGGATGGCGTTGACCCAGAGGGAGAGTTCAACTCCGGTGACAATAATTAATAGATGTTCAAACATTTGATTCAGTTCTAATTCAATCAATTATAACTCATTCAGTTGTAATTTATTTGTGACATCTGTTTAATGATTATTATATGCTATAAGATCTGTAATTATTTGTTATCTGCTTGCTTGTTTTCGGAGGGCCTGGCTATCATTTTCTGAGGCTAGCCGAAAAATAAAAAAATTTCTATATATAGAGCGAACTATTATAGACGGTTTTGTTGTATAAACCATCTACGAACACCTACTATCACAGATGGTTCTCTACATCAAATATCCTGGAGATAGTTGGTAGGAGTGCAATCGGAGCAGATACGAACGGATATCGCTTATCCTATATCCTATTCCATATTTTTTCCTCGGAGTCGGAGTCGGATAAAAATAATGTCGGATATCTATTTCTCCATTCCATAATATTTTGGACGGTCGATCGGATGGAAATTATCTGCTTCTTTGCACAGAACATTGGACAGTATGGTACAATCAGAGCGAACATTGAGAGACTAATTACTGAGATGTTAAAGGAAGAACACTCAATACTCCCGCCTATTTATATGTGACATTCTGCCTATATATTATCTTGTTCCTAGGTAAAGTCACAACAGACTTCCTCATATCACTTGACATACGGATATATACGGACTGATATCACTTATCCTATATCCTATTCCATATTTTTCCTCGGAGTCAGAGTCGGACACGGATAGTGCCGGATACCCATCTACCCCTTCCATATTCGTTCCGCAAGCCTTCGGTTGGTTGGATGGATGGAAATTATCCGCTCCATTTGCACCCCTAATAGTTGGTCTTCACAAACAGTCTCTGATAATCATTTGTTTTTACAGATGCAATAAATCAGACGGTTCAAAAACCATCTGTGATGATGATTTAGAACCGTCTGTTGTGACCCTTTGTGTGGTAGTGTAACCACCACCAAAAGCTCCACCACCTTATCTCTAATTAGAGCTGTACCCAGATCCACCACCTCTACCTTCGCTCTCTCTGCCACCGCCACCACCACCTTGACCACTACCACCTCTCTCTCACTTGTGCATCTAGCTACTCTTGCTACATTGGAGAATTTTTTGCACACATGGCACTGTTTGATCCCATATTTATCAAAATGGCAGTACACGCATGACAATAGCAAAAATGGCATTTCTGCCACCGACCACCAGTTGGCGATGCTGTAGAAGCGACACGCGCCACTTGCTGCCTGGCCACTGTGCGGTAAGCAACCTACCGCCCGGCCACTGGGCTCTAGGTGGCCTACCGCCCGGTGGGTAGGCTCCAAACGATTAGCAAGTGATTAGCACTACCCTTAATAGTCGGTTAGGCATGCTCTAATGGCCTGCTGCCCGGTGGCCGAGCAGCAGGCTTTGGAACCATGAGGAAAGGTTTTTGTTTGCTTTGTTTAAGATGCATGCGAACGAATAGAGTGGGCTGTGGGGCATTTGGCTATATGGAAATTGAGTACTCGTGCAGATGAGATGAGGGAACAAACCAACAAAAGAGAGGTTTGCGTCACATCTGTCTCCCCACACACACTTCACTTGCGCCATTATTGGCACTTCATTAACACGTTGCGCTCTCGCTCGTGCTATAAATTGCGAGGTCTCTCGCAGTCGCTCTGATAGTCTCTCTTTCACAAATTCTCTCACAGTCGCTTTCGGAGTCTCGCAATTCTTCGTAGCTGGTTAGCAGTCGTATTAGCAGGTACCTCCTGTCTAATACATATGTATGTGCATACACATATATGTGTATATTTATGTAATTATTTTTGTCATTGTAATTTTTAATTTGTAATATTGTACAGCCCTTGTATATTTTTATTTCATCGTAATAGTTATATAGTATTGTACTACAATGAAATAAATATTTATTTATTTGTAGTAATGTACTGCCATGAACTAAATATGCTCAAATGCTCTACATAATATATACATATATAGACATGTGTGTGTGTATATCTGTGTTTGTGTGTCTACACACACACATACACACATGCATATGTATATATATGTACACACATGTGTGTATACAAATATACATGTATATATACAGATATATGTACATATGTAGGTACGTACGTATGCATGTATATATGTATATATATGTGTATATGTATGTACAAACACATACACATACACATACACATACACATACACATACACATACACATACACATACATGTATAAGTACACATATTTATGTAATTATTTATTTCATCATAATTTTTAATATGCAGTGTTCTACCGCCATTATATATGTATATGTATTTCATCGTAATTGTTAATTTGTAGTATTGTACTGCTATTATATATGTATATGTATATTTATATGTGTATGTGTATGTGTATATGTATATGTACTACATATGTGTATACATATATATACATACATACATGAATACGTACGTACATGTAACATCCTAATTTTCAGAGCCTTTTTGAATCTTTTAAAATAAAATTCACTAGTTGGATACGTACATATGTGTGTGTATGTGTATATGTATATGTTTATGTATATTTATGTAATTATATATTTCATCATAATTTTTAATTTGTAAAAAGCGCACTACTAAACAACAATTCATCAAGCTGGCAATTAAAATGTGATGCATGTATGTATGTATGCATGTATGTATGTATGTATGTATGTATGTATGTATGTATGTATGTATGTATGTATGTATGTATGTATGTATGTATGTATGTATGTATGTATGTATGTATGTATGTATGTATGTATGTATGTATGTATGTATGTATGTATGTATGTATGTATGTATGTATGTATGTATGTATGTATGTATGTATGTATGTATGTATGTATATAATATAATACATATATGTATGTACTATCTATTTCATCATAAATTTCAATTTGTAGCATTTCATTATCATTATCAATCTTCACACTAATATTTCGTCTATCCCTTTTTTGGAAGGTATGTCTTTACTGGAGCTTCTCGAACATTTCTACGATGAGAACCACCGGTGCCACTCATAGATGATGGCTAACACGGATGGCCCTCCACCCTTCAAGCTGCAAGGAGGGAGGGATCATTGGGTGTTGGATGATCAATACGTCCCAATCCTATGGGGTACCGGCTTGTTGCCCTTTGTCAGACTGGTCTCCATCGAACGCCAGTTCACCCTCGACGGCAGCCTGTTGGCGGCACTGGTGGACAGGTGGAGGCCCGAAACGCTTACATTCCACTTTCAGTGGAGTGAGATGATGGTCACTCTCCAGGATGTCTCATCCTTGACCAGTCTCCTTCTCCAAGGTGATGCAGTTGTTCCAGCCCATACACTGGCTGACCAGAAGGAGAGGCTAGCGTATTAGTTCAGTCAGGCTCTCTCAGAGGTTTCAGTGTGTCCCCACAGGTGCACCGGTCGGGGTCGTCAAGATACACCTCGTCGTGTACCTTATTCAGCTCGTTGGTTGGAGCATATTTTCAATCACACATAGTGATATTTCCATCCCCAAGTTCATCTGCTCGCCGAGTCTTAAGTTGATGCGGAGGTTAGGGCGATGCCTTAGTACAACTGGGGATCAGTCGTCCCATGCACCACATATCATGGGTTGTTGGTGCTTGCTAGTGCGGCGCTGGTGATTCCCCCAACCTGGCCTTCTGCTATGTGTTCCTGTAGTTTTAGAGTTGGGAGCACTTCCCTGTTAGGTGTTGGCCATCCTGAGGATGTTGCATCCGTTCGATGAGTTCGCAGACCCAATAGACTGGCCGACTATGGGCTTCTGGTGGACTGGTCCCTGTTTGTGCTGGGCCAAGGATAGACCGTCGAGATGTTACTTGTTGTGGCACAACAAGTTCGAGTCGTTGCACGACAGCGACATCATTTGGGCTCCATGGACTCTAGAGTTTGTGGTGAGTGTAGCGCCGCATGGGTATCTGTGCAATGATTGTAGGATGCCAAGTTATAGGTGACGGCCTGTCATCTGGTGTTCACATACATTGTGAAGGCTTACGCGAATGCGACAATTCAGTTTGTACTAGGTCATGCCCCTCCAGATGGTAGGTACCTGCCGCAAGTCGTACACTGGTGAGGCAAACTCCATCCGAGTAATGTTTATACTTTGTATGTCTTCCTCTGTAACATCGATGATTCTGAAAATATAGGCAGTCTAGGGTGGGTTGCCATGGTACAGACTGGAAGCCACTGTAGTAGGAGTGGACGATGGCATGGACGGACAGGGAACTATTGGGCGTCATAATCGAGCAACATCGGTATGACGTTTGGGCAGACGACGAGTACATGTAGTGATACGTACCTCGGTCGCATGGCAGACTCACCGTTCCTCCACCAAATCGCCTGGAGCAAGTCATGCAAGATGACAGCCTACAACTCTCGATCGATCACCACAGTGCTTCGCGGTGCCATGACACCATAAGACAGATGCAAATTCTGATAGTTTCATTTACGAAATTCATACTAGTTGTTACTGAACCTATTTCATATGTCACTTTAGTTGGAGTGGGCGCAGCGCATCGCAAGCGTGTCAAAAACGGTCATCGGTAGCCTAGACACACCATCGGCCCTGTAGAAAACTGTCAAATACATTCTATCACAGGCAAAAAAATAATGGACAACTTGAGCTGCGGTCGATTGACAGACCACGCCATGCACATCGGGCACCCAGTGGGGGCACCGTGCTCACCCACCAGGTCATCGCGACCTAGCGAGTCCGGCCGGCCATCGCAACCTACCGAATCTACCCAGCATCGTAGTACTAGTCGTTGATCATTCATGGGCCAGATCAACAAGAAAGTAACTTACGTACAAACCTACATTTTATTTTCCTGTTACGCGTTACATTCCACTATCATCATGGCATTCTTCCGTCGTAGGTTCATCATCGAGATGCATCACTTTTGCCTTCTGCACCACCTACACAGACTACCGCTCCCCGTCGTGCATCTTCACTGCACATCCGGGAGGTACGACATTCGCATTCTACATTCGAAATATTTATTGTGACTAACATCGTTGCATCTTGCAGCCTTCAATTCAACGTGTGGTGACGCCCAGTCCACCGATGATGATATGGGACACCCGGCTACTTCTAGGGAGCGGTACATAGCGCTAGGACGCAGGGTAGAGCTTATCGTTCACACCATATGTAGGGTTTGGGGAAGTCAGTGGGCAGAGCCAATCCGACATCGCTACCATACAGTACGTTGAAGGCCAGAGCTCCTTCGCACACTAGGGATTCCTAGAATCCTTCGTTTACGACTTCATATCTGGTGGTCCCCAATTCGGCATGTCAATGCAGGAGTACATTGATGCTTACAACCAGACACTGTCTGTTGTACCTCAGCTTACTGCACCACTACTGGCTACTCAACAAACGCAACGGTCTCCACACCTCTTCCGAATTGACATGCAAGCTCCGGACCGGCTGTCATACCCCACGGGACATGCTCATGCACAATGGAAGACAAGGCCACACACGCTGAGGCAGACAAGGCGAGGAGATAGCAGTGGCTCAGATAAATGAACCATATCGCATCCTGTGTGATGCGTTTTTTATACTATTATATGTACTCCTTGCGTAATTCAATAAAAAATTGTACCATTAGGTCCACTGCTATAATATTTCCATCTCGTTTCCTATATTTAGATATTCCTACAAATAGTTTATGTAAATAAATTTCTAGGTAAAATTCATAATAGAAAAAATTGCGAGTAAATTACACAATTATCTATGCTGCGTCAGAAAGGTTCACAAAACAATTCGTAAGTTTTTGTGCTCATATGCTATATCATAAAAATTCTACGAGCAATACATATTAAATTTTCTAATTATGCAACTAAACTAATTAATTGCAGGTGCTAATCACCTGGAGCCCTGCCGCCAGGTGGCAGGCGGCCTAGAGCCCGGTGGTCAGGTGGCAGGTTGCCTGCCGCCCGGTGGTTGGGCTCCATGTAACACATGTCGCGTCTATGGTGTCGCCGCCTGGTAGTCAGACGGCAAAAATGATATTTTTACTAATACCACACGCATATAGACATTTTTATAATTATGGGTTCAAACAGTGTTATATATGCTAAAAATTCCTGCATCAGGAGGACTACAAAGGCGAGGGCTGCTAGCTTTCAAGCCATTATTACTTGAAAAGAAGAGATGTGTTGAGATGGATACCATGTACTGGATTGCATGCATATTTGTAGGGGAGTTTGGACTTGGAGCGAGTGTACAGCTTTGCTATTGGCATACAAAGTGTAGTAGTTCGGCAAGGTCTTGTCGTTGAGCATGCAAGTCTTTCACACTAACTCGTTCGTCGTCAAGGCAAAAGGTCGGCACCTCTAGTATTTAGTGAAGTTCTTCCTGCCGCTCTGGCGCAAGTAGGAAGTCAAAAACAGTCGTCGAGTAACTTAGGTCAAATTTTGACAACTACAAATTAACATATAATTAACAACGATTAATTTCCTCTAGTTATCTGACTAAGTAGTTAAAAGCGTTAATTAAGGCCCCAGATTTACTTACTACATACAGCGTGGTGGATTGGGTTTCAGGGTGGCCAAGTGATTTCTGCAACTTATCTTTAGGTTAATTTGTGGGTTAATTACTAATGATAGACTGGTGCTATCTTAGTGCCGACATGTATGCACATCTGCGTCCTGAGTCGGCCGGTCAGACCAATAGCGATGCTTAACGCCGAGGCTCTGACTCTGCATCACACCAAACCATTTTGCATGTGTACAAAGTTTTTTTTATCAGGTAGGAGTATTGTCGTATATTAAAAGCCGAGATGGAAGTTTTATATACAGGAAGAGGTGGTGGTAGGCCTAGGAAAGGCCACACCCAAGAGAAGAAATTAAGGTGTCATAGAGGAAGAAATGAGCTCCGCTAGTCTCTTTGCTCCCGCTAGGATTCAGGAGTGAGACTTGTCCTTAATTTTGACGAGCAAGGATGTGGGGAGGACGCTATGGAACAAAAAATGCGAGAATTTCGTACTTTCCAGATTTCCTAGGCGACAAGCATCATTAATGAAGCTAGTGGCTTCCGAGCACATCTGGTCTCAAAATAGCGGACTCCCACCAGTGGCGAATAGAAATGGCGATGTGCCAAGATGAATGGTCTATGGAGTCTGAAGCAATCCAATGGGCGATGAGGGTTCATACTCTTTTCGTGTAGTGGCGTTCGGCAAAGAGGTGGATCGCTGCTTTCAGGAAATTCTTGCAAAGGGGGCAAACCGATTGGTTTGGCCAACCTCTCAAGGAGAGGTAGTTAGCCATCCACAGCCTATTCTGCAGCGCCAGCTATGCGAGGATTTTGCATTTTTGGGGTGCCCAAGTCTTCCAGACTAGGGGCTTCATGGAGGTGTTTAAAAAGCCAAAGAACTGCGCTTTGTAGATTGGGTACACGATATAGCTTCCATGCAGAGTTAGCTTGCAGGTTATACTGTCCCCCACTCCTTCCGGAAGGTTCAAGGAAGATATGTTGCCCCAGAGGGCGATGAGTGTTTTGTTAGCAATTAATCCTGCGCTCGGGCGATTCGTTCACCATCCACTACGAGGTGGTTTCCTCCTCTGTGCCATCCAGCATGGCGCCGGGAGGCCAGGCATCAACACCGGAACACTTGGAGATGGCGGCTCCCAACGACCTTGCTTCGCCACGCACTTCGGAACCCGCCATCGAGTTCGTATCGCCCCCAACTGCTGAACCCGACGTCGACGACGATCACGGGGCACCGCGGTGCTACAAAAGCATGGCCAACATCTTCGTCACTTCGAAGCCGGTGGAGCTCGACTCTGACGAGCTTCATTTAATTGCCACTCGAGCGCATCAGGTTTCATGAACTTTGCAAGAAGGCGGGCATCATCGAGGTCGTCACACGGCAGCATGATTAGGGGGAGAATTGTTAGCAATTAATCCTGCGCCTAATTCTTTTGGTAACCGTGCACATTAGCTAGTATCTTAATTAGCATATGCATGTTTCCTTCTTGAATGAGCCCACAATATGTGTGAGAGCCATGCAGCCATTCATCATTCATTGCCATGTAACTCCCATCTGTTTCATGCATGTAGTGTTGCTTGGTATACTTGTAACTGTATGCATTACATCCACATCTATTACTAGGAGTTAGTAAGTCTTGTTTTGCATTATAAAAGGAAGAGAAAACGCTGCAGTTTGTGAGTGGTACGCAGCACCAAAACATCTGTGTTCCGTCCTATGTATGCACTCCATTTGACGCGAGAGCTAGAAAATTGAGAGATTCGCAAGGGCTGCTGACAATTAGTATCAGAGCAAAATGTCGGCCCTCGTCCTTGCCGTAGGCCACTCCCGTACACCGCAGTGACATGGCCGTGGACGCTCGCCGTCCCCACCGACGCGCCGCCCGCAACGACGCAATGGCGGCCAGCGTGAACTCGTTGTCCAGCGGGTCGTGAAGGAGAGTAGTGGCTCCATCTCCTACCCCACGCTCACACGCTCAAATTACTCCGATTGGGCGGTGTTGATGCGAGTCAACCTGCAGGCTCAAGGCCTGCGGGACACCGTCGACACCGGTGATGTGCCATACCAGGAAGATCGCCAGGCCCTTTCGGCGATCCTGTGCGCGGTTCCTCCGGAAATGTCCGGCCGCTCGCCGAGAAGGACAATGTCAAAGAAGCCTGGGACGCCCTCAAGGCGATGAGGGTTGGGGCGGATTGAGTGCGTGAATCCAAGGCTCAGAAGCTACGCTAGACATTTGAGTCGATGCGATTCAAAAATGGCGAGCACGTGGAGGACTTCAGTCTCCCGCTCCAGGGTGTCGTCAGCGACCTTCGCCTCCTTGGAGAGGAGTTGTCGGAGGAGAAGGTGGTCCGCAAGCTACTGCGTGTTGTTCCCTGCAGGTATCGCCAAATCGCCTTGTCGATTGAAACCTTTATTGACCTTAGCAGTCTGTCCATCGAGGACCTCACCGGCCGGCTCCGCACTGTCGAGGACCGTGGAGACTCAGACGATGAGGAAGGAGACCAGGTTCTACTCACGGAGAAGGAATGGTCGTCATACAACACCAAGGAGACTGGCATGTCCGCCTCTCGCGCTGCTGCAAACAGCGGGAACACGTCGCGCTCACGCCAGCGCGGTCGGCGCAGCCGTGGGCATGATGGGGGAGACGGGGAACCAAAGTCTGGGCCATCCCAGGGCGCGTGTCACGACATCTCCAACGACAAATGCCGCTATTGCAGCAAACTGGGCCACTGGGCCAAGGAGTGCCGAAAGGCGAAGCGAGATCGTGAGAAGTTGGCTCAGGTGAATCTTCTCCAAGCCGAACTAGAGCAGGCTGAGGGTGAAGACGAGCCCACATTGTTAATGGCTGAGGTCTGTGATCTCTCTCCCGCCATCAACATCGAACCAGCAGGTGTCGAACTCGTCATAAACGAGGAGCGTGCCCTTGTCACTCTCCGCGACGAGGGAGAACCAGTCGATCCAGAATGAATCCTGGACACCGGCGCATCGAATCATATGATGGGCGCACGGAACGTATTCTCTGAACTCGACACCAGCGTGCGCGGTTCCGTCAAGTTCGGCGACGCCTCGCGAGTCCGCATCGAGGGGTGCGGCACTGTGCTCTTCGCCTGCAAGAACGGCGATCACTGCGCGCTCACCAGCGTCTACTACATCCCACGCCTCCGCAGCAACATCGTCAGCCTCAGTCAGCATCTCGGATTGTGGGTTAATTACTAATTATAGACTGGTGCTATCTTAGTGCCGACATGTATGCACATCTGCGTCATGAGTCGGCCGGTCAGACCAATAGCGATGCTTAACGCCGAGGCTCTGACTCTGCACCACACCAAACCATTTTGCATGTGTACCAAGGTTTTTATTTGAATAGGTAGGAGTACTACCATATATTAAAACCCGAGATGGAAGTTATATATACAGGAAGAGGGTGATAGGCCTAGAAAAGGCTGCATCCAAGAGAAAAAATTAAGGTGTTATAGAGAAAGAAATGAGCTCCGCTAGTCTCTTTGCTCTCGCTAGGATCCAGGAGTGATACTCATCCTTAATATTGGCAAGCAAGGATGTGGGGAGGACGCTATGGAACGAAAAATACGAGAATTTTGTACTTTCCAGATTTCCTAGGTGACAAGCATCATTAATGAAGCTAGAGGCTTTCGAGCACATCTGGCTTCAGAATGGCGGACTCCCACCAGTGACGAATGGAAGTGGCGGTGTACCAAGATGAAGGGTCTATGGATTCTGAAGCAATCCAATGGGCGATGAGGGTCCATACTCTTTTCGTGTAGCGGCATTCGGCGAAGAGGTGAATGGCTATTTCTGGGGAATTCTTGCAAAGGGGGCAAACCGATTGGTTTGGCCAACCTCTCAAGGAGAGGCAATCAGCCGTCCACAGCCTGTTTTGTAGTGTCAGCCATGTGAAGATTTTCCATTTTTGGGGTGCCCAAGTCTTCCAGACTAGGGGCTTCATGCATGGAGGTGTTTCAAGAGCAAAAGAATTGCGCTTTGTAGGCTAAGGCCACAGTATAGCTTCCATGCGGAGTTAGCTTCTAGGTTATACTATCCCCCGCCCCTTCCTGGAGGTTTAAGGAAGATATGTGGCCCCAGAGGGTGATGAGTTCTTGAATATGCTGAGCGTTGGGCCGGTCAACCCGCTGAGATCTTGAAGCCATTTGTTTGCGGTTAAGGCCACATACAGGGTGCGGTTCTTTCTTTTGGAGATGGCAAACACGTAAGGAGCAATGTCGCGCAGACGTCTCCCCTGAGCCTAAGCCGAGTTTCAGAAGTGCATTGTTTTACCATCCTCGATTGTAATGGAGGTGGCTGCTGTGAATAAGAGATTATCATACCTAATTCAATTAGATATGTTACTTATACCAATTACCAAATAACAAATTACTAATTAGACTGGTGCTATCTGTGTGCCGACATGTATGCACATCTGCGTCATGAGTCGGCCGGTCAGACCAATAGCGATGCTTAACTCTCAGGCTCTGCATCACACCAAACCATTTTGCATGTGTACAAAGTTTTGGGTCCGTGTTTTTCTATACCGTGGACTTGCATGTCTAGTAGCAGAGAGTTCTAGTCCCTAGGCAGTCGTCTGCTTCCTGCTTATCGATTTCTGATGAAAGAATGCATGGAAAAGATATTGCTAGCGTCTGATTTTGCTTGTTGATAAGTCCGGCAGATCTAGAGGAGGCTGGACTTGGACCATTCACAAAACAACGGCACAACATATGCAGTTGTTGTTGAAGATCGATGCCGACTATATTATACATGAGTCTAAATTTAGCTTTTGATGAAATATATGAACGTGGTGACACTGGCGACAAAATTTCAAGCACTGATAATATTGATATATGTGCACGAAAGCGCACAAAGGTACAAGTTGTAATTTGCTGCCAAATATATCTGTAGATTACTCTTTTTTTTTTTGGTAAATTGCATTCCTCAACTTGTAGTGAAATTTTAGTTATGCGCCTAAATTTCAAAATTAACTTGGTATATCACTAAAGTTGCAAATTTTAAACTTTCTCTTAGCCAAACATGGCAATCTAACGGTAAAATAAACATTCTAAGCCAATATGAATCATTATGTGACCCCAAATTGCAGTGTTGATCACTCATTTGGGTTTAAAAGCCTTGGATTATGGCTTATTTTACACTGTAGCAGTTGAAAATGCATTATTGTGGCTACTAGTAGCTTTTTTAGCATTATTAACTTTACAAAAATGAAAAAAGTGATTTAATCATGGACAACGAGAAGAAATAAAGGGAAAAAGAAAAAGCAAAAAAGCCCAAAAAAACATATCATCAAAAAAAGACGAACATAAAAAAGTTAGAAGCTAGAATTAGAAGCTCTAATGAGCAGGGCAATTTTATACGTACTCCATCCTTTTTTATTTTGTTGTCCTAGAATGCATGCATCAACCATTTAAAACGCTAACTATTATTATACACAAAAGTATTTAGATTTTTCATATGAAAGCAATATTAATAGAGTTTTCATTTTAAGTATTTGGTTATCATTATATGAAGTTGTATGTGAGAAGGTCCAAGTTTTGGTTGCGATGAATCATGTCATATTGGAGGTTTTGGGATTTCAATTTTGCAAAAAAAAAAATCGGTTTTCAGTTTTGCCACAGCCCTGGCGGTCGAACCGGCAGAAGGATTTTTTTTATTTTGGCTGAATTGTAGTTTTAGGGATTTGAGTCATAGGATACATGTTATAGCTAACACGTGTCAACTTATTAAGAATTTATACCCAAAAATGATCTTCTGGAGTCAACCCATGGTCAACGATGAGGGTTGGGGCTATGCTCATGGATGAGCTGAGACCCATAACAATCAAGAATACTGGATGAGATGGCTGAGCTCAAGTATGATACAAGAAAAGTGAAAATATTAAAGAGAAGCTTGCGCGCCTAAAGTCGATAGCCCGTCGAGATGGTGCTTGCACATTTCTTTTTTTCTTTCTTTATTTCTTTCTTTGTTGATAGAATTGAGAAGAGCCCAAGAGGGGAAAGGAGTGGAGATAGGAGAAGAAATGAGAAGCAAAGCAAGTAAGCAACTACAGTGGTGAAACAGTGAGGAAGTCATGTGGTTCAGTATCATGATATTAGCAGTGAAGACGAAGAAGGAGAAGAGTAAGAACATCTTCGATGATGGAGCAGTGACATACTAGTGTAAGACAAAGAGTGATGCTTTATCAAAAGATGTAAATGCAGAGTTAGTTTAGGGGGCATGCATAGAGATATCCACATTTTGTGTATCCACATTTTCTGTATAAGATAATAGAAGTCAATTAGAAACAAAACTGCCCTTTATTTCATTATCACAGTTTACAAATATATGTATGTAGTAACATGACGATAGGACAATACTTGTGCATTACTTGCAAATGCACATAGAGCATCAGACACATTATTCTCATGCTAAAGACTGATATTTATGGCTTCCCTCCAGCACCACCACCATATCCAGATCCGTAGCCGGAGCCACTGCCAGACCCACCACCCTGGCCACCACCTCCGCCACCTCCGCCACCCTGTCCATAACCTCCACCGGAAGTACCACCTCCCTGACCATAACCAGATCCATAACCAGACCCATAGCCAGATCCATTACCACCACCTTGTCCTCCACCCCCACCTCCGCCGCCACCTTGCCCGTAGCCTCCGCTAGAAGCTCCACCACCCTGACCATAGCCAGAACCATAACCAGATCCGCTCCCACCACCTTGTCCTCCACCACCACCACCGCCTCCTCCTTGGCCATAGCCTCCTCCAGAAGCTCCACCACCCTGACCATAGCCAGATCCGGACCCAGATCCATACCCAGATCCACTGCCACCACCTTGGCCTCCACCGCCGCCACCACCACCACCTTGCCCGTAGCCTCCACCAGAAGCCCCGCCACCTTGGCCATAGCCAGAACCATATCCGGATCCATACCCAGATCCGCTGCCACCACCTTCACCCCCTCCGCCACCACCACCTTCACCACCACCACCTCCACCTCCCTCAGTAGCATATCTAGCTACTCTTGCAGCATTGGATAGACCAATGCTCAAGAGCACAACAAAGGCAAGAGCTGCTATCTTCCTAGCCATTGTGTTACTCTTGAAAGATGAGATGAGTATCCAGTGCTAGAATGCGTGTGTATTTATAGGGAAGCTTGGAGGTACTATAAGCCAGCCATGCATTGTGGGCATGCAAGTGGACTAATTCGGCAAGCTGTTGTCGTGTAGTATGCAAGTATTCCACACCGGCATATTGGTTTCGGTCATAGTCGGCAGCACGGTATTATCTGGTAAAATTCTTGTAGCGTCGACATTAATTGGCGCAACTTGGAGAGGTTAGAAGAAAATAATAGTGAAGTCAAAAACGATTGTCGAGTAACTTAATTAAATCAATTTTTACATCATCTCTAATTAAGTTCTAAATATTGCTTGCTTCTATTTAGCTGGTCACAACTCGCCGAGGACTCTAACAGCACAACTGTTAACAGTGCTTAGCGGTCAACTTCAACCAAATACCACAAGGTGAGACACTTGGGGGAGGTTAACCGTCGTTTCGGGTTTAATTAGAACTAAGCAAATGCCGACATGTGTATCATGTCTTGAACAATAGCGATGCATATTGCTCCGGCCATTCTGACTCTGCACTGCCATATGTAGTCTACAAGCTCTAGTTGGGTCACGTTTTTCCACACGATGGACTAAAATGCTCACTTCAGTTTCTCCATGCATAAAGTGATAATGATGATGTGTATCTTTGTGTGCACTAAGTTCTAATAATTCGATTCTACCTTGTTGATATTCTTGAGCTGCTCAACTTTGGCAAAACAATGGCGCAATGTATACATATGATTCTGGTACAGCTCGATAGAGGGGCACCAATATGCGTGAATACAAATTTTAGCCCGTGGGTACCGTGACGTGGGGCCAAAATTTCCCACATGTTTATGGTGGAGTTTTTATTCAGCTTATAGCTTCTCTTAAATAAATAAACAGGATGACTTCTTCGTCGCTGTTTCGAAGCAACTTATTAGAATAACCTTTTTAAAACGGCTTATCGGTTTATCGACATTCAATTCGTTCATGAAACAAACCGAAAACTTGGAAACAATTTTGATTTTTAATGAGAATTGATTTCATTTGATTCTTAGCCCTAATCTCCGCATTTCTCCATCACCTGCGTTTCAATTCCCCTGTCATTTCCCCCTTCGTCCATTCTCGTGCGGCTTGATCTTCGAATGCTATTCACCGTCCAGCAATGGCGTCATCTCAATCTCTTTTGCCGTTGCACCTTCCCGGTTACCCGCTGCGACACCGATTCCACTCGTCAATCCGCCATACGCCTACCCTGACACTTGCCAAATAGGCCAAGCCAAGCCCGAGTTTTCACCGCCACTTCATTTTCCTCTCACAGTCAACCGCTTGTGCTGCCAACTTTGACTGTTGCCACACACTACTCGAGGGAATGCCCAACCCGAGGTGCCACCACAACAGCCGATCCCTCCGCCACCTTTGCCGATCCACCTCGAAGCCTCCTGAGCTCTCCCGTCTTGGCCACGCGCCGCAAACTGAGCAAGGCGGCGACTGTGCCAAACCGCCTCACAGCCTCTATAAAAGCCTCCAAGCCCCTCTATTGAGATGCACCGATGCCCAGGTAAGCCACCCACACCCCAATTGCTCCAATGACCGTCGCATCGCCGTCGACCTTTGAAAATCCCCAAGTAAGCCGCCAATTCAATTCTCCTTGTGTAGTCAGTTTCCTTTCAATTCCTTTGGTCAGTAGCATCCTTGTACTCCTGGTAAACCCCCAAAGCAGTGCCCTAGCTTGCCAAGTCTTGTAGCCCAGCGGCGGCTAGCTTCCCCGCCCGGTCGCACCACCTCATTGTGGGCAAGTCACCACAGACCTCCACAACCCAAACCACAGCCACCCGAGCTACCATGACCACTCCCAGATGGTTAAAAAGCAGCCAATTAGAAGGAAGAACCTCCTTGTAGCTCCTGTGCCATTCAAACGCCCTGAAAAGAAACCACCTCGCCGCTGGCTAATCGTAGCCTGCTGACTGCCACCGAGCCTCAAAATGGAACCCCCTCGTCCCTAGGTGTCCACCCATATCCCCAGTTCTCATTTCTACGCACCATAGCTTGAGATTTTCCCGATTTTTATTTCCCCTATTTTCCGGGTACTGTAGCGATGCGAGGAGGAAGGTGATAAACAGTGTTGTCGGGTTACTGTTCATCCAACCCAACCCGGTACTGTAGCAATCCAATACTGTGGCAACTAACCTAGTATGAACAGTCAAAACCCATTAATGAATAGTACCCAGACCCGAAATGAACAGTGCAAACCTGTAATGAATAGTAGACACCCGTTATTGTTCATCCAAAAATCCGAAAAACATATTTATAGTTATTTTGACTGTTTTGCCCTTGAGAAGTCTAATTTCTAGTCCCTTTGGTCAAATTAGACACCAATAAAATCCTAACTAGCTCAAACACCATTCCAAATCCAAAATTCAAATACTCTTCAAACCATCTCTATTCACTGAGTCCCTAAAAATATTTATGCACCCATTTTGATCATCTTGAACCTAACTACACCATTCCCATCTACATTCTGTCATTTTAAACTCCGATAAAGCTCTAAGCCACCCAAATAATATTTTGGCCTAAAAAACCCAATACCGTCCATACCTGTGGGTAAAGCTAGGCAGCTTTGAAGAGTCATTTAATAATGGTATTCGAATACGCCGTGCTTCCAGTAAATGAAGCTGTGTTTTATGGGTGATTCCAATAGCAAACCATAAGTAGATTTGGAAATGATTTGGAAATGTTGAAGTCTGGTAATCAAGATTTGCAACCCCAATTCCTTAAGAAGTTACTGTTCTTTTGTGTTTAAAAATATTTACAAATAAAAATGCATCTGCAACTACTTAATCAAACCCATATATCCCCATCCTTTGGAGATCTTGACAAGTAGTTATATAGCATTTCCCCATGTGACTTGTTGAGTACGGTTGGTTGTACTTAGTCTTGCTTTATTTTTCCCCCAATACAGAGATCAGAAGAAGAAGAAGAAGAAGAAAGGATGTTACAAGTTTTCGTGTTAGGGTTACAACTGCACTCAAGCGTTCCTATAGAGTTTTCTTTGGTTCTTCTGATTGTATGTTAAGTTTAGGGCTTGGACGCCCTTAAAATTATTAAAATTGACCGTTAGGTCTATGTTTTAATCAAATTAAATCTTTTTAAATGTTTATGAGCAGGCATGATACCACTTTTGTCCACAACTGAACTCCTGGGCTGTTGCGGGACATACGATGACCCTGTTTCCAAAAACGGGGGCGTTACAGTTTACACAGGTGCGCACTAGTGCCCAAAACATAAGCCACAGCTATAAGCCAAAAGTCGTAGCCAAAAAGAACCCATCGTATACTTCCAGTCATCCATGAAGGGAAGGCTACAACCAACCAAGCATTTCTCTTGTTTCAACTTTCAACAATTGAAAACTTCAATGTTAATGATACATACTCCTTCTAGTCACAAAAGAGTGAATGTTTTGGGATTTTATAAACTTTTATGAACTTTTGCTATCGTTATTTCTATGAATATTTTGATTGGACATATGAAAATGATTGTGTAGATTTTTGTTTTGAAAAGTACTTTCACAACATTATAATTCTATCGTGTTATATAATTATATTACAATAGAAATTAGTAGTCAAAGTTGTATTTTCGAGACCGTGTCGATGTTCAAATTGTCACTCCTTTGTGACTACAGGGAGTATTTGGGGGAGTAAAATTTTCTCGATATTTAACTACCATCAATTGTCAATCTTGTCCCTTCCTCTTCTTCTCTCTTGCCAAGTTCTGTATCATATGCATATTGTGATGTGTTTTTCTCACATTGTACCACACAAGTGGTTAAGCTATTATTCTAAGTAAGAGTAAACATTGTAGTTCATTGTTTTTTCAAGGAATATGTATGTATGTATGTATGTATGTATGTATGTATGTATGTATGTATGTATGTATGTATGTATGTATGTATGTATGTATGTATGTATGTATGTATGTATGTATGTATGTATGTATGTATGTATGTATGTATGTATGTATGTATGTATGTATGTATGTATGTATGTATGTATGTATGTATGTATGTATGTATGTATGTATGTATGTATGTATGTATGTATAGCTTTAGTACGTGCGACGAAATTGAAGTCTACCACTAGCTCACGCTACTACAGCTGGAGGTCAAATATTTTTGGATGATTACGACGGCAGGCGGTTCTCTACCGATGCTGGTCAAGCACTCTTGTCCAATCTTGCCAACCTTGTTTGGAAATTTGGGACACAGCATAATTTGGGACCGAATTGAATAATCTAACGCCGGCAGTCATGCATACAGGCATCAGTCAAAACCATCATATGTTAGCATATAGTCAGTCAACAGTCATACGGGCGTATCTCTTTCACTTGTCCAGGTAAAGGTCTAGCTTAGGTTGTGCTTGTCACCGTGTGTAGGCAACGACGTATTTGCATGTATTCCGGTGGCGGGGCCAATTAATAGTCGGCATATGCACTTGCACGTCGAAGTCACCACCATAGAAGGAGGCCTTAGCATGCATATAACCGATTGCATTGAGAAACATCTTCAAAGCAAGGTATAGTTATAACTAAATATCTGAAACTTGCCGCCCAGATGAGAATGTGTACATATTTCGAGGCTTTTAAACTAAACCGATCTTTTGCGTTGGCGCATTGTAGTAACTAGCTTTCACATGATGTTCTGTACTTAAGTGGTACACCTGTAACAGCCCAAATTTGGGGTAATTTGACATTTGGTTCTTTTTCAATTTTCTCGGTATTGGAGGTTGAATTGAAAACCAAATTCAAATTTGAAATTCAAAATCAAAACTGAAAATCCAAAATCCAAATTGGACTTTGGGCCGGCCCACTTCTAGTCAGCCCATGTTCTCTCTTTCTCTCCTCCGGTCCACTCTGTCTCGTATGCACGTGAGACCCGCGGCCACCCCAGGCCACCCTGCTGCGCCCGCCTGCCGCACGCGCCACTCCACGCCTCACATAGCTTCTCGCGCGCGGTTGTTGCTGTTGCTGTTGCTGTTGTTGTTGTTTTGCCTTTCCTCCCTTTCTGTTTTCTTTCTTTTTTTTGAACCTGTTGCAGTGGTCGTCTCTACAACATGGAAGGTAATCAATGGCAATTTCATTGAGGCGTTCTAAGAATACGCCTAAACTTACTATCTTTTGAGGCGATTTCTTGAAGTGCCTAAAAAACTGCATAATCAAAGGCATTCTGCCAAATGACCATGATATCTCTACTTTTGGGGGGGGGGGGGGTTGGCAAAAATGCCGATAGATTTTGCTAGGTTTTTCGTAGCAAAACGCCTTCAGGTCATGTTCGTGTTAGTTTCTACTTCTAGCTTCTGCTTAAAAAAGTCAAAAGCCAATAGAACACTCAGCTTCACCGAAACGAAGGTTTGCATCGCATCTGTCTCCCTGTGCGCACGTCACTCGCGCAATTATCGACGCTTCGTTAACTCGCTCCGCTCTTGCTCACGCTATAAATTGCGAGGTCTCTCGCAGTCGCTCTGATAGTCTCTCTTTTACAAACTCTCTCGCAGTCAGTCGCTCTTGGAGTCTCACAATTCT